>JAOTON010001253.1:645659-1291319 GCA_034440635.1 Lepas anatifera
AGAACTTTACAAGCTACAGAGGTCTGTGGTGGGCTTAGAGGGCCAACAGGGCCCTCAGTATCGCCTTTAGAGGACCCAGCTGACAAGAGAGGGCCCTGCTGACGAAATAGAGTCCTATCGATTCCACTGTTTCAAAGGCTCCTCTGTTAACGAAGGCCTTGATAGAGTGGGCCCTCCAGCCTAAAAACGGCCCTGCTCGCCCCAATCGCTATCTCACATAAAGAGGGCTCAGATTTTGATCACTATCCCTGCTGGCGATAGTGATGATAAAGTATAGTGTTGAGGCCGTGCGAACCCCAGTGGGCCCTGCTGCCCAAAGAGCCTTGCTGGCTATAGTGGCTTCATCGGTTGTAGAGGGCCCAGCTGAACAGAACGGGTCCTTCTGTCGACAGAGGACCCTGGGGATACAGTGGTTCCGAGAACCCTCTTTTTCAGAGGGTTCGGAAGGTCAAAAGATCCCTGCTTGTCAAATAATGGAGTGCTCGAGAGGGCTGAGTGTACCCTGTCGAAAAGGTTCCACGGCGGGCCACAGAGAATAGTGCACCTGGACAGTGCGTCCTCGAGGGGGCCTTCAGGGGGCCTTCGCCCTAACAGCCTCTCTTTGGCTAAGCATCTGTAGGGGGCCCACCTGACCAGGGCCCATCTGACCATCTGACCTGATGACGATAGAAAGCCCCGCGGAAAACAGTTTGTCCAACTAGTTTGAAAGTTATTGAAGTGAAAGTGAGTCCTGATAGTCAGAGCGGGTGCTATGGGCAAAAAGGTCCCTGCTAGCCACAATGGCCTTCATACTTTAAAGAGGACCCAGTTGGTCATACAGGGACCTGACGATCATAGCTGACCCTGTGAGCCGCAGTGGGCCCTGCTAGCCATAATGGCTTCATCGGTTAAAGAGGGCCTATCGTACCAAACAGAGCTCCTCTGTTGAGAGAGGGTCCTGATGACCACCACAGCGGTTCAGAGGACACTTTTTTAGAGGATTTCGATGGTCAAAGGGGCTTTGCTTGTTACAGAATGGTATTTTGTAGAGAGCTTGAGATGACCCTGTCTGATATGAAGTTCCACGACGGGCCACAGAGTATGGCGCGGTAGGGTCAGTGCGCCCTCGAGGGGGCCATCCGTGCTCTCATGTGGGCTACCGCAACAGCCGCCTCTCCTTGGTTACGCTTCTGGAGAGAGCCCAGCTGAGCAGAGGGGTCCCGCTGGCGATAGAGAGCCCTGCGTTAACAATCGGTCATACAAGTTTAGAGGCTAATCTAGTTTAAGAAGGTTCTGACAATCAGAGTGGGCCCTGTGGGCTACTAACCCTTACTAGCCACGATAACCTCCACACTTAAAAGAGGACTTGACTGGTTAGACAGGACCTTGACGGCTATAGCTGGCTCCACGACTCGCAGTGGGCCCTGCGGACCAAAGGGCCCTGCAGGCCATAGGGGTTTTATCGGTCAAGGAGGGCCCAGCTGACCAGAGAAGGCCCTTCTGTCGACAGAGGACCTTGATGGGTGTCAGTGGTTCAATGACCCTAAGGGTTCCGATGGTCAACAAAGCCCTGCCTGTCACATAATGGAGTACTGGAGAGGGCTAAAGAGGGCACTGTTGGACACGAACTTCCACGGCGGGCCACAGAGCATGATACGGGCGGGCCACGCCTCGCACTATCCTCGAGAGGGCCCTCTTCGGGTCTTAAAGGGGACCGCCGTACCCGCTGCTTCTCCTTGGTTACGCCTCTGCAGAGGGCTCAGCTGACCAGAGAGGGCCCTGCTGACGATAGAGAGCCCTGCAGAGAGCAGTCGGTACTACTAGTTCAGAGGCTTCTCTAGTGTAAGAGAGTCCTGGCCGTCACAGTGGGCCGTGTGGGCTAAAACGGTCCCTACTAGCAAAAATGGCCTCATCACTGAAAGAGGCCCCAGCTGGTCAGGCAGGTCCCTGGTGACTATAGACAGAGCCCCGACCGCCTGCGAGTTGCACTGGCCCCATGGTGCCGAAATGGTCCTGCTGGCCATCGTGGCTTTGTCGGTTAAAGAGGGCCCAGCTCACCAGAACGGGCCCTTCTGTGGACAGGGGGCCCGGGTGCCCAGTGGTTCACAGGATATATTTTTACAAACAGTTATGATGGGTAAAAAGGGCCCTGCTTGTTACCGAATAGAGTACTGAAGAGGGCTTAAGAGGGGACTGTCAGGTAGAAAATTTCAAATTTTGCCGCAGAGCATAGTACGGGTGGGCCGCACTTCGCGCGGCTCGTCTCCTCAGGGGGAGAGCTGTCCCTGCCGCCCCCCCTTGGCTACGCCCCTGACCACAAGTCATTACCATACAATGCGTACTGTATTTCTCACGAGCAACAATAATTAAAATCAGTTAGTAGTTTCATACAATTGAAGCAAGTCGCAAGCAATCATTTCGGTAGTTTCTTGGCTTATTCCGAATGCGGTCATTTTCTCACCCTGCAAACAGCCAAGCCTTTCGATATCACTTTTACATCAGCATCTAATGCCTAGCGCTTTTAAAACGGTAAGTTATGTGCAGTGTTCAAACAGAAGTGAAAATACCATTTAGATTGGTAAAACGGTTATATTTTGTCACTGCCCATCCACTTATTCCATCAACCATCGCCTTTATGTCAAGTTCAGGGCGCATTAAATAATGGAAGAGGTGAGCGTGCGCTGCGCATTGCGCAGGGTTCACCAACGGTGCTTACCCATATTATAAGCCGCCGGGTTTTCATGCTTTTAATCAAATATCCGCGGCTTTTATTTTTGATATCAGCACTCTGAGATGTTTTCTTTCACACTCGTGCAGTTTTCAAATAAACGCTGAAGAACAAGTGTTTTGACCAGTGATGGCGGAACGTCTGAATGTAAGGGGGCACCATGGGCTTTTAGGGGAGAGATTTCTTTCCAGTCAACGCCATATGGTTAGTGTTAAATTTCTAATGTAAGGGGGAGGGCACCGTGCCCCGGTTGCCCCAGTTCCGCTGTCAGTGGTTTTAACTAACTTAACTTGGTTGAACTCCTCACACCTCAACCGGCATGTCTCTAGCTTTAAGGCAGTAATTCCAATCGCTGAAACAAAGAGTAAAGAAACGGCAGAAATGATGAGAAACAAACGTCTTCTGTCAACACACTCTCCCTTGTTCCATCGGCAATTATCTTCAGGTCAATTTCAGGGTAAGGTATATGGGGAGACAAACGTGCCATGCGCACCGCACCGGGTGTGCTGACGGCACGTACCCATGATATGTTTCGGTAGTTTTTAATTTTTAGAAGCAAATGCTCACGGGTTTTATTCTTGGTCTTAGCGCTTTGAGACGCGCTCTTTTACGCGCTGTAGTCAGTTTTCAAATCGACGCTGAAGATCATGTTTTTAAAAGCACTTAAACTTGTTTAATAATTACAACTTTTTCAACACAAAAATAGATTAGAATTACCACCGTTGTGTTTATTGGTTTATTCCAAACATGTTGATACATAGTTTCATTGCAACCGTGCCTCAAACCTACCCATCACATCCGTTAGAAAATCAACATCCCCATGACAGCACTCAATCGCATGCGATGAAGCTACTGTTTACTGATCCCAGGTCCAGACTAAGAGCAGACATATTGGAGGCAATGTTGCTGCTCCGCTCCAACCGCGATTGGGTGGTGTAGTGAGCAAACCAGCTGCTGGGCACTGGGCAGTATAGAGTGGTTGGTTTCGATTTTTCTCGAAAAGGAATTATGCCATCAGCCTATCTGATGTGTTTTTCGATGTTGAACACTGTTAGCCCATCGAAATTGTTCTTTGCGGGCCGTCCAGGCTTACTTGATCGTTGTATCTTTAATTTTTATGTGGGTCTGCGGGCATGTCTGACCCATATTTCTGTTTGCCATAACAGTGCAGTGCAGTTTGCCATACGAATACACTGCAGTGTAGGTTGGTCCAGTTTTGAGGTTCTCTGGCCTTTGGTATCTGGTCAAGAGAGTTCGTTCATCCAGTCGCCATTTTTCATTCGTACAAATACATAATCACTTTGTATCTGATGGACTTTCACGCCCCTGAAAACATGTCGATCACATTTTGGATATAGGTACCTTGCCGGAGCCGGAGCCGGAGCCGGAGCCGGTCGGAGCCGACTATTTTGCCCGGAGCCGGAGCCGGAGCCGTTAGGACACTTGAACCCGGAGCCGGGGCCGGAGCCGGAGCCGAAATCATAACCCCGGACCGGAGCCGGAGCCGGAGCCGCCCAAAATTTTCTCGGCTCCGCATCCCTGGTGGAAACCCAATCACAGCTGAAGTCGGGCAATAAGACAGCACACCAATGAATACTTACAATGCAACCGCGTAACAATGTAATGCAACCTATTCCTGCAACAGTGATATGAAACACTCGATATAAAATATACACGAAGCTATGAATATGAAGCATATGAAAAAACATCAGAAGCACTGCAATACATTAAGACATGAAAAACGGCGTAAAATAAGTTAAGAACCCTAAAACGGATGAGCTTTAACATGTTTCCTCACCCTGGCTCTAAAGCTGCTAAAGGTCGAAGCGTAGGGGTCTGCCTCGGGACAGCGTCCAAGATGGTCATTAAAAGCAATCGCTGCCCTGCGAAATAAACCTCTTTTGACGGTCTCCACACGAGGCAGGGAAACATGTAAAAGGTGGCTTTGCATTCCCCTGGTTCGCCACTGAGGTACATGGAGTGGGAAGCTCCCGAGCAGACAGGCGGAGTCCACCTTCCCGGTTATGATTTTGAGTACGAAACAAATGTCGTACTGGAATATCCTCTGGGACAGACTGCTAATTTTGAAGAGCTTTAAGAGCTCATGGTATGACAAGGACTGAGATGATCGAGATGTGTGAATGTTGGATGCGAGCCAAATCAAAAATTTATGTTGAACCCTTTCTAATCTGTCCAAATGACATCTTGCAGCTCCACCCCAGATGACACATCCATATTCCAGAATTGATCAAACATTGCCAAAATATGCAGCCAAAATTGGTCCTTCCGTAAGTCTTCCACCACCTCGGCCAGTCTGAAGAGAGCGCATTAACAGACCCAACATCTTGTTTGCCTTGCTGACGATGATGTTAATATGCTCTGAAAAGTTCAATTTAGAATCTAACCAAATACCGAGGTCGCGAACTTTGTCCATGTGCTCCAGAGGTGTGTTTCGAATTTTGTTGATTGCCGGGATGGGATTCCTTTTTAAAGTGATTCTAAACGAATGACATTTTGAGGGATTCAGATTTAGCTTCCAGGATTCGGACCACTTAGCCAATCTATCTAGATCAGCCTGGAGCAGTTCTGAGTCTTCGGGAGTATGAATTAGGTGGTAGAGCTTCAGATCGTCAGCAAATAGCAAATAATTTGTTTGAATTTCGTTTGGTAGATCATTAATGAACAACGCAAAGAGCAAAGGAGATATTTGACGGCCCTCCGGTGTTCCAGAGCGTGCATCCGTCCAATGAGAGCACTTTCCGTTTACGACAACCCGTTGTTTTCTCGAGCAAAGGAATGATTTAAGCCAGGACCAGAGGGTGGACATGAGATACCTCTCTAGAATTCTGGGGGGTTTTGAAGGTTCCATTTCTGGTTCTAACAGTTTTTTGCAGCAAAATTTAACATGTAATTCCAATGGGACTGTTTGCAGGGGTTTGGGGCACGGGCCAGTGGGAAAATTTAAGTGGTGCTTAAGGGTATATTTTTATTTCTGGTATGTAAAATTGATCAGGCTATCTTCTGGGTGCAGTTTTTAGTCTCTAAAACGCTTTTATGACAAGGAAAATCCACGATGAACTTCATGCTATTTCCTTCAGAATTCTGTTTCGAACGTTTCGCTCAACAAATCAAAACGCTGTATTCTACCTTATGCTAGCAAAACCAAAGGTAGATAAGTTTTGAAGTGCTGCGGCGAGGAGCATGATGATGAGTTGTTAAGATGTTCCCTGGCCTCTCCCCTCGAATCCGGAAATGTAAAAAACACTGAAGATTATATATTCGGGCACAGCCCTTCATCAGAATCGTGGAGTAAATATCAACAATTCTCAGTCCTAGTATAGCCAGACCTCGAATTCGAGGTCTGGCTATACTAGGACTGAGAATTGTTGATATTTACTCCACGATTCTGATGAAGGGCTGTGCCCGAATATATAATCTTCAGTGTTTTTTACATTTCCGGATTCGAGGGGAGAGGCCAGGGAACATCTTAACAAAACCAAAGGTATCTTGAACAAAACCCTTCAAAATACTACCATATCCTCAACGTGCTGCCAAATAATGCAGTCAGCTGCCTGTCATGTCCGAACCGTATCTATAGGAACCGTGGCCAGGACAGCACTTTTCCAGACACGTTATAAGATTTTTGAAGCTTATAGAGTAAGAGTTTATGATTCACGCTCTGAAAGGCCGCAGAGTAGTCAGTGTAGATTATGTCAGTTTGATGGCTAGAAGAGATAGAGTCCCACGCCGTTTTTAGAAGAGTTGCCAAATTAGAGTCACATGAGCGGTTCGGGACAAATCCGTGCTGATATTCAGACAGGACTGGTTGAACAGGAGTGAGAAAGGTCTGATATACGCATCTAGATCCAAAATTTTGTCGAATAGTGCAAGCAGAGAGACACTTCGGTAATTTTGAGGTGATTTCCTAGATCTTTTTTGAAAATCGGCACAATGTTAGCCTCCGCCCATCTGCTCCGGAATATCCCCTCTTCTATTGATTTCCTAAGTAGGATGCAGAGAGGAAGCACCAGCTCGTTACGCAATTCCTTGACGACTCTAGCACTGATATCGTCAGGCCCGCAGGCCTTGTGCACCTGCATATCATCCAAGACAGCTCGAACTGTTCCCTCTGATATTTCAAATCTGTCCAGGGACGGCTAGTGGGTTAATCAGCAACAGGTGACAGTGGGTTAATCAGCAACATCAGGTGGGGTAAATTTTCTCGCGAAGGTACCGTTAAGCAGGTTGGCTTTTTAATGTCATCATAGATTTCGTGTGTTCCATCTAAGAGTGATGTAATTCGTCCCTTATTTCCCCTGATGCACTGTAGGTACGACCAAAAACGTTTTGGATTTGTTTTAAAGTTTCCGATCATGCCCTGCAAATGCTTAAAATATTTGTGAGATGACAGGTTTTGAATTTTTATTTATTTATTTATTTGACATACACGACATCTCCACTATTCATGTGGCTATTCTGACTCCGGTCGTAATGAAGATGAGGGACATAAATGACAACTTAAGCAAAAACACACAGTAGGATAAGGATAAGGATAGGATGGTTGATGGGGAAGGACAAGGATTACCCACGGGGAGGGTCGCCACAGGCGCCGCGCTCAACCCATGGAGTGAGGTAGTGGGACTTGATGAAGGGATCCGGTGAAAAAACATGGAAAACAACAAACAAGACGTGACGTGACGGTGATGATGAATAATTCTCGTTCTTTTTCGGCTGGTCTCTTTTCGTTATCGCTTTTGTCGTCGTGATTCTTCGTTTTCGTTTCTCATGTCTTATTTCTTAAAAGTGTTCATCGTTCGGTTTGCGTTTAATATGAAAAGGATTAAAAGTTCTTCTAATATGTGGGAAGTATTTCATGCTTGCTTAGAAGTCCAGCACCTACGGTGTGAATGAATTGCTACTGAATGGCTGTGCAATTATTACGTGTCAAATTATTTAGCAATATTATTCAGAACGCCGTTAGATATTTTAGAGCCGGAAGATATCTCAAATGGAGGAGCTTCTTCAAAGACGTCACGTTTGTTTCAGAGGCGAAAAATATGCCGGCTTAAGCTCAGTTTGCTTGTGAAACTCTAATCGAAATTACCTACTTCACTAGCTCTGATCGCCGCGTATCCTCAAAGTTTCGGATGATCTGGTCATTCCTATTACGCTTCATACACTTGAAAGCTCTTTCTTTCTCTCGCAGTGCACGCCTAACCTCAGCGTCAAACCAGGGGGGACATCGCCGGCGCAACGTGATAGTTGGCACATGATCGCGAATGGCGGCTCTCAGCACATCATAAAACATATCCACCGCCCCCTCAGCATTGAGGTTTAACAAAGCCTCCCAAGGTACAAGCTGTAGACTGCGCCTCATGCCGTCAAAAGCTGCTCTTTTATAGTTAAGCGCCGTTGATCTATTCCCAAGGGGTGTTTGAGGTGCAACAACCCTAATCTCCCTGATAATTTCGGAATGGTCAGAGTGAAAAATACCACTCCTCACACAGGACTTCACGTGAGCACACTTAGAAAACACTAAATCGAGAAAGTTGTTACTCCTTGTGGGTTCTGTAACACTTTGGCAGAGACCAGCAATATCACATTTCTCTATCGGTAAGATAGCACGTTCCGACATTCGTTGATAAACGGGTGCGGACGAAAACGGCCCTGTCTCTACACTTCTGTACCACTCAACATCTGGAATGTGTGTGGTGTTCTTAACATCTGGTGTGTGTTCTGTACCACTTAACACCACAAATTTTGAATGCCCCAGGTACGACCAGCTTGCCAGTTCCTAGAATTTTTCAGCCAGCATTCAGTTGCTTCATCATTTTGGAGCACGTGTTCAAAAGACTATAATATTCAAAGCCTAGGTGCAAACATAGCTTTTTGCCTTTTCTTCAGGCGGTTCCTACTCGTCATCCTTCACATTTGAGTCGGGAAGATGTAATAAGTGATTTTGCCAGTTTGTTCGCACGTACGTAAGGGCTAGCTTTATGCAACTGATCCCAGCCCTGGCTCTTCTCGGCAGGCTCAATTGTTCCCTCGTCCTGACCAGATGCAATTTACCATCGCCAGATTATTAAGCGGGTGAAGAGCTCAAACTAGACCCCAGACACAGTTATCCTGTCTACCCCTCACAATTAATTATGACCTTACCTCGCTTGTAAATTAAATTATGTAGTTAATATGTGAAGGTTCATACACTGCGAGTATCTTTGTTTATTTTGGCTGAACCCAAGTAAGCGCTCGGCGTTAATGTCATTTGGTGGAAAGCGTCGGTCGGGCGCGCGCTCTCTGTGACGCCCGGCGTCGCGATGCGTCGGCTGTGGCGACACGCCCCGCGCCGCTCGGGACCTCGCTCTGTTTACAGTGGATATCTGCTTCCACTCCAGACAGGGGTGTGTGACAGCTCTGCTTCGACCGATCAACGAGAACCGAGGCCGGCCGGGTTATCCCCATCATGAATATAGGCGAGTTATGTCTAAATAGTTGCGGATGAGTTGTTCTCTAGATGTGCACGAAAATATAAAACTGCGGTTCTCGGATCAGAGGAGAACAGGATCGGGGTCGGAAAGGCGTCATGTTTCTCTTCACCGATGTGCGCGCCCCTCTGCTATATCGTTCAAGGCTAAAAGACAGAGCCCTCGCATATCGGCACCACCAGGAACACTCAAACGAGGCGCTGCTCCTCAGGTCTTCTTCAGATATGCGCCTGCAGACTTGAATTAAAAACGGTTTTGGCGATGCAAGCTTGCTGTCAGACTACCACACTTGTTAATAACGCTTTTTCCGACTCAACTCTGACTTACGGCTTAGTGGCAGACTGATTCTGACTGAACTCAATGTGTTAAGCCAGTGAGCTGACTTTAACTCAAACCACATCCAGAAGAAAGTTGGCTCGACTCTGGCTCAAAAAAAATTTAGTCGCTCAAAGTAGACACGACTCTTGCTCTGTGGTATGATTCTGTCACACGGTCCTTCATGGAGCTAGTCCGTATCATTTGATAAAGGTCTTATTGAGAATACAATATTTTCATTGGATGTCAGTATTTAATCAACTATTTTTTAGAAATGAAAAATACTGAGTTCTATGAGCTTATCTGAATTTTGCATCCAAATAAAATGTCTATTTTTCTTACTGTGGTAACTGGTCATTAATTGTGTTCGCCTTTCTGTTTCAGGTACAATATGAATGTCTGTTAAGCAGTAGCATGCTGGGTTTTGAAGGCATAAGGGAGACCATGTGCATGTATACGATGATGGAAGCTGTTGAGCTGTTAAGCAAAGTCTGGTTTCCTTTGTTTGCTTTTTTGTAAGCACGAGAGTAACCACTACCGTCGCTCCTGGTAAAACTTCTGGTGAGTGCTGCTGGATTGGTGGATCGCTTTCGGGGATTGAATTGAAAGGCTAAAGCGCATGTAAATGCTTTGTTGGCGTGGTATGCTCATGCATGTTTGTGGTGTTAGCATGCTTTCATTGAGCTCTGGCCTGCAGCGCTTCTTGGTCCTTGACTGGTATGTTCGTGTCTTCCACAGAAACCACCGAGTTTGGCAGCTGCATTTCCCATTTCTTGTTTGTTTTCAGAGCCTTAGCCATGCCCCCCCTTGTTCCCAAACCATTCTCATGTCAGGGTATGTTCACATTGCGTCTGCTAAAGTGCCAAATATAGGTCTTTGCAAGAAACAGGTGCGTCTGACGAAGTTTTGAAAGCGACGGTTGTGACACTTACAACGGTACGTTCCGTGCTGCCAAATTTTGTTTGGGCCGTGCCATATTTCGTCTGGACGTGACCATGTTTATACGCACCATTACGCACCATCACTCACTCGGTATGCTTCGTTATTCCGAGGGCCTTGGTACCGGGCCTGCTCATGTATTCCGGGTATATATATATTTGTGTATTTTGGCCATATATTTTCTCTCAAACACTGTCGATTGAACTTCAGCGAAGAATTCGTTTTAGCCAGTTTTTGTTTTCGTTTTCGCAGGTTCGTATCAGTTTTTTCACTTTGTTGTCGTTGATGGAAGATAATATAAGTCCTAAATCGGTAGGCAATACACAGTTATATTATTCACGGCATTTACAGGTACAGTCGACGTTTCGAAGGCTTTCAGCGATCATTATCGAGACATTAATGACATAACCACATAATAATATTACATACAAAAACACATATATAAAAGTCGTGGCACGGTCGAGCGGATTTCAAAAGATGATCGGTTGTATGAAGAATGAAGCTCACAATATGTATGAATATATGATAACGTTACTAAAGCTTTTAACTTCCTCTTTTTGAGCATACACAAAAACATGAGGCCTAAAGTCTTTCACAATTTTTTTCTTTTCTTAGTTTACAGTTGTCATGTATTCCACAGATGGAGCTTCTCAGTTTGATCGAGTTGCGTGTTTAGTTCAGGGTTGTGTTCGCAGATGTAAAGTGCTTCTGTGATCCATATTCTGAGATGATCATTGATATGCTTGTGCGTAAATGTGTTGTCGGTGAGGATTTTTCTGGTGAGCTGTGTTTGGTGGTGTTGTTCTACGTGGTTCTTGATGGAGCTGGTGTGGCCTGGTGCTTTGTGTAGAGTGAGGCGTCGTGAGAGTGATGTTGTCGTGGCACCGATGTACTTAGCGGCAAGGAGCCTACAATCTCCTAAGGGGCAGTTAAATTGATAAAGTACATTGGTGCGTGACAGAAGGGTAGTCTTGTCTGATGTGTTGTTGCGAATGATGAGGTTGGAAGTTTTTCTATTTTTGTAATAGATAGTGAGATGCAGCTGGGTGTCAGAATTTGTGCACTTTAAGTTGTCGCGAATGATATGCTGCATGATTCTTTCGTCGTCTTTATGGGCACTGCTCATAAAGTTGCGGTAGTAGAGCCTGATGGATTTCGCTTCTGGCGCCTTGTCACTACTGGTCTTCTTTAGATGTTTTTTGAAAGTCTCATCAACAACCTTGTTAGAGTATCCGTTGTTGACAAGAATCTGACGGATTCGCCTTAACTCACTGTGAAGAGCAGTTTGCGAGGAGCAGTTACGAACTGCTCGCCTGACAAACGCAGTTATAACACTGCGTTTGTACCTCTCCGGGCACTCACTCTCTCCGTTGAGTACTCGGCCTTCGTTCGTGGCCTTGCGGTAGACATCTGTCACAAAATTGCCATCAATATCGGACACCATTACGTCTAGAAAGGGGATCTTCTTATCAATACTTAACTCGTGTGTGAACTTGAGCACACTGTTGTGTTCGAGTTTAGAAATCAGGGTTTTTAGATGATCCTCATCTCTCACATCACAGAATATATCATCTACATACCTGCAATAGATGTTAGAGCGCACATCAGGATCACATAGGACAAGGTTCTCAACCGCCGACATGTAAGCGTTAGCAAAGAGGGGGCCCAGGGGGAGCCCATCGCGACACCTTCTCGCTGTCGGTATAAGGTACCGTCTGGACCTTATACCGACAGGAACATTGTTCACCATTGCATTGCATTTACAGGATTGCATTGGTGAAACAACATTGCATTTACAGGAACATTGTTCACCAATGTTCCTGTAAATGCCACGATTCAAATAATACTCGACTACGTGTACCACAACCCAGATCCGACAAAATGCCCTCTGAAAATGCCTGCCACCATCCTTGAGCAGCTGCTTCAAGCCTGTACCAGTGAGGCCCCTTTCAGAGGACCAGACGGTACCTTATACCGACAGCGAGAAGGTGTCGCGATGGGCTCCCCCCTGGGCCCCCTCTTTGCTAACGCTTACATGTCGGCGGTTGAGAACCTTGTCCTATGTGATCCTGATGTGCGCCCTAACATCTATTGCAGGTATGTAGATGATATATTCTGTGATGTGAGAGATGAGGATCATCTAAAAATCCTGATTTCTAAACTCGAACACAACAGTGTGCTCAAGTTCACACACGAGTTAAGTATTGATAAGAAGATCCCCTTTCTAGACGTAATGGTGTCCGATATTGATGGCAATTTTGTGACAGATGTCTACCGCAAGGCCACGAACGAAGGCCGAGTACTCAACGGAGAGAGTGAGTGCCCGGAGAGGTACAAACGCAGTGTTATAACTGCGTTTGTCAGGCGAGCAGTTCGTAACTGCTCCTCGCAAACTGCTCTTCACAGTGAGTTAAGGCGAATCCGTCAGATTCTTGTCAACAACGGATACTCTAACAAGGTTGTTGATGAGACTTTCAAAAAACATCTAAAGAAGACCAGTAGTGACAAGGCGCCAGAAGCGAAATCCATCAGGCTCTACTACCGCAACTTTATGAGCAGTGCCCATAAAGACGACGAAAGAATCATGCAGCATATCATTCGCGACAACTTAAAGTGCACAAATTCTGACACCCAGCTGCATCTCACTATCTATTACAAAAATAGAGAAACTTCCAACCTCATCATTCGCAACAACACATCAGACAAGACTACCCTTCTGTCACGCACCAATGTACTTTATCAATTTAACTGCCCCTTAGGAGATTGTAGGCTCCTTGCCGCTAAGTACATCGGTGCCACGACAACATCACTCTCACGACGCCTCACTCTACACAAAGCACCAGGCCACACCAGCTCCATCAAGAACCACGTAGAACAACACCACCAAACACAGCTCACCAGAAAAATCCTCACCGACAACACATTTACGCACAAGCATATCAATGATCATCTCAGAATATGGATCACAGAAGCACTTTACATCCGCGAACACAACCCGGAACTAAACACGCAACTCGATCAAACTGAGAAGCTCCATCTGTGGAATACATGACAACTGTAAACTAAGAAAAGAAAAAAATTGTGAAAGACTTTAGGCCTCATGTTTTTGTGTATGCTCAAAAAGAGGAAGTTAAAAGCTTTAGTCACGTTATCATATATTCATACATATTGTGAGCTTCATTCTTCATACAACCGATCATCTTTTGAAATCCGCTCGACCGTGCCACGACTTTTATATAATATGTGTTTTTGTATGTAATATTATTATGTGGTTATGTCATTAATGTCTCGATAATGATCGCTGAAAGCCTTCGAAACGTCGACTGTACCTGTAAATGCCGTGAATAATACAACTGTGTATTGCCTACCGATTTAGGACTTATATTATCTTCCATCAACGACAACAAAGTGAAAAAACTGATACGAACCTGCGAAAACGAAAACAAAAAACTGGCTAAAACGAATTCTTCGCTGAAGTTCAATCGACAGTGTTTGAGAGAATATATATATATATATATATATATATATATATATATATATATATATATATATATATATATATCATATCAACAGGTTCCAATTAAGAGAAGTGCTCAGCTGCAATATCACCGTAATATTTTAAGGGCTGACAGCTTTCGATCTCAGCAGCAACAAAATAACTATTGCCTGGGTGGAGGGTTTTGACCAGTTGAGCACTGAAGCCTTGGAAGACGTATTTCCTGCCAGATGGGACTGGGTCCTTGCCTGCAGGAGACCAAGGCTAACGGATCGAGTGATGAAAACAGTAGAAAATGGAGAAGAAACAATCCAGTTCTGTTCTTGTTATTGATTTAAGGAGGCTGTCGTGTAGAAGAGGCTTTTCGTGCCGAAACAATATATCTTTTCCTAGGCCGCATGAACCAGGTCCATTTAAAAATACAAACAATAGAGTTTTCTGGAGTTATAAAGCTGGCCGGGTTCTGAAAAGAGCATGAATGTGAGCTTAAATAAAGTCGCTTCCCCCTGAATCCGCCTCATTCGCCGGAGCCTCAAACCATGGGAGCTCAGCCGCCGCGACCTGGCAGCTGGGAGGCGTGGCATGTGGCTATATTGGTGAAGAGTGCCACTATGAACTGGCTCAAGTTCCTGTTCATTCTTCATGTATCTATTCAGAATGAGCTTGCGAGCGATAACCTGTGAGCGACCGTACTAGCCGAGAAAATCAGGTTTCACGTTGTATGTTTTTTTGTATTTTACCGATAGCAGTGGATGTTAAGTCGGGTCTATCAAACCCAGTGTGACAAGCACATCGGCAGACTCATTTTTGTCATCATTGCATAGACACAAAGTTCTATCAATCTAGGTCAACGTGCAGAATCTACGTGTAATTGATCTTAACCCTATGCATAATGTTTCATATATCGAGGGCCGGTACCTTTCAATTTTACTATATGGAAGATTTTTCGGTGGTGTCTAAAGGCAAGCTGCATTTTCTTTTTGTCCTGATGAGCAGTGGACATGTTAAAACTGAAATTTGTCGGCAAAAATCGCCGTTCTCCAAGCCGACATCAGAGAACATAATCATTCACAGATAACCAATCGAGCGTTCACAATTCATAGTAGAAGCCGGCGTCAATCTCAATCGCCCACGCCGCACTCCCAAAAACACGGTATCCCCTGATTTTCACCAGCAATGTACCAACGACCGGATTGTTGGGCGTTATGACCGCTCCGGGAGACATATGTTATTGTAAGGGCAGTATAATGCCTTATTTACGGTCTCCCCGCGGAGTGGAAGGGTGGAAGCGCATCGCTGAGGACTCAGCCCAGCTCCAGATTCCTATACTGACTTTGATCCGACCAGTCCCGCTGTGGTGAGTGCTGAACAGTCTGCGACGCTATAGAGGGTACTTTTGGATAAGAACTAGCCGTTTAAAGGATGCACAGATATAGTGCAAGATATTTGGAATGGCATAAGGTTAGGTTGAGCTACTGCCAAGGAGCATTCGGTGCAAACCAGGGGCAAACACAGGAGTGCTGTTTGGTGGGGGGGGGGCTAACTCGGGAGAAGTCGTAAAACATAGTGTTTTTTAAAGAAAATCAGCCAAAATTTTGATATTTTGGGAGGAGACATGGATTCTTGATTCCTCCTCTGCGTCGGCCAATGGTGCTAACAAGCCGAATACATTTAATTGCGTTGTCCGAAATTGCTGTTTGTTACGTCACTAAGTTGTCAATGAGGCTGCATGCCAGGGATGAAAACCATCTGGAAAGCTTAGTATCGTTCACAGGGGCGTAGCCAAGAGGGGGCGGTAGGGACAGCCCCCCTGAGGGCCCGAAAGGGCCCCCTGAGCACACGGGTCGCGCGAAGCGCGGCTCGCCCCACTTTGCTCTGTGGCCATGTTTGAAATTGCATACCAGACAGAGCCCTCTAAAGCCCTCTCTAGCACTCTATAATGTAACAAGCAGGGCCCTTTTTACCCATCAGAGCCCTTTTGACGCTGTCGCAGCGGCCCTTTCAGGGCGCCCCCCCTCCCCTAAGCAAAATTCCTGGCTACGCCCCTGATCGTTCATGTCATTATTTTCTTATATTTTCTTCTGTGCAAAGGGACAGAGGAAACAGTAATAAAACTCCTGCTAGTTCCCTGTTTTTTTTTCACTCACCAAAGACGCATGTTGCGAGTGGACCCCTGTTCAAAAAGGTACTGTGAAGCAAAACGTTCCAGCAAGGTAATTTTGTCAAAAACTTACCTATATTTTGAGCAATTTTGAACAGAGGAGGTTATTACCTTACCCCCAAAAAAATTAATCCGACCAGATTAATAGAAAACAACGGCAACTGTTTTCGCATTCTGTTAATTGCACCTGTTACACACTTTAAACTGGGCATCGCAGCTCGCGATAAAAGCTGTCAAACTGGGCATCGCAGCTCGCGATAAAAGCCGTCAAACTGGGCATCGCAGGTCACGATAAAAGCTGTCAAACTGGGCATCGCAGCTCGCGATAAAAGCTGTCAAACTGGGCATCGTAGCTCACGATAAAAGCTGTCAAACTGGGCATCGCAGGTCACGATAAAAGCTGTCAAACTGGGCATCGTAGCTCACGATAAAAGCCGTCAAACTGGGCATCGTAGCTCACGATAAAAGCTGTCAAACTGGGCATCGCAGGTCACGATAAAACTATACGTATTTCACTAGTTTACTGCATTATGGCGTTGCTTGCAACCATGCACATCATACTATAGGTTCAGACAGTTTCCTGCTCTCACTTTCATGTCTAGCAAGGTCGAAAAGCCGTGTTGGCACAGATAGCGCTCAGAAATTGCAATGTTCTGGAAATGAATTTGCGTCGTGAGCAGATTTTTTTGTGTACACCAGACTATTTTAAACAGGGAATTACCTTCTGAAAGAATATATTAAAAGAACAAATGTAAGTATTTGGCGCACTCTGTACAACTGTTCTGTTTGAGTTCGCTAAAGTCGGAGCCGCGAACTGTATCAAAGCTGTTTTTGGGTGGTATTTATGGAGCAACTCCACAGGCTTTCGTTACCCTCGAATGTCTTCCTTCCGATGTCTCTCTTATCCCAGATGGCGCCAATCCTGGTAATCCTGGGAATTCTGGTACAAATGCATGGTTTTCAAGCCAATGTCTGCTGACTATTTACGAGGTGGGTAAGGGCGGCTAGATTTGAGTCCAGTTCGGTTGGAGCCCGGATTACGAGTCAGCTGGAGACCAGACGTCGTCAGATGGCACTGGATCGTGTTCCAGGCGAGCGCTCAAGGCTGCGCGGCGCTCGGCCGCTCATCGAGGGGCTTCTTCCAGCGGCATTATCCTCGCCGGGGCGGCGGCTGACCGGCGCCGGCCTTGTCATGGGCGAGCCGCCCCAACACTGACAGGGGGGCCGCCGAGTTGGCCACCAATCGAGTGCACTTTTTGGGCGAGTTCCTCGCACTGACTCCGCTCTGAAGTTTAGTGTCGGCGCTGAACTTTCGACGTATGTTTCATTATTTAGTTTTCAATACCCTGAAAGTATGGTGACTATTTGTAAGGTGGGCTAGAAGGATAGAGCAGTTGGGTATACAATTCAATAAGGCCCCTCTGCCGTTGGCCTGTTCCCGGACTACCCGGAAATCACATGCTTCACGAACAACGTCCGCAACGTCAGGCCCTCCGTAACAGCTTCCGGCCCCTAACAGGTTCCCAGACCGAATCGTGTTTTCTCTAGGATCAAGTTCAATCTCAACACCAGGCCGGGCTCTATATCCCGGCTGACTTATAGAATACGGCGGCATCCCAGGAGCTTTGGAGCCGTTGCAAATGCAGAGCCTGGAAAGGCATGGCAAGAAAAACAGGACCACGTTGGGACCGTGACCCAGGGGTGTAACTTTGTGAAAATCTTTAGGGGTGCTTTTTCCTAGCCAACCCATAGCATACTGGCAGTGTTAGGGGATGAAAAGCGTAAAAAGGGGTAAAAACCTTACACTTTTGTCCTTACACCTTTGTTCTGCGACATTCATGTAAACATCCCTCCCACAAATTTCTCCCACACACTTTAGACGCGGGCAAAGGTGCTTTGCACAGAAGGCGTTATAAAAAGCCCTTAACCAACTAGCTAACACTTTTGTCGAAACATCTCTAATGACTTCTTTCTTGCCTTATTTGCACTCCACACTGTTCCCCCTCGGATAAAAAAATAGTTTGGCCCCCTGGTTTGAACGTTTGAGGGGAGTATGGCCCAAATGCCATCCCCCTGGATCCGCCAGTGACTTAACACGCGCCCCGCTGAGGGGGCGAAATTCGCCCCCCCAGCGGGGGGCATCATGCCAGGAACCCCAGCGGGGCGCGTGTCAAGCTTCCTGCTCATCAAAGGTCACAGCTCGAAAAGCTGCAAACGTGGTCATGCCAGGAGTTTTTGGTGTCTTTTTAAACTAGCGCGCAGACAAACGGCTATCTATTTAGTGTTATTGTTTGCATTTTACCACCATTTAAAGCCTATCTATGGTGTTACATTGTTCTTGAACTAACAAAGCTTTGAACACTTATTTAACCCTCGCCCCGGGGTAGGGGTGTTTGAACACTCTCCTTGGGGTTTTTGGTGGCACGAAAAACGGCAGCGCCGCCAAAAGGATTTTCCATATCGATGACCTAAGGTCAAGTACGGATCATGGCCTCTCTATTGGAAATACATGGGGAAAACCGAAATTAGGCCGTATTTGTGTAGATGCAGCTGAGAATACCTTCCTATTCTCCAAATCGTAGTATACTGGGCCCCTTTTCAGGTTCATGTTGCAATTCTTGACCTATGACCGCTGAGAGGTCATCTGGGCTAACCAAGCAGTTTTCATAATTAGGTCAATAACTTCGCATGAAATGATGGTACAACTTTTATTTTGATACCATTGCGCTTGGATTGCTATTGCAAGTCGATTGATATGCATATTGACTAGGCTAGATAAAAAAGTGAATTTGACCTGACCTGAGGTCAGGTAATTTTTGTGTTTTGACCTAGTATGATCATATTATACATCATTCGATTCGCCGTGATTAGAGGAAACGAATGGTGCCTAGAAAATGGTTCTAAAACTCAACTCTTTCAGACGCTAGAGCGGAAAAAATATACTCAAAATGCCACTTTATTTGACGTGCCATGACCTCAATATTGACCTGAGCCTAACAAGAACTAATATAGTTTCTTCCTGAATTTCTATGAGCTATCCACCAGCCTTCGCGTTTTGCGCTATCCCGCGTAGGGGCCGAGTTCGAGGGGGCAGGCGTTCAAACCCCCCACCCCCCCACCCACCCACCCACCAGGGCTAAGGTGGCTCGGAGGCCCACCAGGGCGCGGGTTAATAGCCAAACTGAGGTCGAAAACTGCGTTAAGCTAGAACCATAACGTAGGCGAATCAAATTATGTATGGTATGAACATGCTGTGTCAAAATCTAAGAATGACCTAACCAAAGGTCAGGTCAAGAGCATTGTCTTGTCTGAAATAATCGATATGCATACCAATCGACTCGTAATGACAAGCTAAGCGAAATGGTACCAAAGTGAAATCTCTATTATAATTTCCTGCCAAGTTGTCCAGCGAAGTTGTCAGGTTTCCTGCAAACATGTCAAGTTGGACCTTTGGGGTGGCCCAATATACTTATATTACGAGAACAGGAAGCTTTCTTAACCCTTGCCCTACTGGAGGTATTTTACTCCCTCGCCCTACCGGGGGATCGATTCGACCCTCATCCGTTTGAAAACTAAGAAAGCTGGAAAGACGCGGTAAAGCACGGCCTGTTGCCCGAGACCTGAACTCTCCGACAGTGTACAATTATGTTTACCCTAGGTTAACTAGTAACCTGGTGAGGTCACAAAACGGTGAAAATTTTGACACATTTAGAAAATCCTTATGATTCGGGAATCAATAGACCTAGAACCAGGGTTTCAATGTGTTTGTCGTGACCCAAGGAGTTCCGCAGTATGCGGCATGACCTTGCAAGGTCACGCGTGACCTTGGCCTTAGACCATCTAACATAATCTTAGGTCAAGGTCGAAGTGAGGTCGCATACCATTGAATCCTTGGGTGACGCTCGTCACTATGATACCAAATTCATTGCCGCACCTTGTCCCGTCCATGAGTATAGCCAACAAGAGCTTCTAAAACGGTAACCTTTGCTGACCTTTGGGGACCCCTGGTGCCTTCGTCATGGACTTGACCTCAAAATAGATGGCGTATTCCAAATTGCCTTTTCAGGAGCCTTCGAATTCTGTTTAGAAATCTGATCTAGCTCTTCTAGAAGCTGAGTAACGCCCGGTTTTTCAGAATTATTTTTAGGACCAAAATTGCCTTACATGGGCATAGAAATGACGTCATAACTCGGTGACCCGACATGATATTCACTTAAAATTTGGTCAAGATGTGTCTAAGTAATTTTGTTTTACAATTCCCACGCAGCATTGGGCTAAACGAAACTTTTTGTGTCATCACGAAAAATAACGAGGGGCGTCGAATCGGCACCCGAAGGACGAGGATTAAGCAATATGAGCCAAGACATAGCTATTTTACAGTTTTTATCATGTATTTTTATTGAAGAGGTCGCCCGTAAATTAACAAGGTATATCACCAATTTCATAAAACCCGGAATATATTTTGCAGCACCCGGTAGGCCCATAATGGTTTTTAAGTGTCGGATTGCTAGGTTAAACGTGTTCTTACTTATAATTAACTTAACTTTACTTTACTTATTGCATAAATGCAATCCTAATTTTTTAGATGAAGTCCCTTGCCTTGGCCTGATGACCTGACCTAACATTACCAGACTTGATTTTTTAAAGATGCAGAATTGATCAAAGAAGAGATATGAAAGATACGGCGGTGCAGCGCCGCCATTTATCCGCTATCCTTAAAAAGCCTTATGGAGACCATTGATGCTCCTCTCGGACGGGCGAGGGTTAAGCACAAGCTACGTTTCCCAGATATTGGCCCTGATTTCCCTCCTTTTCTAAACAAGTTCCAATAGATGCACAGCTACCACATGTTGCTTTTTGGCCCTCCTTTGGTACGTATATCAGCTATGGACAGGTCTGATCTACATAGAGCCTAAATAAATTCAGAAATAAATTGTAGCATGCACTATGGCATTTTGGAAAAGAAGTCCAGCAGCGAACTTTGTTTTTTCTGTCTGGAAGACATGATCAAGGAAACGACGAGTGCACTCGATGGTACTGATTCTGAGACAACGGCGACACGGCAATTAACATTTTGGAAAATGCGCTCTTTCGGCTTTGGTCGCAAGTGGCAGCTACCTAATTTCCACAGTTACTCCCGCGGCTCACCGTCTAAAAATGACCTCGTGCGGTCATATGAAATCTTCAGATCACTTAAGTAATCTTTTAAGCACGACATTATCTCCAGATGAATAGTTACAAGAGAGCTCCGAATCTCTGATACTTATTATTTAATTGCTACATAATCCTGACATTATGTCCTATTAGAACGTCGCAGAATAGTTTTAGGGGTGCTTTTGGAAGTTTAGGGGTGCTTTCAAAAGTTTTAGGGGTGCTCGCGCACCCCTAAAAGTATACAAAGTTACACGCCTGCCGTGACCTGAAAGGTAATCGAATACTAGAAACGTGTGAACATTTTATTTCAGTTTAGAAACAAGTATACTGTGTGCCATGTATACTGTGTGTAACCACGTATACTGTGTCACGATGTTGGATTTTTGTGCTGATATTTTTTAGGAATTTTATCACTCCAAGAAGATGGCGGAAGCCGAAACTTTTCGGGTTATGTAATACGACTAAACAAAAGTATAATTTATTTTTTCCTGGTCAATACGTTCATGATATTATCAATTTAAGTTCTAACTCTCAATGAAACGTGTACTATATCTAATTTCATTTCTAACACTAGGCCCAGAAGTTTTAGGCTTGTTGCAAATGAAACATGTCTGGCTCTCTAAGGTTTCACTGGGGCCTTCAGTACAACTTGGTCGTGATTTTACCATTGTTTCAGCGGGGTAGGGGTGTTATATATATATATATATATATATATATATATATATATATATATATGTAATATCCCTTCGGCTTTATCCAAGTCACTAAAACGATGGTAGGTATGCAGCGCCGCCGTGCTTGGCACACCTTACCCTTGATTATCTTCGCGACTTTCCGAATATTTCATGACTGATTCAACCACTAGCGGTGGAACTAGGGGGAGGGCACAGGGGCACGTTGCCCTCTTAAATAATAAATTTTAACACTAACCCTTTGGCGTTCACTGAAAAAAATGGGTTGAAAAGCCCATGGTGCCCCCCTCCCCCTTAAATGCAAGCGTTTCACCGTCACTGGATTGAACTTGGGTCAGGCTGCCAGTGACCTCGTCTCTTTAAATGTTTCAAGGGATAGCAATGAGAATAGGTTTTATCTATTTATGAGACTCATATTACATGAGAAGGCTACCAAGTGCAGGTTGAGGTAGCCGTATTTTTATCAACGACCCAAGGTAAGCACTGGTGGATCCAAGGTGGCCAAGGGTTGTGCCCCCTTCAAAGCCTAAAAAGTATATTTTGCCCCAAGGAACCAAATTTTGGCCGTTTAGGTATTTCTAGAAAATACTATGTTTTTGCGATTTTTCTGGATTTGGCCCCCTCCAAAAGTCGCTGCTGGATCGGCCAATGAAGCTAAGGTACGGACATCGGGTTCAGGCAGGTCAGGTAAGGTCATGACCT
The DNA here is from genome assembly GCA_034440635.1 of Lepas anatifera. NCBI lineage: Eukaryota > Metazoa > Arthropoda > Thecostraca > Lepadidae > Lepas > Lepas anatifera. The sequence continues at coordinate 668,311 of JAOTON010001253.1, forward strand.
CTCCGTAAGAAATGCATGGGGCGAATAGGAAAAACTTCGAAAAATTTGCTTTCCTATGGGTACAGCTTAGAAATACTTATTTTTATTTGATTCATGATGCTATAAGCATATTTTTTTAAGCAAGACTCAGAGTAAGAGTCCAGGCACGTATAGCCTTAGCTGTTGATGTGCCCTTGACACGCACACTGGAGGGGGCTCGAAGGCCCCCCACCTGTTTTTCTGAGGTGGCCGAAGAACCGTTCGTAGCCGAAAAATGATACTCTGTCACATTTGTAATATTTTAACGGTGCGTTGATTGGTGAATAAATTTTGAAAATCGGTCCAACATGTTTTTTTACTTATAGACTTTCATAGTCAGACCTGCATTTTGCGATGGCCACAATCGTGCGGTCATGACCTTCGCTTCAACCGTGCGGACCACTTCGCTTGCATTGGGGAGCGTGTGGGGACGTCTTGAGTCCATATAACCGAGATTATATGTCAAGGTCACCTCACATGACGGTCAAGGTCAAGGTCAATGGTCACAGGCTGGGGCCGTATCAGCACTTTCAAGGTCATTGACTCCAGTTCTTCCAGTCAAATGGTTCCCCGTCAAACGTATATTATGCTGTGACGTCATAGTTAAGTTAAATCCATATAAAGTTAAGGTCAAATGTCATGGGTAAAAGTCAATCCTCATTTCCCGCCAAACGGTTACTACAATGCTAGTTATAGTGCAAATTAAAGGTAGTATACCATATTGTGACCTTTTAGGTCAACGACCTTGAATGACCTTGACCCCAAAATTTTAGAGAAGGTTCTTTGCGACTTTCCCCCTATGACCCTGTTTCCCACATAATCACAGCATTTCCCAGTGGGTCCCCAGCATGGCCAAGATTTGATCTTTATGACCTCGTTTGACATTAAAGATATTAACCTAGGTCAATGAAAATTGGCAATGATGTAGATCACCATAGCCCCCACCTATCCTTCAACCGGTGTTTTTCTACGGCTCGTAGCTTTCGAAATCTTATAGGGCCTACCAGGTTCCCTTCCCCTCCAGTGCGCGTTAGTGCCGAAAAAATGTGCCCTCTCTAGTGTGGGTGTTAAACTCCAATCATCAGAGTCAGACTCGACTCAAGTTTTGCCTCCCAGAGTTGAGTCGACTCACTTTTGGATTCGACTTGATAAGAGTCGACTCAATTGCTCGACCGGTTGAGTTGAGTCAGAATCGCAGTTGGCCTCCAAGCCGATGGGGCTAAGTCGACTCATACCTTTATTATTTTAACGTATGTGCTCAACAGGCTGAGTTCCGGAAGAAAGATGATGTGCTGGTCTTTTTAAAACTACGTTTTTTTCGGATTTCATACTGTTATTTTGTGATAATCGGAAATTTATTATTCTCATATCCACCCTAAGCCCAGTGAGCAATAGAACTCATTTTTGTCCCAGCGGCGGACCTCTGCCTTTTTGTAATTTTTACTCGGAACAAAACAAGGAAAAGGGCACGGCTGTTTTTTTTCTTGGACACTTATGTTAGTTCCTGCCTGGCACAAAAAGTTTTAATGCAATTTCTAACTGGAGGAAAGGCCTGTGCGTGTTCAACACTAGAAGGGCACTGGTCATCAGTCGAGAAAATTCCGGAGGGCTAGGGACCATTTATAGAGGCTAGCCACCAAAAATAGTCCTCAGTTGGAAAACGTCCTGGCCAGGCCAGGCCGGGACCAGCTATTGAACAAACTTGACTCATGTCGACTCACCGGCTCAATGCGGTGTGTTGAGTCGGAATCAGAGTCAGCCGCTCAACTGTGCGAGTCGATTCGACAAAAAGGGTCATCGACGAGTCGGATTAGAACCCGATCGGTGTGGTACCTCTAGAATTCCACCCCTCATTGTACTCCATCACATCAGTATGATGCAACACTGTCTCCAGTGGTACACACGATGGTCCGCCCTCCCCTTGGCAACTGTTTAAGCGCGCCTGTGTTTGAACATATGTGCGCTAGCTTGATGATCTACACTCAGACACCGCCAGTCGGCAAGCAGCAGTGTGGACAAAACATCTTCAGAGCCCCGGGCAATATCCTAACTGTGCAGTTTTAAAATATAATATTCGGATCCAGCTTTGCTAGTAATGGATATCCAAAATGTACCGTCTCCGCATAACGTGATGCTGCACGGATAGTGCATTCCATTATGATTCCGGCCCGGTGCCGCACGCTCGCTCTGACACCTCTAAAGTGCAGGCTGGCCGCCAGCAGGATGTGGCTGGTATCAACATCGGGCTGGATACAGGCATGGACGCGGCGCGCCGGCACCGCCCGAGGCTGGGAGCGTCTGCGGCGCGTCTCGGACCGCGCAGGGCACTATTAGCCTGCTCAAAAACCCAGCTTTCATAAACCTGATACGTTCAAACTTGTGCCTATTTACATTTGTGCTCAAACAGAAAAGTCTTGGTGCAGAATAAAACTACTCGAAGAGAAACTCCACCTCTGGACAATGTTCCGGAGGCGCGCAGCACGTAATTCAAGAGGTCACGCCACAGTAATTCACCCCTGGACAGAGACGCACAGCACGCATTTCAACTGGTCTAGCCATAGCAAACCACCCATGTAACTAGTTCTGTTCGTTCCGGGTTCCGGAGATAAAGCGCTGAAAAATAATCATTACATTCCCAACTTCCAAACTCGATGAATAGCGTGGCTAACAATGAATGGCAAAGGAAGGGACTTCGCCAAGTTTTCTCGCGTCAACAAAGAATTGATTTAAAAGAAGCAGGTGCAAACACTTGGAAAGTATATCCCGCGGCGGGGAAGGTGCACCTGACGCTGTTATTCAGCATTCCCATCCTTGAGAGAGCTGGGCTGGCTATCTTTTAGCCAGAAGTCTGCGACAGACCATATTTTCGCCCTCCCAGAAGTGTCGCCACAAGGGCCGTGGCTGCCACTTCGCCTCCTGTGCACCTCTCCCCCACACTGCGGCCACACAGGCCTGTCCTGAGCGTCCAGCACCCCACCGCCTGCGTGGCACAAACAACCCGCCCGCCCTCACTCTTCAGCGCTACTGGACCGGCCACTGTCGGGATAGGACCAGTGCTGTTGCGTGTTCAAGAACTATAGAAGCAGTTTTGTGGCGACAGCGCTCAGTCCGTGAACAAGGATGACTCAGCTTCCTTTCCGGGGAAGCGGGGATCCGTGAGGTCTGAGAACAGGCGTTGCTGGATGAAAATGTTGCCGGCAGGGCGCAAGGTAACCAGTTCCAAAAGCCAATTGACACCCCCTTTAAGCAAAGAAAACCCTCTTTGACGAGACAACTGCGCACTCAATGGCTATCATCCTCCCTCAAAGATGTGAATACGCTCCTCAGCAATGGCATTCCGATCAACAAGTTAATGGGAGTCAAAATGTTGAGCAGGTTGTGACATCTCTCTCGCTGCCGCCTCCAAACGTCGATTTCACCCAGTTCGGATCCCGATGATCATCGCTCTCTCCCAACTGAACACCAGACTAGTCTCGTCCGTGTATTTAACCGCACACACCCTCCACCGCAGTAGCGTCCGTTTACACAGCTCAGGTAAACAACTCCCATCGCCGGCGCGCCGGCAGTCACGTGACGGGCGCACCACGTGACACCCGACACCAGCGCCGGCTGGCGAGGCGTCCCCTGATCCCGATGCGCCGACACCTCTGAAACACGCCGACAGCGCTGCCGGGACGCCCGCCAGATGGCCCCGCCAGTGCGTGGAGCTGTGTATTGTTGTGGCCTCGTTTTGGCTCGACTCTGTCCTCCGAAAATAAACGGCTGTGACCACTTTCGACCGGTCAGAAGGCACCTAACTCACCTCGATAAAGCCTAGATTTCACACTTTGAGCGGCTGGTGGCATTCATTTTAAAACAAACTTCGACAATGCCCGATGGGCATTCCGTAACAAAGGTCACAATTTTCCAACTGGCTATTAATCACCAATGGAGCGCTAATAAATCACCCTCTCCCGCTCAACACTCCAAAGTTCGGAAAACACAACTCCGAACTGCCGCCACCGACCAAACAAATCGGGAAAACGTGACACCAATACCACCGCACTCGATACTTGAGCGGAAACTGATGGCGATGCCAGTGCCACCAGACGGGACTTTGACTAACTAGAGTTTACGGCGTCAACCGTTTGGGGTCGCGCGGGAACATGGACGTTTTCCGAATGTTGTCCAGGCCCAGGTAGAGCATGACAACGCGCTCCATACCGATGCCACCGCCGCCGTGCGGTGGACAGCCGTACTTGAAGCTGTCGATGTACGCCTGGATCTTGCTGACATCTGCAACAAGAAGTCGGGAACGTGAAATACGCGCGGTGTCAGGGCAGAGGGCAGGATACGACTTCAACAGCAGCTACAACTTGGTCTTGAGATCGCTTCGAGAATCCACACCATAAGCGTAGCCAGGATTTCGCTCAGGGGAGAGGCGCCCCGAAAAAGGGCCCCTGCGAAAGCGCCCATAAGGCCCTGATGGGTAAAAGGGCCCTCCTTGTTATAGAATAGTGTTGAAGAGGGCTTAAGAGGGCCCTGTCTGGTATGAAATTTCAAACTTGGCCGCAGAGCATAGTGGGGGCGAGCAGCGCTTCGCGCGGCCCGCGTCCTCAGGGGGGGGCTGTCCCTGCCGCCCCTGATCCACACTCTCCGCAATCAGCACACATTTCTTTAAACCCCGTAACAAAAAAAATCATTCAATCCATCCCATTTCCGCCTCCAGAAAACAGAACCTTTAAAAAACTGCTGAAGGGGGAAATGCAGACAAGTATGTAAAGCATTTGACTAAAAACAGTTAGCTTGAAAGGGACATGTTGTTCCGCAATGACAATGACCTCCAAAGAACCCATCACGGACCATGTTTTCGAGAACCCATCACGGACCATGTCTTCGAGAACCAATCACGGACCATGTCTTCGAGAACCCATCACGGACCATGTCTTCGAGAACCCATCACGGACCATGTCTTCGAGAACCCATCACGGATCATGTTTTCGAGAACCCAACACGGACCATGTCTTCGAGAACCCATCACGGACCATGTTTTCGAGAACCCAACACGGACCATGTCTTCGAGAACTTTCGCTATGAGGCTCAAATAAGCTGAGTAAACGCGTGTGACACCACGGCTGGGCGGCGTGGGTGCCCGGCCGTGCCCACCGATGCCGTGGTGTTTGGCGCGCTGCGTCAGGAAGTCGGCGTCGTGGATCCGCTGTGCGCCCGACAGAATCTCCTCGCCGCGCATGAACATGTCGTAGGAGTTGCTCCACCGGCCGTCGGCTGGGTCCGGCATGGTGTAGAACGGCCGCACCGCCAGCGGAAACTTGTCCAGGATGAAGAAGTCGGTACAGTACTGGCCGGCAGACAGAGGGGTAAAGGTGAGAGGGGGCCAGAGTCGGGGGAATCATGCACTGGCTGGCAGGGAGGGGGGGTGAGGGGAGCCCGGAGTGGGAGTCGTGTACTGGCTGGCAGGGAGAGGGGTGAGGGGAGCCCGGAGTGGGAGTCGTGTACTGGCCGGCAGGGAGAGGGCTGAGGGGAGCCCGGAGTGGGAGTCGTGTACTGGCTGGCAGGGAGAGGGGTGAAGGGAGCCCGGAGTGTGAGTCGTGTACTGGCCGGCAGGGAGAGGGGTGAGGGGAGCCCGGAGTGTGAGTCGTGTACTGGCCGGCAGGGAGAGGGGTGAGGGGAGCCCGGAGTGGGAGTCGTGTACTGGCCGGCAGGGAGAGGGGTGAGGGGAGCCCGGAGTGGGAGTCGTGTACTGGCCGGCAGGGAGAGGGGTGAGGGGAGCCCGGAGTGTGAGTCGTGTACTGGCCGGCAGGGAGAGGGGTGAGGGGAGCCCGGAGTGTGAGTCGTGCACTGGCTGGCAGGGAGGGGGGTGAGGGGAGCCCGGAGTGGGAGTCGTGTACTGGCCGGCAGGGAGAGGGGTGAGGGGAGCCCGGAGTGTGAGTCGTGTACTGGCCGGCAGGGAGAGGGGTGAGGGGAGCCCGGAGTGGGAGTCGTGTACTGGCCGGCAGGGAGAGGGGTGAGGGGAGCCCGGAGTGGGAGTCGTGTACTGGCCGGCAGGGAGAGGGGTGAGGGAGAGCCCGGAGTGTGAGTCGTGTACTGGCCGGCAGGGAGAGGGGTGAGGGGAGCCCGGAGTGGGAGTCGTGTACTGGCCGGCAGGGAGAGGGGTGAGGGGAGCCCGGAGTGGGAGTCGTGTACTGGCCGGCAGGGAGAGGGGTGAGGGGAGCCCGGAGTGGGAGTCGTGTACTGGCCGGCAGGGAGAGGGGTGAGGGGAGCCTGGAGTGGGAGTCGTGTACTGGCCGGCAGGGAGAGGGGTGAGGGGAGCCCGGAGTGTGAGTCGTGTACTGGCCGGTAGGGAGAGGGGTGAGGGGAGCCCGGAGTGGGAGTCGTGTACTGGCCGGCAGGGAGAGGGGTGAGGGGAGCCCGGAGTGGGAGTCGTGTACTGGCCGGCAGGGAGAGGGGTGAGGGGAGCCCGGAGTGGGAGTCGTGTACTGGCCGGCAGGGAGAGGGGTGAGGGGAGCGGAGTGGGAGTCGTGTACTGGCCGGCAGGGAGAGGGGTGAGGGGAGCCCGGAGTGGGAGTCGTGTACTGGCCGGCAGGGAGAGGGGTGAGGGGAGCCCGGAGTGGGAGTCGTGTACTGGCCGGCAGGGAGAGGGGTGAGGGGAGCCCGGAGTGGGAGTCGTGTACTGGCCGGCAGGGAGAGGGGTGAGGGGAGCCCGGAGTGGGAGTCGTGTACTGGCCGGCAGGGAGAGGGGTGAGGGGAGCCCGGAGTGGGAGTCGTGTACTGGCCGGCAGGGAGAGGGGTGAGGGGAGCCCGGAGTGGGAGTCGTGTACTGGCCGGCAGGGAGAGGGGTGAGGGGAGCCCGGAGTGGGAGTCGTGTACTGGCCGGCAGGGAGAGGGGTGAGGGGAGCCCGGAGTGGGAGTCGTGTACTGGCCGGCAGGGAGAGGGGTGAGGGGAGCCCGGAGTGGGAGTCGTGTACTGGCTGGCAGGGAGAGGGGTGAGGGGAGCCCGGAGTGTGAGTCGTGTACTGGCCGGTAGGGAGAGGGGTGAGGGGAGCCCGGAGTGGGAGTCGTGTACGCAGAAGCACGGGACACTAGCGCGCGCATCTGTAGTTTGGTTACAGCCTACGCTGGGAACTGGCCAATGAACCTACAGTTCCTGTGGCTGTCGTTTGACAGGGCTCCTGTGTTGGGATAACTGCAGGTGCGAACACAAACAGTATAATAAACTTTGGAATGTAGAATACCCCACAAATACATTATGCAACGTTACTGACTAAAAGAAGAATGAGAATACTAAAAACCTATAAATTGCGCTCGAGTTGATAAATAAAGTTTACACCTCGCAGAGGAGCACTCTCACCTTCGCGCGGACCAGACGTCCTAGCAGCTTCTCATTAGGAGTGGAGAGATCCTCCTCATCCCCCATCTCCACGCCCACCTCGCGCAGCATCTGGACACCCTGGGAGTAGTCGAGCCGGAGGGGAGGTTCCAGGAACTGGAACGGCTCCGACGGGTACTGCCGCCGCACCGTCTCAATCTCCGTCTGGAAACTGCACGCCCGGCGACGAAAGGGTCAGTTATAACCGACAGCGAGAGGAGGCGTCGACAGCAAATAACACTGAAGTCATTGTCGGAATTTTCAGAGGGCGGAGTTGTACTGGCGCAGCTGAATAAAAAAGGGAAAGGTGGAGACATTTATGCACCATCAACAGCACAGATGAGATGCTGAACTATGGGGAGAGCACACACATTGAACGTCATGTTTCTCAAACCATTGGAATGGTTGAGTGTAAGTCCAGCAGCCTCACTTGTCGCGCAGTCCCTTGAATATGCTGGTGAAGAGGTCTCCGATCTGGTCGACCACCTCGTGGTAGTGGTAGTTGAAGGCCATCTCCAGGTCGAGGCCGACAAACTCCGTCAGATGTCGGTGAGTGTTGCTGTCCTCCGCCCGGAACACTGCCACAGAGACGGACTCGAGTGAAGGACAAACTGTCAGATGTCGGTGAGTGTTGCTGTTCTCCGCCCGGAACACTGCCACAGAGACGGACTCGAGTGAAGGACAAACTCCGTCAGATGTCGGTGAGTGTTGCTGTCCTCCGCCCGGAACACTGCCACAGAGACGGACTCGAGTGAAGGACAAACTCCGTCAGATGTCGGTGAGTGTTGCTGTCCTCCGCCCGGAACACTGCCACAGAGACGGACTCGAGTGAAGGACAAACTGTCAGATGTCGGTGAGTGTTGCTGTCCTCCGCCCGGAACACTGCCACAGAGACGGACTCGAGTGAAGGACAAACTGTCAGATGTCGGTGAGTGTTGCTGTCCTCCGCCCGGAACACTGCCACAGAGACGGACTCGAGTGAAGGACAAACTCCGTCAGATGTCGGTGAGTGTTGCTGTCCTCCGCCCGGAACACTGCCACAGAGACGGACTCGAGTGAAGGGCATTCTGCCACGGTGAGCCAACTCCAGTCAGTCACACAGGAAGTATTGTCCCAGGAGGCCAACTCGCACCACACGGAGAGCACTGTCCAAGGCGCGGGCGGCTCGTGTGGCGTGGCGATGCAGTTGTGTCGGGGAGGCGTGTTCGTCTACCAGCCAGCTGACCCGGGCGAGTATTCCACCTTAGTCTTCCCGATCCCTATAATACCCTCCAAACACGGCGGTTTTCCGACGCCCATGTTTTTGCTCGATCAGATTTTTTCGTACCGTTTTCAGATCCCATACCTTTCCAAACCTCAACAGTCGCTGCGTCAAAGTCCCAGGGCACACACGTCCCACGGAGAGCATTGTTTACAGGGGCCGGGTGGCCCCGTTTAAGGCAAGTTCGGGGCGTCATGTCGCACCGACTACTGATGTCATATAGCGTCGCCAGCTCTCACCTCGCTGGCAGGGCATTCAGGGGGTTGGAAACACTCATGCAGAACACCCGCCCGGATTCGAACCCGGGTCAGCGGTTTGGAAGTCTAATGAGCTTCCCCGGCGCCACTGCAGCCTCGGGTCACTTCATGGCCTGAATTAAGATTGGTATCGCGTGGTTTATAACGCGGGTTCAATCCCCATGGCGGAAGGCCGCCTTCCCCGTCCCATCTAGTCTGGTGGAAAAGTGTCTTGAACACACACGCCAATGCTCCCTGCAATTGAGCAGTGTGCCTGTTGGGAGTGGTCCTAGTAAAACAATCAACGGAGACCAACTAAGTCTCACAGGAAACAACGTCAGAGGCAGGCTCAGCAAAGGAAACACATCCCTGCAAGGGAACTCTGTTCTCATGAGAATACTGGCCAGGTTGACCAGTCGAGTATTCAAACTTTTCAACCCACATAAAATATGTAACTAACAGCCTGCGCCCGCCGGGCCGGAGCTATGCAAGTGGGGTGGGCCTATCTGGCTTCGTGGGATATGCACAGACCGGTACCTCGCAAACATCCTCTCCAGTAGATAATTCGGGCTAAATCGGCACTGCACAAAATTATTTCCCAGAATTACCAATCTGATTATAATCTTAAAATAGGAGAATAATCCTATAATTATCCTATAATTATAGGAGAATAATGAGTCGGTAAAATTCCGTTTGGCGCAATGCCTGTCCCAGAAGTAAAAGTAGAGCTCGTGGCATGATCCAAATGTATCTGCATGTGTCCACCCGATTTCCAAATGGGACTGATCGGATCGGATGCCGACCGACACCTATTGCGAAAACATACAAAGGAAAGTGTTCACACATGTTAAAGAAAACTGATCTACGCACCAAAAAGGCACCACTACCGGTGGCCTTCCGCAGATGACACGTAACACCCGACGTCCGCCCACCGCACAAGCCGCGGGGTATGATGGTCACTGGAGTTTTAGGGCACGTCAGCTGCTGAGGTTATACAAGCAGGTGAGGTAGCAGCCCGCCGGCGCCCGTCCACCACATTAATCGCGAGGTACCAACTCACCGGCGCCCACGGTGAACACCTTCTCGAAATCGGCGGCGATGGCCATCTGCTTGTACAGCTGCGGCGACTGCGCCAGGAAGGCGTTGTTCTTGAAGTAGGAGACGGTGAAGACGTTGGCGCCTCCCTCCGACGCTGCTGAGATGATTTTGGGCGTATGGATCTCCACGAAGCCCTGTCAGAGGAAGATGGGACAGGGCGAATCACCATCAGCGATGTGTGCGGCAGCCAATGAAGATGACTGCAGAGCAGCCAGGCAAACTACATTTAACCGCAGACACAGAAGGCATGACGAAATTAGCATGTTCATTGAAGGGAAGCCTGAAACATGACGCGAATTTCAACGATTGATTCATAGCCAGATGCGTACTAGAACCGGAAGCGATTATTTTCAATCTTTTCTGCATCCCATGACGCCATCCGCTTACGCCGATCCCGCGGTCCTAGTTGACAGGTGAATTCATGCTTACAACAGCTATGCAAGTTTGGACATCACGAAGTCAGCCGAGCCCACCTGTTTGGAGAGCGTTTGCCTGAAGAGGGCGCAGACTCCGGCCTCCACGCGATAGATAGCCTGGCTGGTGGGGGTGCGCAGGTCCAGGATGCGGTAGTTGAGCCGCGTGTCCTGGTTCACCCGGATCTGTACACCCTCCGGGTCCTGCCGCCGGCACGTCAGTGTCAGTGTCAGTGTCAGTGTCAGGGTCAGGGTCAGGGTCAGGGTCAGTGTCAGTGTCAGGGTCAGTGTCAGTGGCAAGGTCAGGGTCAGTGTCAGTGTCAGGGTCAGTGTCAGTGTCAGGGTCAGTGTTGCAGAAGGGCGCACTGAACTGTTCAACTGGATTTTTACTTAAAGGGAATGTGGCACCTTCACAACGTGATTTTAACTGAGATAGCCAATTTGTAAAGCAGGTCGGAAAACCCGGTACTCCATATATCATTTGTCTTGAAACACGATATTTCCGTAGAAAAAAGCTAAAAACTAGCTGACACCAGCCCCCCTCAGCCCCCGTTGCCGGCGGCCATTGTTGTGAGCTGCTGGTGTGACGACATATGCTGACGCCACGATGAGCATCAGCCAATCGAAGCCCTTGAAGCGTTTCAAGTATGGTAGTGGTTACCAGATCGTGACATCATCCACAGGCTGATATTTATTTCTTTTTCTAGAGGAGTATTTTTAAAAACCAAATATTGAGCTTATTGTACATTTTTCAGAGAAATCGTGAGTGGTTTCATTATTTTTTACTAAAAGTACGCCTAATTACACTAAATTTCAGGATTCAACCAAGGTGCCACATTCCCTTTAAGGAAGCGCATAGCGCTCAAGTTACGAGTAAATGTTTGAGATGAGAAGAACGGAAAACTGAGAAATCTAGGCAGCATATGGGCCAGTGTTCCAAAACCAGTTTTAAGCCAGGGTAACTTAAAATACTGTGAGAGTCAATTAAACCCTTATTTTAAGTTTGCGAAAAATTGTTCATCAAAATTTCCTCCCTAACATCATTTTGATAAGGTAGTTAGTATACACAAAGATTTTAAATAGCGCCAAAAAGCTTCACTTTAAAAATGAGTGGAAACTCTTGCGTAGTTTTTAGTGAAGAGAAGTTTTCCACTCACTTTTGTGTGTGGAAAACTACTCTTGACCGAGTGTCTATCTCCACTCAGCAGACTGGAATTCGGAACACAAGAGACCCACGCTTAGAAGCAAACTGATATAACTAGATTTTTTGTCCAAATTGAATACACTCTGGCCCTTGGTACTGAGTTCTGCGCGCTAGAGAGGAGAGGAGAGGAAGCGACAGAGAGAAGACCAAGAGACAAAGAGCAGAGCAAGAAACAGCGAGGAGAGCATGAGACAGCGAGGAGAGCAAGAGACAGCGAGGAGAGCATGAGACAGCGAGGAAAGTACGATACAGAGAGGAGAGCATGAGACAGCGAGGAGAGCAAGAGACAGCGAGGAGAGCAAGAAAAAGCGAGGAAAGTACGATACAGAGAGGAGAGCATGAGACAGCGAGGAAAGCAACATACAGCAGGCCATTTTTTAACATGTTAACTGGGGGGCCATTTGCCCCCCCAGTCGGCCGAATTGCCCCCCAGTGACCGGCAATTGCCCCCCCAGTGAAAAGGCAAAATATGCCTTAAACATCAATAAATGCAAACCCACCTAACGAACATAAGAGAGAACACTACCCGATATTGATGGTTTAGGTTTATTGCTGGTGCCAAATTGTCAATCCACAAAAAATTGTGTTAAACAATTTTCATCCGTGGATGTCTCCTCCATCGTGCAAAGACGAAACAAAGCGCATAGTCAAGGGAAATCCCGGCAAAGCGGCCTCAGCATCAACTAATCACAACGCTGGAGATGAACGCTGGCCTAAAACCAATCAAACATCATGTTCTTTCCGACCAGAAGCTCACACCCCAGCCAGTATCGTAAGATTGTATGATGTTCTCATTTCACACGAGGTCAGTTGTGAGCTCGTTCGTGGATTAGTCGGGACACGGTGTAGTCAAAGCGCGTAAGACAGGTTGCTGGTGTGGCAGTATGAAGTGCTTAGTCTTTTTATTTAAAATTGTGGGGGTATCATACATAAACGTCAGGGGCCTGCCAAACTTCATACATAGAAGTGACTTCAAACTTCAAACAAACTCCAAGCATAATAGTGAGGGGGCCAGACAAACTTCAACCTGATGCTGACAAACAAAACTTTCCACGTTAGTACCAAAAACTGTTCGAATTTGGGGTCCTCGTTACCTTCCGCAGCGGCTGATTATATAAATTTCATGTTTTCCCCATTTTGCTAAGATGTTCCCTGGCCTCTCCCCTCGAATCCGGAAATGTAAAAAACACTGAAGATTATATATTCGGGCACAGCCCTTCATCAGAATCGTGGAGTAAATATCAATAATTCTCAGTCCTACTATAGCCAGACCTCGAATAATGCGAGGTCTGGCTATACTAGGACTGAGAATTATTGATAATTAATAATTATTGATAATTGATAATTATTGATACTAGACCTCGAATAATTCGAGGTCTGGCTATACTAGGACTGAGAATTATTGATATTTACTCCACGATTCTGATGAAGGGCTGTGCCCAAATATATAATCTTCAGTGTTTTTTACATTTCCGGATTCGAGGGGAGAGGCCAGGGAACATCTTAGCAACTCATCATCATGCTCATCGCCGCAGCACTTCAAAACTTATCAACGTTTTCCCCATTCTGACTGAGATCAAGAACTTGCTGGTCAAGAAGTGGGTGGTGGGGGGGAGGGGCGGGGACAACCCCCTGGTCTCCCCTTTTCCGACGCTTGTAGCATGCGTGAAATTTATAGCGAGATCGCTGCATCAATTTTTTCTGCAAAATCGATAAGTTGTTAGCTGGCTTTTATCATAGATTCCTTGATGTTGAAAATGGGGAGAGATTATATATTCGGCCACGGCCCTTCGTTAGAATCACAGAACTATCTCCCGAGAAACCCTTCCAAGAAGGAAAGAGCTGGTGACGCCATATGACCGACATTTGGTGCGTCGATAAGCCTAAACAATTATTAGCTGGTTTTTTACTCCATGCCCTAGATGATTTTGACAGCAAAAGTCACACATAATACAAGGTATGTATATAAAAACCTATCTCGATTTAGCCTATGAACGACTTGTGTTTGATGCTATAGGAATGTACTTATCTTGCCAAACTCATAAAGAAAAATAAGAAAATCACCTTTTCATTTGGAATACATTGCATCAGCGTCAGGCCAAAATCCCTCCAAACAGGGTGAGAGTTGGCGGCGCCGTATGACCCTGGTAGTTGGATGCGTCGTTAAACCCCCCAACAATAATTATTATTATTGAGCAGCGTCAGGGCTGCCAGGCTGGCCATTTCGTAGCCAAATTCTTCGAATTGGGCCTTTTTGTCGTGTTTGGCCCAGCGATTTTTTCGGTTGGCCCTTTCATGGAATCTGGCCTTTTTGCCCCTTTTTCTAGCTGTTGGCAACTAAGCTATTTCTGGTTTTTTCCTTGCATAAATATGACTTATTTTGACCTCTTCCGCTCTGGAATACGATATTCTGACACCGAAAAAGCAGCAGAGCAGCAGCAAAACTGGTTTGGTGGTGGAAGGGAGGGACAGAACTTTGTTAAAAACACGATCCACAAAAATGATGGCCACCGAAAACCGGACTCAAAGGATGCGATACTATAGGCGCCTTTTGGGTGAAAAGGTGATGGCAAAGTGCGCCCTCTGAGGCTCCGCTCTCCACCCACTTACCAAAATCATACAGACGACACTGTTCAAGAGAAAAAATGAATAGTTTGAAAAAAGAGAAAACATTAAATATTAGCGGGGAGTGGTGCAGTCAAGATGATTAATGATGCCAACAAATGATCTGGTTATGAGGATAAACTCATTTGATGATCACGCGGGATTAGAGGAGTACACCTGGCTCAGTATTAAATGGGTGGTGAGCTAAAAAAGTATTGCGTCAAATCAATATCAAATTGTCAACAACCAATTTTAAACGCTTTTTCTGCGGGCTTATGACTACCGTTAGGGGTTGTTTTAGTATCAAATCTGGCTTTTGAGGTATTTATTTGGCTATTTTAGTGAAAATGAAATTTTCCCCTCTTTGGCCCTTTTTTCCAACTCGGTTTGACCTTTTCCACCGAAAAATGGCAACCCTGGGCAACATGTATAACCTGGAATAACACAAAAATTGAGAAACATTTTATTAACACTAACGCGTCTAAGTTTTATTAAACCCCCTCAAAATGGGGTATTGATCCCTTGAAGACACTATAACGGCCAACACAAAGAATGCCCCCCCCTCTGACTTTTCCTTAAAAAATGCCCTGCCATACAGAGAGGAGAGAAAGAGACAGCGAAGAGAGCAAGAGACAGCCAGGAGAGCATGAGACAGCAAGGAGAGCATGAGACAGCGAGGAGAGCATGAGACAGCGAGGAGAGCATGAGACAGCGAGGAGAGCAAGAGACAGCGAGGAGAGCACGATACAGAGAGGAGAGAAAGAGACAGCGAGGAGAGCATGAGACAGCGAGGAGAGCATGAGACAGCGAGGAGAGCAAGAGACAGCGAGGAGAGCAAGAGACAGCGAGGAGAGCACGATACAGAGAGGAGAGAAAGAGACAGCGAGGAGAGCAAGAGACAGCGAGGAGAGAAAGAGACAGCGAGGAGAGCACAATACAGAGAGGAGAGCAAGAGACAGCGAGGAGAGCATGAGACAGCGAGGAGAGCAAGAGACAGCGAAGAGAGCATGAGACAGCGAGGAGAGCAAGAGACAGCGAGGAAAGCAAGAGACAGCGAGGAGAGAAAGAGACAGCGAGGAGAGCACAATACAGAGAGGAGAGCAAGAGACAGCGAGGAGAGCATGAGACAGCGAGGAGAGCACAATACAGAGAGGAGAGCAAGAGACAGCGAGGAGAGCATGAGACAGCGAGGAGAGCAAGAGACAGCGAAGAGAGCATGAGACAGCGAGGAGAGCAAGAGACAGCGAGGAAAGCAAGAGACAGAGAGGAGAGAAAGAGACAGCGAGGAGAGCACAATACAGCGAGGAGAGCATGAGACAGCGAGGAGAGCAAGAGACAGCGAAGAGAGCATGAGACAGCGAGGAGAGCAAGAGACAGCGAGGAAAGCAAGAGACAGAGAGGAGAGAAAGAGACAGCGAGGAGAGCACAATACAGAGAGGAGAGCAAGAGACAGCGAGGAGAGCATGAGACAGCGAGGAGAGCACAATACAGAGAGGAGAGCAAGAGACAGCGAGGAGAGCATGAGACAGCGAGGAGAGCATGAGACAGCGAGAAGAGCACAATACAGAGAGGAGAGCAAGAGACAGCGAGGAGAGCAAGAGACAGCGAGGAGAGCAAGAGACAGCGAGGAGAGCACGATACAGAGAGGAGAGAAAGAGACAGCGAGGAGAGCAAGAGACAGCGAGGAGAGAAAGAGACAGCGAGGAGAGCACAATACAGAGAGGAGAGCAAGAGACAGCGAGGAGAGCATGAGACAGCGAGGAGAGCACAATAAGAAGGAGAGCAAGAGACAGCGAGGAGAGCATGAGACAGCGAGGAGAGCATGAGACAGCGAGGGGAGCACAATACAGAGAGGAGACCAAGAGACAGCGAGGAGAGCATGAGACAGCGAGGAGAGCATGAGACAGCGAGGAGAGCATGCGACAGCGAGGAGAGCAAGAGACAGCGAGGAGAGCACGATACAGAGAGGAGAGCAAGAGACAGCGAGGAGAGCATGAGACAGCGAGGAGAGCATGAGACAGCGAGGAGAGCACAATACAGAGAGGAGAGCAAGAGACAGCGAGGAGAGCATGAGACAGTGGGGAGAGCAAGAGACAGCGAAGAGAGCATGAGACAGCGAGGAGAGCAAGAGACAGCGAGGAAAGCAAGAGACAGAGAGGAGAGCACAATACAGAGAGGAGAGCAAGAGACAGCGAGGAGAGCATGAGACAGCGAGGAGAGCATGAGACAGCGAGGAGAGCACAATACAGAGAGGAGAGCAAGAGACAGCGAGGAGAGCATGAGACAGCGAGGAGAGCATGAGACAGCGAGGAGAGCATGCGACAGCGAGGAGAGCAAGAGACAGCGAGGAGAGCACGATACAGAGAGGAGAGCAAGAGACAGCGAGGAGAGCATGAGACAGTGAGGAGAGCATGAGACAGCGAAGAGAGCATGAGACAGCGAGGAAAGCAAGAGACAGAGAGAAGAGCATGAGACAGCGAGAAAGCGAGGAGAGAAGAAAAACAGCAGGAGAAAGGGATCAAGCGAGGGGCGATGGAGACAGAGGGAGCGAGTGTGAGCGGCGACTGACCTCGGTGTCGGGCCGGGCGGCATCCTCGATCTGTAGAGGCAACTGCGGCTCGGAGGCCGACACCGTGAACAGCTGGCGCACGTGCAGCTCCACCAGCCGCTGGGTACAGCTGTCCACCGGCTGCGGCGCCCTCCGCACCACACCCTCCACGTCCACTATCGACTCCGGCGTCACCCTGCCGCCGTCACACCGGTCAGACCTAACCCGGGGAGATCCTGCCGCCGTCACACCGGTCAGACCTAACCTGACGTCACCCTGCCGCCGTCACACCGGTCAGACCTAACCCGGCGTCACCCTGCTGCCGTCACACCGGTCAGACCTAACCCGGGGAGATCCTGCCGCCGTCACACCGGTCAGACCTAACCTGACGTCGCCCTGCCGCTGTCACACCAGTCAGACCTAACCCGACGTCACCCCGCCCCCTCACACCGGTCAGACCTAACCCAGCGTCACCCTGCCGCCGTCAGACCTAGTCCGGAGTCACCCTGCCGCCGTCACACCGGTCAGACCTAACCCGGGGAGATCCTGCCACCGTCAGACCAATCAGACCCAGTCCAGCGTCACCCTGCCGCCGTCAGACCGGTCAGACCTAACCCAGCGTCACCCTGCCGCCGTCAGACCTAGTCCGGAGTCACCCTGCCGCCGTCACACCGGTCAGACCTAACCCGGGGAGATCCTGCCGCCGCCAGACCGGTCAGACCTAACCCGGGGAGATCCTGCCGCCGACAGACCGGTCAGACCTGACCCGGGGAGATCCTGCCGCCATCACACCGGTCAGACCTAGTCCGGCGTCACCCTGCCGCCGTCACACCGGTCAGACCTAACCCGGGGAGATCCTGCCGCCGTCACACCGGTCAGACCTAACCCGGGAGATCCTGCCGCCGACAGACCGGTCAGACCTGACCCGGGGAGATCCTGCCGCCATCACACCGGTCAGACCTAGTCCGGCGTCACCCTGCCGCCGTCACACCGGTCAGACCTAACCCGGGGAGATCCTGCCGCCGTCACACCGGTCAGACCTGACCCGGGGAGATCCTGCCGCCGACAGACCGGTCAGACCTGACCCGGGGAGATCCTGCCGCCGTCAGACCGGTCAGACCTAACCCGGGGAGATCCTGCCGCCGACACACCGTCAGGGAGGCGAGAGGACGCAGGTAGCTGGATAGGAACGACTGGGAAAACAATTTCTGAGACCTGTAGTATTGAACTGTGCCGAAATAATGCAATGGTGATAAATGAGCACATTAGACAGCTACTTCGTTCACATGACTCAAATAGGGTAACAAGCATCCACGGATCCATATCAGTTTAACATAAATCGATCATCATTCTACAATTCAACAAAAATCCTCCGTAAGCACAAAGCTATCAGAGAGGGTGGCACAACTGACACATTCATGTCTTGCGCGATAAACTGCCAATAAAACCACCAGGCTCGCAAACACAGCGATGGATGGGGCTATCAAGGAATGTGAGGAGCGTTGCTCTCCCTCACATTACCGGCGGCGCCGGACTTACTTGGAGGCGAACTTGACCATCTGCTTGCTGGTTTCTGGCCCCACCGAGAGCAGTGCCTGCACTGTGAACTGCTGCTGCCGCACCACGAAGAAGCACTGCTTCCCTGGAGAGAGCGACACAGGGGCTTCAGCCAGACACGGCAGAGGCTGGCATCCAAGGACAAAACACAGAGAAACGTCAGGACCTTCTTCACACATGAGAAGTAAAGTGAAAATGTTGAGGCCAGTGCCACAGAACAAACTTGCTCCATTTCGAGGAGTATCTCAGAGAAAACTTCGGTATAGATGCGAATCTGATATCCATCCTGAATAATGTCCCACGACATTCCTCGATTAGCAGTAATTACAATTCACAATCATCAAACCCTTCCCAGCATTCCTGGTCATTTTCATTACCACCGAACAGGTCATCTCAAGACGGCGACCATCCCACCCACCCCGTCCGCCGCGCGCTGACCTTTGGCGCGGCTGGTGTGCAGACGGCCGCGGATCCACACCGTCTCTCCGTCCTTCTCCGGGGTCAGCTGCTCCACACGCACCAGCTGCCGGTCCACGTACTCGGCCGACTGGTTCATAGCCGGCTTCCCGTACCGACCCTCCGACACGTCAGCGCCATCTGCGTCGGCGTCACCGCCCGCAGCGCCACCTGCGCCCTTCTGCCGAACGAGAGGGAGGTGGGACTACAGACGACACGGGGGAGGTGGGACTACAGTAGACACGAGGGAGGTGGGACAACAGAAGACACGAGGGAGGTGGGACTACAGAATGCACGGAGGTGGGACTACAAAGATACGAGGGAGGTGAGACTACACAAGACACCGGGTAGGTGGGACTACAGAAGACACGAGGGAGGTGGGACTACAGAAGACACAGGGGATGTGGGACTACACAAGACACGAGGGAGGTGGGACTACAGAAGACACGATGGAGGTGGGACTAAAGAAGACACGAGGGAGGTGGGACTACAGAATACATGGACGTGGGACTACAAAGACACGAGGGAGGTGAGACTACAGGCGACACAGTTGACATGCAGCTAATGTGTCCTTTAATTTGGCAAACTTACAGTTCTGGCTTATGATGAATTGTCCCTATGGCAATGAACATGGAAATAGAGGTATCAAACAAGACATCATGTCAGTATTATTGGGTCGTACCTCCTGGTTTTTATGTTCAGCCTTTTTTGCAGCCTTTTCCGCCTTTTTAGCGGCTTTCTTGGCAGCTTTCTTAGAGTCGCCATCCTCGCCCTCTCTGGAAAAGCAGCATGAGGTAGAAACAGACAGCAAAGGTGCGTCACACGGTGCTGGCAGAAAAACAAATCACCAAAAAATAAGTAAGAGGCATTACCAATAACAACTGGCACCAAAACCGTACACTGCACAGATATCAGTTGTTGCGTACTCGAACCAAAGTTGTTCAGAAATCTGTTCAACAATTTCCAATTTATTGAGCCTATATCACTTAAGCAGCACTTTGCCCAGCCTGCATCATTTCAGATGTCACATCCCAAATAGAAACACGCACTGCCTAAACATAAATAGAGGTCCCGATTCCAATAAAACAAAACCGCAAAATAAAGCCTCGGATTATAACTGCACGTTCAATGGCTCCACTTTAAACAACACGACAAAATTTAACCACACAGCTACGGGTCCAAATTGGGGCATATCAGGCACCCTAAGTCCGGAGGCATTAGGGCAGGGTAGGCTCAGCGTTTCGGGGGCGCCGAATAGGTTCGAGGGGCACCTGCTGATCGCCTGGGCGCCCGCTGCTTCCTACCTGTGCGCGGGGGCGCCTGCTTCCACTCAGTCTTCTCGGCCCGGCTATAGTTTCAAATTACAGTTATCAGCGGATGAATCCTGCAGGCTAAAAACTTACCCTTTTATGGTAGCTTTATTTGGTTCTTCAGCGACCATTTTTCTTGAAATCACTAGAGCTCAATTATATATGTTGCTGCAAAAAATGATATCATTTAAGTAGGCAGCCGTTGGTTAATTGGATAACTTCCCTCAGCTAACAATATAAGTATAAAGAATCCAGGTCAACGTTTTCTTTTGCCTCATCATACACCAGATTTACAACTCTTCAGAAATAATGTACAATCAAACCGAAACGTGAGATTTGAACTACCAGGCGCTTATGAAGTTAGTCGACTACATTTATTTGTTTGAGGTAGTTAGCATATTTTTGTGTTAGACGAACTAAAAGGGAGCTTCCAAGTCTTTAAAAACATACACAAATTGTGATAAACAGGAATTTTGGTTCTGTTAGTGTAACGGGGCGATTCCGCGATTAGGGAGCAGAAAGTGTCAGGGAGCTCGGTTGCTATTTACGGGAAAGTGGCACCTATATAATGGAATTCGAACTGAGACAGCCATGTGATAGAGCATGCCAAGAAATTACTTGTTCGAAATTTAATTTTCCCCAAAACTTACTGTTCGCGAAAAAGGTACCAAGTCACTACTTACCGGCTCCCTCCTCCCTCACTGGACCATGGTATGAGAACTTGGGAACGTGACGTAAATCTTCAGGCCCGCTGCGCGCTGACTAATATGTCTTCCTTGGACCTGTTAGCCTACGTGCTTAACGTGATTTCGGTACTGGCGACTAAAAACGCGTAGAACTTTCTTAAATGACTAGTTTGAAACGTAGAATATGTTCAAATACATGAAGAAAAATGGCAGAAATCGATAAGTGTCACTTTGGTTCCTAATAATAACCCATTTTAACTTAACACTCTACATTTTCATTAGTATTCATTTGGGGCCCAAATCAGAGAGGTTTAATTTGCCACTAAGCTAATGCTTAGTGATAGTATTAAATATACCATCGGTTTATCGGTTTACTTCCTATATAAATCGGTTTACTTCCACATAGTAAACCGATTTGACGTCACGTGATTTGGAGACATGTTTACCTCTAACGTGTTGGCGTAAATGTGAATATCTGTTTATCACCGTTATACAAACTTGAAGGTGTTGAAGCTCTTCCTTGCCTAAGGTTGAAGTGAGATTTACTCATGCCAAAGTGAGCTATTATATATAATTATATGGCCATTTGGTATAGCAGCAAATAATGATAGCTATTGATGCAAATACACAGGAAAGCTGAAATTGATTTTTAACTTTGACTTTCTGCTGTAATCTTTATTTTACAGTCTATGGAGCACAGAACTCAAGATGTGCTGACACTAACGGGGTTATAAGGAATCTATGGAGCGTAAACATTCAATTTAGGGTGGCTGTAACCAAAAAAATCCACGTATCTCCACCGAGGCCTCTGGCGAAAATGATCATATAGGTACCTAGGCACTGGCATATAAGTATTTTTCAAAGATGTTGACTCAAAATGTGTTTCTCAGTTTCACGAAGGTCTGAGGTTCGCAAACCTTTCCCAGTTCACTCACGGTTATTAGACACATTTGAGTTCCACTTGAATACACTTGCATAGCAGCAACACAGTACCTAACCGGTCACAGCAAGCAAACCGCAAAAAGAGGGTGTGGCAAAAAAACAAAAAGCAAAAACAATGCGTGGTATATTTATTGCGTCTGCCTTCTTCAGCATTATTTCAAAGTTCATGAGAAAGTTAATAATGGAATAAAAGCAAATAAATCCAATAGTTTAGTTCAACTAGATAATCAAAAAAAAATATATATACCTTTTTAATGTTAATAAAGCAGAATATTTGGAAGGGAAAATTCCATTCTGGAATTGGGTGTAGCTCATGCCGTATTTCATATCTACGCCGCTTTCGCGTGAATGTTGCCGCTCTTTATGAAACGTGATTCTGAGTACGGCGTAATTTGGAAGGTGAGTGTGGTGTAAAACACGTCGCGTTTCTACAACTCTTATGAAGGCTGGGCCAAGGTTAGAGACAATCAGTCTACTACTTTAGTACACTACTTGCAGATTCTCCAAATGGTAGGGTAGTAGTGGTAGCAGTTTCTTGAACCACAAATAGTGAAGCAGCAGGTAGCAGACACAGAAACATTTAAAGCCCTTCTGCTACTGACAGCCTGTTAACATTCACCTCGGCTGTCTTTGAACACCCCCCCCTCCGTTGGGTCTTTCCGGCGGCACCAACAAAAAAACGAGGGCGCGAAGCGCCCCCGTACTTAGCGCACATTTTCATTGATCAATTCTGCAACTTTTCACAAAATCTTAAGGTACAGTCAGGTCAGGTCACCAGGGTAAGTCAAGGGACTTCACCTCCAAAAAATAGCATAAGTAGGAATGGGGTTAATCTATTCAATTGAAATGAATGTCACACAATGGACCTACCAAGCACTACAAAATTTATTCCAGGTTTTTTCATATCGATGAGCAAGGGTCAGATACGGATCATGACTTCTCCCTTGGAAATGCCTCGGAAAATCGGGAACTTGGCGAAAAATGGTTCTATTTGTGCAGATACAGCTTCGAATACCTTCATTTTTTCCAAATCGTAGTATCCTGGGCCCTTTGCTAGGTTCATGTTTAAATTTTGAACCTTTGGTCTCCGAGAGGTCATCTGGGGCTACTCCAGCAGGCTTTCAGAATTGGTTCAATAACTTTGTAGGAAATTGTAATTTCATTTGTATACCATTACTTTTAAACTATTATTGCGATTCAATTGATATGCAAATAAGCTATGCCAGGTCAGATTGTGACTTTGACCTGACGTAAGGTCAGGCCATTTTTGTTTCGACATAGTATAGTCATATTATACATTCCTCGATTTGCTGTAACGAGAGGAAGCGAATGGCGCCTAAAAATTGTTTCTAACTCAACTCTGTCAGATGCTAGAGCCGAGCCCAGAGTATCTTCTCTAACATGTCACCTTCTTTGACCAGTCATGACCTCAATACTGACCTGAGCCAAAAAGTGACTGATACAGTTTCTTTATGGATTTGTATGAGCTATCCACCGGTGTTGTGTGACTCATGAGTCAGTCAGAGTCCAACTTAAAATCCTACTCATTTGGTTCTGAGTTGAGTTGAGTCAAAAACTTAGTTGGATTTGTTCACATCACACCAATGAGCTGAGTTGAATAAAAAGCCAGTGAGTCAAATGAGTTGACAAAAAAATGTGACAACAGATAAGTATGATGCTATATCTAAGTGTTTGAATATACCTAAATTTTTCAATACTGCTAGCTCTGCCGTGCAAAAGAAAAAAAGGGTAACTTCGAAAGTCGACTTTTCAGGAGAGCTAAAAAACCGTTTCCGACCTTTGCGAAGTGTTTTAGTTGCATTGGTATATTGGCCTGAATATGCTTATCGTTGGAATTCTTAGAACATCCTCTTTCCGATGATAAGCATTTTATTTTCATTTATTTAAACTAATTTGAGCTAATACCGATGCCCTCTTTTGCCTTTGCAAATCTTGGCTCAATCCACAGAAAATGCAATGGAAGAAAAGGGTAACTAGTTACGGTTTTTTTCTTTTGTGGATTTGGCCGAGAGCCTCGGAGATTGCAAAGGAAAAAAGGGTAACTCACCATGTTGGATGGAATATATATTCGCGAACAACGATGGGAGCTTTCATGTTGACTTTAAGAAACTTATTTAATGTTTTGTACACTTATTTAGTATTTCTGTATTATTAACTACAATTATGCCGGGAGGCATTGCTGTCATGTCAACGCAGAATTAAAGAGCCGCCAACTTGAGAGTTAACTGTTCTGACTGAACGCATTTTGTTAAAGCCATGTAAAAGGAGTGCCCTGGGGTGGGCACGGGTGCAATGAGGGATCTAAGGGTACGTTGCTGGCTAATATGGCTACAATGATGGCTGATAGGGGTGCGTTGTCAGTAGGTACGGGTGCAATGTCGATTGGAACGGGTGCGTTGTCGGTGGGTACGGGTGCAATGTCGGCTGGGAAGGGTGCATTGAAGGTGAGCACGGTCGCAATGTCGGCAGGTAGGGGTGCGTTGCCGGCGGATATGGGTGCAATGTCGGCTGGGAGGGGTGCCCTGCGGGTGGGTATGGGTGCAATGACGGATGGTATGGGTGCGTCGTTGTTGGTCACGGGTGCGATGTCGGCTGATAGGGTACGATGATTACTGGTAACGGTGCTATGTCGACTGGTAGGGGGGCTATGTCAGCTGTTAATGGTGCGATGACGGATAATGTGGGTGCAATGTCGGTTGGTAAGGACGCGTTGTTGGTGGGTATGAGTGCAATGTCGCCTGGTACAGGTGCGTTGCAGCTGAGGACGGGACAGCTGACAGCGTTGCAGCTGGGAACCCACACGCAAGACATCCTACCAGCTGCCTTTGCCGCCTGTCTTTAGCCGTAGTGCATCCCTACCAGACGTCATTGCACCCCTAACAACCGACAATGCACCCCTTCCAGTCACCATTGCACTCCTACGAGCCGACATCGCACCCGTGCTTACCTTGCACGCACCAGTACCCACCACCTATGCAGCCCTGCCAGCCGACATTGCACCCCTACCCAACGAAAACGCACCCCTAGCAGCCGACATTGACCCGTACCCACCGACAACGCACTCCTAGCAGCCGACATTTTACCCGTACCCACCGACAACACACCCCTGCCAGCCTAAATTGCACCCGTACCCAACGAAAACACACCCCTACCAGCCGACATTGCACCCGTACCCACCGACACCGCACCCCTACAAGCCGACATTGCACCGAAAATGCACCCCAAGCAGCCGACATTGCACCCGTACCAATCGACAACGCAACCTTAGCAGCCTAAATTGCACCGGTACCCACCAAAAACGCACCCCTAGCAGCCAACATTGCACCCGTACCCACCCACAACGCAACCCTACCAGCTAAAATTTCACCCGTACCTACTGACAACGCACCCCTATCAGCCATAATTGTACCCATATTAGCCAGCAACGTACCCTTCCATCCCTCATTGCACCCGTACCCACCCACAGGGCACTCCTTTTACACGGCTTTAACAAAATGCGTTCAGACAGAACGGTTAACTCTCAAGCTGGCGGCTCTTTAATTGCGCGTTGACCTGACAGTGATGCCTCCCGGCATTATTATAGTTAATAATACAGAAATACTAAATAAGTGTACAAAACATTAAATAAGTTTCTTAAAGCCAACATGAAAGCTCCCATCGTTGTTCGCGAATATAAATTCCATCCAACGTGGTTTTCCTTTGCAATCTCCGAGGCTCTCGGCCAAATCCACAAAAGAAAAAAGCGTAACTCGTTACCCTTTTTCCATTGCAAACTCTACCACTTCAGAGCAAAAAGTGCAAGTTACCCTGTTTGCCAAAATGTATTCTAAAATATATTATTTTTTATGTAATTTACAATTGTGATACTGGTATCATCGGATGCGTCGTGAGAAGGGCTTTCGAATGATATGAAAAACCAACAATCGATATTTTTAGTTGCCCTTTTCTTCCTTTGCACGGTAGAGCTATATCAAGTACCTGATCAGTTGAATTATTATGCCACAAGTGTAAAAAGTTATATCTCTGAGCTATGACCTTTCCTGATGAGTAATACCTATGAAATTGCAATTATTTGCTTATGTTTGTGTAAGCCTAAACTGTTCATAGGAACTTAAAAGAAAAACAAGTTGAACATATTACCATGATTGATCTATTCTTGATCTATAAATTTTAAGTTCATTTAATTACAGCAGGTATTTTAAACCTAAATTTGTTATATTTTTAGTTTATGCAGTGTTTGTATCATTTATCTATCTATATATATTAATTCATCTATTTGATTTATTAATAATTAATCTATAACAAATTATCAATCAATTTATCATCATATATAACTTAACTGTATTTACAACTTGAGCCACAATTGAGTCAAAACAGAACTGAGTTGACTGGATTAAAGCTTGAGGCAGGGTTGAGTCAGCTCACTGAATTTCTTCTGGTGAGTTTAGGTGGAGTTGAGTCAACCACTTTCTGCATGCAACATGAGTTGAGCCAACTCATCAAAATTCTGAAACACACAACTCCTCTATCCATCAGTGGTCACTTTTTTTGCTATCCTGCACAGGAACCAAGTTCAAATTGGCACACCAGAGCAAAGGTGGCTCACAGACCCACCTGGGTGGGCGTTAAGTGGTTGATCTCCTGAATGAATTACAACATAGGAGTAAAGAAGCAATAAATTTGGTATGTAATAAGCAGATAAGCAGTTTCCCTTCAATTTTTAAATAAGAACAATGAGTATCCACTTTTGGGTAGACTTTTACCCTTTAGAACAAAAAGTAGTGACAGCAGGGTAGCAGGCCAGTGACAGTAATTGTTGGATTTTGATCAGATCTTGTTGGGGCAGCCTCAGGACAGATCTTCTTGTTTGAGGCAGGAAAGGAAACATTGGGGCAGAGAATGGCAATTGGGGCCACACTGAACCACAGGGATAGACATGGAACCACTGAGAAGAGAAAAAAAGAGAAAGGAAACAGGTAATTACTCTTCTTCTGCCCCAAATTGAGGGGGTGAGGTAGTGGAGTGGTCAGTGTAGCTGGCTGCCACGCAGCCGACCTGGGTTCAAGGCCCGGCGGCTTCCCTGAACAAGGAGCAAGCTGGCTCCTGAGAAACCCTTCCAACAGGGAATGAGTTGGCGACACCATATAACCCTGGCAGTTTGTGTGTCGATAAGCCCCAAAAAATTGTGAATTGTGCCCCAAATTGAGCAGGATTTTAGCTGCCCCAAATACCCTAGCACTGACATACTGAAAATGGTGCAGAAGCACCAAAAAGAAAAAATAGAGAAAAGAAATGGCAATTGTTATTTTTTAGTGGCTTTCCTACAGCAGAAAATGAAAAAGTATGCCCCGGTGGAAAGATAAGCAATAAGGTCCCAACAACATCTCCAACCAAACTGATACAAGATTTCGGCTGCCCCAGACACCTCATAGAGAAGTCTGCCACTCTTGTGAGACTGAACAGTGGTTTTAAAAAATTGGTAACAGTTCCCACTTCAGGCTAAGATGTACGATAGGTAGGTACTTATTATCCAGTGTGCAAAGTATGGCACTTTTGACGATATCTCGTCGGTGCGGTGCTCTACGAGATAGGAGTGAGTGGTGCAAATTTTACCACCCTGGTGCAAATTTGCGAGTCTGGTGTGAGGAATGTGACACTGTAAATCAACAAAATCATGCAGGACAAGAGAAAAACTGACATCGCCAACCATGGGTGTTTTTCTCCTGGTATATTGTGGATTGGTGTGAATTTTTGGTGACTGGCAGTGTGAATTGGTGCGAGAATTCTAGGTGGCTGGTGCGACTCGTCTAGCCTGCTGCCATATTTTGCAGACTGGCTTATTATTAGTATTGTATTGGATATTAGATTTAACAGGTCTTTACAAGGCTTAAGTTTTTCCCTCATATTAAAAAAAAATAACATCAAATGCATTTTCACCTTCTATATGCCTGATTAATAGCATAGAACTAGGTCTAGACCTTATAATGAGAAACAAAAATATAAAGAATATTTTAGAACTATTTTAATGTTTTGTTTCACAGGTTGGAGCACTATTTATTAGTTATACCACACTAAGCCACAATCATAGAAAAATAAACCCACAGCCCCGTGTAATGATATCCAAAGGATAGACTGGATTGCTCCGGTCGCTCATGCGCAGAGTTATTCCTTGCTGGCGAAATCCACCACTGTTATTTCAATTTCCAATTCCAGAATTTTGGGCCAGCAGAATAGTTGCGCAAGAATCTACCAGGAAAGTGAAAACAGAGCTGAGCTGGACCAGAATGATTATCCGCCCCATATTCGGAAAAATCGCAAGCGCCATCAAACAAGGAGGAAAACAGGCCGGGACCGTCGGCTGCCAAACTGGGCAGGCGCAGTCAGCTGATACTGATTGATGCAAATTGCTGTTGGCTCACTTCAAAACCCAACTAGAGATGAAAATCTATCTGGCAGTACCCCGAAGGCCGTAATGAGCTCGGTTTCGTGAATTAGGTTCGGTTTTAGTATTTCAAGTGTGGAGACCATGGTGTTATTAACAGGAACTTGTAATGTCGGATCCAGGTTTTCTCTTTGTAGGGGAAGAAGGTGGCAAGTAGACCAGAATCTATGATGGGTGCCGTGAGTAGCCAGGGTTTTGCTACAGAGTTGTAGTGTATGGGAATTGGGAAGGAACAAAATGCGAATGTAGTTTTAAGGGAATGTAGTTTATCGAATCCGGGCAGCGCAGCCACCGAGATGCCCATGCTCGCACCCTTGGAACGGGGTTAGCAATAGACGTTTCAGAGTTCACCTGGCCTTGATCGAGGAGGGGAGGTTCCGTGACGGCTTTGTATACTTTTGTTTCGGGGAGGGTGCTAGGGGTACTCAACCCTCTGCACACCTCCGAATAACCCCTTTCTATCGGCATCCAGATATATTGCGGAGTTTCAGCCTCATAGACATCTTGCATTCGCTGCTGGTAGCATTCGGCCCGGACCATAGGCGGATCCAGGGGGGGGCAAGGGGGGCACGTGCCCCCCGATCGACCCTCGGCGCCCCCTGAAAGGTCGATGGCGCCCCCTGAAATGTCGCTTCCCCCCCCCCCAGGATGCGAAAGTCGGCGCCCACCGATAGGATTTGGCGCCCACCTGATAGCCTTTGCCGGTCATAAGTGGCGCCCCCTGGTCCGGATGGCGCCCCCCTCGGTCCGGATGGCGCCCCCCGGTCCGGATGGCGCCCCCGGGAAGGTGCCCCCCGATCGGCAATCCTGGATCCGCCTATGGCCCGGACATACCCTGGTTCTGACAATGGGCCAGATGTCAGGCATGGATGGTCACCAAAATTGTTCCAATAATATTTGGGGTAGGGGTGGGGGATGGGTTTCTTACCACAAGACACCAATTCTCGCATGCCAGGAGGGGAGGGTGAGGAGACATTTCTGTTGCCGTGGCGGCTTCATGGATTTAAGCGTTCTATCGTTGGAACGCATTGCCCCCTGAATTCCCTGGGAAATTCTTGGGAAGCAATTTGTCATAATGAGCCCAAGCCACACTTGCTTCTGAAGATAATGTATGCCCCTCATCTCGGGGAATTGCAAGAATGCGCTGGGCGAGCAAACAAATTAGAACTCGACATTGGACCCCGCGACATTTCATGGGAATACGAGGGCAGTCGGTGGGGGAATCATGCTTGATCAAAGAGATCCGACGTGGCAGCTAATTTTTTCTTGGGAGCGGGAATCTGGCCTTCTATTTTTATTTTTTCCGATTTTCTTTTTCTCTACAATCCCAAAAAGTTAAATAGGAAAGAACGGGTATTTAGGCAAATTATTTCTTACAGACATGTTTCAATCCAAAGTTATTGTCTCGCAATTTAGTATTAATTATCGGCCATATACTGAGAAGGAATTTTTCTAAAGGTCTTATTTTCAGGGAATTTTATTACACTGAAGTTATCTCCGGCCAGAGCACAACAGAGCTGGGAGGCACTTCCGTTCAAAAATGCTGACAAGGAATTTTCCAGAATGCGACTTTCTTTTTAACGCTTTTGTAAATATCATGAAACAAGATCTATGCACCAGTGCAGTGTGTTTATGTTCCTGGGGGTAACGACGAGGCTTCGATATCATATAGTGTGCTAGTTTCTCAGGAAAAACAATTTAAACCAGGACCATCTCAGCATACATTTTGAAACAGTCTCGCAGTCCATGCCCATATATCTATTCATGATGGGTGTGAACAAAGAATGGAGGGTTTACACAGACTGAACGAAATCACAACGCCGTAAACACAAATTATGTAGTGCTGATGTCATTTCCACACGTATTCTTACATAGTTTGCACACCTAACGCGCATGTGAGTCCTCGTCACCGCGTACTTTCGCGCTATCTTTTGATTAAGGTCCGGGAATTTAACTAGCATACCAAAAGCAAAACAGAGAATAACTCCTGATTTTCTACCCATGCTGCTAGCTTCACGGATAACACAAAACAAAACAAAACATTTAGCTCCCTTAATTGTCTAAGCAGCTTTTCATTTGGTGCTGTGAGAACACTCCGACTAAGACGTGGCAACCACTCCAGATCCCCACTATTATCTACTACAAGCACGGTCGATGGGATATGTTCGAGAGAGCTGTACAGCTCTACACTTTACATAGCAATAAAGCCCGCCATGTAAGCCAGCACCTGCCTGAATTTGTTTGGTCTATGCCCCTTTCTGTCGGAGCAGCTGGTTCCGCGGCGGCGTCCTGGTCATCTTCATCCCGTCAGTCCTGTTCTTTGTACATGTGGAGCGGGGTAAGGCTGCAACCTCTCCACCTCATAACACAGCAGCGACGTCAAACTCTTCAGTACTGACTGTCAGAGGGTCCAGCTGCAGGGAAGCCGCACCCAGGTGAGTTGGTTCTTTTTCATCAAGCAGGACTGACTGGGACTCCAGCGGGCCATGGTCTTGGCATGAGAACCAACGGCCACGGACGGTGAGCCCCCATCAACAAGAGTATCATACGAGTCTTGGCTTCGACCGCCGTTGGGTGGGTGTTGGCTGCTCCCAAGACCCTGACCTGTGAGAAGTTCTCCACCACGTCCTGGTTCACCCGTGACGTCAGAAAGTACTTGACGCCGTAGATATTCTTAATAATGCTGTGGGGACCTCGCAGAGCAGTTAAGGATATGATGAACCCGTTCTGGAAGGGCAGCCTGCTCTGGCTTTCATCGCGCCAAGAGTCCCGATTTAGTCGCGCTAACTAAATCAGAGAGATGGCTGAGCAACGATGGTGTACTCAAGGCGAACGCCGACCGATGAGCCCTGCCGTCAAGGATGCACCGAGAGCTACAGATGTCGAACACCTTATCGCAGGTGATGATGAACTAAGCCTGCTTGGCGAAACGCTGACCAAATAGGTGGAGCAGACGCTTTCCGACACGCTCGTTGAGCATCTGGGCTGCGGGGCGTACTCGCTGTCGCTCCAGGCCAGTCACCTGACGGGAGAGATTTTTTATTAACTTCACCATCACAACTATCGACTGATGAGCAAATGTCATACGCGAACAGTTTTATCGCATATATCGCTATATCGAGCAATTAGCAGACACTTCTGTAAAATATTCACAAGTCGGTGATTTACAGTTTCTCAACTTAAAACCCTGAGACAAAATACATCCAGTTTTCACACTTTGGTCATTACTTAAAACTGACAAAATCTATTTTGACCTACCCACTGCAAGGTTCATTATCTCTTTTTATTCACTAGGAAACAACGGGCCTTTCTGAATTCAGATTTTTCCACACCAGTCATCCCCAGTCCAGCGATCCCAGCAATTGATCCACGGTCCGCCAAGTACCAACGGTAGTCACGCCTACTATTTTTTCCGCACCTTCACCTGAGATAAAAAGTACTCGTTTAAAAGCAACTACCACGTTCCCGATGCCCGAGAATAATAAAATATATGTTTATTCGAATGAGTGACCTGAGCTTAGACACGCACTTAACGATGCTTCAGTCAATTACTAATCTTCATAGGCGGATCCAGGGGGGCAAGTCAGCGCCCTCCGAAAGGTCGATGGCGCCCCCCGAAATGTCACTTCCCACCCCCCCCAGGATGCGAAAATCGGTGCCCACCGATAGGATTTTGCGCCCATCTGATAGGCTTGCCGGTCAAAAGTGGCGCCCCCCGGGCCGGATGGCACCCCCCACGGGAAGGTGCCCCCGATCGGCAATCCTGGATCCGCCTATGCTAATCTTTGAGTTAAGTTTGAACTTTCACTCGATAGTCATACGATGAATTGTGTTACTGCAAGTTGAATGGGACATGACAATCATACACATCTTTAAACCAGATGGAAAAGTGCGCTCCCGCGTTCTGAATCAGTCCGCATCAGTCCACATCAGTCCCACAAATGGCGAAAATTTGAGCTTATTTTCTGAAATAAAAACTTAACGATTTCTCCCGCGTCCTCCCCCCAACGATACTCCTGCGTCCGCTCCTGCATGTATCAGTTAAACAGAAACAAAAACGAGAGCGAATAGAAATTTGATACACACTTGCTACCCCGCACCTGTATGTGCTCCCACTGAAGAGCATGGCAAGGCTGTCGCTCGGCGTTGTCCTTTGCCAAAAATTGCTGGAAGAAGTCCTTGTCCAGTACCGGTACTTCTGGACCTTGAAGCCTATGACCCTGGCCCAAGATGTGGTTCCTCAGCAGCTTCAGCAGGTGAGGATTTCAACGAAAGTGTAGATCTTTCTGCAAAAGTCAAAATACACCAAAATGTAATATTCAAAAATGTAAAATGTAATGCCTGGACAAATAATTTTGTTCTCTGGATTATCAGCTGGTATAATGCTCCAATGCAGTAATTATGTTGTTTACAACATTTTACCTTGCTAGGCAAGTGCAACATCATCAATTAATACAAGATTCTACCTTCAAGCAGTGTGATTTCTTCCTCAGTGAATTACTTCCATACATGTATTTCAAGTGCAGCACATCTATATATATATTGCATACACAACACATTATCTCATTTACAAGCACAATATGAGGGGGGGGCGAGCCGGCTCGGGGGAGGGTAATGACATTAAAAACATTGATATAAAAACAAGGTAAGTAGAATACACTAGCATATCATCGTCTGTTTGCAGCACCTCGGGCCCTACGCGCCCCGCCAATCAGTCACACCGCCCCGGCAGTGGGCATAACTCTGCGCCATCTAACGGCACCGATCTCGCTCCGAGCACCCGCCCAGAGGTCGCCCGCGCAGGGGCCGCCGCACCCAGCCACCGGAGCCCGCAGCGACGCGGGTACGGCGGCAGCGCTGGGAGCATTACAGTAGCTGCCGGACATACAGTTAGTTAGAGGGAAAAAGAGGGGATTAGGATGGCGGTAATCAAGCACGCAACACGACGAGGGAGAGAGGGGGAGGCCACGGGGAGTCCAAGCTAACGGTACACATTTAAGAGGGGATTTCAAGGAAACGGTAAGTGAGTGCCGGAGGCGAGCCTGTTCAACCACCCAAACACCTATATTCAAAGTTTGCTCCGCGATTAGTGAGTAAGTGGGCCGTTACGAGGAGCGATCGACAATATAAAATTCATAATATAATCTATAGCTGAGAGCAGAAAAATCGAAAACTTTGACTTTTAGAGAAAAAAGTGATCATTAACAGTGTCAGGATACTTGGTTTCCTATGAATGAAAACAAAATAGTCCCTAGTAAACATCAGTATATATCTTTTTGAGCACCTTTTTTAAAAACGGTCTGGACAGGGGCACATCTTCAATATTTCTTATTTTTGAAGCCACAATTCTATTCCATACCCTAGGAGCTGCTATAAAGAGTGAAAATTTGCGATACATTGTAGGGGCGTAAGGTATGGTAAAGTGTTGTCTTTGTCTGACATTTCGCTGTGTCCGGGGAAGTTCGATAAGTGTAAAACAAGAAGATAGTGGATGTGGTAGCTGGTTTAACAAGAATTTATGCAAAATATTAATTTGTGAGA
Source organism: Lepas anatifera (assembly GCA_034440635.1). Taxonomy (NCBI): domain Eukaryota; kingdom Metazoa; phylum Arthropoda; class Thecostraca; family Lepadidae; genus Lepas; species Lepas anatifera. Next base: position 702,014 of record JAOTON010001253.1, read on the forward strand.
ATTCAATGAGGTCGTGAAGCTTCAATATGCCGTGTTTTTTGAAGATGGGACTGGTGTGAGCCAAAATGTCCGCACCCTCAATAATTCGAACAGCCCTTTTCTGGAGAGTCGTCAGTTTGAGAAGTTTATAAGGGTATGTCGATCCCCAGAGCTGAATACAGTATGTCAAGAAAGGCAGAATAAGAGAGTTATAAAGTAGCAAAAGATAATGTGAATTTAGAATGTATCGGTTTCTTTGAATTATGCCAATGGTCCTAGAGATTGAATTTTCAAGACTTTTGATATGACTTGTCCATTTTAGATCTTCATCAATTTGTACACCAAGGTACTTGGTTGTGAAGTTCCTTTGCAGAGGTACATTGCCTATTTCAATTTTTAGTTCTGTGTTTTTGACGTTAGAGAAGAGTTGAAAGGTTGATTTCTTTACATTTAAAGTGAGTCGGTTGCAATTTAACCATTGGCAGATTTGAGGCATACTAAGGCTGATATCGTTTTGAAGGGATTGTATTGTGTCAGCAGTGTAAAGTAAGGCCGTGTCATCAGCAAATAAGTAGAAGGTAGGAATTTGAGAACAGCAGCTAAGATCATTAATATAAAGCAAAAAGAGGAGAGGGCCCAAAACAGAACCCTGGGGAACGCCCATCGTAATTGCTTTGGTAATTGTGGACCTTTGAGAGTTTATTTTGACGCTTTGACACCGGCCAGACAGATACGATTCAAATAGTTTTAGCGAAGTGCAGTGTCCCAAAACCTGGGGTGCTGGGTGCAGAACGACACCCAGTCAATCAGAATTTTCCACTCACTTTTTATATTTTTTTGCTGAATTTTCCACTCACTTCCAACAATATTTACTACTACTATTGAATAACTATTGAACAATATTTTACTACTATTGAATTTTACTCAACAATACTTACTACAAAGCCCAGTTCCATTGCTTCCTCTACCAACGTCCACTGGAAAAAGAGAGCAGCAGAATCGACTAGAAGATCGCCAAATTAACTCGGCTCTTATGCGCTTCTTTCGCTTTTCTGAAAGAAAATCTGGCGATTTCTATTTTTCTGGTCAATTATACCTGGCATCCTTAACTCCACCGATTTCAGTGGAACAACAGAATCGAAATTCTGGCGCGGGCAAGACGCACAGTGCCCCCTCCCCTGCCCCACCGGAGAAAGTTCCAATGGGTGAACGCCGCCACTAAATTCCACCACTCGCAAAATTGGTGAGTGGAAAATTAGACACCCCTAGCCTTGTGTTGCCAAAAAAATGAGCTGACCGCTTTGAAAGATACATTTCTGGAAAGCAGTTTATCTGTGCATATGATTTCTAGGCTTACGTCCTTGAAAAGTTGTTTTTGTATTTCTGGGACCGAGAATAGTGAAAAATCATTTTTGGTCATCTTGCTGTTAAAAGCAATTATCTTGAAATTTGTATGGTAAGCAGCATATTTTTTTGACATTGTATCGTAGAAAATTAACCATTTATTGCGTAGAAAATAATTTTTATCCATATTAGCCCTTCATTGCTGCGTCCACGCCGTGTGACACCCAAATCCACTCACGACACCCTACGACACCCTAGGCATAAATACGCTGATATTTAAGTTGAACTAAAAGTGTCCGGTAATTTAATACATTGAAACTCTACATTTTCATTAAATGATTTTTTTGGGCAACAAGAATGCATCCAGTTACCCTTCAAACATCGGCACTTTTTTGTATGGCTGGTCTACGGCGTGGACTTACCAAAACGCCGTCTTTACATCTAGTAAATAAAAGCGGCATCTTTAGGCTTTTGAAAGGCTGGTTTCGTATTCGTTATTGACAAAACATTGTTAGTCTTCCTCTTGGTGTGCTTTTAGTTGTATAATTTTCTAGTCTATAAGGATTTAGAAAATAAATTTAGAGCAAGTTTTGAAATGCAAATTATGTTGCTTATGCGACTGTTAACTGGATTGCTATCAGAAATTTAAATTAGTAGTTGCTTCGACGCTGTCGCAACCCGCCGCGCCTGGCTGATTGTAGACGAAAGGAAGAAACAACAGAAAGGAGGCTGCAGCAGCTTCGATTAATATTGATAGAAAGCAGCATACTCATATGAAGGTGAGTATATATGTGAAGAGAAGCAGGGGAATTGACAGGTAAAGAAAAGAAACTTTTAGCAAGAGTCTGGAAGAGGTTATTGCCATGATAGAAAGTTTGTAGTTTCGTCTGGGTTAGTTAAGTGTAAACCAAGGCTCTACTGGGCCCTAGCATAGGTGTATGCGAGGTGCAGTGATTGAGGACAGGTGTGGCCTCCAAAATTCCGATAGCTATAGGTATAGGTATAGGAGGGGCGTTGTCCCGGACAGGAAAACTATACAGTGTATGCGTAGATAATTAATTTTGGAACTAGGTATTGCATGAAAATATCCCTTTTCATTTTTCACCACCTGCCGATCTCGGAGGCCCCTCTGCAGATTTGTCTAAGGGGGCCCCGATATTTCGTCTCAGGGGCCCTTAAAAGCTGGTCGTGTGGGAGTGGAGGGGCACAAGAGTTGGTCTAGGGAAGCCCCCAAGAGTTTTAGTGGCTCCCAGAGTTCTTTCCCCCAAAGGTTGGTCTCAGAGGCCCCCCCAAAAGTTTTTATTTGTGGAAATTCACCAACTGCTTAAAAAAATTGGAGACTGCATCAGGGGGTTTCAGCTGGTAAAGATTTACCTGCTTAACCCAAATTTCTCACATGGGAATGGTCAAACAAAGCTGTTTGGGCATGATTTAAAAATATTTACTTTGAGAAAATTAAAGGAAATATCCATCCTTCAGTTCAAACAAGGGCTCTGAGAGTTTACCACCTGAGTACAAAATTTGAATTTTTTTACTCCGCCATACATTTTGAGAGGAATTTTCCACTCACTCGGCACACATTCCGAGCTGAATTTTCCACTCGACACCCTAGCGCAAAACCTATTTTGGGTCACTGGCGAAGTGTTCTGAATTCCATATTTTTGAAGTTTTTGAACAAGAATTTCGTGGTTCACTGTGTCAAAGGCTTTACAGAAGTCTAGATAAATGGTCACACAACTTTTTTTGAAGCTAGTGCTGATGTAATTTTTTCGTAAAGTAAGGCAACTGGCATGAATGTGCTGTGGTGTTGTCGGAAGCCAAATTGGTTCTCGAATATTGTGTGATTGGCCGAAAGAAATTGGATGACTTGGCTGTATACAATTTTTTCAAGTACTTTAGAAAGAACCGGTAGCAGGGAGATAGGCCTGTAATTTGAAAAGTTTGAAGGGTTACCATTTTTGTAGACGGGGACGACAATAGATTCCTTAAATTGAGCCGGAAATATGCCAGACTGTAGGCAGAGGTTAAATAGGTGTGTTAAGTGTCGAGATATTGTAGGCGAGATTAGTTTAAGTATTTTGGAAGAGACACCATCGGGTCCACGACCGGTGTTTTTAGGGAAGATATGACAGCAAAAGTTGTTTCGGCAGTTATTGGGTCAAATTCGAATGGTTGGCCCTGGTAGTTTTCAATGTGTTGAAGGGGATCCGACGTAGGTGTTGGGAGGGCTTCGTCTAATGAGTAAGCAATGGTGGAGAAATACTCATTGAAGTGGTTGGCAATGAGCCCAGGTTCTGAAATTAGTTCGTCTTTTGATTCAAATTGTTCGGGCAGAGATTTTTTAGTTTTATTTTTATGTGTTAAGCCTAACAGCGTGCTCCAGAGCTTTTTTGGGTCATCCTTTTCCTGTTCTAATTTCCTTTGGAAGTATTCTTTTTGGCTAATCGTATTGCTGTGATGAGAGTATTGCGATATACCTTGTAATGTGAGTTATCCTGAGGGTTCATTGAGCGTATATATTTGTGATACAGGTCGTTCTTTTTGTTGATTGATTGGAGTAGACTAAAAGAGATCCATGGCTGTTTTGGCACATGTCTTCTTCCAGTTTTTTTTAGTGAAAGTCTATTGATTTCTTCTGATAAGGTAGATTGGACAAGGTTTGCTGCCGTCACAGGTTCCTGGATCATGAATATGTTTTCTAACTTCCTAGATAAATTGTTTTTGAGGATATCAATCATTCTGAAGTCAAAAGACCGGTAGTATTTGTCATGTGAATCTTCAGGTTTGTATGAGAATTGAAGTTTAAGTGAAATGGGGAGGTGATCGCTGACATCTGTGGTGAGGACCGATGATGAGCAAACTAAGGAAGTATCATTTATGAAGAAGTTGTCGATCAGGGTTTTAGACTGAGAGGTAATTCTGGTCGGTACTGAAATACAGGGGAAGTAGCCGTGAGAAGCAAGAGATTGAAGAAATGAGGAGCTAGGCTCATCAATTTCATGTTGGAGAATGTCAAAATTGAAATCTCCTCCTAGTATGCAAGTTTTTCTACTTTTTGATAGGGACTCAAGAGTAACGTCTAAGTAATTGAGAAAAATTGATGAGGGGAATGAAGGGGACCTATAGCAGGATCCTATTACAATGTGGAAGGGAAAAACCCTAGATATTTCGATGAATGTAGATTGTTGTTGAGTGCAGTGAGCCTCCAGGTCTGGTCTCCTCTTGTAAGGGATAGATTTAGAAACATAAATTCCAGACCCTTTTCCTCTATGGCTGTTGAAGAGAATTCGAAAAAATAATTTTCAATGTCATAAGATGCTTTAGATTCGGGGGCGAGCCATAGCTCAGAAACAAGGACAATTTGCGGCTTAGGGTCTAAATTCAGGATCAAGTGCTGTAAACTGTCAAAATTTTTGGGTAACGATCTAATGTTGACATGAAGTAGGGAGAAATTACTCTTGCAAGCTGTTGATGTTTTAAGGGAAACATTTTTGTATTGACAAGATGCAAGGATTGCTGAGAGATTGGAAGGGATTGGGTTAGCATCGTTGTCAGTTCCAGAGTACAATGGGCAAAATCGTTTTAAGTTGTGTGTTTAAGCAAGCAGTGTTTGCAAGCATAGAAATAAAGAGAAAAAACAAGCCAGAAAAACAGTGTGAATAAACAAACTGTTGTAGAAATAGGGCGAAGGTCAAAACAAAAAACACCAAGTAGGCCTGCCAAAATGTGCATAGAATACTGATCATATAATAAGTAACCCCTAGAAGCAAATATAAACCAAATGGAAATCGCTTGTGAAGAGAAATGTTCGGATAGGCATCGAAAATGGCTATAGAAAATGTACCAATAAATCTCCAGACAAAAAAAGCCTAAATTTTAAGGTGATTTGTTATTAAACTAAAGAAGTAAGCTATGCAAGGATGAACTAACTGGGCAATGAATGATGGGATGATCCTCAGGCCAAGACCATCGATCCGCCGGGCACCCCAGCACCGAGAACCGCAGCACGAAAAGCGCAAGCCAACCATCAACAAACCGCAAGCCCCCCTTCCAGAAGCCGGTCACCACCACCAGCCCCCAAAACAAAGGCCCACGACGGTCAACAACCAGCAACGAACTCCACACACCAGCCCCCAGCCCCGCAGGCGCCCAGCATACCAAGAAAATCTCAGACAAGATCAGTCAGTCCAGTAGTCGTCAGCGGTGACGACGGGCGGGACGGCTGGGAGGACGAGGCAGAATCAAAGCCGGGCACAAATCCGGGGGGCGGAGTGCTCAGAAGCGGCCGGTCGGCAGGCAGCTGCGAGGCTAGGCCCACAGGTGGGACACATTCCCCAGCGCCACATGACGTTCCACAGTCCCCCGACCAGATCGCACCAGAATAACCACCCCCCATGGGCGGCCCAGCATGTGTAACTGAGTCGGAGTTCCCAGCCAAGCCCTCACCCCGGAGAGACACCTCCTCGGTTGCTCCAACCTCCGGCACCCCGCCCTGATTCTGATCGGCAACAACCACCTGGCTGTTTGCACCACACTGTGGCGGTAGCTGGGCAGAGGCCCGTTCAGCAGTTTGGCCGCCCACAGTCAAAGGCATGCCCAGGCTGTCACCCGACCGTGGAGCCGGAGCAGGCACAGCCCCAAGCCGGGGCCCAGGTCAGCAGCCCCCCCACCAGAGACCACCACGGCAGGAACATCCGGCAGGGCATCAGTGTCGGTACCAGGGAAGCCGGGTAGAGGAAGCGCACTGGAGGGCACAGCCGGAACTGCTCCCCGCGGCCGCCGGCCAGATGGAAGCACTGGCGTCATCAGCCTCTTGGGCTCTGTCTCCACCATACCCGAACTCCGCGAGTGAGAGCTGCATATTGCCAGGATGTCTTCCCTGGTCGAGTTGACAGGGATCTCAGTAGGCTTGTTGGAGTTATGCATCCTAATGAAAATTCGTCCACTGCTGGTATAGTAAGATACAAACGGGGACTTTTCCCTTGGAGTGTGGAGCCTCTGCAGGACCCTCACAACAGAGAGCCTCTGAGGAGTCAGGCTCTCGTGTACCAGGAGGTCATGACGTTCAGGTCTCACCCTGCGACTGTACACAAACATGCGTTGATCCAGATATGCAAACCGTACCAGTATGACTCGTTTGCTTTGAAGTCTGTGACAGGCGGTGATTTCGTCATTTCGGACTGCAACTCCAAGATACTCCGTCATGAGTGAGATTGCCACTCTTCTAGTATTCTCATCTTTCTCAGGAGGGGGGACCACCCGTCCCGACAGGAGGAGAGTGAACTTGCGGGTATATTGACATTGCTCTTCAAGAGCATCAATAAGCTGACCTTGATTTTCAGACAGCTGAGCTTGCATTGCTAGTGCTGCAGAGCTACTTTGCTCTAGATTAGTCAAACTTGACTTTAATGATTCACCCTGCTCGGCATTTTCGGATACCTTAAGCTCACAAGCTCCAAGGTCAGCACGAACCCCCTTAATATCACCCCGAATAGCCTCTATTTCATCCCTGAGTGATTGGAGCTGCTCTCTCAGCCCTTCGATTGCTGTGTCGATGAACTTAATGTTGGGCTTCATGATTGAACTTAGGAGAATTTGATGTAACTTACAGCTGAATAGCCTGGGTGCTCACACTGACTCAGTTGAATATGGCAGGCCTACCTGGTACTAGTAGTAACCATACATGAGTGTTGTACGATATGAGATCAACTTATGTAAATTATGTTCATTGAGCACCAGCTCTATGGCTACAAGCAAATTGGAGCCATGTGAGGCAGATATAGACGAGGAAAACTTACTCAGAATGCTCAGGTATCAGTTGAGATGGTGTCCAACGAACAAGGTTCTGCAGATGGTCTGTGTCCTGCAGCTTGTCACAGCCTCGGTTCAACTAGTGACTGCGATGAGTTGAGCAGTGGATATACCTCAAACAGGGCAATGCTGCGTCAGGTTGATGCTGTGGGGGGATGACAAATATCAAATACAGGCTGGCAGTTCTGAGTGGAGCAAGTTGGTAACTAGGGGCCTCCCTCACTTTATAGGTCTAGAGTGAATTCAACTCTACAAAAAGCTGCAGTTGACCCCCCACAACCAAGTGAGTAACTGAGCTTTAACCAAGTACTTGCAAGCTCAGTGACAACCAGTTAATTAACTACTCAATCCAAACAGTTAATCAACCAATAGGCAGAAAAATGCTTAACCTGACCAGTATCAGAGCTGCATGATCAAGCTGACATGATTTACGTGGACACCGTCCAGACGTTAAGAGAAAAAAATCCAATCAACTTACTCAAAACAGATCAGTGAGGGGTGGACAAAGTAGTGGCGGTTTGCAGCACGGACCAGTGTCCTCGTGGGTGCTGGCCTGCTAGGGAGCTGGTGAAGAGTTCCAGAAGGGTGTACCTAGTGGACCCCGCTGATGTGTGGAAGTATGTCCAGTAGATTCCGTGGAGAATGAGACTACCTGTCAGGCAAACCCTATTGTAATTAAATGTTAATGAGTGGGAAAAAATGTGCCGGTCAAAATAATTTTATCCTAAGCAAGTAAACAGAGACTAAAGAAGCAACTGTATAGCTAATAACGTAAAAATAGGGAGGGCGATGCTCAACCTTATGGGGAGCCAGCCCTTTGCCAAAAAGGGCAACAAGTTTTGGGAAAAGAAATTCCTGTGGAGCATGTACAGCAGGTCAGTCTCTCCAACAGAAAGCACACTGAGCTAGCACAGAATCTATGTTGGAATTACATTGACCAGGTGACACAAGCAGATTTTAACATCAAGTGAGCATCTCAGGCGATCTCAATCTAGCAGCTCAAAGAACTAAAGGTATCACAAAGGTAGCACCAGAAGTCAAACGCGAGACAGTTTGAGCTACGTTATTTTTTACACACCCAGTCTGAGTCCATGTGATGAGGAAACACTGTTGATGGCGCCCCAGAACGTACAGGCTCAGGCGTTTATCAAGATGGCCGCCCCACAGTATAGTGTTGAGCGTAGTTCACCCCGTCAAAACACTGCGGGATCAAGAAGAAATTCAGTTTCTATTTCCAGGAACCAAGTTTCCTAGAAATTATGTAAGCTATAAATTGCAAAAGAAAGAAAAAAAGAAAATATTGTATAAGAAACCAGATATCCAAACAATTCCACCTCTAGTAAAGGCGGATACAAATATGGCGCAAAACAATTAGATACAGTCTAATACTATAAATGGTATGTTTTGGAAATAAAGTGTTCCTTTAATTCAAGAGCCTGACTTTAAATAATCTAGAAAGTAGTTATATTTAATACGCCTGACTTTACTCGATACACACCTCCCAACGTCAATATTACCGCACCTAATCCAGGAAACTACGGAGCATAAGCAGGTACGTCCGGCACCCAGGAGCGGAGGGAGAGGAATTAGGCAAGAGTAGAGTGTCACTTCCTGCATGGAAACTATACTATGCCCATGGTTTCAGCTCAATAATAGGCATAAAATATTAACAAAACTTATTTAATGATTAAAGAAAAATGAAATGATTGCAATTTGACCAGATTTTGAAGCATATACTATTTCTTATTCATGAGCCCTATAAAATACAGCAATATGAAAGCATCACAGCACAGAGGTGCTGCCACAGACATTGTCAGTTTTGGAGGGAAAATTTTCAATTACAAGTCACAGTGCCCAGAATTGAGAGCATACTTATTACTGGAAATTTTGGCCACCATTTCCCCAACACTGACACAAGTAAAGACACCATTTATGTGATACATATTTTCATAATTTTACTCTATCATTATATCAATGTATTTTTCATTATATTTTGCTTTCAAAAATCGACAGCATGGCAAATAGGTTACAAAGAAATCTGACTTTGTCAAACTAACGGAACTGAATAAATGAGCATCACCATGGAACCAAGGAAAACATTACATCCAAATAATTATAAACACACTGTATTATGACAGCTTCACAAACAAAGCCATGGCGTACAACAGAGCACGGCCAGCACCCACCCCCAGATTATTGACAGACAAACCAAACTACTGCACACTGCTAACTAGCCACTAACACTAATTTACCGCTTGACCCAATCTAAGATAAACGTCACAAATCCAATTTCAGTGTGGAGCGCCTGGACCTGGATTTTACCCAGTGTGCAAAGTATGGCATTTTTGACAAGACCTCATTGATGTGAGTGCCCTTTGAGACAGGAGCGAGTGGTGTAATTTTTTCAACCTGGTACAAATTTGCGAGGCTGGTGCAGAAGGGTGACACTTAAACCAAACAAATAATGGCTGAATGGTTTTTAAGACACAGGAGGGGGCCTTATAAAAGTTCATCTATAACTAACTACTAAGAGAGGTAGTATTGCATTGTGTGGGTAGGAATGGGTGTGTTTTTCTCCCTGGTATATGGCAGATTGGTGTGAATTTTTGGAAGCTGGTGGTGCGAGAATTTTCCATGGCTGGTGCAACTCGTCTGCCCTGCTGCCATACTTTGCAGACTGGAATTTTATACCTACCTACTCAAGAAAGCATGTCAGTGAGCATGGAAAGGGAAATTTGACCACTTACCTTGCCTGGCTGGAAGGAAACAGATGCAGGGTTGCTGGATGTTAAGTGTGACATTTGAACTCTGCATATTCCAGTTGTATTCTATGTAGTGCAGAAGCAAGTACTGTTCCCTAGGCCTCCCCTACATCCCAGAATATTTTTCTTCGGCAGCCCCATCGCTTCTTTCTAGGGACGAGAATCACACCCTTCCCCGTCCGATTAATTGCCATGAGCACACACCTGGACAATTAAGTAACTATGCAAATATTGGCAATCACTCACCAAACTTGCTATAGAAAAGACACCACACACACTTCAATATACACCGCCTTTGCACATTAGATTATGAACCGCGGTAGGCAATAAACAGCAAAAATTAACATTGGTGGGCACATGTGGCGGCAAATAAATGGCGCGATTGACTTGCGCGCGCTTGCTTGATCTTGAAAGATGCAAATTTAGAGGCTTGATTTCGCTTCATTTGAACTGTTATTTTTTAATAATAAACTCACATAGAATTCTACAAGAGTGTGTAAAAATTATTTAAAATTGAATAAAATAGATAGATAGCTTAACAAACTCCAAATAATGAGTATTGTGTATTTTTCTGTGGTAAAATGTTGGGTTCAATACGCAGCAAGACACTTCCCAGCTAACATGCCCAGGTGGAGCCCACATGGGCATTTGATGGGCATGGTGGGCTAGATGGGCCATGGGCTAGAGGTGGGCAAATTTATGGGCCGGAGGTGGGCCCCACATGTGGCTAGCCCATATTATGAACATTATCAAAATTATCTAAATGTCTCATCTTCGATGCATTTGTAAATACTTAACACTCTCAAGCTTATTTAAAGCATTGATTGTTTGGATGAGCATGCATGGGCTGAACATGGGTGATAGATGGGCAACCCATATAGTGGGTTGAAGTTGGGGCATACCTGGGCTGCCCACATTTGTGTCTTTAAAGAAAGAACTAAATTGTAGGTATATGCTATTTTAATGTTAATACTGAAGTATTTGGGGAAATTGGTGCAAATAAGCCAAGCGGGGAGCTATACTGTATAGATATCTATGGTTAAAATACTCTAAATTAATTCCGGTTGAGCTCGAAACTTCCTTTCCGCGGAGGATCTCCACGCTGGCAATTACGTGTCTAAGCTACCGAAGGCACGAGAACAAACAAATGAAAATATTGACTGTTGCATATTGAATCTTTCTGTTTTGCTTCTGAAGTTAAAGGTTTGACAGTGCATAACGTTTCATTGGCATAAAGCGCAAATATATTTCATAAATATTAGTGTTAGGAATCAGGTTTTGGAGCTCATCAGTGTATTATTAAAGTGCAAGATATCTGCCTAAACATTCCGTATTCACATTTATTTGTTTTCAATACTTTAGAAATATTCACAGACAATGACAGGCAAACCAGGTGAAGGCAAGCTGTCAATCAGGTGCGATTTCAGCTTTCATTGGCATCGGCGCGTGCATCACGTTTCCAGCGCGGACCGAGGGCTGCAGCGGCGGGGTGTGGTGCATGGCATCACCACTGGCACCGGCGGCGATCCAGGTAGGCTCCGTACTTTGAATGTCGGCCGCAGGAGCCCCGCATCATATCTCCGTCATTGTTTTTGTTGTGGAAAGTGTGTTGTTGCCCCTTCACCCCCTTGAGGTACATACCTAGCCAACTCTGGATCCGCCATGGGGTCCCGACTAGGGCCTGCTTCCTCCGGAAGCTGTTCCGTCGCGTGCTCGGTTTCCGTTCCTGGGGACCTGCCTGCCATTTCCATATTTATATTTTCATAATTTTAACATATTTAATTCATATCATGCCTTAAACTCTCCCCCTCTCTCTCTCGTGTGTGTGTGCATGTGTGCGTGCGGGCGTACGTACTTGATTCCGAGCGTTTAACCCTCGCCCCACAGGGGCCCATCGATGGCCCCCTAAGGATTTTTCCGGGATAGCAGAAAAACGACGAGGCGCAGCACCGCGGTTGAGGGCTCTCCTCTCACCCCATCATTTTAAAACTGTATTTTGACAATAATTTTTGACCTAATTAAGCCAGAGCGCTCAATCAAACACCATCGTGCACGTCTTGTCACTGGCTTTCATTTGATATACGACAAAGTCACTTTCTGACCTTTTGTGACCTCAGGTCATAATAGGTCATGAGGTGACCTCTGGAGGTCAAACCACTGGCGGGAGGTCTTTACGCTTCAAATAGCGGAAAAAGGCCTGCCATTTTCCTATCAAATGTACTTTACCAGATCTCGATAGCTCTCGGAGAAATGGCATAAGAGTTATGCCCAGTTTTCTTAAGCATTGCATATTTGAGTGAAAATGCCGATATTGACCTAACTTGACCTCTGGAGGTTAAACTATTCACCTGAGCACTTAAACATGCAAATTAATTTCTTACTGAATTCATGCGAGCTGCCTACTGCAGTTTGCAGATTTGCGCTAACTCCCATATTTTCGGAGTTGGGAACCATCGATGGCCCCCGGTGGGGCGAAGGTGGCGCCGGACCCCCGGTGGGGCGCGGGTTAAATAACTCAATTTTAACATACGATTATGTTCGACAGGAGCAACCAACGAAACTCCCTAACTTCTGAAACGACCAAGGGTCAGCTGGAGACTGCCCTCCGTAAAATGTTTACGGAGGCTCAGGATCGGGAACAGAGGAACTCAGGCCGCCAACAGAGGAAGCCAGCTGGACATAGCCAGTGAACGCCGAGAGGAGTTTTCGCCTCTCGGAGGAGTGTGCCTAAACACATTTGACATATGTTACTACGTTGGCTGAAATACATTTGAACAGCTACAAATAATTTTTTATGTGCAATGTTCTGGCGGCAGATAAGGAAATGGATTGGGTAAGATCCCTGTTCTACAAGGCAAGCACCTTTTGTGAGCCAGACCATTTTTGCATGGTTCTGCCCACATGTACTTCACCACGTTACACTTTGCGGGGCTACACCTAATCAATTTTCTGCCCAGATGAGGCCTTTGTAGATTTAATTGGCTGGCCTACACTGTGCCCACCTTGAGCCTATATTGCATGACCCATATGGGCCCCACATTGGACCCACCTAATACCTACATTGGCCAGCCCACATGGGCCCCACCATTTACCCAGGGACAAATTAACATGGGGCCCATGTGGGTTGCCCACATGGGGCCCACAAAGTGGCCCATGATGGCCCCACATGGGGCCATCATAGTAATGTTGACTGGGTTTCTTTGCACCGTTTACCCAGGGTACGTTTACCCCCTTACCGCGGTTACCAAGTCAGCAAGAAAACTGCTTTGTCTTAGATTTTTGGACAACATATTTGTTTATCAATTGAGTTTAAAAAATCCAAAACGATACGATTTTTCATATTCAATGTTTTAATAAGTTTAAGCTAGTCCAGTCCTCTACTTGCCTGGTCCCGAGCGGGTCCAGAGGCCCCGCCCCCAACATCTGTCAAAGTGTGCACCTATTAGTCCATTGTTTAAATCCGGCCAAAGTTTTACCTAGTGTCTCTATTGCTTTGGAGGAAAATTACTGCACATATGCACTACGGCTCCCGTAGATACGGTTCGCACATGACAGCCAGCTGACTGCCTGATTTGGCAGCACGTTAAGGATAGGCAGTATGGGTCTATATGATTAGGCCCTCAGTTAAAATTGCACACGGATCAAAAAAGTCCACAAGCCCCAAAACCCACGCACGCAGAACCCACATCCTTGTGTCCACAGTCCTTAAAGTCCACTCCGACAAAGGCCACGGATCACAAAGTCCACATTTTGCCCTTGTTAGGACCAAATAAATCGGCCCACTGTTCAAAAAGCCCACGATGGAATGTGGCCACAGACAACAAGGCCTACGGATCAAAAAAGTCCACACAACTGTAGGTAAATTCTGAACTGAAGCTTTGCAATTTTGCCGCCAGGTTGTCGTTAAGCTGCTGCATACGTGTTTCTTGATCACGCACAGTGGAGAGTCAGGCGACTGAGATGGTAATAAACGTGTCGGTGACCTTGAACGGCCGCGGGATTATCTCACCACGTGGTTTGTTTCCGGTGTGGTGGTGCTCGATCTCGCGCTGAATTTCACGGCCTCGTGGAAAGATGGCAAGGACTAAAATGCTGATTAGTCCATGCTCCGCAACCACAGCACCTAGCTTCCTGCAGTTTTTACGAAAATGGAAAACGAGTTTTATTGGATTTCCTTTGGGTTTTAGGGATGTTGGTGCCTTACCAGCAGCATCATAGCCCGTGCGGAATTACATTGCAAAATACTTGAGGAAAGCCCATACATGTATAACTAGGGCAGCTGGTGTCTTGAAGTGTCCACAAACAAATACTAAGCATGCGTTTGGTGGTTTGATCCCGTAGCAGCAACACAATAGCGTAAAAAGCAATAACATTGAAAAAGACCCGTGGAAAAACCCATGCAATGAAACCAGTCCGGTTAGCGGCATGCAGATTTCACAAAAAAGTCAGATGATTGGTATAACTGACTTCCATATAAATATGTCAATTAAGAGCAACGTATGAAAGTAAAATCATGGGGTACACAGTACCTACACTGTCTCTTCCCTGCATGATAAAACGGTAGTTTTTGATCCACCGAAAAACCTAAGTTCATGCATCCAGGGCAGCTAGTGGCTTACACTGTTCGCTAGTAACCTGTGGGGTAAAAAAAAACGGTATTCCTCATTTTTATGGACGTCAGTGTCATTGACGGATGCAGGGGGGGCATTCCGGCCATGCCTCTCCCCCAAAGCGGTGGAGGAGGGCCAAACTATCTTTTGGCCCCCCAAAGGCCGGACTTTTTTTAAAAGGTGTTTACACTAGGCCTGTAGAGCAAAAGTATCTTCGCCCCCCCCCACAGGAGAGCGATCATGCACTTGGAGAGGTAGCTTATGCTCAGGGACGTAGGAACCGGGGGGCAGGGGGGCAGCTGCCCCCCCCAACTTTCACGATTCTTAATCATTAACCCTATGGCGTTGACTGGAAAAAATGACTTGAAAATTCCCGCTGCCCCCCCCAACTTTGACCATAGTTCCAACGCTCCTGCTTATGCTAGGTCTGTCGAGCACCCAATTGCATGTCCCCTCCCAGGAGGAGAGGCAGACAGGGCTTTGGCTCCCCACCCAAAACTCGGGTCTGCGTCCGTCCCTGGTCAGTGCAGGGTCAAGTCCAGACTGACGGGGGAGGAGATGGGGCGGGAGGCAACAGGTCCCAAAATCGGGATTTTTTAAAGAAAATCGGTAAAACTCGGGGGTTTTGGGGAAAATTTTTCGCTTCCCGCTCGATCCGCCAGTGAGTCGGTACAATAAAAAATTATGTAGAATGAAAACCGTTGGCCTGTCCACAAGCCCCTGCCCCGCGACCAGGGCAGCTATAGCTGCAAAATATTTGTATAGCACCAACGTGGTTAGAAGCAGTGACAGTTACAAGAGGGGCCAGGGGCTCAAGCCACTCCCCCAAAAAATGTCAGAGTGCCAACAATAAATGCATAGCCGAAGGCGGTTTTGAGGTAATGGCGGTTGAGGCTTGAGCCCCTACTCTCCCCAAATAAAGTTCTGGGTCCACCACTGGTCAGAAGCATGGCATTCTTGAGTTTCATGAACATTATCTCAATAATAGCAACGTAATGATGTAAAATGCAGCCTTTTGACCAGCGGAAAAGCCCATGCTCCACTAAGAGGCAACCAGTGACCTCCAGTGTCCACTAATAGTGTCAGTGTGGTCAGAAGCAGCGTATTCTTAACACGCGCATTGGGTACCCGCCACCTCTGGTTTCTTGGAGATGCCAAAACGGCGGCACGTAGCGCCGCCGTACTTGGCATACCTTTTTCTGATCATTTTTAAAACTTTTTTCAAAATCTTCAGGTTATGTCATCTCAGGCCAGGTCACCAGTACAGGTCAAGGGACCTGATCTAAAACAGTTTAAGACAGCATAAGTCAGAACAAGGTGAGCTTATTCGCTGGAAACTCATATCACATAATGGGCCCACCACGCTCTCTGAAATATATATATTCGGGTATTTTTTATATTGATGACCAAGATCAGATACGAGCCATGACCTCTCTATTGGAAGTACATGGAAAAATGTTTTTTACCCTCACCCCGGTGGTTTTTCCAGCGGCACGAAAAAACGGCGGCGCGGAGCGCCTCCGTACTTGGCATACATTATCCTTGATCAATCCCACAGCTCTCCTCAAAATCTTAAGGCTGGGTCATCCCAGGTCAGGTCACCGGTGCAGGTCAAGTGACCTCACCTCCAAAAATGTTTAAGGTGTCATAAGTAAGAAATGGGTGAATCTATCGGATTGAAATTTATACCACATAATGCGGCATCGAGTGCTACACAATATGGGCCGAGATTGTCCATATCGATGACCAAAGGTCAAGTACAGACTATGACATATCCATGGGTGCCGAAAGTGGGAGACGGGGGACGTGTCCTCCCCTGTTGGCCAACCAGGGGGGACGCCCCCCCAATATTTGGGTCCATCGTCATTAATGTTGTCAGGTACCGAATATGTTCAAAATTCGCCTCCCCCGGTCAGCACCAGCCTGGGTCCTAACCTCCCCCTGTAAAAATTCTGTGGCGGCGCCCCTAGACATATCTATTGGAAATGCATAGGAAAGACAAAAATTGGGCTGTATTTGTGTTGATACAGCTGATAAAACCTTCATATTCTCCAAATCTTAGTATCCTTGGCCCCTTCCCAGGCTTATGTTGCAATGCTGGACCTGTGAGAGGTCATCTCGGGCTACTCAAGCAGTTTTTAGACATATAGGGGGATTCCAGAACAGATCGACCAAGGTTTGACACCACCATGTCTAGAAAAATCTGAAACTTTGCCTCCGGGTAGTTTTGGGCCAGGAACACGCCTGTGAGAATCTTAGCCTCCTCCGACCAACGGTGACTGAGTTATAGCCTGGGGAAATTTTCGGGAGGTCACTTTGTAGACTCATCTTTAATGCTTCATAACTTAAAAATGCATAGCCTGATTAACAAAATGCGTATAGCCCAGTTGCTGAAAGCGCCCTAAAACACCAATACACACACAGATTGATATGCATAGTGATTGTGCTAGGTTTGAAACTGACTTTGACCTGACCTTAGCTCAGGTCATTTTTATGGTTAACCTAGTGTAGTCATATTATACATCATGTTTAAGCGCTCAGGTCAATGGTTTGACCTCCAGAGGTCAAGTAAGGTCACGAATACATTCGATTCGCCGTAACGGGAGACAGCGAATGGTGCCTAAAAATATTTCTACCTCAATTCTGTCAGACGCTAGAATCGGTTATCAGGAGCGAATATCATTCTGTTGACCTCAGGATACGAAGGATATGGCGTTGACTTCCAACAGGCTCTGGAGCCTGAACCAAGCTGTGCCCCGCAAAAAGCGGTGAACTGGTTTTGTATTTCATACTTCCTGGCTTGCATACTAGTTTTAAGCGAAATCAATTGTCCCCGATTTTGGTGATACGTTGGGTCCCCTCTTAAAGTCAATGGCATTTAATGCATTACGGCAAAAACTGATTTTTACGGCACATTTTGTGCTCTATCTCAGCAACACGACGCGATAGAGCAAAATAAAGACCAGTTTCGGGATGGTCTCGGCAAGGGCTTTCGAATGATGAGGCGATTATAAAAATCCTGAATATCAATCTAAATATCGAATATCTAACTCCTGCTGTTTTCACAGACATCAGACGCTAGAGCCCAGAGACTCTTCTCTAACATACCACCTTCTTTGACCTATCATGACCTCATATTGACCTGAAACCAAAAGTGACCGATGCTGTCTCTTCATGAATTTGCATGAGCTGCACCAGTGTTTGCATTTTTTCTCTTTCCCGTATAGAAGCCGAGTTCGAGGGGGGGTGTTTGTACTCCCCACCAGGGCAAAGATGGCTCGGAGGCCCACCGAGGCGGGTGTTAAGAAATTGAGTTCAATCAGCTCTCGCTCACGACTTGGTGACTGACTTTGATTCTGACTCATCCCAATTAGCCGAGAAATTGAGTTGACAGGCTCAAACTACACTCTGAAGTGAGGCTGACTCGATTCTGACTCGAGCAAAAGTGGAGCCGATTCAAAGCCAATTCGGAATCCGAGTCGCTGCTCAACAGGTCTGAAAAGTTGAGCATAACAGAAGAGTGGGATTTAACACGCGCATTCACGGGGGCGGGTAACCGCCCCCCCTCGGGTTTTTCGGAGACAGCATACAAACGGTGGCGCGTAGCGCCACCGTACTTGGTATACCCTTTTGCTCATCATTTTTACAACTTTTGTCAAAATTTTAAGGTCAGGTCATCTCAGGGCAGGTCACCAGTACAGGTCAAGTGACTTGACCCCAAAAAGTTTAAGATAGCATAAGTCAGAACAGATTGAACTTATCCGATCGAAACTCATACACATAATAGGCCCACCGAGTTCTCTAAAATATGTTTCGGTATTTTTTATATCGATGACCTAAGGTCAGGTACGAGCCGTGACATCTCCATTGGAAATACATGGGAAAAATGATTTTAACCCGCGCCCCACCGGGGTTCCAGCGCCACCTTCACCCCACCGGGGGCCATCGATGGCCCCCTTCAAACTCCGAAAATATGGGGGTTGGCGCAAATCTGCAAAGTGCATTAGAAAGCTCGCGTGAATTCAGTACGAAATTACTCACATGCTTAAGCGCTCAGGTCAATGGTTTGACCTCCAGAGGTCAAGTAAGGTCACGATAGGCTATTTTCATTCAAATATGCAAAGCTTAAGAAGACTGGGCATAACTCTTGTGCCATTAGAGCTATTGAGATCTGGTCAACTACATTGGATAGGAGAATGCCAGACCTTCTTCCGCTATGTGAAACGTAATGACCTCTCGCCAGTGGTTTGACCTCCAGAGGTCGCCTCGTGACCTCATATGACCTGAGGTTACCAAAGGTCAGAAAGTGACCTTGTCGTATATCAAATGAAAGCCAGTGATGAAGTAGTTAGAAAAGTTTTCGGGATATTAGTCTGGGTTATTTGATGAAAAGTTTAAACTTCCGAATATTTCGAGTTTATTGATAGCTCTTTTTCAACGGAATGTCGATCATGAACAGCCAAGTTTTTCAAACACAATGCCATCTTCATCACTTGAGTTCCCTTCCTACATACCTCTCATTTAAATGAAGTATATTACGTATTTTTGCAATTCCCGCCGAACCATTAAACGCCTATTCACTAAACGGCACAAATAATGACAAATAACCCGTTCCTTATATACACGTTTCACTAGCTCACAGCCCCTACTATTGATTTTATTTTTCCCTGATTATGTCCAATCCTGTTGAATTCTTGTTAACAATGATAATCCTAATACTACTACAATCCTGCAGCCATGACGATCCTCCTACAATGCTTCTAAAACGGGGTCCCAAATTGGGTTAAGTGTAACGTTTCCCTATCCCGATTTATATTCGCTTCCCTTATTCTAATTTCTATCGCTTCCCTAACAGACCTTCTTACGGATTTTTGCTCTACTGCAACAGTTTTAACATCACGAGGGTTCAGATCCTTCCGACAACTATATACATGACATGACACTGCTGATTTAGAAAACCTGCCGTTCCGAATATCCCCTATGTGCTCCTCCACCCTTACCCCTAGCAGCCTACCTGATTCCCCTATATATGTTGACCCACACTCGCATTTCATTTCATAAACTGCCCCCCCTTTTCTCTCCCTTACTCATAGGATCCTTAACATGCGTCAGTAAACTTTTGAAGGTAGTCTTAGAATACGGGAATATTAGTTAGAATTCAACGGGATATTAGTCCAGACTAATATCCCGAAAACATTTCTAACTACTTGACAACAGTTTCTGGGAAAAATATGACCCTTAAAACGTATATAGCCAGTGATGAGACATACACTATGGTGTTTGATTCATCGTTCTAGCTTAATTAGGTCAAAAGTTATTGTCAAGATTTGACCCTGTTTTTACCCCTGGTGACCTTGGATGACCTCAGAGAAGCCAAAGGGAAAATTTTACCCCTGGGATCCGTAAAAGGGTGTCCAAGAACGCTTTTCTGAGCAAGCCGAGCATTTTCAATAGTTTTTGTGGCTTTTAGATCGTAAGACCGCTTTTTCCAATGTTTTTTCAAGGGAGAGGTCACCTCGTGACGTGACCTCAGGTCACGAAATCAAAAATCCAGAATATACATCATGTAGACCCTGGCAGGGTCAAGAACTGTAGGAAGTTTCAAATCGATCGACAGAGAAACGTAGCTCTTATAGAGCTCAAAAAGTTGAAGTGAGGTGACCTTGGTTGACCTCGCCTGGTGACCTGAACTTGGGTGACCCGGGGTAAAAGATTTCAGGGATGGTGGGAAAATGATGGGGTGAGAGATAGAGCCCTCAACCGCGGTGCTGTGCCTCGTTGTTTTTTTCTGCTATCCCGAAAAAAACATTAGGGGCTGTCGATGCCCCCAGTGGAGCGAGGGTTAAAAGACAAAAAAACGTTTCATTGAGAGCCTGAGCATGTGGAGCACTCTTTACCTGACTATAAAAGCTGGAGGATAGCCCAGCGCCTCCTTAGTTCCATACCCCTGGTCATTACCTTAACTACATGTTAACCCGCGCCCCACCGGGGGTCCGGCGCCACCTTCGCCCCACCGGGGGCCATCGATGGCCCCCCCTCTAACTCCGAAAATATGGGCGTTAGCGCAAATCTGCAAAGTGCAATAGAAAGCTCGCGTGAATTCAGTAAGAAATTACTTCGCATGTTTAATGCTCAGGTCAATGGTGTGACCTCCAGAGGTCAAATTAGGTCAAGATCGGCTATTTTCACTCAAATATGCAATGATTAAGCAAACTGGGCATAACTCTTATGTCATTAGAGCTATTGAGGCCTGGTAAAGTACATTTGATAGCAAATTGCCTGTACTTTTTCCGCTATGTGGAACGTAAAGACCTCCCTCCAGTGGTTTGACCGCCAGAGGTCACCTCGTGACCTAATATGACCTGAGGTCACGAAAGGTCAAAAAGTGACCTTGCCGTATATCAAATGAAAGCCAGTGACAAAACAAACACGATGGTGTTTGTTTCACCGCTCTAGCTCAATTAGGTCAAAAGTTATTGTCAAAATACTGTTTTTGACCTCCGGTGACCTTGGATGACCTTGGAAAAGTCAAAGGGCAAATATGACCCCTGAGATCCGTGAAAGGGTGTCCAAAAACGTTGTTCTGAGCAGTCTGAGTATTTGCAATCATTTTTGTGGCTTTTATATCATGAAATAGCTTTTCCCCATGCTTTTCCAATGGGAGAGGTCGCCTCGTGACCTGACCTCAGGGCACGAAATCGAAAAATCCCGGATATACACCTTGTAGACCCTGGAGGAGTCATGAAGTGTAGGAAGTTTCAAATCGATCGACTTTGAAATGTAGCTCTTACAGAGCTCTAAAGTGAAGTGAGGTGACCTTGGTTGACCTCGTCTGGTGACCTGACCTTGGGTGACCCGGGGTAAAAAATTTCAGGGATGATGGAAAAATGATGCAGTGAGAGGTAGAGCCCTCAACCGCGGTGCTGCGCCTCGTCGTTTTTCTGCTATCCCGGAAAAACCGTAGGGGGGGCCATCGATGGCCCCCGGTGGGGCGAGGGTTAAAGTGACGTTCTTAAATAGAGTCACTTGCAAAACGTTCTCTTGTCCTCTCAGCTAACGTAATGCCAGTGGTATTCTCCATCGTCTCCGACGCTCCACGCCGGGGAAACTTCATTTCAAGCTGACTCCTGACGGCTAACTCAAGTCAAAGGCTTTTTATAAGGCGTTCTGTGCATAGCACCTTTGCCCGCCTCTAAAGGAGTGTGTGGGAGAATTTTAGAATTTTGCGTGAGGGCAAGCTACGTTAGTCTGTTAAAGCAATTGGAGTTATTTCAAGTAATGGGTTGCAAGATGTTTCAGCTTGCGGATGGACGGTCGTGGCAATGGCATAGCCATGCCAAGGGAGTTCATTTTATAAAATTAGACCCGCAGAGTGCGAAGGTTATCTCTGTGGTTGAAGACCTTTAATTTAGAATTCGGAATTTAGAATTTAGAATTTTGTGTGTCAGCTACTGATGTCCGCTTGTCTACGTTACTCGAAATCCTCCGTTAAATCAATAATTTTCATATTTTAGAAACTGCGCTAAACACCTGGCCAGGGTGCCGCGAATTTACCCTGCAACCCGGAGGTGAGGTTGCAGCTCCCTCTCCGGCTGGGCAGCCGCCGCGCAGAGAAAAAGAGAACTGTGAGAGCACAGTTAGATTGTTAGTAAGAGTATGAGTGTGGTTAGCATAGAGCCGCAGTGAAAGGTATCACTGCGGTGAAGAAATATAACCTATTTAACCTAACCTGATTTCAAAGCTAGCCTAACATAACCTATCCTTAGCCTACGATATACCATTTAAAGGTTAAACAACTATTGCTTAAATTTTGCAGTGGATCGTCTATGACATGAATGGTTAATTTGAAAATAGGCAAGTCCTACTTTGGGGTGCACCATGCACCCTCCATCATATATACTGGGAGGGGTGATTTATAGAAACTTCTCTAGCCCAGAGTCCTTTAGAAATGTAAAGAGTTTTTCGAGTAGCTCAGGATGGTCGTTACCGAGCAGAGTTTTTAGGTCTACAGGGATGTTTTGGATTCGGCAGTAGTCTAGCATGGGTTGCCGATGGGTATTGTGCTGGGGACAATTGATGAGAATGTGATAGGGATTCTCCATTGCGTCGCAGGTACCACAGGTACCCGCGTTCCAATAGGCATTTAATTTTGTGTGTCCATTTCTGAGTCTACGGCTAACTCAAGGCTGCATAAAGAAAACGCGCGAATTTGTCGCGCCACCGAGAACGCTATCGTCTCATATATCTGTGCTGCTCGGAGACGGTGGAACTTCCGCTTCGCACTGAGCGACGCTCATATGAAAGGTGCTGGGTAGCACACCAGTTTTTCTTGCCGAGCAGACAATCTTAAGCGTGGAGCCACCGGCCCGAAAACATTTAGTCAATCCGGCGAATGTTTCTTTCAACACTACCACCCACATTAGAGTATAAGCAAAGACAAAGACAAAGACTTTATTCAGAGTCTTCCACGGTCATCCATGGCTTCTGCGACCCCACGTCAGTTGGAATAGTAAGAAGGAGACATACACACGACATTAAAATCATGTAAACAGGATTATATAAAAACATCGTTAAAAAGACAAAGCATACCACACAAACACCACTCGCTCAGCGCACCTGATCCCGCTCTGCTATTATATACTTTTTAAGGGCACGACAAAAAAGCGGGCCGGTAAAACACTCAGCTCCTCAGGCAGCTCATTATAAATGGAGGCCCCCCTGGAGCTGAACCTACGTTGGCCCATTCCAGTACGAGAGCTTGGTACAACGATATTCGCGTCCTGTCTGGTGGTACGCTCCCGTATAGAGCCGACACGCACGAATCCCCGGGCCAGCTCCTCTGGCTCCCCGAGACACACTGTCTTGTGTACAAGTGCAAGCGTGTGGTACCTCACCAGCTCTCCCGCCGACAGCCAGTCAAGTTCCTCTTATAAACCAGAGACATGGTCAAATTTTCTGCGGCCGAAAATTACCTTTGCTGCATAATTAATTATCTTTTGGAGTCGAATATTGTTTATATGAGTTCCGTTGCCAAAAACACTGATGCAATATCGGACACGGGAAATAACCAGTGAACTGACTATCGGCGAGATGACGCTGGGAGGCAAGCAGCGCCTCAGATGTGACAAACCACTCAGAATTCCAAAGCATTGACGAGTGAGAAGAGAAATGTGAGAAAATTCCAGCTGAGGGCGCAGTCGAAGGTCAGTCCGAGATTTTTGACAGTCATAGATGGATCCAGATTAAAGTCGCGAAATTTGACAGCAAAATCACCAATTTTCCGAACGTTTGGAGCACTAAGCAGGCCGTAATTCCTGACAAAATGCGCAGGAAGATCGTTAAAATATCCTAAATTTCATGGTTCGGTAGACATTTCTTATTTCAAGCTGTGGACTGATTTTAGCCACCCGGCATTCGTATTTAGGATTTTCTCCATTAACGCGTGCACTGGAGGGGGCCCTCGGAGGCCCCCACCTGTTTTTCCCAGGTGGCCGGAAAACCTCTCGTAGCCGCAAAACGATACTCGGCCACATTTAACAGAATTTAATGGCACGGCCATTGGTGAAAGAATTTTGAAAATTGGTCGATTTTTTATTTACAGCCTTTCAAAGCCGGACCTGCATTTTGAGATCATCGTAATCGCGCGGTCGGACCAGTTCACTTGCATTGGAGACCGAGTGGTGACGTCATAACACCATATAACTGGGATGGTATGTCAAGGTCACCTTACATAAAGGCCAAGGTCAAAGGTCATAGGTAAAGGTCACATCAGCACTTTTAAGGTCACTGACCTCAGTGCTTCCGGTCAAATGACGTTACCCGGTCTGATGTATATTACGCTATGACGTCATAGTTAAGGTACCTCAATGCAAAGGCCAAAGTCAAAGGTCAAGGTCAAAGGTCATTGGGAAAGGTCAGTCCTCGTTTACCGCCAAGCACTTTAGTTGCTATAATGCTAGTTATAATGTATGTGTTACAGTGTATCCGCGAAATCCGGGAATCCGCGGATTTCCTAGTGAGTCCGCGAATCTCCTAGTGATTCCGCGGATTCCCAAGAACGCTCGTAAATCCATGGAATTCCGGCTGTTTGTTTAGTGAGTCCGCGGAACCCCTGAAACAAAGCCGGGTGTCCGCGGATTCACTAGGGAGTTCGCGAAATACCTGAAACAGAGCCGGGTGTCCGCGGATTCACTAGGGAGTTCGCGAAATACCTGAAACAGAGCCAGCGATCCGCGAAATTTTGTGAAATAGCCGTGTATCTAGGCAAAGCGGGGAAACTCATGTAGCCGCGTCACTATAGGCACAGGAAGCGTGTGGGCGGTAGTGACGAGTCCGTAATCGTCTCAAAGTTGGGGAGGCACTGCCCTCAGTTCAAAATTTGGGGCCACCGCCCCCTGCCCCCAGTTCCTGCGCCTATGACAGGTACAGATGCAGCCGAGTGATTTTGCAGTTGGAAGGTAAACATGCGCCGATAAACCGTCGGGCGAATTCTAGGGCTAAGTTCTTAGATAAATTTTAACATCAACTCAACCTAAACAAACTTTTTCAAAGAGTACCAACCAAATATATAAAAGGCACCGTGAGAAAAAATTGGCATCGCCTTGTAAACGACAACATGCGTGTAAACACGTTTCTTGTTGTTTCTGTGTGTTTGAGTTTTATTGGAAACACCCCTCCCTCCGTTTTCGATCGGAGGTGACGCCTTTGCGAACAGGCCGACATACCCGGGAGGTCGGGTCATGCTGACCGCTCAATCGCGGCCGTACCCGTGTCCTGTGCTGTGGCGTGTGTTGCATTTTCTGGAGATGTCGGAAGCCCTTTTCAATGAGAGAGTGCAGAAGTGGCTTTCCGAAAGCCCAGCTCGAGTCATCGATTTTTAAGCGATGAGGAGCATTCTTTAATGATAAAGAAATTGCTCTCATTTGAAAGAAAGGAAGAAAAACCAGCCAACAGCAAGGAATACAGATGGCTGAATACCCTCAAGCTGGTCCAGTATGGCAATCACTCATGCAAGATCGTCAGAACTGACATTGGCAAGGAAGTTGTTCCCTCCTCCAAACTCTGCCAAGTAATACATGAAGCCTATCTAATGTGCCTGCATGGCGGGAGGAACAAGATAACCTCAGAACTGGGAAAACATTATTGGAACATCACGATTGAGTTTGTGAACATATATCTGCAAACATGCCAGCAGTGTGAAGAGAAACGCCCACGCGCCCGCAAGAATCTCGTCGTGTCTCCCATCGTCATCGACGACTTCAACTCACGAGCGCAGATTGATTAAATAAACTTCTCGTGTGAACCAGATGGGAAATTTAAGTGCATCGTAACATACCCGGACTATTTGACAAAATTCGTCATGCTGAGGGCGCTGACCTACAAAGCAGCCGCACAGGTCGCTCTGCACCTGCTCGATATCTTTTGCGAGATAGGGGCGCCGGCCATCCTCCAGTCCGACAACGGGCGCGAATTTATAAATGACCTCATCCGCGAGTGTGCCTCGAAGTGGCCGTCCTTGAAGATGGTGCAAGGCAGTCCACGCCACTCCCAATCGCAGGTAAGTTACAAGTTTCAATCACATAAATTAACCGAGCCCTGACTCATGCAGTTATAAACATTTTTTGGTGAGCTTTCTTTTGCTGGCCTAGTGGCGTTTACCGGGATTGGTATCTGCTTCTGGCACCGGAACACAGAAACCATACATAGAACGTCTAGTTTTTTCAACTTCGTTTGGTTTAACACGCGCACTGGAGGGGGCCTCGGAGCCCACCCCCACCTGTTTTTTTCGAGGAAGCCGGAAGAACCACTCGTAGCCGAAAAACGATACTTAGCCACATCTAAGACAATTTAATAGCGAGTTGCTAAGATGTTCCCTGGCCTCTCCCCTCGAATCCGGAAATGGAAACATCTTAGCAACTCATCATCATGCTCCTCGCCGCAGCACTTCAAGACTTATCAAAATTTAATTGCGTGTTGATTCGTGAAAATGTTTTGAAAATCAGTGGAAAATATTTTGACTTCTAGGCTTTCAAAGTCAGACCTGCATTTTGAGATCGCCGTAATCGCGCGGTCGGACCAGTTCACTTGCATTGGAGACCGAGTGGTGAGTCGTAACACCATATAACCGGGGTAGTATGTCAAGGTCACCTTGCATAAAGGTCAAGGCCAAGGTCAAAGGTCACAGGTGAATATAAAATCCGCACTTTCAATGTCACTGACCTCTGTGCTTCCGGTTACCCGGTCTGACGTATATTATGCCATGACGTCATATTTAAGGTACCTCAATGCAAAAGTCAAGGTCAAATGTCATTTGGTAAAGTCAATCCTTTTTTCCGCCAAGCAGTTGCTACTGTGTTAGTCATATTGTACATTATCAGTAGTATACCATATTGTGACCTTATGGTTCAATGACCTTGAATGACCTAGAACCCAAAACTGTACAGAAGGCTCTTTAAGACCTTTCCTCTATGACTCTGGCCCGACTTTAGATTATTCCCGCCTTTTCCCGCATATTCACGGCATTTTCCACTCGGTCCCCAGCATGGCCAAGATTTTACCTTTCTGACGTCGTTTTATCTTAAAATCATTCACCAAGGTCAATACAAATTGGTCATGATGTAGTTGACCATGGCCCCCACCCACCCTCCAAATGACGTTTTTCTACGCCTCTTAGTTTCCGAGATCTTAGGGGGCTTACCAGGCCCCCTCCAGTGCGCGTTGGTGCCAGACCCCTCTCTAGTGCGGGTGTTAAACCAAAATTTCTCATTTAAGAGTGAGTTCCCTCGTGCTCACATCCCCTTTTACCACTTATCGTTATCACTAATTTTTCAACACCTTGACAGTACCCTTAACGACATTGCCTCGTACAATTTTTTCGAATCATTTAGGCAATATTGATCACTCTTAAATAGGCAAAATGTCTTCAAGCAACTGATTCTTATGTAAAAAATGAGAAGCCCTTTGAAAGGTTCCATGGCTCCCCCTGAAACGTTACTTCCCAGCCTAACTTCCCCCAGGATCCGAAAATCGGCACCCCGTAAGAAGATTTGGCGTCCATCTGAAAGGGTTTTCCGGAAAAAGACTGGCACGCCCTTGGTCCAAATGCCTTCCACCAATGTCCCCCCCCATCGGCAATCCTGTATCTGCCTATGAAAAGGTAAGATGATATACTACATCAATTATTCAGTGACCCAAAATAGGTTTTGCGCTAGGGTGTCGAGTGGAAAATTCAGCTCGGAATGTATGGCGAGTGAGTGGAAAATTCCTCTCAAAATGTATGGCGGAGTAAAAAATTTCAAATTTTGTACTCAGGTGGTAAACTCTCAGAGCCCTTGTTTGAACTGAAGGATGGACATTTCCTTTAATTTTCTCAAAGTAAATATTTTTAAATCATGCCCAAACAGCTTTGTTTGACCATTCCCATGTGAGAAATTTGGGTTAAGCAGGTATATCTTTACCAGCTGAAACCCCTGATGCAGTCTCCAATTTTTTAAGGAGTTGGTGAATTTCCACAAATAAAAAACTTTTTGGGGGCCTCTGAGACCAACCTTTGGGGGAAAGAACTCTGGGAGCCACTAAAACTCTTGGGGGGTTTCCCTAGACCAACTCTTGTGCCCCTCCACTCCCACACGACCAGCTTTTAAGGGCCCCTGAGACGAAATATCGGGGCCCCCTTAGACAACTCTGCAGAGGGGCCTCCGAGATCGGCAGGTGGTGAAAAATGAAAAGGGGTTTTTTTCATGCAATACCTAAGCCCTGTTCCACCTGTCAGCACAGTTTTGTCAGCACCAATCAGCGGGCCGCGTTGCGCCTACGTCACAGGACTGTAGCCTCTCCTCGGGAACTAGTTCTAGAGGTTTTACGGGCTGACGGCCTGCTGTTTGTGCTGATGAAAAACCGTAAGTGCACGAAGTGCAGCCTAATATTTTTTAATGTTTTAAAGGTTTGAGTTCCCTTTGATTAGCACAAACAAGAGGTGATTATGGCGCTGATGTTACTTTTCTGGAGGAGAGGTTGGAGGTCCTGCTGACAAAACTGTGCTGACAGCTGGAACAGGGCTCTAGTTCCAAAATTAATTATCTACGCATACACTGTATAGTTTTCCTGTCCGGGACAACGCCCCTCCTATACCTATACCTATAGCTATCGGAATTTTGGAGGCCACTCCTGGCCTCAATCACTGCACCTCGCATACACCTATGCTAGGGCCCAGTAGAGCCTTGGTTTACACTTAACTAACCCAGACGAAACTACAAACTTTCTATCATGGCAATAAACTCTTCCAGACTCTTGCTAAAAGTTTCTTTTCTTTACCTGTCAATTCCCCTGCTTCTCTTCACATATATACTCACCTTCATATGAGTATGCTGCTTTCTATCAATATTAGTCTAAGCTGCTGCAGCCTCCTTTCTGTTGTTTCTTCCTTTCGTCTACAATCAGCCAGGCGCGGCGGGCTGCGACAGCGTCGAAGCAACTACTAATTTAAATTTCTGATCGCAATCCAGTTGCCGGTCGCATAAGCAACATAATTTGCATTTGAAAACTTGCTCTAAATTAATTTTCTAAATCCTTATAGACTAGAAAATTATACAACTAAAAGCACACCAAGAGAAAGACTAACAATGTTTTGTCAATAACGAATACGAAACCAGCCTTTCAAAAAGCCTAAAGATGCCGCTTTTATTTACTAGATGTAAAGACGGCGTTTTGGTAAGTCCACGCCGTAGACCAGCCATACAAAAAAGTGCCGATGTTTGAAGGGTAACTGGATGCATTCTTGTTGCCCAAAAAAATCATTTAGTGAAAATGTAGAGTTTCAATGTATTAAAGTACCGGAAACTTTTAGTTCAACTTAAATATCAGCGTATTTATGCCTAGGGTGTCGTAGGGTGTCGTGAGTGGATTTGGGTGTCACACGGCGTGGACGCAGCAATGAAGGGCTAATATGGATAAAAATTATTTTCTACGCAATAAATGGTTAATTTTCTACGATACAATGTCAAAAAAATATGCTGCTTACCATACAAATTTCAAGATAATTGCTTTTAACAGCAAGATGACCAAAAATGATTTTTCACTATTCTCGGTACCAGAAATACAAAAACAACTTTTCAAGGACGTAAGCCTAGAAATCATATGCACAGATAAACTGCTTTCCAGAAATGTATCTTTCAAAGCGGTCAGCTCATTTTTTTGGCAACACAAGGCTAGGGTGTCTAATTTTCCACTCACCAATTTTGCGAGTGGTGGAATTTAGTGGCGGTGTTCACCCATTGGAACTTTCTCCGGTGGGGCAGGGGAGGAGGCACTGTGCGTCTTGCCCGCGCCAGAATTTCGATTCTGTTGTTCCACTGAAATCAGTGGAGATAAGGATGCCAGGTATAATTGACCAGAAAAATAGAAGTCGCCAGATTCTCTTTCAGAAAAGCGAAAGAAGCGCATAAGAGCCGAGTTAATTTGGCGATCTTCTAGTCGATTCTGCTGCTCTCTTTTTCCAGTGGACGTTGGTAGAGGAGGCAATGGAACTGGGCTTTGTAGTAAGTATTGTTGAGTAAAATTCAATAGTAGTAAAATATTGTTCAATAGTTATTCAATAGTAGTAGTAAATATTGTTGGAAGTGAGTGGAAAATTCAGCAAAAAAAATAAAAGTGAGTGGAAAATTCTGATTGACTGGGTGTCGTTCTGCACCCAGCACCCCAGGTTTTGGGACACTGCAATTATTTGAATGAAACTGATAGAAACTACGTGATCCAACCGTTGGCGATAGTGGCTACATTAGTATCTTTTTACCCTCGCCATTATCGTGCACATGAAACTATCAAAGAAACCTTACCAGACCACATACACCATTAAAACATATACATTGTTTTGCTCTGAAGATAGATTACATCCGTCCTGCATTTACGACAATATCCAGGTTGACCCACCCCTGAAAGATCCAACAATTTAGTAGAGTTTTCGAAAGAGGCCGGTGAGAAACTATTCCTCTAATTTTCCACAGATACACGGCCTATTCCCAGGGATTTCGCGGACACCCGGTTCTCGTTTCAGTGATTCCACGGATCCCCTAGTGAATCCGCGAACACCCGGGTGTTGTTTCAGGGATTCCGCAGACTCCCTGGACAAACGGTCGGAATTCCACGGATTTCCGAGAGTTTTTGTTAGTCCGCGGAATCACTAGGAGATTCGCGGACTCACTAGGAAATCCGCGGATTCCCGGATTTCGCGGATACACTGTATCATATGTACATTATAAGCTGTATACCATATTGTGACCTAATAGGTCAATGACCTTGAATGACCTAGACACAAAATCTGTAGGGAAGGTTCCTTGCGACCTTCCTCTATGACCCTGGTCCGCCTTTAGATTATTCCCCCTTTTCCTGCATAATAACCGCATTTTCCACGCGGTCCCCATCATGGCCAATATTTGACCCTTATGACTTCGCTTGGCCTTGAAAATATTGACCTAGGTCAATAATAATTGGTCATGATGTAGTTACCCATAGCCCCCACCCACTCCTCAAACGGTGTTTTTCTACGCCTCTTTGTTTCCGAGATCTTGGGAGGCCTATCAGCCCCCCTCTCCAGTGCTTGTTAGTGCCAGACCCCTCTCCAGTGCGTGTGCTATGGGACCAGTGCCCTTCTGTTGCATAAATAAGTAAATGTAGGATACTCCAAGACTTCTCTGACATCGAAATATTTAGTAATGCCAAGAAATAATACAACGAGAATGAAGACAAGCGAAGCAAACGGTCAAAACGCATACTTCCATTGTCTAAAAGGTAGGTACATACGTGTTCCATTTTCCTATGTAGGTATGTACGTAGGGCCGGTTAATCCAGACATGGCCCCTAAAAGCGATCGAATTTTTCCTAGTTTTTAGTATTTTGTTGCCAACTTTCTTAACACACGCAGCGAAGGGGACCTTAAAGTGTCCCACTCACTTTTTCGAGGTGACCGGAAAACGTGCACCGCCGGAAAACGCTACTTGGCTGTATTTGAGAGAATCTATGAGCTGATTGGTTGGTAGAATTATTTTGAAAATCGGTGAATGATTTTTATAAGCTTCCAAAGTCAGACCTATATTTTCAGACCACTGCAATCGCTTAGGGGCACCATCTCACCCGCACTGTAGACCGAATGGTGACGTGATAACGTTACATAATCAGATCATATGTCAAGGTCACTCCACATGAATGTCAATGTCAAAGGTTACAGGTTAATGTCATTGATCCCAGTATTCCGGTCAGATGGCATCATTCAGCATGCCGTATGTTACGCTATGACTTCAGAGTTAAGGCTACTCAAGCTCAGTTCAAGGTCACAGGTCAAGTCCAAAGGTCTTTTTTCAAGGTCAACCCCTCATTTCCCGCTTAAAGGCTGCTATAGTGTCAGTTATATTTTACATTTCATAATTGACTTACAGAAGCAAGGGGTTCACCTTAATGTTAACACAGTCCTTTGCATATTCCATGCAAAACTATTGACTAATACATGAGAACCTGCTTAAGTGACCCAAGAAATTATCAAGTGAAAAGAAAAGTGAAGAGAAAGAAATCAAGTGACCTTCTCAGAATTTATATGTACATTGTCCATGTGACCTACTCCCGGATATTTTCTGAGAACACTGTGTCACAAGGCATTCCTGAACACCGAATGCATTAAATCCTTCTTACCAAATCATGACTACGGATTAGAGGATGATACTGTGGAAGCATGGTATTGACCAAGATCGTTCTTAGCTGGATTTGCAGAACAAAAAATCGATCTGGTAAGGGGGCTCGATCATCCCACCCGAATTGGCTCGAATGGAAAAATACGAGTATAAACGGCAGTAAGTATATGCTAATCGATTATTCCGAGGTTATTTAAGTCCCCTTTTCAACTATTTCAGTCCCCCCCAAGATGCACTCAACATAGGCTAAAGAGCATGTCATGTAGATGTACGAGAAAATTAAAAACGGGACCATGGTTGCATCATAAGGACTTATGAAAGCACTGCAAAAGGTCAGAACTTATTTTCCTAGATCAATTGAATTTTCTGTAAGATTTTCGATTCGTCTGCAAGAAGCTTAAACCCACGCCACGATGGGCCTACAAACCCACTTTGCCCCGGTGGGGGTGTTTGAACACCCCCTCGATCTCGGCCCTTATGTGGAATAGAAAAATAAAACATGAAGGCTGGTGCGTAGCTCATAAAAATTCATGAAGAAACTATATTGGTCACTTTTTGGCTCAGGTCAATATTGAGGTTATGACAGGTCAAAGAAAGTGACATTTTGAGAATAATTTTTGGTCTGTAGCGTCTGACAGAGTTGAGTTAGAACCATTTTTGAGACACCATTCGCTTTCTCTCGTCACAGAAAATCTAATGATGTATAATATGACCACATTAGGTCAAAAAACAAAAATAACCTTACCTCAGGTCAGGGGCGTAGCCAAGGGCGGAGGGCGGCAGGGACAGCCGCCCCTCCCTGAGGGTCCGAAGGGCCCCTTTATGACACGGGCCGCGCGAAGCGCAGCTCGCCTGCACTATGCTTTGTGGCCAAATTTGAAATTTCATACCAGACCGGGCCCTCTTAACACTCGCCCCGCTGGGGAGGGAGGGCGAAATTCTCCCCTTCCTGGTTTTCCCCAGATAGCTCAAAAACGAAGAGACGCAGCACAGCGAAACTTGCAGTACCTTATCCCTGATCAATTTTACACATATGCCAAAATTTTTGAGTTAAGGTCACTTCAGGTCAAGGAGCTATTCAAGGTCAAGTGACCCAACCTCAAAACCTAAAATCACGAGTTTGAAGCAGTGCCCAGGGAACATTAGCAAACGGATCAGTTTGAAACTTCCACAACAT
Organism: Lepas anatifera; assembly: GCA_034440635.1. Lineage (NCBI taxonomy): Eukaryota > Metazoa > Arthropoda > Thecostraca > Lepadidae > Lepas > Lepas anatifera. The sequence goes on from JAOTON010001253.1 coordinate 735,375, forward strand.
GATAAGGTCATTAGGGTCTACAAATCTGTTATCTCTGAATTTTGATATTGTTGACCTAAGGTAGGGTCAATTTGCTGGTCACCCCATTATAAGTCTATGGTGAAAAATAGAATGGGCTCGTTTTCAGTAAATAATGGATAGATAAAGCTAAAAATCCTCAAACCGTCTATTATTACCACGATCTTGACCATTGAGTTGAGTTTTTGAGCATCTGACCTCTCAAAGGCCATACCAGGTCACGGGAGCATAGAGTGATTGTTTTGCCAATAAAGTCTCACTGAATTGAGATAAAGCTCCCATTTGATTGCATTGTGTTTATATTGTCACGGGGAGTCAATTGATATGTAACATGACCATACCAGGTCACTCTGTGACCCTGAACTAGCTCGAGGTCAGGTCATTTTGACTATTTAACCTAGCAAGGTCATATTATACATCATTCGATTTGCCGCGATAAGAGGAATCCAATGATGCGTAAATATTTGCTCTAGCTCCTATGAGAGCAGATCTAGAGAGGGAAACGTACACTGCTCTGTTGTAAGCCATTCTTTGACCTATGCTGACCTCAATATTGACCTGACATAAAAGCTCTTCGTATAAAAGATATTCGTCTTGTCCAGAGCTTTCGAACACCGCCCGTAATTTTCCTTTAGCTTTCGTGGGGAACGATATACGGAGGGGAGGGGGCGAAAAACACCCCCAGCGGGGCGCGTCATGCAAGGGACCCTAGCGGGGCGCGTATTAAGCCCTCTTCAGCACTATTCTGTAACAAGTAGGACCCTTTTACCCATCAGAACCCTTTTGGCGCTGTCGCAGGGGCCCTTTTTGGGGCGCCACCCCTCCCTGAGCGAAAACCTGGCTACGCCCCTGCCTCAGGTCAGGTCAAGGTCATTTTTCAACCTAGCATAGTCAATATGCATAGTAATCGACTCACAATAGCAATCCAAATGCAGTGGTATGAAAATAAAATATGTATCATCATGTCATACAAAGCTATTGACCTAGGTCTGAAAACTGCTTAAGTAGCTCCAGATGACCTCTCAGAGATCACAGGTCAAAAATTGCAGCATGAACCTGGAAAGGAGCCCAGGGTACTTCTACTTGGAAAATGTGAAGGTATTATCAGCTTTATAACAAATATCAGCTTTATTAACAAATACAGTTAATTTCTGTTTTTCTCATGTAATTCCAAAAGAGAGGTTACAGTCCGTACTTGACCTTAGGTCATTGATATAAAAATCCCGGAACATATTTTGTAGAACTCGGTGGGACCATAATGTGTTATAAGTTTCAATCCGATAGATTCACCCATTCCATACTTATGCCACCTTAAACATTTTTTGAGGTGAGGTCACTTCACTTGTACTGTTGACCTGACCTGAGATGACCCAAACTTAAAATTTTGGAGAAAGTTGTGGAATTATCAAGGATAAGGTGTGCCAAGTACGGAGACGCTTCGCGCCACGGTTTTTTCGTGCCGCTAGAAAAATCCGGGGGGATGTTCAAACACCCCCACCGGGGCGAAGGTTAACTACTTGCTTGAGTTGGCTGTGACTTGTCGTTAAATCTATACAAAAGTGTTGTGTTTTGGCTACGTTGATAAGATTTGGATAATGTTTTTGCGATTTTTCCTATTTTAGCCCAGTTCTTCTTTTCTGTCAGCGCTTGATTTGAATTTGTCTAGGGCCAAAGGTGCCCAAAAAAGATATAAATTAAGATATAATAAGTTTTCTGGCTTTGGCAGATCCAGGAGCAGCTTTTGGTGGGGACCAAACCAAGGCTTGTTGGCTAAATTGAGAAAAATAGCAAAAGAAGGTATTTTTGAGACAAAAAAGGCATAAACTTGGTCCTTTTTGCGGGGCCAAAATATTCTATTGTAGTCTTTTAAGGGCACCATGGCCCCTTTGACCCTCCCTTGGATCCGCTAGTGTTTTCTGGACACGCTAAAAGTGCCCCTTCTCTCCCGGGATGTCCCTCACAGTGGCGGATTCAGGGTGCAAAAAAGGCATTTGCCCCACCCCTAAACAGAAAAGCTCGGGACAAAACTCTGTTCCCCCCGAGCGATCAACCTCCTTTTGTCTCCGAATCCTTTTTAGTTTATAAGCAAGAAGTTTGGTTCTTCAACTCTCAACTTCAAACAGAACCAGTAAAGTTCAGTGAAAATATTGGGCTTTTGATGGGAAAAAAGTATCTTGAGCCCATATTTTTCGCCCCGAACATTGCAATTTATTTGTTATTGCTTTGCTCTGCTTTTCGCTTGAAATGCTCGAAATTCTGCCGGCAAGTCATATTGTAGCGCAATTTTTCACTGTGTGAAGTTTTTTGCTTTCCGACTTTAGTTCCCCCAAACCGACCGGCTAGATCCGCCCCTGGCCCCTCAAAGGTGGTGCGTCCCCATACCAAAGTTCGGGCTGTGCCTCTGCCAAAGCACCCAGTTTTCCTAAAAATGCATAGTCCTCAAACACCTGACCGTTTGGTTCCCCAAAATGTACATACCTACAGGACCTGCCACGGTAGCGTGGCCTAATTCGTCACTCATGATAAACTCCTTTTGATACCCATTTTTCTAATTGCCACATAGTGCACTGCCAGCGTCCTGCGCTCTGACATCTGACGGGCAGACACATAACTACAGCTTCATTTAGTGCCACCCTGCCACGTGCCTTGTGGACTTTTTGATCCGTGGAGTTTGTGACTTGTGGAGCCATCTATATGTGGGGTTTCCTATTCCTTGCCGCCAGGGGTAAGTGTGGACTTTTTTATCCGGGGACTGTTTAAGTCGTGGACTATCTGTCGTGTGGGTAATATGAATTATGGGTATTAGAACATTTTGAAGGTGAATTTAACTGTGGACTTTTTGAGTCGTGGAGATATTGATGGCGCCCCGGCAGTATCAAGGCCTTTAAATGTCCGCCAGACGTATTTTGAAGGGTTTTGTTCAAGATAACTTTAATTTTGCTAGCATAAGGTAGAATGCAGCGTTTTGATTGGGTAATCGAAACGTTTGAAACAGAATTCTGAAGGAATTGACCCCGGTCACGCTCACCAGTGGCGCTAGTGTGCCATCCAAGATGGCCGCGAAAGAGGGACTCCGAAAGGTAAACAACGTTAGTGGGCCCGGGAACAGCATGGTAAGTGGTGAATTATACGTGTTTTATGCCTGGTATGTGGCAGTGGCTTATAACCAGCCGCTGCAGAAGGCAGTGAGGAGCCCAAATTCGAGGAGTTTTTGGTCCCAAGGAGCAAAGTTTATAGTCAGGATCAGGTTAAAGTTTGCTGCAACCCCCACTTTTTTGCCGGTGGCGACGCTTATGTTTGGAAACGCATTTTCCATCGTACATTCAAACTGGAATTTCAGACAGCTTGAAACGAATAAAGGCGTATATCTACCGAACTATTTCAAGATATCAGTTTCCCGGGCTAAAAAGCAATACAGCCATAGGCGGATCCAAGGGGACAGCAAAGTGGACATGTGCCCCATAGGCAGATCCAGGGGCAAAGGGAGTATGTGTCCCCCCGCCATTGACCCTCGGCGCCCCCTGAAATGGCCACGCCCCCTGAAATTTCGCTTCCCACCCCCCCTCCACCCCAGGAAGCGAAAGTCGGCGCTCCCACCGATAGGGTTTTGCTCCCATCCGATAGGGTTTCTCGGTCAAGAATGGCGCCTCGCCCCCCCCCGGGAAGGTGCCCCCGATCGGCAATCCTGGATCCGCCTTTGATGACGGCCCAAGGATAAAGGCCTACTCCTGCTAGAAGCAGGCTTAAGGGGAGGGAAGGAGGCGTAAGCGGAACTGGAGATCGCCCCACAGCCAGTCTGCAAAGTATGGCAGCAGGCCAGACGAGTCGCACCAGCCATCTAAAATTCTCGCACCACCATCTTCCAAAAATTCGCACCAATATGCCACATAACAGGGAAAAAATGCACCCATTCCTACCCCTGCAATGCAATGCTATCTCAATCATTATTCAGTTAATTAAGGGCTTTTTATAAGGCCCTCCTGTGTCTTAATAGCCATTCAGCCATTATTTGTTTATTTTAAGTGTCACTAACCTTGCAAATTCGCACCAGGTTGGTAAAATTCGCACCACTCATCCTGTCTCCAAGGGCACTCGCGCCGACGAGATCTCGTCGAAAATGCCATACTTTGTACACTGGCCTCACAGCCCGCTTACCCGGTGGATGTCAATGAAAGTCAGATGGCTGAAAATGTCTGCAACAGACAGCAGCATTCGAGCCTATCTTCTTCCCAATTCTCAGTTTCAACTTCCACTGCTTGGACAGCACCTTATCCTGAGGAAACTTGTGAAAGCTGAGACTTCGACACTTTCTTCGGAAGGATACACACTGAGGAACGCAGCATTTCTGATTGGATCTAATGGTTATCAGTCTCTTCTCCATTTTCTTTGAACTTTCCAAGATTATAACAAACAAGAAAATAACGCCAGTCTTCAATATTCACGTCCACCCAACGTCACGTGTAACCACGCTCTTTCACGAGTTTACCACGACTGAAAATCCGTTACCATAGGAACCGTGTAGGAACCAAGGAGTTTATTTACAAATGCGTCGGATATGAAGCAGCCGCGCCAGACGTCAGTCCCTCTACTGGCGTTTCCAAAAAAAATCCGCCAGGTGCCAACACTTTCGATGACCGAGGCCAATTATAAAAGCGCTTTAGAGACTAAAAACTGCACCCAGAAGATAGCCTGATCAATTTTACATACCAAAAATAAAAAATATACCCTTAAAGGGACATTGTCGCAAAAATTTTTATTGTGGTTTCTTAATATTTGAAAAATCCTGATTCTGGTACCGTCAATCGTTTCTTTATCTTCAGCTAAATTTTTGGAGGCCACTCAACAATTATTCAAATTTGTAGACAATACCAACAATAGGTTGTAACCTGCTCTTCACCTCTATTCTATCAATCAAAGTTTTAAGTTCTAGAAATGGTTTTTTTGCCGTAGAAAATGCTTTATAATGTATTATTATTCAATTTATTTTTGTTAAGTCCCAAAAATACAAGAATTACATTAGTTTGTCCAAAACATTCAGCTTGAGAAAACTAATCAGGGAAGTTTTAAACTCGGCCAGATGTCGTACAGCGGGGCTGGTATAGTGGCCTCCATTCCCGACTCTCACACGGGTATTACAGGTTCGAATCTAGGTAGTGGAAGTTTTTACTGTAAAAAACAATTTTTCTGGTTTTCTTCTTGATTGTTCATGCGTACTAATGGATGAAGCATAGTCAGATCCATAATTTCCGATCGGGGGGGTAACCTCCAGGGAGGGCACCATCCAGACCGGGGGGCGCCAATTTTGACCGGAAAAACCTATCAGATGGACGCTAAATCCTATCGGTGTGCGCCGATTTGTGCATTTTGGGGGAGGGGATGGAACGCGACATTTTAGGTTTCACCGAGAGTCGATCAGAGAGGGGGGACACGTGCCCCCTTTTGCCCTCCTGGATCCTCCTATGGGATGAAGTAGCTATTCTAAGGACAATTTCTTCTGGTTATCCCTCCGTCCGGGTAGTTGAGGGAAGGGGAATATTAGCCCCAAATATTTTTTCTAATCTGACCGGCGTACCAAACTGGGACCGGCTTGTCTCCAGCTCCCTCCAATGGTTCTCAGTCCGTCGGATTTACCTCTGTTGGAGACCAGTTCCCCTGTTTTCTGACCACCGGGACACGCTGTTTGCCATTCCAAAATGTCTTTTGTGTCCTTTGCTGAAGGTCATTCTTGAAGCCTTACCGGTTTTGGTGCAAACCAGGAACCAGAAACCGACCCAATAAAAAAGCAAGGGTGGCTCTTTGAGATTAAATGTGTTAGTCCCTAAATTAATGTGTCTCGATATTAATTAATCGTTTTAACACGCGCATTGACGGGAGGAGGGTACCCGCCCCCGTCTGGTTTTTCGGATAGAATATAAAAACGGCGGCGCGCAGCGTCGCCGTACTTGGCATACCTTCTATCACCATTTTTACAACTTTTGTCAAATTTTAAGGTTAGGTCATCTCAGGTCAGGTAACCAGTACAGGTCAAGTGACCTGACCTTAAAAAAAGTTTAAGATAGCATAAGTCGGAACAAAGTGAACTCATCCGATTGAAGTGATCTGACAAAATGGTTAAAATATTTCGATGGAGAAGCGTATGGGCTACCAAACGCCGTTTACCACTTTTTCACTACATAATGTGTGGTTCTCGAGATTTTAGGAGGGAGGGTACCCGCCCCCCCGTCAAAGCGAAGGTGGCTCAGAGCCCCGTCAATGCGCGTGTTTATCTGGTAAAACAAGGAGATAAAACCTTAATCCGTTTGAGATAAAACGTGTTTGAGATTAAATGTGGCGGTGTCCCAGGACGGACCACCCTAAAAGACCGTCTGGGCCTTTCACGGCAGGAGAGTGTGGAGGCGGGGGCCTGCGCACTGGCCACTCCTTTCTCCTGTGCAGCTACCGAAAGAGGATCGGCCTGGACCCGGAAGCCACGTGCCGGGAATGCGACGACGGAGAGGACGAGGCCCTCCACCAGCTTCTGACCCAGTGCCCTGCGTGCACTGACCTGCGCTGGGACATATTTCGACGGGACGACCCGCCCATCCGGGAGGCGCTGGCGGACCCGCAACGGCTGGCGATGTTCCTGCGGCGGTTGGGGCGCCTACAAGGGCGCCCTCCCCCGTATGGCCGGAACACTCAATCAATCAATCAGATTAATGTGTCCGTCGACATCTCAATATTTGACATAATTTTAATCCTTTGGTCCCCGGAGAATATAAAACACGTAGTCTAGAGAACCGGAGAATAGCTGAATGTGATAAGGAAGAATAACTCTTGATATGCGTCAGAACTGGGGAACCAAAGAGCAGTCACCACGATCCTTGGATGAACTAACGAAAAATATGTGCAGCCACCAAGTGTGGAACGCACCATGAACCCAAACATGATCACTTTTTGTTTCAGGGGGAACGTTTGTTGTGTGCTGCAGGTTGGAGATGGACTGACCACCTCACTTCTCTGTCCGTGGTGGTAGCTAGTTCAATTTTTTGTATATAGATATACAAGATTTAAGAATACATCCTTTTTGACTTCAAGTTGAGTTAGTTTCTGATCCGGGTGCATCAAGAAAATATACCTCAAAATTCTAACCTGGAACAGTTCGTATTAAATAAAAAGGATTCTACAATTAATCTTAACATTGGTAGTGACGGAGCCTAAACCTAAGAACACGCATTGCGGCTTTAAGACAAGCAAGCTGCTGGCATCTTGAATGACATTTGTTTATGAAAATGATAAGCTTTTATTTTTAATACTTCGGAGTTTGGAAACGGTCCTTTCTCATAATAGTCGCAGAAGCACTTCATATAACATCATATTATTATATAAAATAGTATATTAACCGTTATTTTTATTAGATTGTTTATTAGATTATCTACGTTGATAAGATGTTTCATGACCAGCCTCCTCGAATCATGGTTGCAAAATGGGGCTAATACACTGATAAATATTCAGGTACATCCCTTCACCACAATTCTCATAATATAATAGGTGAACACATAAATGTTTAGTCAGAGTGCTAGGATATCCTCGAATCGAGTTCCAATATTCGAATATTCCAGTACTGAACTACATTATTTCAGCAACCGAGTTCCATATCAGATCTAAATTTCAAGCCTTGGTCACACTGCCCACAAGTTTTCGCTTATTGTATTATGAGGATTCTGACGAAGGGCTGTGCCCGAATATGTGATCACAGTGTGATCACAGGCTCCATTTATCAGGAATTCGAGAGGCAAAGCCATGAAACATCTTACCAATTTATAATCATGCTCCTCGGCTACGCAATGCAAGATTCATCTACTTTTAAAAACCAACAGATATCAGTTGATCAATGAGGCTTATATTCAGACTCACAAAAACATGAGAAAATATAACCTACCAGGAAATTACAAGCGAGTGATAACCCTCGGCAGGTGAGAAACGCGTGCAACAATCAGGTCTGCGAGTCCCCAAAGAGCAATCTTCCGAGTGCAACGTGAACTAGAGGATATAACTCAGTACGTCAGTGATGGATCCAGGCCGATGTTTTTTTGTGGGGGGAAGACAGGGTTCAAAATTGTGAATAAAAATGTTTTAAAGATCGGCGAAAATCGCAGAGTTTGGGAGGAAAGTAAATTTTTCCCTGAACCCACCAGTGGGTATGCGGCTTCTAGCTTCCAGTCCTTGAAGTGCACTCTAAGAAGGGTGGGAGCGAACCAAATACTGAGCGTACATCAAAAGCATAACAGATTTTGCATCTGTCCACAATAAGTGCTACACGATTTGATAAAATTTTCACCGCAATAGTGTGAGCCCAAAGTAGTCACTTATCATTTTCGCCGACTTTCACACTTACGACCACCAACAAAATCTGACCACTTGATTTTTTACTATAAATACCTGTTGCATTACGTGTTTTTTTACCTTGAAGCTAAAAAGTACTTTTAATGGTATGTTTTACTGAGGTCCTCAGAGGATGTGCCTTGATATACGGCGATAAATACCACTTACGCACACACATGAACGTATACTGCGGGCACACAGGTAGACGACCGAGGTGCACTCAGACAGGTTCGTGTTCAATGCAGAAAACTGCTGGCTGTGGTACTCTGCCAACTCTAGGATTCCATTGCTCGTCCTCTGAAGCTTGTCTTCCAGCAGCAGGCGTAAATGGCGATAGTCACTCACTGTCGAGGGGCAGCACCTGATTATTTCTGTTTTGCATTCAGCTTTCTGGGGTAGCCCCTTCTTAAATTAGAAGACATTTTCACAGCAGGAACAGATGGGACCAATAAAGGGTACAAATAAAATATCACAAGCTCACAATGAAAGCAAACAAGATATCATTGCATCTTGTTTTAAACATATAAAAATATTATATATATATATATATATATATATATATATATTCAAGAAGAAAGACGTCCCAAAGACGATCTATACTCTAGATCATGGGTTTTTGGAGGGGTTGGGTGGAACCATGCAAAATCATGATTTTTTATAAATTATAATACATTATTTCCAAACTGGCCCACAATAGAAAACAAATATTTCAAATTTCAGGTCTATGGAAGAATCGGTCTGATTGGGTTCATCCCATTCAAAGTAACAAACAAAATGATCATACACAAGCTGGTCCATTGATTGGGATGATAGTTTGATGATACACAGCAGCTACAAAAGACAGGTTTTCTAGTAAAAAAATTTTCTCTCTGAAGTGACCAGCCTAATCTTTCACATATTCCTCTAGGCAAACACAAAAAAATTGCATCACCCAAGATTGCCCTCCTGTCATTCCTATATGTCTATCCATACTCTTTGTTCACAATTATATTTTTGTATTGGCTGGGTACATTCCTAGTGTTTCAAATCATAATACATCTTATCCTAGTTTTACTTCAGTTTATTTTAAATAGCAATTATAAAAAACATGCAGATGGGCATTTGCAGAGGGCAGATGGATGAATTCATGCTACAGCCACTTTCATGTCTGGAAACAAACAGTAGCACTTGAAATATGAGTAACTTCATCCGAGAAGTGGATAAGAGTACACAAACTATTATGTACTGCATGGTACCAAAATAAATGTTAAAATCTGTTTCAATATGTGAAATTATCAAAAACATTTTCATACTTTAAAGAAGGTAAACTAAGCAGAAAATGCACTAGCATGCACACATTGTGCAGAACTAGTATTTGTAACAGGTAGAAATTTGTAATTCAAATTGCAGGCTTGATATAGAATTTTACTAGAGTGCACAGATATTGTAAATAGAAAGTTAGACCAAAAAGAGAGCGAATATGGGACATTCAAAAATAATATGCCTAAACAATCATTGGAAAATTGTCATTGCCAATCATTTTCACCCATTTTGGTACACAAGTTGACCTGTGCAACAATAAAATGAGGATTTTTTGGCATTGACACTACTCATAAGCCTTGTTCCATCTGTCAGCACAGTCCTGTCTGCAGGCCCTCGAGCCTCTCCTCTAGAAAAGAAATATCAGTGCCGCGACTGCCTCTAGTATGTGCTACTGCTTATCAAACAAAAATCAACCAGAATACTTATCTACCAATCACAAAATAGTGTGCTGCCACTGTTCTGCTTTTACTGTTTCATCCAGCAGCACCACAGCAGGTTGTCAGCCTGTAAATCTACAATTGGTTCTATGATTTGTTCTCAGGGGAGAGGCTATAGTCATGTGACATCAACTCAATGCTGCTCGCTGATTGGTGTCGACAGACTGAATGAGACCACAGCTATAATAGCGGGCCAAAATGAATAGTTATCAATTAAGCATACAATTTGCTTTCTACCAACTTCGTGAACCTAATTAATGCAGAATAGAAGCATTAAATGCATTGCCCATATTTGATGGGATTAGTGCCTGACTAACTCACTACACTCACTACACAAAACCTCAATAAGCATTGGTGCCCAGCAACGATGGATGGCAAAAATTAAAATTGTTTCATTAACTTTTCACTCATACATTTTTTCCTCTGAGAAAATCTCAATTGACCACATCAAATGCTCTAAATATTTTACGTACAGATAACCGACGATGTTGTTTTGTTGATCACGAGACCGGACCGGCGACAATCTCCTTGTCCTTAAAACCACCAAAACCTTTTGTCATGCCTCAAAAGAGGCTCTTCTGGATCGCGCTACCCGTATCTTTTTCTTGTATCATTGTCGCTGCAATGCAATCATGCAATAACGAACAATTATTAATTATAATCTTTAGAGTGATCGGGCCTGGCCGCAGCGCTAATAAGTCTTACTGGGCGTCCTAACCAAACGGTCGCCGACGGTCGCCAACCGTCGGCGACCGTCGGCGTCAGTTGCAGAGCGGTAATTTTGGAGGTTTGGCCGACAGAGGAAATGTTCAACTTTGGTAGCAATCTGGTAGCTCAAACTGCGACGAATGTTGTTTACCAACAACCAAAACTTAGCTGGCATCAAGAACTATTAAAAGAACGATTTAGGAGAAAAAGGTAATCATGTCCAGTTTTCATAGATTTTTTCAGCATGAATTCCAATTTGAATAATTATTCAAAGACATTTATTACGTTTAATGACTAAAAACAAGAACAAATAACAAGGATATCGGCTTCTGACGCAGACCGTCGGCGTCAAAAGTTGGACATTGTTCAACTTTTGCTGCGACGCGTTGCAACGCCGTGCGACGCGTTGCGTCAGTGCGTTTTGTGTCCTGACCGAAAATCCCGGTCGTTGCGGCAGATCGACGCCGTGCAACACCTTGCGACGCGTTGCGTCTTGGTTAGGACACCCAGTTATAGAATTTGTATTCATATCTCCGTGTTTGCCGCGGCTTTTAAAATGGTAAATATCGATAACTCGTTGAAAGCCGTGATGACATCACATTGATGTAAGATAAGCCCACGTGACCAGATCCTATAAGGACTGGGCTTCTGATTGGTTGATGTTATTTCTTTTAAGTCCTATATTTCCTATTCAAAAGGGTTTTGGAAAGTTATTTTTATAAAATAATTTTTTTCATATCTCAGGTTTAGCTACCAAAATGCTTCGATTGAAATTTTTTACATTCTTTGGTATAGAAATGGAAAGCCACAGCCCGGACTACGTCATTTTATTGATACCATAAGGACTCGGTAAAGTCGTCTAGAAATGTTGACTTTGAGGCCGATTTTGAGGCATTTTGAGCCTGAATTTGCAAAAATGAGAATATGACTTCTGAAACAACTTTTTGCAACCTTTTGATCTAACCAATAAAAATTTTTGCGACAATGTCCCTTTAAGCACCACTTAAATTTTCCCACTGGCCCGTGCCCCAAACCCCTGCAAACAGTCCCATTGGAATTACATCCTTACCTTAGGTTACCTTAGGTGTACGGGACTTTCTGAGGCACGCCAGGTGCCTGTCTTGCCCGTTCTCATCGAGCTCAGTACAGGTAATGTTTCTAGACTAAGTTGGGAATGAATACATCAGATCAGCCCAGTGACGATCTATGTTGTTCTTGAAGCAGTTCGTGGACTGGGATTCGACGACCCAGTCCGGGAGACCGTTCCAATCTCTTACAGTGCGCACCCCGAAGTGGTTCCTCCGTGCCCTGGATACTGCTTGCGGTTTCCCAACCTTGAACCGGTGTCCACGTGTGGTACCGACTGGAGGGTCTAGGAAGAATTCTTCCTTACGCACTCCGAGCTGACCCCGCATGATCTTGTAGATGAAGATCATGTCACCCCTCTTGCGCCTATACCAAAGCGATGGCAGCTTGAGGGTACGAAGTCGAAGTTCGTAGTCCAGGTCTCGCAAGGAGGGGACCAGCTTGGTGGCACGGCGTTGGACTCTCTCTACCAAAAGCTGGTCCGCCTTGTTAAACGGGCCCCAAACCACATTGGCGTACTCCAGGTGGGGTCGCACTAAGGCTTTGTACAAGAGAGGCAGCACATGCTGGTCCACATGAACAAATGTCCTTCGAATTGCTCCAAGGATCTGGTTGGCTTTTGAAACAGCTGCGGCAGCATGTCTGCGGTACTTGAGTTGGTCATCTACAAAAACACCCAGATCCTTTTCGATGGTCACCGGAGCCAGTTGATTTCCGCCCATCTCATAGACTTGATGCTGGTTGTTGTGCCCAAGGTGGAGCAGACTGCATTTGGAGATGTTGAATGGTAATAGCCACCTCTCAGACCAGGACTCAAGCTTGTGTAGATCTTCCTGCAGAGCTCTAGCATCGGCTTGACTGCCCACCTCCCTGAACACTTTTGCATCATCGGCAAAAAGGCGAATATTGCTTCCAAGTTCATCAGGCAGGTCATTAATGAAGAGCACAAATAACGTCGGGCCCAGGACCGATCCCTGTGGGATGCCACTTGTTACTGGTGACCAGTCAGAAAGTGCGCCATTCACTCTAACTCTTTGCTTCCTGCCAGTAAGAAAGGCCTGGATCCAGCGGAGGATGCTGCCTCCTACTCCCATGCTGCTCAATTTCAAGATAAGTCGCTTGTGTGGCACAGAATCGAAGGCCTTGGCAAAGTCCAAATACGCAATGTCGACTGGGAGACCATCTTCAATCACTCTTGTCCAGCTCTCCAAGCAGCTTAGTAGCTGGGTTGTACAAGACCTACGAGGAACAAAACCATGTTGAGCGCTGCTCATCTGGCCAGATTCCACCATATGGGCAAGAAGCACATCTCGGACGAGGGATTCCATCACTTTCGAAGGGACCGATGTGAGGCTCACTGGTCTATAATTCGACGGACTGCTTCGGTCACCCTTTTTATAAATCGGTACAACTTCAGCAACCTTCCAGTCACCAGGTAGCCTACCAGCCGCAAGAGACTTCCTGTAGATGGAACACAGGGGAAAGCTCAGTGATCTAGCTGCCTCTTTCAGTACCCGAGGTGGTATGCTGTCAGGTCCAGGCGAAGAAGACAGTTTCAGTGCAAGGAGTTTGGATTCAACCATGGCCGGCGTGAGGTCAACATCCTCCACAGTTTGAACATTATCCTCAGGATGGACATGTGGAAGCTCTATACCAGCTTGCTCCACAGTGAAAACACTACTGAAGAAAGCAGACAGGGCTTCAGCTTTCTCAGTATCACTGGATGCCACTGACCCGTCGAGTCTTTGGAGGTCCTGAACTCGATCTCTGCATTTGACCTGTGAGCGAGTGTAGGACCAGAAGGCTTTCGGATTGTCTTTAACCTGACTGGCTATGTTCTTTTGGTGACTCTTACGAAGTCGTCGGGATAATCTCCTGAGGTCGTTCCGCTTCCTCTTGTAGGTGCTCCATTGCCTGCCCTTGTCTGTCTCAGTTGTCGCAGTCTTCACGTTGTGCCACATCCTTTTCTTCTCCTTGATAATTTTCAGAGCTGTTCTGTTAATATAAGGTTTATGGTTCTTCCGTCTGGATGGCTTGAGAGGTATGCATTCCTGCATCATAGCTCGAACAACCGTCAGAAAGTGATCATATTCCTGTTCCAGATCAAGATTTGAGGCTGCCTGCCAGTCTACTTCCTGTGCTATTTCTCTCATTTTGTTATAGTCACCCCTGGAAAGAGCTAGTTGGGGGCAGTCTAGCATCTGCCTGGACTTCTTTACACAGGACAACCTCATCTTAAGGCACAAGTGGTCGCTGCTGCCAAGACCTGGTAGGTAGCTCATTTCTTTTATAGTTGCTTCATCCTGGGAAAAGACCAGGTCAAGAATGTTTGGCCTCTCTCCTTGTCGATACCTTGTTGGCTCAGAGACATTCTGAATGAGGAAGCAGTCTCTTATAGTTTCCAGGAAGACATGTGAGATGTGGGCTGGGGGATCAGTGGACATCCCTACCTCCCAATCAATATTTGGGAAGTTGAAATCACCCACAATGATAACATTGTCAGGCTTTGTTGACATAACCATCTTGATAAGGCTGCAAAGTTCAAGGCTATTTTGGAGAGTGCTGTTGGGGCTACGGTACACACAGCCAGCCAGGAGGGACTGATGCCCAGTCAGCTCAATCTGAACCCAAATGTGCTCTATGAATGCTTCCCCAGGAAATGGAACTTCTCTGCAGTGGAGGTCTTCCCTGACAAACACTGCCAGTCCTCTAATGGCATCAGGTCCAAATCTTGGAGTCAGTGGGTCAAAATTAAGGTACATACTATAGCCAGCAATCACAAAGCAGGCAGGCAAAATTGGTAAATGACGGGCCTTTGGTAGCACTTCTGAGATTAGGACAATTTCTGGCTTTTCATGAGCAGCTAGCATAATCAGTTCATCACGTTTATTTAGAAATTGATCCGCATTTGTATATAGTGCTAGTAAGTCACCCGAGCGATCATGTCACTGCTGGGTGCTCGAGGCTTGACGTTGTTGATCAGGGCCTGCCGGGGCTGATGCTAGAGCTGAAGTAGGCACCACAGCAGCATGAGTGGCAATCTGTCTTTCTCCCGTTCCCAGGTTGTTGGTGGTGGCTGCCTCCCCTGGAGGCAAACCAGCTGCCGATACAGGCGCACCAGTCAGGGGATCTCCCCCTCCATCACGTCTCGAGATACCTGGCTCCCTCAAAAAGGCAGCAGACATGGCAAGTTGCTGACCAGATGCCACTGATGAAGCAGCAGAAGCCTGCACAGCACCCCGACTCTGTGTACTGCCTCGTTGATGACGGGAGTCTGACCCAGGAACCATCACAACCTTACCATTCCGGATCACCAGGTTCCTCTCGCCATTCCCTCTCCTCGCTTTTAGTTCATCTCTCAGAAGTTTTGCAGCCTCCCTTTCAGCCCGGGTGAGATCCGGGTTGATGTAGAGGTTGCTCCAGCCTGAACTGTATTGAAGATCCAGAGCTGCCCTGATCACGTCCCACTTGACTGCCTCAGAGTCAAATGTGACCATAAGCAGTCTAGGCCTGTCTGGAACCTTTCTTCCAATGCGGTGAGAGGACACAACCCGAGCATTCAGATGAAGCTCATCCCTAAGGATCTTCATTAGGGTTTCCATATCCTTGTCAGAACATTCCTGGCGGTTGCTACCCTGGGGCTCTGGCAGATTGTGAACCACAGCGTTATACTTGCGTCTATCTTTTTCAAGCAGCTCCATGGCTGGCTCCTTTGGGATTGACTCAAGCTTGGTGCTTAGAGTGGATATGACATCCTTGCAAGAGCCCTTCACGATGTCCGCAAATGAAGGCTTGCTGGTGTCGAGACTTGAGCGGTTGATTTGGGTTGACTGCTCTTTCACTGCCTTAAGAAGATCCTTCTGCTGCATGGAAACCTTATCCAAAACAGCCTTCTGATCTGCAATGTACGAGTTGAGAGACGATGCTTGGACAGAGGAGATACTTTGAAGCGTTTCAAGTTTCTGGCTAATCTCCCTGTTCAGAGCCTTAGCTCCAGGGTTGGGCAAGGCATCACGGCACTTGCAGCAGATCCAAAAGAGCCCTTTGTGTTTTTCTAGGGCCCGAAGTGCTGCCAGTTGTAGAGACTGGCACTTTGCATGATACCAGGAGAAGCAAATGTCACAGCGAACGCCGTCATCATTCTGCGTGACAGCATTGCCACACGTCTTGAGGGGACCCCCATTACAATACGTGCCATCGCTGCTAGCATCACTCGATGAACGTGAAGGTGTTCCAAAGGGCTTGAACGCACTCTGATCTAGCCTCCCTACTGGTTTGTCAACCTCCTCTTGCTTCCTAGAATCTAGAAGCTGTTGATTAGAGTCGAGCATTTGTGTTTGGCACAGACCATGGGATGGTGGACCTGCGCCGAAGTTTTCTGTGGCTGAAACATTGCTCCCCAAGTCAACTACATTTCCTGTAACACCTGCACAGGTATTGGATGGCAGAGTACTCTGATCCTTACCTTTCCCTTGAACAGCAGATCTTGAAGCACAATCACTTATAACTTCACCCGAATTACACTGTGCTCTGAGAGAAACACTCTCGTTGTTTTTATCATCGTACCTATGTTTGTCACCACGCGCTATCGGCTGCGACGAATGCTGGCGCACGTCTTCGGTTTGAATTCTTCGTCGAGACGGAGGCGTTCGAGTCGTAGACATCGTGCGCACCTAGCGGATAGAATTAGTTTTGATGATTTGCTTCAGAATTTAGCACAAAGTCATCATTATTTGTCCCTCAGGATTAATTAAAGGCCAAAATGAAAAAAAATAAATAAAGCAAAAGCCTAGCTTGAGGTAAAGCTCGATGAGAAGTAGGCAAAACAGGACAAGGATCGGAGCGCCAATTGGCCTCGGTCATCGAAAGTGTTGGCACCTGGCGGATTTTTTTGAAAACGCCAGTAGAGGGACTGACGTCTGGCGCGGCTGCTTCATATCCGGCGCATCGTTGAACGCGATATAGATTTTGAAAGTTTATTTTCAGTCGTGGTGAACTCGTTGCTGTGAAACAGTGTATTTCATGTTGGGTGGACGTGAATATTGAAGACTGGCGTTATTTTCTTGTTTGATATATTCTTGGAAAGTTCAAGGAAAATGGAGGTGAGACGGATAACCATAACATCCAATCAGAACTGCTGCGTTCCTCAGTGTGTATCCCTCCGAAGAAAGTGTCCAAGTCTCAGCTTTCACAAATTTCCTCAGGTTAAGGTGCTGTCCAAGCAGTGGAAGTCGAAACTGAGAATTGGGAAGAAGATAGGCTCAAATGCTGCTGTCTGTTGCAGACATTTTCAGCCATCTGACTTCCATTCACATCCACCTGGTACGGTGCTATGAGGCCAGTGTGCAAAGTATGGCATTTTCGACGAGATCTCGTCCGTGCGAGTTCCCTTGGAGACAGGACCGAGTGGTGCGAACTTTATCAACCTGGTGCGAATTTGCGAGGTTAGTGACACTTAAACTAAACAAATAATGGCTGAATGGCCATTAAGACACAGGAGGTGCCTTATAAAAAGTCCTTAACTGACTAATAATTGAGGTAGCATTGCATTGTAGGGGTAGGAATGGTTGCATTTTTTTCCTGGTATGTGGCAGATTGGTGCGAATTTTTGGAGGCTGGTGGTGCGAGAATTTTAGATGGCTGGTGCGACCCGTCTGGCCTGCTGCCATACTTTGCAGACTGGCTGTGAGGCAATCTCCAGTTCCGCTTATGCCTCCTTCCACTCCCCTTGAGCCTGCTTCTAGCAGGAGTAAGCCCTAATCCTTGGGCCGTCATCATAGGCGGATCCAGGATTGCCGATCAGGGGACACCTTCCCGGGGGGCGGCGCACCATTCTTGACCGGGAAACCCTATCGGATGGGAGCAAAACCTTATTGGTGGGAGCCGACTTTTGTACCCTGGGAGGGGGGGTGGTGGTGGGAAGCGAAATTTCAGGGGCGTGGCCATTTCAGGGGGCGCTGAGGGTCGATGGTGGGGGCACATACTCCATTTGCCCCTTGGATCTGCCTATGGGGCATGTGCCCACTTTGCCGTCCCCCTGGATCCGCCTATGCCCATGTGGCTGCATTCCTTTTTAGCCCGGAAAACTGACATCTTGAAATAATTCGGTAGATATACGCCTTTTATTTGTTTCAAGCTGTCTGAAATTCCAGTTTGAATGTACGATGGAAAATGCGTTTCCAAACACAAGCGTCGCCACTGGCAAAGAAGTGGAGTGGGGGGCGCAGCAAACTTTAACCTGATGCTGACTACAAGCTTTGCTCCTTGGGACCAAAAACTCTTCGAATTTGGATTCTTCTCTGCCTTCCGCAGTGGCTGGTTATAAGCTGCTGCCACATACTAAACAAAAAACACGTATAATTCACCGCTTACCATGCTATTCCCAGGGCCCACTAACGTTGTTTACCTTTCGGAGTCCCTCTTTCGCGGCCATCTTGGAGGGAACACTAGCGCCTCTGGTGAGCGTGACCGGGGTCAATAGCACGTCCGTCTCCGACGGCAGCTCAAGCCCGAACATGTTAAATTTTGCTGCCAAAAACTTTAGAACCAGAGTCTGCAGGTAGGCCAAAGGGGTGTCGTTCATATGTTCCACAAATCATATTTTCCCCACGATCAGTTCTTCCCCACGTTCAATTCTTCCCCACGATCAATCTTTCCCCACGATCAATCTTCCCCACGATCAATAATGCCTCTCGAAGGTTTTTCTTTCCATGGTAAAGTTTTCTAAGCGCGGTGAGCCAAGTGTTTATTGCCGCACAAACCTGCGCCATGGATGATATCTCCAGCCTTGCGCAGTTGACAGGAAAGCGCATTTCTAGTGATGGATAATGGTTTGGAATTGTGTGGAATTGCTTCACACCGACGCACCATCACGGAGCCGGATACCGACTCCGGCAGCTCCGACAGTCCGGCACCACACGCCCCCGCCGCGGCAGCACAATTATGTAAAGGTGAGAGGGAAAATTAGCAAACCCGGGCCACGGGAGGGGGAACAGGGAAGGTGACTTGCTTTAAGTGTTACAGAAAAAGGGTGGGTTGAAGAAAACAAGAGGAGGGAGGATGGTTGGGGCTTGGCTTGTCGTTTGCATTTTATATGAGATCATCATGGATATCTACTCAAGCAGTATTGATTCAAATCTAAGCTGAAGTAATGCTGTATTTCCTACTTAACACTGGATGATAGATTTTGAGATAGGAGGGAAGGTACAGCCCCCTGCAATTGAATCTGTATACACTAGGCTCAGAAGTTTTTCTTATAGTGTTTGCGAACTATAGCTTGCAGAGTCATAATTTTACATTCAGTTTGTGTGTTTTGCTCCCAGCTATCGATTACGTAGCCACTAATTCTCAACAGTCTCATATTTCAGAAACTAATGACAAAAAACTAGATTCTCACTATAGGTACAGCCATATCAACAATGTTTTCTGCAAATTATTTTCAAAATAGGAACTGCTAAGGAAATTTCATGCCCGGCTGAAGGCCCACTTTATTATCTTGGGTTACTCTAGGTGTAAGGTTTTGTTTTTGGTGGGCATCCTGGTCCAGTGTGCAAAGTATGGCATTTTCAACGAGATCTCGTTGGTGCAAGTGCCCTTGGAGACAGGACCGAGTGGTGCAAATTTTATCAACCTGGTGAGAATGTTTTCAACCTGGTACAAATTTGTGAGACTGGTGCAATGAAGGCAACACTTAAACTAAACAATTAATAGTTGAATGGTTATTAAGACACAGGAGGGGGCCATATAAAAAGTCCTTGACTAATCGACTAATGATAGAGGTAGCATTGCATCGTGTTGGCAGGAATGGGTGCATTTTTCTCCCTGGTATGTGGCAGATTGGTGTGAATTTTTTGAGGCTGGTGGTGCGAGAATTTTAGATGGCTGGTGCGACTCGTCTGGCCTGCTGCCATACTTTGCAGACTGGATCCTGGTGAGGTATCCCATCCATTACTGGTCTTTAATGCATTAGTTTGTTGTCCTTCAGTTAGGGGTGTGTATTTAAAAAAAAACTATTGGGGTGCTCAAATTTGAAAGACTACCTATAACCCAGTGTGCAAACAATTGTATTTTCCATGAGGCCTCGTGGGTGTGAGTGCCCTTGGGAGACAGGACCAAGTTGTGTGAATTTTATCAACCTGGTGCGAATTTGTGAGACTGGTGCGAGGAAGGTGACACTTAAGCTAAACAAATAATGGCTGAATGGTTATTAAGATAAAGGAGGGGGCCTTATAAAAAGTCCTTAACTAAGTAATGGTAGAGGTAGCATTGCATTGTGTGGGTAGGAATGGGTGAATTTTTCTCCCTGGTATTTGGCAGATTGGTGTGAATTTTTGGGGGCTGGTGGTGTGAGAATTTTAGATGGCTGGTGGTGTGATAATTTTAGATGGCTGGTGCAGGGTTGGTATTTTTGCCAGTTGAAAGGGGTTTCTGCCGCCAGCCGGTTTTTACTGGTTTAAACCGGCAGAAATTGGCAAACTCGGGGAGGCCAAATTTGCCGTTATTTGTGGAAACTGAACTTTATTTTCCAATAGTTGTTACCAACATCATGCTGATAGGTACACTGTACCTATTTCCGGTATTCTGATCATCTTATTTAGCATTTTATATTTTCTAGTCTTAGTCTTAAGGCTTAGTGCAGTAAACGCAGATATGATCGCATGCTATCCACATTTTATTCAGTTCAATTGTTAATAATCTATAATATCAGCCGAACTAAACGGGCTAATTCAGATGTCTGGTGACAGTCTAGATTTAATAAGACAGTTTTCCTGACTAGGAACTCAAGCCGCTCAAGCTCAGTAAGAATCCAGCCCATGCGTTGGGGCCTCCGATGCAGTTCTCCATCGGAGGCAAGGCAAGTGCCTTTAAGGTGCATGACATATTATTGCGAAGACTGTTATTATTTTATGTGTCATATTTGGTGACAATTTTGAGTCTTCTTCAATGCCGAACAATGGTGAACATTAGAAAGGGTACAAGCTGGGGATCCCCAAGCCTCTCTGAGTGACTGGTGTACTGGATCTTTTATGGCGAAGGACATTATTTCAGCCTGAATACATGGAAACTGCATTATTAGCAGTACTTTTGAGCTTCTGTAAGCTATACTTATCAAGTGAAGATCAGCATTGACTGACCTGTTCTGGTTAAAACATTCACCTTTTTCAAACAAGTTGTCTCCTCGAGCTACTTTGTTGGTCTCTTCTGATAATAAGCTCTCAAACCTAGTGGATTGTACCCCCAGTGGTCGGTTATACCATACATTTATCTCTTGGCAGGTGCACACCCAGGATTATCGTTTTGGGGGCGGCAGGCTGATGGGGGGGCGACATGTCACGCACAGGATTTCTTTTCCTGGTGAGGAGGCGGCAGTTTCGGAATGGGGACGGCTTGAATCACATATTGGGTGAATGCTTCAACGCAGGAGCGGCACGTTAGGGGCAGGGACGGCAAGGTGAGAGTAGAACTGGTACTAAAAGCCAGATCAGGCTCATTTCTGCCCTCCATGGGTGCCTGCGTCTGCCTCTTCCACTTGGGTGGGCTACTGTCTTCGAATAAAATGTCTGAAATAAATCATATAAAGTAAGATAAGGTTGAATGGACCAAACTGTTATTTAATAATATGTATATGATTTCTGGCGATTAGAGAACAAATCTTTTTATTGGCATACCTACATTTCTGATGTGGTATTTTACTTTGGCGTCATCTAAAATGTATGCACCGGTTCTTAACTAACAATAGAAGCAACGACACTTCATCCATGGTAAAAACCCTTCATATCAGAAAGGTGAGGTCACTTGGGGATTCAGGCGGTCCGTTTGGGGGCGGGGCAAACTGATCGGCGAAAAGCTGATCACTTGGCGCCGGGTGGCCTAGTGGCTTCGTTGCCAGTCGTCGGATCGGAAAGCATGGATTAACGTGGGTTCAATCCCCTCCGCGGGAAAACGTCTTCCGTGTCCGATCTGACCCGGTGGAGAGGATCCTTAAACACCCACGCCGATACTTCCTGTAATTGGGCAAGTGTGCCTGTTGGGAGCGGCCCTAAATAAATAAATAAAAAGTCGGTGAATAAAAATTGTCACACGGCCTGAATGGAAGCTGACTGCCTCTAACATTTCTTGCTGCCGGCCATGGGGGGGGCAAAAATACTATTTTCGACTTTATAAGGCTGGCCTCTTCCCTCCCCCCCTGGATCTGTCAATGGATTGGTTCCAGCCATAAAAGACCATTTGGTATGAACAGATTATTGAAGTTGTGTGATCAAATGGAAGAAGAGGAAACTGAAGGCTCCCAATACACAGTAATATACGTTTTCACCCCAGAAAAAGCCCTTAAATTCAAATCTAACGCGAATATCAGTTAATGTTTAGTATTTCATAGTTTTTGCCACTTTTTGCCACCGGGTTTATACCAGCCGGCTTAAACCGGTTTAAACCAGTGGTTTAAACCACTTTCTGCCGGCTGCTGCCAACCCTGGTGCCACTGGTGGGACCAGGTAGGACCAGGTGGGACAAGTGCCACCAGCCGTTGGTGGGACTCGTCTGGCCTGCTGCCATACTTTGCAGACTGGCCTATAACCATCATACAAGAACAGTACCTATAACCACCACACAAGAACAGATAGCACAAAATTATCTTTGTTTTGGCCCTCATAAGTGGGAGAAATTTTGGTCAGCATTCCCAAGAATGACCCAGTTTGCGAAGTATGGCAGCAGGCCAGACGAGTCACTGCAGCCATCTAAAATTATCACTTAAATTTGCACTACCAGTCACTTAAAATTAGCACCAATCCCCAAATTACAGGGAGAAAAATGCACCCATTCTTACCCACATGATGAAATGCTACCTCCCTTATTAGTTTGATAGGTTTCACAGGCTACTCCTGTGTCTTTATTACCATTTATTATTTATTTGTTTGATTTTCAGTGTTGCCTCTCTTGCACCAGTCTCACAAATTCGCACCAGGTCATGAAATTCACACCACTTGCTCCTGTCTCCAAGGGCACTCACACAGACTAGATCTTATCATAAGAGCAATACTTTGCACACTGGAGAATAACTATGTTCCCAACAATGGGAACATTAAACCATATTTGGAAATGTTTGTTCCCAAGGTTGGAAACTGCTGGAACAATTTTTCCAGAAAACCCAACAGGAATCTAGAAACGATAAGGGGAAGCTTTCTACTGGGTTATTTTCTTTTCATATTAAAATTTGAGTGGGGTTCTACTTTGAATTAAGAAATCTGTCTTTGAATGTTACCTCAAATATTCATCTACACTGCATGATCCAGCCCCAACAGTAAAGAACAATGGAAAAAAATTTACAAACATTTTTTAAAAGATTTGAGGGAAAGCTTATTAAAATAATAAAGAAAAACAAAGTTGCAAAATTGTAGGCTGTAAAAATATTTGTACTGGTGTCACACAGTTGCTGCCCAGCATGTGGCACAGGGGCATAGGAACGGTTTGAAAAGTGGGGGGGGACCAACCTTAAAGGGGGCCCACCTCAAGGGGCCCCAGCCCAAGGGGACCCATAATTAGGATTAATTTTGTATAGCTCGTTTGGTTTTAATAAGGCACGCATGCACACTAGGTTGTCAATACATGAAAAATTGAGAAATCAAATTTTGCCCTATGATTTCGAGATTACCAATAAATCAAAGTAAAAAGCCAAAAAATGTTTTTGGCTTTTAACCCATCTCTTTTTCAAATAGTAAATACATTTTTAGGCTCTTTTGAAGGATTTTAATCATTTATTATCGCGAACACATTTTTTTACATTTACAGATGTTTAGGCTCTTTTTATCATATTTACAAAACTAAAAACTTTAAAAAACTACAAACTTCGATACCAAATAGGCTTACTTCGCTATGCCTAATCAACTTTTATTTACTTATTTAATGAAAAAATTGGGAACATTTATTTAGGCTATTACGTATTCCTTCTTTGAATCATGAGAAATTGATTTAGGTAAAGGCTGATCACACTAAATTCGCATTTACGGACCAAAGTTCGTATGGCTAAAGTACATATAAACTTCGTGCGCATAAATTCGTAAGCAAATATATGTACGTAGAAAATAAAACTCGTATGCCAAAAGTACGTATGCAAAAATACGTAAGCAAGTGAACGTAGGGGCATAAAACTCGTAAGCCAAAAGTACGTAAGCAAAACTACACGTTCATGTCGTGATACCTTAAAACTTCTTCCCGTACGATCACGACAGTTCTGACCTCCTCGTTAGAAATTTAACGAACTCTGAAATTACCATCGTTTTGATGGGTTATCCCGTGATAGTGTCGTATTTCGTTTACCAAATGAGCCCTTTGAAACATATTTTTTAGTTCAGATTCTGTTTTTCCTCTTTGGAAACAAATAAGCCTGTGATATTTAGATCCCGTTGGTATTAAAACTCGCAAATTTTCTCTGCCGAGAGAATTTGACAGGACTCGGGGAAAGGCCAAACTCACGTAAGCTGTTGTTCTAGTGCGCCACCAATGTCATCGTACGATGTAGTAGAGATTGGCACTTGCAAGCTGGATTGGTCACCAAGGTCTGCATGGAATAGGAATGGAATGCAATGGGATAGGATTTTGCAGAAATGGAAAGAATGGGAAGAAATTTCCTAGGGCTCATTAGGAACATGGTGGAATGGAACGAAATTTCGGCCAGATTTCAAGGAAAATGATGGAATGAGACGGAATGGGACGGACTTTTCTGACATTTTAGGGATTGAATGGATTGGAACAGAAAAAAACTGGAGAGAAGGGGGTGGAGCCTGAAAAAACGTCCCATGCAGACCTCAGTTCCTCTATGCGTTAGTTTTTCTATGTGTCCTCTGCCGATTACCCTATACTCATATTCTTTTAAGAAAATCGGAGACAAGGGCGTAAGGCCTGTGCTGAAATGTCGTGGAATGCCCCCCCTACGTACTTAAACTCGTACGAACTTTTTCTTTACGAAGTTCTTACATTACGAACATTTTATCCCTTCGTACTTTAACCCATACGAACTTTTTCCATACGAACTTTTTACATTACAAACATTTTACCCCTACGTACTTAAACCCTTGCCCCGGTGGCGGGTACGAGCCACCTTCGCCCTGGTGGGTGTCTAAAAAAGACCCACCACGATCTCAAAAACTAAGAGCTAGAAAAAATCGCAAAACGGCAATTGAAAGATCTTCAAAAATTATATCGAAAATACTTAGATCATTTTTCTCGTCAAGTCAATATCAAGGTCACAAGAGGTCAAAATAGGTCAAAATCACTAATATGAGGTGTACTAAAGAAACCTCATACATCTCAGAAACTGTGATAGCTAGAAACATTTATTTAACACCATTCGAAAGCTCTTGAGCTGCTCTTTCATTGCAGTGGCAATGATTTTCGGGTCAGGTCAAAGCCTAGGGAGCTTCAGGTCACTGAATATTGGAAATGTTCTTGGGAATGTCCGTAGCCACCCACGCATAAAGGCGTTTCCTTTTTCGCTAATAACTCCCAAACCAAGCAAGATGCAGCAATAGCTGATGCACCATTGCAATCCTCGCATCAATAAAAATCAAATGATATATAATATTACCATGCCAGGTCAAATTTGACATTTGACCTGACCCGGAGTCAACGGTCTGACCCAACTTGCCCTGGTATAGTCATGATGTATATCATTTGACTTGCAGTGACTATATAAATACTTTGGTGAAAAAATGAAAGTTATATCTTTGTTTACTAAAAATGTATACAGTAAAACACCAAAAAATGCTTATTTGACCCAACGTGACCTTTCAAAGGTCACAAGTCAAAATTTTGGGTATCAACTTTAGAAATGGGCTAAGAGCAAGTCTTAAACGATGTTGGAAGTTGATTCAATCCATACTTATTGAGAAAAAACTCATTTCGTTATTTTCCCCATGTATTTACAACGGGGAGGTCATGCTCTGCACATGACCTTAGGTCACCAATATAAAAAATTCCGGAATATATGTTGTAGCTCCTGGTGAGCCCATTATGTGGTATGAGTTTCGAATTGATCAATTAAACCTCCTTTTAGTTATGCAGTCCTGAGAATTTTTTGAGGTGAGGTCACTTCACTTGGCCTGGTGACCTGACCTGATATGACGTTGAGCTAAAATTTTCAGGAAAGATGTAAAAATGATGAAGGAACAGCTATACTAAGTTTGGCGGCGCTGCGGGCCGCCGTTTTTTGGTCACTTCGGAAAAACCCGAGGGGGTCTAAAAAGACCCCCACCCGGGCGAAGGTTAACCCGTACAAACTTTTTCCATACGAACCTTTTCCATTACGATTTTTAGACGCGTATTAGGTACGTATTTTATCTCTACGTACTTAAGCCATACGTACTTTTGCGTACGTACCTACTTTAAGCATAACTTCTTCCCGTTATGAACTTCTTCCTTGAGTACTTTGGCCCGCAACCCTAAATCTGTCTAGCTATGTTTTGATGCCTAAGATGCAGAGTTCCAGTATGACTGCAAGTGCAATGTACTTGATGGCCAGTTTTGTGATGCCGAGGAGGTGTGGGCATGGTATTATAGTGATTAACAACCTGGCTCCACGCGGCCGACCCGGGTTTAAGGCCCGGCAGATTCCTTGTGCAAGGAGCAATTTGACTCCCAAGAAACCCCTCCAACGGGGAAAGAGTTGGCGATGCCATATAACCCTGGTAGTTGGTGCGTCAATAAGTCCCAACAGTTATTGTTATTATGTCAAGCAGGGATGCGGAGCCGGAGCCGGAGCCGGTCGGAGCCGACCATTCTGCCCGGAGCCGGAGCCGCCGAAACACTTTTGATCGGAGCCGGAGCCGGAGCCGTCAGAAAGGGTCCGGCTCCGGCTCCCAAAGAGCTCTCAAATTACCAAAAGTCAAACGTGAAATGGTCACATTTTACCTCGTGAGATGTCGCATGGAAACACCTTTATTCACCTGAAATATTACACTTTCTCAATATGTTATGAATATCGAGATTAATGAAATATTCCAACTAGGGTGTTCCGTATACGGTCTCACTCTCGGGCAGGTAATGTCATTTAGGCCATTTAGCAGGGGCAGAAATTGGCAACAAATGAAAGCATTGGCTGACACTGGCGGATCCATGAAGGGCGAGCAAAAAAAGGCATTGGCCCCCAAACTGCCCAATTTTTGGCGATTTTCTTAAAAAACCATATGTTTTTCACGATTTATCCCATACCGTCGGCCTGCATCCGCCCCTGTTGACAGACGCAGGGGGATGCCATTCCTGTCATGCCCCCAAAGCCCTGGAAGGGGGACAGACTATCTTCTGGCCCCCAAAGGCCGATGAAATTGTTTGAAAAAGGTGTTTACACTAGGTCTGTCGAGCAATAAAATCTTTGCTCCCACCTCCCCCCCAGGAGAGCTATCATGTACTCGGAGAAGTACCTAGTTTATACTAGGTCTGTCGAGAACCCAGGGCAAAAGGCGCAGAAAACAGCATCCCCGTCACTCGATGCGGCACTAGCCGACTTCAAAAACCTGGGTCGCCTAAAGAGAGCGACCGTATGCGACATCTTAGATAAATATCCAGCCATCATCCAGCCGACTAGCCTGGTAATGGCCGCGCTACCAGTTACTCAGGTGTCCGTGGAGAGGTTGTTCTCCGCGATGAAGCTACTGCTTACTGATCTCAGGTCCAGACTAAGATCAGACACATTGAAGGCAATGTTGCTGCCCCGCTCCAACCGCGATTGGGTGGTGTAGTGAGCGAACCAGCTGCTGGGCCCTGGGCAGTAGGGTGGTTGGTTCCGATTTTTCTCGAAAATGAATTATGCCATCAGCCTATCTGATGTGTTTTTTATGTTGAACACTGTTAGCATAGGGTCGTTCAAAAAAACTTTTCTTTTCAGACTCGAACCCACTTTTTGCCATTATATATTCAATACTGATTTCAATGAGCCACATTCCAAGCGTCTACGACAGCGGGAAAGATCGCCTCAAAACGGTTAAAGATTTCATGTTTCGGGCGCGATAGGCCGCCCGGCGTTGCAGTCTCCCCTTGTTAAATTGGTATATAAGGGGTACAAAACCTACCCGTAAAGACAGCGTGGCATGTGCGTGCGTATAAGAGCGGTAGATGGGATTTAACATGCAGGCATTTACTTGTCAGATGTATTTGTAGCGCAATACAAATACATGGTATTCCACAAAAGACCTGAAATTAAATGATTCAGCACCCTTGTACTCAAGATCGCGACAGAACATGAATGCCTTCCGGAGGCGGACCTTTGTCTAGTAACTATCGCTGGAGAACGTCGTGAGGCAGGTGCTTCTCCCTATTCTCCTGCGAACTATTTAAGAGCTCTGGTATTGATAAAAGAAGATCCTGTTTCATATTTTTACCCTTTCGGTGGCTCACGAAATCTTCCACCAGCTTCACACCACGTTCTGTGGGACCGTTCACGACAGTAAGTTCTGGAATACCTTGAACCAGGGGAAGCTATACCAGCTTCTCAACGGAGCCATTTCTGGTCAGAATATTTCAGATTCAGGCAATCGAATACCAGCCAGCTGTCAGGAGTAACAAGCTGGCTGAGGCTTAGTACCGACCATTTACATAGCTCTTCATAGCCTCTATCGGAAACTTAAGCCTGCCCTAGTCAAATGTGAATCGTTTGCTGTTTTGGCCAATTGTTGTGCGACTGGCTCCTTACCTCCACGATGGTGGTTCTCACCAGCGCGACAGAATATAACTTTCTGTGCACAGATACCACAGCTGATGACAAATTGACTTCCAGCACATTCAGGGCGATTTCTATATTAACTTAATGAAAGCACTGCATTGCATTTTATGGATAGCTTTGAGGCTCATAGAAGGCTCTAAAGCTGACTATCCGCGACGGAGGAACCCAAATGCATGGTTTAGAACCACTTATGAGGAAAGCCGCTAACTATTTCGGAGTCTGAGTGGCTCAGTCGGTTAGCGCTTGCGCTCGGCTTGGCCAATGACATTCATTATATGCTGGGTGTCGTGGGTTTGAGCCCACCCAGAGGCAGAATCTGGCGCCCTGCTCTAGCCCGAGCTAATTCCTTCCCTCTCTCCTCTGATGCCATATGACCTGAGCAGTTGATGCGTTGTTAAACTCCAAAAATTATAATATTCTGTCTTTAAGTATCTTCTGGAATGATGAACGGAATCTGACACAGTAATAGCACGCACTTCATGCCATAAATGTCGTATATTCCATAAAATGGCTCGCTGGTGAGCTCCGGGTCTTCTAAACAGACATTTGTTGGAGACAACCTCTCCTGACAGCCACACGTAAACCAGCTTGCGCAATTCGAGATAATACTCCGGTATTGTGTAGAGGCGCTGAAGTCAATGTGCAAACGCAACTGTTATTTGTGACCAGAAAGTTATAATCTGCTTCGTAAATAAGAATCACAATGCTGAAGGTAAAAAGGCAGTGATACAGTACCTGGCCTAAACAGCAAAACCATCCACCTTTCAGTTAGGTAGGCTAAAGTTTCCGACAGAGGCTATGAAGAGCTCGGCTCGATACCAAGCCTCTCCCAATTTCTCATTCCTGAAAGCTGGATGGTATTCGAGCGCCTGAATCTGAAAGATTCTAACATGAAATGGCTCCGTTGAGAAGCTGGTGACTGGTATGGCTTCCCCTGTTTCGAGGTATTCCAGAACTTACTGTCGTGAATGGTCCCACAGAACGTGGTGTGAAGCTGGTGGGGGGATTTCGTGAGCCACCTAAAGGGTAAAAATATGAAACAGGATCTTCTTTTATCAGTACCAGAGCTCTTAAATAGTTTGCAGGAGAATAGGCAGAAGCATCTGCCTCACGACGTTCTCTAGCGATAGTTACTAGAGAAAGGTTCGCCTCCGGAAGGCATTCCTGTTCTGTCGGGATTTAGATCTAGGGTGCGGAATCGTTTAATTTCAGGTCTTTTGTGGAATAACATGTATTTGTATTGCGCTGCAAATACATCTGACAAGTAGATGCCTGCATGTTAAATTCCATCTACCGCTCTTATACGCACGCACATGCCAGGCTGTCTTTACTGGTAGGTTATGCACCCCTTTCATCCCAATTTAACAAGGGGAAACTGCAACGCCGGAGGGCCAATTGCGCCAGAAACATGAAATCTTTAACCGTTTTGAGGCGATCTTTCCCGCTGTCGTAGATGCTTGGAATGTGGCTCATTGAAATCAGAATTGAATATATAATGGGAAAAAAGTGGGTTCGAATCTGAAAGTAAAAAAATTTTTTTTAACGACCCTGCTGTTAGCTCATCGAAGTTTTTCTTTGCGGGCTGTCCAAGCTTTACTTGATCGTTGTATCTTTAATTTTCTATGTGGGTTTGCGGGCATGTCTGACCCATATTTCTGTTTGCCATAACAGTACAGTGCAGTTTGCCATACGACTGCACTGCAGTGTAGGTTGGTCCAGTTTTGAGGTTCACTGGCCTTTGGCATCTGGTCAAGAGCGTTCGTTCATCCAGTCGCCATTTTTCATTCGTACAAATACATAGTCACTTTGTATCTGATGGACTTTCACGCCCTTGAGAACGTTTCGATCACATTTTGGATATAGGAACATTGCCATTGCCGGAGCCGGAGCCGGTCGGAGCCGACTATTTTGCCCGGAGCCGGAGCCGGAGCCGTTAGGACACTTGAACCCGGAGCCGGAGCCGAAATCATAACCCCGGACAGGAGCCGGAGCCGTCCAAAATTGTCTCGGCTCCGCATCCCTGATGTCAAGGAGGTCCAGCTTTGATCCTGAGCACCAGTTCGATATGCTATACCCTTTGGCAGATGAATCCATCCCTCCTCTCAGCATTACAGACTGAACTGGCTCCAGCTGTCACTTCCTTTACAGCTCTCTCTCTCTCTCTCTCTCTCTCTCTCTCTCTCTCTCTCTCTCTCTCTCTCTCTCTCTCTCTCTCTCTCTCTCTCTCTCTCTCTCTCTCTCTCTCTCTCTCTCTCTCTCTCTCTCTCTCTCTCTCTCTCTCTCTCTCTCTCTCTCTCTCTCTCTCTCTCTCTCTCTCTCTCTCTCTCTCTCTCTCTCTCTCTCTCTCTCTCTCTCTCTCTCTCTCTCTCTCTCTCTCTCTCTCTCTCTCTCTCTCTCTCTCTCTCTCTCTCTCTCTCTCTCTCTCTCTCTCTCTCTCTCTCTCTCTCTCTCTCTCTCTCTCTCTCTCTCTCTCGTGTGTGTGTGGGTGTTTATGTCTGTATCTCTATTTATCTGTCTCGGTCTTTCTGCATGGCTGTCTTTCTCTGCCTATGTCTGTCAGACTGAATGTTTTTATATTATTTTTGGGGCTTATCGACGCACCAACTGCCAGGGTCATATGGCGTCGCCAACTCTTTCCCTTTTGGAAGGATTTGTCGCTAGCCAGCTTGCTCCTTGTTCAGGGGAGCCGTGGGGCCTTAAACCCGGGTCGGCTGCGGGCCGGCCAGCTAGGCTGACCACTCCACTACCGCGCCCTCTGCTTATATGTCTTTGTCTGTTGGTCTGTTTTTGTCTGTCTGTATCTATTTATTTCTGTCTGTCTGGTTATCTCTAAATTTATGTATAATCTGTCGAGCCATATCTGTCTGTCTCTGGCTGTCTGACAGTCTTTCTTTGTCTATCTATTTATATCTGTCGGTATCTGCCTTTGACTGCCTTTGTCCATCTGTATGTCTGTCTGGCTGGCTGACTGGCTGGCCCACACATAACCTTAGCAGCCAACAGGCTTAAAATTTCAATGTATGTTTGTATGTTTCTCTCTGTCTGTTTCTGCCTGCCTGCCTGCCCATTGCCCTAGCAGCCGGTGTACCCTAAAAGTGCAATGCCTATTTGGCCCGTCCGTCTCTCTTTGTCTACCTGTCTATGTCAGTGGCTGTCTGTACGTCCCACACATTGCGTTAGCAGCCGATGCACCCTAAAACTCTAGTGCCTCTTTGCCTGGCTGTCTCTGTCTGCCTCTGTCTAACTGAGGGTTGGGCACAATATTTGAGGGTATCTCCCCCCGCCGTCAAATCGAAGGTGGCTCAGATCCCTTTTCGTGCGCTTGTTAAAGTAGACATGTTGTCAAAATAGTTCAGTTTTCTTCCCAATGACAATATCTGTTAATTGCTTACGCAAATTTTGTTTCAGTGAAGTGCTTTCAAGGAAACACCTGTCACGGAGGAGCAATCAGCGGATATGTCAGGGCGCCCTTGCATACTCCACCGCTGCATTGTTTCTCGCTGCTGACCGTCGCGACCTATCATGTGAAGAAGACCACTCCTCGCACTACTGCGTAACTCATAGCGCGTTCGTGGGGTCTGCGGTAGCAGCAACTCAGGTCCGTTGCTAGCGACTATGTGCGAAGTGACCTGGAATTGGTCGTGCGGGCATGGCTGCCCGTGGCATCCCCCTCCCACGTCGAGCTGGTTGAGATGGAGCTCCGCGTTGCAGCCAGAGTGGTCACAGGTTTCCTGCTGTCGGCCCCTGTGGCTCACACATGGTGGAAGCGGGTCTACCAACGGTCCACTCGCCGTCGCGCCCTGGCCACGTGCGTGATTTGCTGAGCAAAATTGCTCCCCGCAGAAGACCCGCTCCGAGTCACGGTGGACACGACAGCCCCAAGACACCTGTACTCTACCTCGGGGTGGTGGGGTTAGGCCAAGAGGTCCTGAGCAAGGCCGGCCTGGCTGATACCGCGGTGGAGAAGTTGTTGGGAGTCACTGCTCAGCTGCGGCTGACTCGGGAGTCCGTTCTCTTTGATCTGGATGAAGGACTGGGCGACCACCGCTTAGCTCCGTACTCAGTCCGATGCACGACCGCTGAACAACAATTGACTAACCTACTGATCCTCCGCCCGGGTAGATTCCAGTGTTGCGTGCACCAGCTGTGCTCCAGCACTCGAGCGGAGCTCATCACACTGCGAGCCGCACTAGCTGACTTCAATCGCCTAGGGTGAGAACCAGTCACGGCCCCGGTCATTGTCTGCAAGAACTCCCAAGCCGTCCTCTCCATGCTCGCTTGGGGTGTCGTGGCACAGATGACACCCCTGAGAGCGGTCATATGGGTGATTCCTCTCCGCTGCAGGTAGACAGGAAGTCTACCTGCAGCGGGTCCCGCTCATGGCGGCCTGCCTGGCATTGAGAGGGCGGACACAATGGTGAATAAGACCTCTGGCCTGCCCCAGAACACCGTCCAAATGCACGCCCGTACCGTGACAAAGGTCCTCGCGCGATCAGTCAACAAGGAGTGGAGGAAGGTTGTCCTCTTCAAAGAATCATGGGGGGGGGGTGGACTGCCGCCCCCCATACCCGGCGAGGTTTGCAATGCAGTCGCCGACGTGGACCGACTGAGAGCTGGCAACTGGAGCAAATCAGTCCGATACCTGCACCGGATCGGCAAGCATCCCTCGCGGGACTGTGCGCAATGCCTCGTTAAGTGGTACCAAACGGCGCTATACGCCGTCTGCAGGAAGGAGGCGGACACGCCTGTGTATGTGCTTGTTCGATGTCCGTCCCTCGCCGGCACCCGCCTGCACCTGGCAGGCCACAGTCATAAACATCGACTCCGAGCAGCTGTGGGGCGACGGCCTGGTGGCCGCCTTGGCCAGAGGCTACCTCAGTTTCAGGGAGCCTCTGGGCTATGGTCCTGCTTAGAGGACCCAGGGGACAACACAACACACAATAACCTGTCATGGGATGGCTTCGCGGAGGTGGAAGTTTCCCGTGGTGGATGAACGGCAATCGTGCTCCAGACGCGGGAAACCAGCGTCCTTGTTTGTCGGACCCCTCTGTTCTAGTACCGATGCAGAACTCAGTACCTACAATCGCGCTGGAGCTAGTCGTTGGACTCCGCAAGCAACTGAATGATGGGTCAATGGGCACCCGCCTGAACTCGCAGGTCGCTCTTGTGGCACTGTACAGGAGTGTGTTATCCTTACGCTCTACCATGGGAGGGTGAACCTGGGACCTCTTATCCGGTCAAATGAGAGGCGTCTATACATATGCAGTGCTTGCAAGCGCTACAGTGGATGCCAGCGCAACGCGGGCTACCGTGGAATTAACTGGTGGACACACTGGTAAAAAAAAACTTGGGCTCTACCACAATATGACGACGGAGCCGACCCCAAGACCTTTTGCGAGAACAGTTCCAGGTCGGCGAAGCACTACTGGCCTAACGGCTTGCACTGAACTAGTATGCGG
Source organism: Lepas anatifera (assembly GCA_034440635.1). Classification (NCBI taxonomy): domain Eukaryota; kingdom Metazoa; phylum Arthropoda; class Thecostraca; family Lepadidae; genus Lepas; species Lepas anatifera. Next base: position 769,457 of record JAOTON010001253.1, read on the forward strand.
GACCACGCGCTGCCATCCGGCGTTCGGCACGATCGTGACGCCGCAGTCACGGTGCGCCAGTCTCAAGTGGGGTGCTGGGCAGGCTTGGAGCAGTACCTCAACCGGATGGGACACCGGCCGACACCTACCTATTCTCACTGCTGCAGCAAGGCGTACTTCGTGGCCATCTGCCTGATGTGTGGGAAAGAAGTGGGCACTCAGACGCACGTGCTGCTGCGCTACCCATGCCTGTGCGGCACAATCTTTCTGGGAAAACATCTGCGGGTGCCTTGCTCAGTATGATGTCCTTTGGAACACATGAATCATCTGTGGCTCGTTATTAAATTACGAGTTTAATTTTAATTAGTGATTTCTCAAAACAATCGTTTCGAATTGTTGTGTCGCGCAAATGAGCCTGTGATATGCTCGGTATAATTCAATTGATTGCACCACACTTCTACCCTGTGTTACGCTCTGCTTAAAGAAGCGCTTAGTGATCCGACTTTACTTTGCATGATAATATTGCGTATCCCACCCAGTGTCCTAAAACCTGGGGTGCTGGGTGCAGAACGGCATCCATTCAAGCAGAATTTTCCACTCACTTTTATATTTGTTTTGCTGGATTTTCCACTCACTTCCAACAATACTTACTACTATTGAATTTTACTCAACAATACTTACTACAAGGGCCAGTTCCATTGCCTCCTCTACCAACATCCACTGGAAAAAGAGAGTAGCAGAATCGACTAGAAGATCGCCAAATTAACTCGGCTCTTATGCGCTTCTTTCGCTTTTCTGAAAGAAAATCTGGCGATTTCTATTTTCTGGCCAATTATACCTGCCATCCTTATCTCCACCGATTTCAGTGGAACAACTGAATCGAAATTCTGGCGCGGGCAAGACGCTCAGTGCCCCCTGCCCCACCGGAGAAAGTTCCAATGGGTGAACACCGCCACTAAATTCCACCACTCACAAAATTGGTGAGTGGAAAATTAGACACCCTAGCCTTGTGGGGCCAAAAAAATGAGCTGACCGCTTTGAAAGATACATTTCTGGAAAGCAGTTTATCTGTGCACATTATTTCTAGGCTTACGTCCTTGAAAAGTTGTTTTTGTATTTCTGGTACGGAGAATAGTGAAAACCATTTTTGGTCATTTTGTTGTTAAAAGCAATTATCTTGAAATTTGTATGCTAAGCAGCATATTTTTTGGCATTGTATGGTAGAAAATTGACCATTTATTGCGAAGAAAATAATTTTTATCCATATCAGCCCTTCATTGCTGCGTCCACGCCCTGTGACACCCAAATCCACTCACGACACCCTACGACACCCTAGGCATAAATACGCTGATATTTAAGTTGAACTGAAAGTGTCCGGTACTTGAATACATTGAAACTCTACATTTTCATTAAATTATTTTTTTTTGGGCAACAAGAATGCATCCAGTTACCTACCCTTCAAACATCGACACTTTTTTGTATGGCTGGTCTACGGCGTGGACTTACCAAATCGCCGTCTTTACATCTAGTAAACAAAAGCGGCATCTTTAGGCTTTTTGAAAGGCCGGTTTCTTATTCGTTATTGACAAAAAATTGTTAGTCTTCCTCTTGGTGTGCTTTTAGTTGTATAATTTTCTAGTCTATAAGGATTTAGAAAATTAATTTACAACAATTTTTGAAATGCAAATTATGTAGCTCATGCGACCGAGAAGCGGCAAGCGATCAGAAATTTAAAGTAGTAGTCGATCTGACGCTGTCGCAACCCGCCGCGCCTGGCTGATTGTAGACGAAAGGAAGAAACAACAGAAAGAAGGCTGTAGCTTCGATTATATTGATAGAAAGCAGCATACCTATTCATATAAAGGTGAGTAGATATGTGAAGAGGAGCAGGGGAATTGACAGATAAAGAAAAAAACTTTTAGCAAGAGTCTGGAAGAGTTTATTGCCATGATAGAAAGTTTGTAGTTTCGTCTGGGTTAGTTATATCCATGCATATATTTGGAACACACACACATATACGTACATACTCACAGGTGAAAAAGAGCACACGAGGCAACAATAAATGCAGATAAGGTGTAGTGTGTATGCTCAATTAGAAAAAAATTGCGCAGGTGGTTTGTATCATAAAAAAAAAAAGAAAAAGACAGGGCAAGGGAAAAGAAAAAAGTAAAAAAATCATGGGTTAGTGTTTATTCACGGCCAGTGTATATATGTATCGGCCAGTGTATATTAAGTGTAGTTAAGTGTAAACCAAGGCTCTACTGGGCCCTAGCATAGGTGTATGCGAAGTGCAGTGATTGAGGTCAGGAGTGGCCTCCAAAATTCCGATAACTATAGGCATAGGTATAGGAGGGGCGTTGTCCCGGACAGAAAAACTATACAGTGTATGGTTAGATAATTAATTTTGGCACTAGGTATTGCACGAAAAAATCCTTTTCATTTTTCACCACCTGCCGGTCTCGGAGGCCCCCTCTGCAGAGTTGGTCTAAGAGGGGCTCCGATATTTCGTCTCAGGGGCCCTTTAGAGCTGGTCGTGTGGGAGAGGAGAGGAGGGGCACAACAGTTGGTCTAGGGAAGCCCCCAAGAGTTGATCTTCATCCCACAAATGTTAGTCTTGGTGGCTCCCAGAGTTCTTTCCCCCGAAGGTTGTCTCAGAGGCCCCCAAAAGTTTTTTATTTGTGGCAATTCACCAATTCCTTAAAAAAGATTGGAGACTGTATCCGGGGGTTTCAGTTGATAAAGATTTACCTGCTTAACCCAAATTTTTCACATGGTAATGGTCAAACAATTCTGTTTGGGGACGATTTAAAAATATTTACTTTGAGAAAATTAAAGGAAATATCCATCCCTCAGTTCAAACAAGGGCTCTGAGAGTTTACCACCTGAGTACCCAAATTGGAAAATTTTTACTCCGTCATACATTTTGAGGAGAATTTTCCACTCACTTGTCATACATTCCGAGCTTAACCCGCGCGGGGCTGGGGGGGTAAATTTTACCCCCCTCGCGAATTTTTGCGATATCTCAAAAACGGCGGCGCGCAGCGCTGCCAAATTTTCAGTACCTTTTTTACATAAATTTTACACATTTCTGCTAAATAAAAATAAAATCGGTTGAAAACTTTTCGAGAAATAAGCAAAAATGTGACGTCACTACAGGCGATTTTTGTACCAAAATCGCGCAATGTTTACAGAGCTGCTGAAGCTACAGTTCTGAACCGATTTCCAATTTTCTTGCATCAAACGATAGGCATTATTGTGGTCTTCAAAATGGCTATCTCGGATTTTCAAAATTTTGGTTTTGGAAAAAAAATATTTTTAAAAAATATTTTTTTTGGAAAGTTACAAAATTTCCAAAAGTTTCAAAATTTTTCAAAAACCGGAATTTATGTGGTAAAACACCATACAGTGCATATGCATGACAAATGTTGAGTCTCTAGCTTTATAACTTTAGCCTGGAGAGCTGCGAAAGCTCAGCGACTCACGCTCTGATTTTTAGGGCTGATCAATACTGTCTTTATTTAGTGAATTATAGTGACCCAGGATGACCCAGGATGACCTCGTACAGGCTTTACACTACTTTTATAGTGTTCCTGAGACAAAACAGGTCCAAAATCATGTGTCATTTGGCAAAAAGTATGAACTTAAAATGTTGACCTCTGATGACCTACCTTGACCCCAGCTGTGCAATTGAGACCAGAGTATTTCAGATATGATTCTCTAAACATCATAGCTGAATTCTGCATGCAAAATGGCTCAAAAACATATATCGCATGACCACATTTGGATACAAAAATATGGTGACCTTTAGTGACCTCATCTTGACCTGACCCGGTCATGCCACCAGCCTAACGGTCTCAAAGCACCTTGTTGCATTCAAGTGAAGGCTTTCCATGAAGTATGAAGCTCATAGCTTCCATTGCCTGACCTCCGTAGCATTGCAACCTCAAAAACCACGCCTTTGACAGCTGACCTCAGTTTGACCTTGACCTTGACCTCAAACTTTAAATTAAGTACATGTTTTTAGTTGTTCGTGATGAGATCTTTTGATTGGCGTTTGAATTTTCCAAATCGGACCATTAGTTCGGGAGATAACAGGGGGGTAAAATTTACACCCCCCAGCCCCGCGCGTTCGGCTGGAGACCCCAGCCCCGCGCGGGTTAATTTTCCACTCGACACCCTAGTGCAAAACCTATTTTGGGTCACTGATCCCACCCGAATGGCGATACACTGAATCGTTATTGCAGTGTGTCCTACGTAAATGGTTTGCAGCTCAAAACAAACCTGAATACATCCATCCTTGAATAATTTCACCTGGTATGCCTAGTGGGATAGCTTCTCGCTGTCTAATGCCTGCTGTGCGGTGTGATTCTGTGCAGAAACCGTCTTCATCTTCTTCGCCAAAAGTCCATTTACCTTCACTTGATACTGGGCACAATGAACTTCAACCAAATCATCCGTCATTCACTTCAGGGATCGATGGGCAGGCCGGTGGTCGATCTGGGTATTGCAGCAGAGTGGGATGAACGACGATCTTCCCCGTTGTTGAGGGGAACACATGATGAACTAAACGGCAATTCTCTTTTTGCAATCACGAGAAATATATTAGCTACACCATGCTGAGTGAACATAAATTATATATAGTGTGAAAGCTCTTGATGGAAATATTCCAAATGTTTGCCGCCTCGGTAGCTCAGTTGGTAGAGCGTTGGGCTCCGGTTCGCTGCTCAGGAGCATACAGTGGCAGTGAATGTTCAGGATCGGTTCCCCTGAGACGCTCCGGCGTTCAATCTTTAAATAAAAAACTGGTCTTTATTTCGATCTTCTAGCTCATCCCGTTCCTAAGGTAAAGTTCAACATGTACCAAAAATCAAGTTCGTGCTGTGATGTATTAGATCCAATTGCCTTTAACCTAGGATTCAACGAGGACTCCAATTATGGGGTCAACCGACCTGGCATCTTCTTACATATTGCACAACATATGCAAGAACGCTTCAAGACTTCTTGTGGGACACGGCTTCGTTCGGGTTTCAGAGACAGATAAAGTTGACGTAAAATATTGTTTTAAAAACTGTAACTGTAAAAACTGTAAGTGTTGAAACAAACAGTACAAAACAGTACTGGCTTCAATAGTGAGTTGCCTCTCCGTAACTGGTCGATTCTCGATTAGAAGTGTTTTTTTAAGACCTGGCCAATCCAAGATTGACCATTCAAGCGTCAGACCCCTCCAAAAAGGGGATGGGGGACGTGCTCTTGCCCTTTTAACCTCTTCCGTTGTATGATCCGTCTCGTGTCCTCGATCGGTAAAACAGGTGCCGTTTTGTAATTCTAGAAGCTCAGGAAGATATCAACGACTACCCAAAAGTCTGTTCTGTAACTGCCATCTCGGTTTGTTCAGTGTTATTTCAACTTGCTCGGACATTCGTGAGGTGGTGATTACTAATGGACTAATCTTCGTCTGCTGCTTCCTCTTCAAGTCGGGCTGTAAATGGGTATGACATATATAAGTCATGTGCACTGTATTACCGTAAGCCATACCACTATGCAATATTGTATAGGCCACTGGTTTTAAAGACTGGTCCTTCTTACTTTGTATATGTACCGTGAAGGAAAGCGCGTGCTTGTTTGTCCACCATCGACGTCACCCAGCCTAGGAATGTGCCTTTAGACGTGGCGTCGACAGACCGAGGTCTTGATTATTTCTGTCATTCTCTGAATATTTTAAAAATTATCATAGAATAGAGGATAGAGATACACGTACTGCTGTCGGGATGTTTGCCAGAGACAGAACAATATGCGGGTGGTCTCCCTTCGGTGATCGACACTAACGTTTAATGCAATAGAATATACCTGATTAAGTCAATCACACCATGATACTGAGAACAGACGCAAGAAAGTGCAAAATTTCATTATGATAGAGCAGACTGTTATCTTCCAGACCGTGGTATGAACACAGCTCTTGTTTTCACCTCTCTCCTTCCCCTCCCCTCCCCCGTGCTGGTCGTCGTCTCGCGCGCGGCGCGCCGCCTCGGGTGTCCGAGCACCTCTGGCAGCCGCCAGGCTCAGTCTGGTCTCTGAGAGTTGAGCTGTGATTTGAATGCTGTATTTTCTATTAAGTGGGATATTTTAGCTGTCGTACAAGACTTGGTGTGATGCATATCATAGACAGCATACAGCTTGAAAAATAAACTTATTTTGGTCAATGTTTTCATTTTAGTATTTGAACAAAACATGCAATTTAACTATGATGTTACAGTAAGCAGTACTCCATGCCCTTTTCCATACTCCGTACTCACATATTTCATTCCATAGCGGTGCCAGTGTCACTTAATGGAATGGCATGCCTCTTTTGCTTGATTTAGAATGGAAACGTTTTATTGTTGTGTCAAGTGCAGAACGTAATAAAAAGCCATAAAGCGGGGCTGCCGTGCTCAATGACTTGAAGTGTAAGCCAAAAACAAAAAGCAAATCAAAACAAAATAACTACAAACAAAAACGCATGCTTGTTTTCTGGCACCGCCATCACCTGGTTGCAGAATCTGCGTTTAGACGGGTTATTGGCAGACCAAAGTGCTGACAGCGTCTCTGTCATCCTCTGAATTGAGAAATAATCGGACATTGGCATAGAGAAATTGAAACACGCATAGGCGGATCCAGGATTACCGATCGGAGGGGGCACCTTCCCGGGGGGCGCCATCCGGACTAGGGGGCGCCACTTATAACCGACAAAACCTATCGGTGGGCTCCGACTTTGGTATCCTGTGGGAGGTGGGTGGGAAGCGACATTTTAGGGGGGCGCCATCAATCTTTCAGGGGGTGCCGAGGGTCGATAGGGGGGGGCACGTGCCCCCTTGCCCCCTGGATCCGCCTATGGAAACACGCGTGATAAACTGTGTCTACATGGCTTAGTGCAGCGACTATTGGCCGCTGTATTGACACACAAAGAGGGGAGGAAATATTGCATTAACCCAGGTGAAATGCAGTTTGTTTTTCAGTTGCAAGTTTGAGACTAAAGTTCCAGAGGAGTCTTTGAAACACAAAGCCATTTGCAGTGGTAAAGGGGGCATTCCAGGACAGATCGACCAAGGCTTGACACCACCATATCTAGAAAAAAATCTGAAACTTTGTCTCCGGGGTAGTTTTGGGCCAGAAACACGCCTGTGAGAATCTTAGCCCCCTCCGACCAACGGTGACCGAGTTATAGCCCGAGGCATTTTCGGGAGGTCACCTTGTAGACTCATCTTTGATGCTTCATAACTCAACAACGCATTGCCCGATTAACAAGTTTTGTATATCATTGAACTCGTCTTGAACCATGCATTATTTTGAAGAAAAAAATTTAAATTTTAAAATTTTTGACTTTTAATTCGTTTGACCTTTTCTTAGATGACCTAGCTTGACCTTTTCGACATTGAAATTGACCTTTTAGACACCTCAAAAATTTTGCTTCGTCAAATATCTTTCGATAGAAAAAAATGGGTTTTTGCTATAAGTTCCAAATTTTTAGCACCTAAGGTAGGTATGCAGACGGTTTTTGACCACTGCGGTAGTACAGCCTTATGTTTAACGCCGCAAACAAAGCGATTGCTTTTGTAATCGGTTGCTTGCAATCATACGGCATTGTCTTTACGAAATTTTCATCGTGAAAGTGTCAAAATATATGAGAATTAACACGCGCCCACACAAGGGGGTGGGCAACCGGCCTCTTCAGTTTTTCACAGGTAGTAAAAAAAGACCTTCGCGCAGCGCCACCGTACTTCATGTAGCTCTAACTCGAAATTTTTGCAGCTTCTGGAAAAATTTTATGTCTGGCTCATACTAGGTCAGACGGCCAACCCAGGTCAAGAGACCTAACCTCGAAAAAAGTTTGGGAGGTGCATCAATAATATCAAATCTAGCCTATCGTCGTTAGATTCACATTACATAGTAAGGTCGCCGAGCACGATAATTTTCGTAGCAGGATTTCTATGTCGATAACCGGGAGCAGGGTCAGGGTCATGATCTTTTCATTAGAAATGCATGGAGCAATTGGTAAATTTTGATAACTTGAGAGAATTGAGAATTGTCGAGAATTGCGATAGACGTTTTATTTTTACGTTGTCGTGTCTGCCTTGCCTCTGCAGTTTGATTAATATTCTTTTTACCATACAGACCTAAGCCTGGCTCTAGGTCAAAGCAGGTTAATTTTGACATTTTACTAGGTAATATTATAAGATACATAATCCGTTTGGGCTCAACAAGAGTGTTCCAATGGTGCTGAACGTTTCTTTCTACGGCTCACCTCTGTCACCTATTATGCCACAAAATTCAGGTTTCCACTTAGTTCCTGTAAAAAATACTGTGACCCAGGGCATATTTTAAGCTACAAAGTGGTGGGCATTTTGCCCACCAGTCCCCCATGCTATGCCCACCAGTGAACGGCCCTGGACGGCCCAGTGCCCACCAGTCACCAGTCATTTGATGCTGTAGGAGTGCCCTTTTAGTGGGAATTTGTGCCCTTTTTCAGCCGAATGCCCACCAGTCCCAATTCCTTAAAATATGCCCTGCTGTGACCTCGAGCAAACTCAAAGGTGACACGACCAAACGATTGTATGTAACATATTCGGTAGTGGTTAAAACTGGCTGTTTAGTGGCATCACTCCCAGTGTACTGTGTCATTATTCATCTGGGATTTTGGGATCCGTGTCAGCTATGAAATGATCACCTTGTAAAAATATCATGAGGCAACCTGTTCAAGTGACCAAGTCGAATGCGTTACAATTTGAGGACATTTTTTCTCATATATGAGCAGATTCATATTACTTTTTGGGAATGAACGCCTTTCAGACACGTTACATTGCATGAATCCTCTCAAACGTATGCTGTGCTGCACTGGGTCACCTTGTATCGATATTATTTTTCCATCTCCAGGAACGATGTAATTGTGTGAGTTAGTGGTGCCCATAGGATAAGTTATACTTGTTTCAATTATGGAGAAAGCCGCGACATCTTTGTAAATTTTCGTTTAAGGCTGAAAGGTCAATTATTAATAAGTTCATTTGCCCTCGTCTCCCTCGAAACAATGGATCCCTTTCTATCACTTTTAATGACTGCAATTTTTATTTTCATAAATATTGTCCAAGTTGATGCCAGTTCAGTTTTAGGAGTAGGTGTCTCACTAGAGTCATCAAGGGACTTTTTACGGAGACCCCGACCCCACCACTCAAACGAGCAACTCCCACGATGAAGTGTTAATCAATGAACCAAAGTTGAAAGTCCCACAAGGCATAACGACGACCGTCTACCTCAGGTCACCCCCTCACCAGTCAGTTGCCAGCTGGCCTTCAGTATTTACGGTACCTACCACCTCCCAGTTGACCTAAATTATGTTTTCAGAAGTTGCAAAATGTTGTGTTAGAGGTACATGGAGTACGGTGGCGCTGCACGAAGGTGTTTTTTTACTACCTGTAGAGGCCTGAGGAGGCCGGTTTCCCACCCCTCGGATGGGCGCGTGTTAATTGTCATATATTTTGACACTTTCACGATGAAAATTTCGTAAAGACAATGCCATATGATTACCAGCAACCGATTACAAAAGCAATCGCTATGTTTGCGGCGTTAAACATAAGGCTGTACTGCCGCAGTGGTAAAAAACGATCTACATACCCACCTTCGGTGCTAAATATTTTGAATTTATAAAAAGAACGCATTTTTTTCTATCAAAAGATATTTAATGAAGCAAAATTTTTGAGGTGTCTAAAAGGTCAATTTCAATGTCGAAAAGGTCAAGCTAGGTCATCTAAGAAAAGGTCAAACGAATTAAGTCAAAATTTTTAAAATTTAAATTTTTTTCTTCAAAATAATGCATGGTTCAAGACGAGTTCAATGATATACAAAACTTGTTAATCGGGCAATGCGTTGTTGAGTTATGAAGCATCAAAGATGAGTCTACAAGGTGACCTCCCGAAAATGCCTCGGGCTATAACTCGGTCACCGTTGGTCGGAGGGGGCTAAGATTCTCACAGGCGTGTTTCTGGCCCAAAACTACCCCGGAGACAAAGTTTCAGATTTTTCTAGACATGGTGGTGTCAAATTGAAATTTTTTGTCTTTTTGTCCTGGAATGCCCCCAAACATTATATTGGCCTAGAATCACTTGTATCGGCGACCCTAAGCTACCTTTATGTCACATTGCATCCACTTCCATTCATTATGAGGACTTCAAACCATAGTGCAGGGGCGCAGCCAGAGCTTTCGTATGGGGGGCACACCAACTTTGAGGGGCACCCCGGGGAAAAAAGGGCACTTTTTTAACCTAACCTAAAAACTTACTATATCTTTGTTTATATCATTTTTTGGGCATCTTTGGTTCAATAAAAAATGCAAATAAATCAATGACGGAGAAGGAAAACTAGATCAAAACTAAAAAAGGGGAAAAATATCACCAAAATGCCATGTAAGTAGCCAAAACACTACTTTTTGGTAGATTTAAGGACAGCCAACTCATGCAAGTACTTAACATCAGAGAAATCAGCGGAGCATGTGATATCTGTTACAATGTGCAGGTTAAGGCAAAGTGGAGCCGAAAATTATTTTGTTATGCCCATTGGTTTTGTCGTGACGAGTGAGCCCTGGCTGAATGCGGATTAAGTTCCTTGCCTCCCACAATCACCGTGGGACGAGGAGTAGCATAGTGTCTTTGGAAGAACACATTTTTGCTGCCGGAAAATTTGGGAGATACCTTTGAACGCGTTTATTAAGTTCCATATTCTCAAGGCTCGGTCCCAATTAAGAGTAAATAAAAGGTGAACAGGCCGGTGGTTTGGATGGGGATGGTGTGACAGTGCTGAAAATTGTGAAAACTATTTCTTCATTCAAATTTATTAGTAGAAATCCTCGTTTAGGGGACTGTGCTTTGATCTCAGGGGCACATGCCTTTTTATCATCCCTTCCCAGAATCCACCAGTATAATAAATTTATATAACCAGGGGTGCCTAGGTATCACAAGCCGTTTTAGAGATTCCTCATTCCTCGTTAGCTCCGTTTTACAAGGGGAGTTTCCATTGTAATCTTATTCCCCATCTATTCAAGACCAGCTCTGGGGCCCCCAAGTGTGGATAAGAGGCCTCCAGAGCAGCTTCCCCCATCCCCCAGTTGTGCGTCCAGGGAATAGACTAGCTCATTGACCCCACCCCAAGATGATGGGAGTTGGCCTTGTGTTCTTATTATCTATCTATTCAAGACCACCTCAGGGGCCCCTGATGTAGATCAGGGTCACAGAGCAGCTCATGCTTCACCCAGGGACTAGACTAGCTCATTGGTCCCAGAGATGAGGTCATCAGACTACCTCAATGGGCCACAGATAGGCTCAAAGGGCCTTAAACCAGTTCACGAAGCCCCAGAACAGTTTAAGGCGCCAGAGCACTTCAGGGAACCTCAAGCCAACTTAAGGGTGCGTTACCCTCGACACATGCACCACACGACATGACCCGTCAGAACTAATACCCTGTTTCCCCAACAACAGATGTCAGGTCATTCGTTCATTCATTTCGATACACAGACCGCCCACGTGACACGTTGGTTGTAAACCGTAGTACGCCTCCGCATTCCACGCTTTACGACCCTTCAGGTAAACAAGAACCGCTGCGGGCAAGGTCAGACGGGTCGCAGTAACAGGTGCTCTCGCAGGGGCGGGCCCAGTATTTGTCCGAGAGCAGACTGCTAAAACCTTTGTCTTGATTTCTCTAAATAAGAAAGCAGTTGCAGCTCGCACAACTGTCACCTGGGATGGACCAAAGCTAGCCAAATGACATTTCAAGCATGGCTGTGGATTGGCTGCGCTCTTTGAGTCAGTTAGCAGCTAGTTAGTTGTAGGATCCTCGACTACTTCGTCCACTTTCGTGACCAAACCTTGTGGACCCACTTTCTTCCTCCCAAACTAAGCTAGTCCTTTTCCATCCTGGTAAATATATCAGAAATATTTCCGTAATATCCTTGTTTACTGTTTTCCGTGAGAACCTCAGGGAAATTTAACGACTTCTTCCATCCCGAAAAAAATATAAAAAAACGTCGTCCACCCATTCACATAACATACCCTCTTTATGCGGAGGGCCCTAACTTTGTAAACATATAGTGTCTTTTTTTGAAAGCTATCGTTTTTCAGCATTATTGCTCGGCCCGCCTTGCGTCGGTGGTGCGTCATTTTCCGTGCGTGTGTAAACACACACACGCACATACACATGACACATGAGCCGGGTGCCCGCATTTGTAATCGCCTTGGGGTTTTCTTAGAGATTCCCCGCCCCGTGGCGGTCACGGAAAGGGGCGTGCGTTCGTACGGGACTCACTGACTTGCTCACCCACCGAACCCTGAGGCGCGCAGCTCCATGTGTTTACCAAAGTATTTATTATGGAACATTGTTCTGATGCTCGGAGATGGGGGGGGGCGTTGTATCCCTCGATCATGTGCGGAGTTTTCCTCACTGTGATCGAGAAGTGTTTCTGATCATAGGGTAGTTTGTGTTGTAATCGACAAAACACGTGTTCTGTCTCAATCCCGTCCAGACGCTTTCTAACCACATCAGTTCGATATAAACCAAAGCCTTTGTAATGTATTAGAAGCAGTTTCTTTAGGTATGGGCCCTGCATCGAAAGATGGTCTCCGAAACATATGAGACCGTCCATAAAGTACAGAAGGAAAAACAAGGGGGAGCGGGAAGTCAGCAACCGTTTTTTTAGACGTTACAACAGGGCGTAAGCAAGTATTACCATGAGGGGGGTTGGAATTATAAGAATACATGTAACGTAAATTATGGATAGGCCCTCAGCTCTGACTTAGAATTAAGACTGATGTGATTCAATGGAGTCCACACATCATCACCATTGGATTTTGGAATTGTTTGTGTGACCTTTTTATGAGGAGAGGAACCGCGAGAGATTCGTGTGAATACGTGTGCTGACGTCCAAATAACCCTCACATGCCTCCAGTCATGAGTCAGTAGTTCCCTGATGTTAGGAGCTAAAGGTACGTGTGTGCAAAACACGCGCAATAAATGTTCTATAGTCCGCATAGATTTTCAAGACCTGAACGACGATCCTGAAATATTCGGCAAGTATTAGTGGGTGATGCAACACCACCTCCCCTGCAAAATTTCAGTGGGGTGTCATTAGCCATTTCCAAGGAGTATCGTAATCATTTCAGGGAAAGCCGTAGTTCAATTGGGCGAGAAAGTACCCTCTTTCTGGAAATTCACAGTTCCAAAATTGACTTTTATGGAGTCTAAAGGATAAAGAAAACACGTTACTGTGTCAGTGGACCAAAATATATGTATACATCACAGCAAAAAGCAGAATAAACTGATATTTTGCTAACAAACTGCAAAGTGGCAACATCAGCAGCAAATAATTGCATCGGGCTTCACGCCTCGAGAGTAAAGAGGGTTTACCGGTCGAAAATTCGGAACATTGAATGCGATAAAGCTGATGGACTAAGGAACGAGACACCCAAGTCATCACATGGCTGCCCCAAAGTGGGAGGATCATACGCAGATCCAGGGGAGCAAAGAGGGGCACATGCCCCCTCTATCGACCCTCGGAGCCCCCTGAAATGGCCATGGCGCCCCCTGAAAGGTTCATGGCACCCCCTGAAATGTGATGATGATGATTGTTCCGGCCGTCGAATAAAGATATCCACATGGGGGCGCTTCGTTAAAGTCGCCCCAATCGCCGAAGGAAGCTCTGGCGATTCCGGTTTGGATGACAGCCGATTTGTGGCGAGGACCCGCGCCGTTGCACCGTCCCCGCCGTCCAGGTCCCACCTGGCTCCCTCTCGGGACCGGAGGTGGCTGTCTTCGGGACCGTTTTCGGGATGATTTCCCGGACTTGGATACCCGCATTGCAACCTCGATCAGCTTGGGTGATCCAAGGCATAGGCGTTGGCCGTCAGCCCAGTCTTTTCGGTAGTCGGTTTGGTCCACTGAGTGGAGATGCATTCGTGAGTCTGTCGGTCCTGTTTTTATACAATTAACTAGATATTTCGGGTACGAATTAGTGGCTATCATTATATTATTATATTGTAGTGTGACATTTTTCTACGTATTGTGCGATGAATAAATTATCTCCACCCGCTATGCACGAGATATGCACAAATACCAAAAAATAACAATATCTTTAGAAACCAGCTTCAGGGAGGTTCCATGACGGGAGTATCATAAAGAATATTCTTCCAATATTTTTCCGATTATAAAAAATTAATCGCAGAGACAAATCTAAAACAAGTGCGGCAAACTCGACAATTGAATCAAAACTGACCTCAGTCCTTCCATTCTCATTTCAAGAAAAACGTGACGTCTTTAACAAGACTCCCCTGAAATATCGCTTTCCGTCCCCCCAGGATGCGATATTTCAATAAAAGTGGCAGCCCCCTGGTCCAAATGGCGCCCCTCGGGAAGCTGCCCGCCCCCCCCGATCGGTAATCCTGGATCCGCCTACGGGGGAGGATACCCTAGTCACCAGCCTCGGTGATAACAGGTGCTGGCAGAATATGATACAGAAGTCTGACTCGCACAATTGCTTGCCTTTCCGTATGAGAAGTGTACTACGGGGACACACTAGTTGAGTTAATCGCTGCCCTGAAGTCGTCGTCGCTAGCACTCTGCTCAAAGGACAATCGCTGCTTTCTTTTCCCCTGAAAGATCTTGTCACTCCAGCCCGTGGTGGCCAGAAATGGGTCTTACTGATATTGGTAGAGCCTGGTGTTCTGCCGTTTGTATTCCGCTGAACGGAAAGTGTCATCCTTGATAATGGCGATGGAGGCACAATGATCTAAATCCTGGAATGCTTAGTAGAGTGTGACACCCAGGCGCCCAGAATTTCCTTCACTTTTTCCCCTTCATTTTTTTCTAACTCACTTTTCCAAACACTTTTCCTGGGGATTTTTTTAGCATAATTCAATAATCCTAGTATATATAAAACCATCTAGTGTGGAAGGAAAGACAAATTTGATGAAAAATGCGCGAGTAATGGCTAGTAAGGGCTGTAACCGAGTTTCAACTAACTCCCACAATATTATAGCGTTTGGACTTTCTACTCGCCTCCCATATTTGCAAGCGTGAATTTTACACTCACTATCCCAATGCAAAACCAGTTTTGAGACACTGCAGAATGGAGTGCTGCGAAATCCAAAAGATTATCAACATACTGAACGCGTCTTTTTTCTGAGTGTCACCTTCCCACCCTGCTCTTTGTCAGCAAAAGTATTCCATCAAGCAGTCGTCGGAAGTTCCACTTGTAGTGTATTCCGTGGACGCCATGGATCAAAATCTATTCACATTTAAACTTGGGCTGGTAACAGTGGCATCTCCATAAAAGTCCGGATCTTCCGGCTGCTGGTAAGGTTGTATTTTAGACCTTTCTCGCTGTCGGAAGTTTTGCCCTGCTGAGGGAGGATGATGAGCAACAAATGAAGAAGGCTTCCATAGATCTTAGCTGACCCCGGAGGATAATTTTTGGGGTTTGCACTCGTTGGAACAGATCTCTCGCGGCGGCTTTTGCTTCTAGTGATCATAGACCAATCAATTTCTAGGTGTCCCCTAAAACCGATTATTTGGGTACCTAAAAGGTATGAAAAGGATTCGGGCGAGTCAATTCGGCATAAACCTCCCTCAGGATCGTTCCCTGTCACCCGTCTCTCCTTGATATTGCACACAGCTCACATCGGTAAAAACGCCGTTTTGGGTCAACTAGGCCATTTGACCCAAATCAGGTACAAAGTAGCTCAGCCTATTCTTCATTTGTACTTTAAATGTGTTAAGAATGGTCTATTCTGTCAATATTATTTCGAAAACACACCCCGTAGCTTTCTGGTACGATTTTTTTAGCTGCAACTATGCAAAATTTATTTCATGCTGATTTCTCGAACGCGGAAAGTGACCTGATTAAGACCAAATTTTGATCGGATGTCCAAAATAAACCATATCATGGAAAATTTGCGGGGCGCTCATTTTTAAACAAACATAGGCAAAATATGAAGCCACATCGATTTTAAAAGACACCAATGCAGCAACATTTCATATGTTAGTAGACTCATGAAGGCTCATATTGTCCAGTTGCAGAACAATGTGCGCTATCCAGCTTCGGCCAGGCAGGCCGAAACTGGCCAGAAAGTGAGGGGACCATAGACCTTCAGCCTCCAACTCTGGCACTACATTTTCCACTGCAAAACTGAAAGCTAACCAGATTCTGGCCTATTTTTGCTGCCAGTTAATCACACTGAAAAATTTACTGTGCCCACAAATCTATTAAAAACGAAATAAATATTTTTGCTGGAAGTGAAATTGCCTGGTCTCACCTGAGGCTCATTTTGTGAAAACAGCCTGTTAGTTACCCTCACTGGTCCACAAGAGGAGGTAAGACTTGAAAGAAAGGACGTGCTTGAAATGCGGTCATGAGACGGAGTGAGCTAGCGAGCGATAGGAAGGAAGTGAACGCAGGACTGCATTTCCCAAATGACGACTTTGTGTTGAATCTTCTTTGTATGTCATGAAGATTTATCTCCACTCCGTCGGATCTATGGGACCAATTGGAGCAAGGATCACATCGGCAGATCCATGATTTCCGGTATTGTTGCATAGGCAAAAAAACTGCATCCATGATTGTGACAATGTAGGGTCTGCACATAATTGACTGTTTTTTGGTCCAAAACATGTGGTAGCCATCGGCTTAGTATGATGCTCAGTACCCCTGATCATGCTGTGTATGCTTTATTAGTTAATCATATATTTGGGATATTACAGCAATCGTAATATAAAAAATATAGGTAGAATTCGCAAAGCTCCATTAATGTTTTACTGAGACCTCTTAGCAGGGGCGTAGCCAAGGAGGGGGCAGCAGGGACAGCTGCCCCCCTTAGGGCCCGAAGGGCCCCCTGAGGATACGGACCGCGCGAAGCGCGGCTCGCTTCCACTATGATCTGTGGCCAAATTTGAAATTTCATACCAGACAGCGCACTCTCAAGCCCTCTTCAGCACTCTATTCTGTAACAAGCAGGGCCCTTGTTACCCATCAGGTCTCTTGTGGCGCTGTCGCAGGGAATTCGAGCGAAATCCTGGCTACGGCCCTGCCTCTTAGTAAATACAAATGTGTGATAACTGAGAAGTGTTGCTCCAATTTTTTCCACCTGCCTTATTTCAAATTGCTTTATTTTATTCATTTTGTGTTTTATAGCACAACAATAATACATGGTTGCTTGGATTTAAAACATCAGTCCCACTAAAATATTCGAATTTCGTTATGGGCTACACTTCGACTGCTTTCGATGAAAACATCACCCCCTGAGCGATGCTCCCCTGTAGAGATAAACGCTCCCGTCGGACCTTTTGTCCCCCTCTCTGTCTCCTCGGTCGGTTAGTCATTTTAAAATTCCCGAGTATTTTTTCTGGGGGGACGTTTGCAAGCCCGAATTAGCTATTTTCGTCTAATTACCACGATATTATTTCACAAGACAAGTAGCTATTTCTCTTGTTAACACGCGCACTGGAGGGGGCCTCGGAGGCCCCCCCCACCTGTTTTTCCGAGGTGGCCGGAGAACCGCTAGTAGCTGAAAAACGAAACCTGGCCACATTTAACAGAATTTAATAGCGCGTCGATTGGTGAAGACTTTTTGAAAATCGGCCGAAAATTTTTTGACTTATAGGCTTTCAAAGTCAGACCTGCATTTTGAGATCGCCGTAAACGCGCGGTCGGACCAGTTAGCTTGCATTGAAGACCGAGTGGTGACGTCATAACGTCACATAAGCGGGACTATATGTCAAGGTCACTTCACATGAAAGTCAAGGTCAAGGTCAAAGGTCACAGGTTAAGGTCATATCTGCACTTTCAAGGTCACTGACCACTGTGCGTCCGGCCAAATGACGTTACCCCGTCTGACATATATTATGATATGACGTCATCGGTAGGGTACCCAAATACAAAGGTCAAGGTCAAAGGTCAAGGTCAAAGGTCATTGGGAAAGGTCAATCCTCATTTCCCGCCAAACAGTGGCTACAGTGTTAGTCAAAGTGTAAATAATAAGTAGTATACCATATGGTGACCTTAAAGGTCAATGACCTTGAATGACCTTGACCCAAAAGTTGTGGGGAAGCCTCTTTGAGACCTCTTCTCTATGAACCTTGTCCGCCTTTAGCTTATTCCCGCCATTTTCCTGCATAATCACAGCATTTACCAATCGATCCCAGCATGGCCAATATTTGACCTTTACGACCTCGTTTGACCTTGAAGATATTGACCTAGGTCAATGAAAATTTGTCATCATGTAGATCACCATAGCCCCCACCCACCTACCAAGTGGCGTTTTTCTAACCCTCTTAGTTTCCGAGATCTTAGGGGGGCCTACCAGGCCCCCCTCCAGTGCGCGTTAGTGCCAGACCCCCCTCCAGTGCGGGTGTTAATGGAATACAGAAGTTACCGAAATATCATCAATCATGATTGGACAATCGGTCGGATGAAGTCTGATGCTTTCATCTCAGTTTGGAAATTGTAAGAGCACTGATCATGGTTTTTGAGAGA
Organism: Lepas anatifera; assembly: GCA_034440635.1. Classification (NCBI taxonomy): domain Eukaryota; kingdom Metazoa; phylum Arthropoda; class Thecostraca; family Lepadidae; genus Lepas; species Lepas anatifera. The sequence continues at coordinate 787,974 of JAOTON010001253.1, forward strand.
CAACAAATTGTTAGGCGGACTTAAAATGATAAAACATCAGCAGCTAGATTTCACTTCTTGGTACGAGCAGGTGCGATGCACCGTTTTAGATTCTTGGAAGTTTTTCAAAGACAGAAGTGTAGATTTTATTATAAAACTTGAAAACTGTTTTATACAACTTAAAAAAACTTTTTCGCTGAGCCTTTTTTAATTTTTATTTTGTATGGGAATGGTATGGAAGAGATAGCCACAAAACTTTGTTGTTTTCGTTTTCTCGATCTTTACCCTGGACACATCATTGTAGCTCACCTCTCGCTCGTCTAGACCATCGATCCAATAAGAAAACACCTTGCGGAGATGACTGAATGTTGGGGTGGTAAAAACTGAACCAGTTTTGATGACCGGGATGATGTAATATTAATTAGGGTGAATCCCATTGTTTTTTTACAATTCCTTAATATCCTCATTTCAAATATTTGATTCGACAACACGGTAGTCAAAGTTCATGCAAACTCTATGGCTGTGGTGGATCCAGAGGGGAGGGCAAAAAATATTTACCCCCCCAAACGGACAAGCTCGGGTAGAACTATGTTGTGCCTTCCCCTCCCCCACAAAGTCATCGACCTCCTTTTTGCCTCGACTCCGCTTGAGTTCATAACCGAGATTTGTGTTCCCTTAACTCTAAACTTCAAACAGAACCAGTCAACTTCAGTGTAAGCATTGGGCCGTGGATAGCAAAAACCAGCATCTTGTGCGCATATTTTTCACCCCGTGATGGTTTTTTGCCTTTCGTCCTGGGCATTCCCAAAAGCCACGGTCAAATTATATTGCGGCAACATTTTTCACTGTGTGACGTTTTTTTGTTTGTTGCGACTTTGCCTTGCCCCCCCCTCCAACCGACCGGCTAGATCCGGCACTGCCCAATGGAGACGTCCTTATCCACTCAGCAGGGCCTCAGCAGCCGGATCCCGTCCTCAGTCGGCTGCCACGTGACTGGCGCGCGCCCGAGGCGCAGAGGAACCGGTCACGCCGGTAAACAGGTGTCCGTGTGCCAGTGGCGTAGCCAAGGGGTGATCAGGCTATAGGCTCTCCTTTTGTTCAATATTTCCTATCAAAATTTTTGAATATATTTACTTTGGCTTCTAACTGCAGTTTCTCTGCTATCAACCACCTTGAAGTATTTCTTGTAATGCCACTGCTCCTGTCCCATTCACCAAATCATGAATGAACAGACATGGCTCAGCGGCGACTCATGCGAATCTGGTACTGCCAGCGCCATCTATTGGGAAAGTTTTATAAAACTTGAAATAACTTTTTCGCCGAGCCTTTTTGGTTTTGATTCTGTATGGAAATTGTATAGAGGAGATAGCCGCAAAACTCTGTTGTTTCCGTTTTTCCGATTTTTACCCTGAATTTTTGGAAAACGCTTTCAAATTTCAGCTTCTAATATCTTTCTTATAAAGCAAAAATTCAAAAAAGTACAACAACAGAGTTGTGGAGACTGGCTCCTAGAACATAGGCCCACTCACACTGTTTCAATGATTATATTATGTAAAAAGTTATTCAAACTTTAAGTTTGAGAAATTTGAAAAAGAAAGTCAAATTGTACAAAAACCAGAAATGCGTCACGCTTGAAATATCAACTGCCGTAAAGATACACATATTCTCTACTTTTGGTGAAAAAATCACGACGATGGCCACCTTACTTTACGAGATATTTCACGAAATATGCTCCCATAGGGTTAACATTGATAACGCACCCTTAAGGGGCTCTCGCAAGCTCAGCACCCAGACCAGTTCAGGGTACCCTCAGAACCTAGATCCGCTCTTGGGCCCCAGATCAGCTCTTGGGGCCCAGGGGTCGAAAAAACTGACCATTTTGACATTCTAAATGGTGACAGCCCAAGATGGACAAGGTGACAAAATTAGCTGATATGTTTGCTCCAGACGAATAACGGAACAAATAGCCAAAATTTGCACATTCAATTTAAACTCGCAATGTTTTGTCAACAACTACGATGGTCCAGGAGTATCCCTTGATATCTTAATAACTCAAAACGTGCCACATTTTACAGCCTGGGCTGGTGACACATTTATGGTTTGGCATTTTAATGGTGACAACCTGAACACTTTTTGGCCCCTGTTGGGGCCCCAGATCAGTTCAGGGGCCTCAAGTCAGGTCAGGGGGCAAGATCAAGTCAGGGGCACTAATTCAGCTCAGGAATCCCTCACCAGCTCGGGGCCCAAGCAGTTCAAAAGCCCCAGAGCTGCTCAGGGGACACCAGATCGGCCCATAGGGCACCAGGTCAGTCTAGGGGACAAACAATCAGATCAGTGGTCCCCGACCAGCTCGGGGCCCAGATCAGCTCGTGAATACCAGATAAAGTCAGGAGCCACTTAATCAGCTCAGGAGCCCCATACCATCTCAGGGGCCCTCACCACCCCTGTGGGCCCAGCTCAGCTCAGGGCCTGGGAGCTGCTCAGGAAATCACGTAATTAAACCAGGAGGCCCGGTTTAGCTTAAAGGGCACAATATTAGCCATGGGGCACCAGACTAGTTCAGAGGGAATAAGATGAGCTCAGGAGACATACTGATGACTCAGCAGGCACCAGACCGACTCAGGGGGCATTAGTTGAGTTCAGGAGGCAGTATACCTGCTCAGGGTGCACCAGATCGATCAGCACAGTGGGCATGTTCAAGTCAGAGGCACTAAATCAGCTCAGGGATCCTCACCAGCTCGGGGCCCAATCAGTTCAAAAGCCCCAGAGCTGCTCAGGGGACGCCAGATGCCCATAGGGCACCAGATCAGCTCCGGGGACAAACAATCAGATCAGTGGTCCCCGACCAGCTCGGGAATACCAGATAAGTCAAGCTCAGAGGCCCCATACCATCTCAGGGGCCCTCATCAGCCTCTGTGGGTTCAGCTCAGCTCAGGGCTTTAGAGCTGCTCATGAAATCACGTAAGGAGGCCCAGATCGGCTTAAATGGCGCCAGATTACTCAGGGGGCACCAGACTAGCTCAGAGGGCATCAGATGGGCTCAGGTGGCACCAGATTGATCCGCTCGGGGTCCAGATCAGCTCCCAGCCCCCAGACTATGGCAGGAGCCTAAATCAGCTCAGGGAGCAACATAACAGCTCAGGGGACACAAGGTGGTCTCAGGGTCCACCAAACCAGCTCAGGGGGGGCAGACCATCTAAGGAGACATCAATAATCGGTTGAGGGGGCACCTAATCAGCTGAAGAGGCACCATATTGACTTAGAAGACAGAATCAACTTGGGGAGGCATGAAATCAGCTCGGGGGCCCGAATCAGCTCAAGGGGCACTAAAACAGCTAAAAGGACACCAGGCAAGCTCGGAGGCATCAGAGTAACTTAGAGAGCATTATATAGGTTCAGAAGGCACAATTATTTATTCAGGGGAGGGGGGCACCAGATTGACTACGAGGGCATCAGATCAGCTCAGAAGGCACATGATCACCTCCAGGGGGCACCAGATGAGCTCCACCGGTACGATTATTGGCGACGATGAGGCATTATCTGGAAACGGATTACGTGCGTATACTCTTCCCGGGTGCTTGGAAAGGCGACAGAATGTTCTAGCTGACTAAAAAGGCACTTAATTGTCAAACAATAGTTGAAATCACTAAATGCGGTCTAGTTCCATCTAGGTTCAACGGCGTAGGGCACTAAATTTCGAGCGGCACGGCTCAAAGGGGGTACACCACCCGGCAATCAAAAGGGCACCCCGACACCGATGGGGGGGGCACGTGCCCGCTGTGCCCCCCCTGACTGCGCCCCTGCCATAGTGAGAAGCAAACGTGTTCCGAGAAATTTAGCTCATTGAAATACCGTTTCGGATGAATTACTCGAAAGCCGTTGGAGATAAGTGGGTAGTGTAAATGAATGAAATGACTGCAATTAACTTTCCTATTCAGCCATGTCAATTGTGACCTTGTGAATGACATGTGCTCGGAACCGAGAAACTACAAATAAAATGTTTTCTACTAAAATTATATTTATACATATGAAACAACGAATTTTAATATCACGATATCCATCTCCAATTATTATTAGGGGAAGCAATGTTCTTTCATTATTTGAAATGAAATCGTCAAATCGGCGCATTAGACCGCGAGATATTAGGATTTAAATTGAATTGGCAAAAATGCAGTCCTCCGACAAATTGGCAAAGACTAGTTCAGAATTTTACGTTTGTCACTGGAAACTATGCCTAAGCACAAGAAAATTGACCTAGCTGCCTCCAGGTGGCTGTCTTTAAACTAAATGAAGCGTACCCTCTGACGTATCGAGCTTACAAGTCGGCCGTCAAATTTCAATCGCTTTTTTGCTTTTATTAGAAATACTGCGTTTTGGCGTAATAAATATTGGCGGACAATTTCGAATTTTTTCTTAGGTAATTCCTGTTGCTTATTCAAAAGGAGGCAAGTTTTAAGTTCGTCGCTTAAGAAATAAAAATGAGAAAAATACAAAATTGAAAACATTTGTTCCAAAATTTCACAAAAACTATTTTGAGTTTAGATTTGGGGCCTTGGTTTAGGCGTCTAGCGTAAAAGCGCTATCACCCTTTAAAATTCCGGAGCCCTGGCATCAACTGTCGGAATCGCCAAGCGGCCAGAATAGAGTCTCTTGAGAAATCTCAATCTGCTTCGCTCCATGGATTTCGTCATGCGGCTCTGACCTTTAAAAAAACACAGATTAAATTGTCAGTAAGGCAAAAAGGACGATGGATATGCTCATACGATTTCTCCAGACCGGCCGAGCAGTGGGAAGTCTGAAAACAGACCCAATTCTAGCAGCATATTTCGGCAATGCTCGGTCCATTCTTGATTACGGTTGCGTCATTTGGGGAAAGGCTGCTCAAACTCATTTGGAAAGGTTAGACAGAATTCAGCACAAATTTCTTCTGTGGCTAGCTGCCCACGTTCATACATCTCGGCCTTCCACCACGCTTTCTTATTACGACTTGTTAATTTTATTCGAAATTGCCAGCCTCTCGCAAAGAATGTGCCAATATAATTTATGCTTCGTAAAAAAATAATCGTGGGCAAAATATATTCCGCCTTCCTGCTCGAGAGCGTCCCCTTTCACGTTCCACAGCGTCGAACTAGGTGGGCACAGCGACAAATTTTTATGTCCCCTTTGGTCGAGTTGAAACTGTAACGCGAGGTGTTTTTATTCGTGTCTTACTCTCTTTTAATGATTTTGAGTTCAAGTGTTCTTATGCCAGATCTTAAAAGGGAATGTGGCACCTTGGTCGAATCCTGGAATTTATTATAATTAGGGAAAATGCACAATGAACGCAATATTTTGGTTTTTAAAATGCACCTCGAGGGAAAAAATAATTATCCGCCTGTGGGTGATGTCATGATCTGGAAACCACTACCATATTCCATAGGCTTCAAGGGCTTCGATTGACGAATACTCACCATGACGTCAGCATATGTCGTCACACCAACAGCCATTACAAGTGTGGCCTGCTGCTTGAGGTACATGAGAGGTACATTTCAGGTAGTTTTTAGTTTTTCTCTACGGAAATTTTGAGTTGCAAGACAATTAATATGTAGAGTACCAGGTTTTTCGGCGTGCTTTACAACTTGGATATATCACTTAAAATCACGTTATCAAGGTGTCACATTCCCTTTAAAGGAGCTGTGGTGAAGTTCGACAAGCAGCACCCATTTTTATTGTCGTGTGGCTCTTATTGTTTGGGTGGAAGCTTTTACCTTTTATCTTGTCTTTTCTCTTGTGGTTTTATCTACTAATCTTATATACCCACTTTTATTATTTTAGAGTCTTTATATCATGATCATGTTTTATCTATACGGAGGTTTTTAATGACATCAAAAGTTAGGACGAGCGCATAAGTGTCGCCACCGGCAAAAAGTGGGGGGGGGGCCAGCCAAACTTCAACCTGATGCTGACAAAAAACTTTCAACATCAGGACCAAAAACTGTTCGAATTTGGGCTTCTCGCTGCATTCCGCAGCGGCTGGACATAAGAATGTCCGGTTGTCTCTCATTTTGACTGAGATCAGGAAATTTTTGGCCAAAAGTGGGGGCCAGGCCCCCCTGGTCCCCCCTTTTCCGACGCGTATGGACGAGCGCTTAGTTTTGTTTCCCCATGTCGGAATGTCATGAATATCATTTGTATCATTTCATTGTGAATATCATGTCTTTTTTTACTTATTTGACTTGAACTATAAGTGGGTTTTACCTGTTGCTCATTTACATAAATAAATACAAACACAGATACAAATGCAGGAGTGTCCGAGATAAATTTCACCAATGTTTGACATGATTATCGACAGATCTAACCCTTTGCTTTTTCATCCAGGCCTGCCTCTTCCGTTCTGGACACATATGAGCTGTACATTGTTTGACATGCATAATACGATTTGTGTTAACAGTGCAATAATGGTAGTGCTCAATACATCGGAAATGGTTTAACAATGATCTCGCACGTGTATAAAATAAATCATACATCACCAGTAACTAGCGTTTCTCCGGCCTGGACGAACACAGGAGGTATTCACTTACGCTGCAATACCTTAACACGACTATCCGAGAATGGTGTAGCAGGTATTTGTTATTACCGAACAGGGGCGCAAAACCTACAATGCTAAAGGCTCAGTATAAGGCGTTCTGCGCAATGCACCTTTGACCGCCTCTTAAGTATGTGGATAATTTTGTGGGAGGGGTGTTTAAGTAAATGTCGCAGAGCAAAGGGGGGAAGCTTATTTCGAGGAACGGGTCGTGGAGTGTTGCAACACTTGCGAGGGTAGGGTGGCGGCTACGGCAGAGAGGCCGAGCCTGCTTGTTGGGGTATAGTTGGTGATTCAAAGGGTCCGCATACGGAAAAGATAAGACTCGCAAGCTTTCCGATACGACACCATCCGCCAGGTTATGGCCCTCACTCCAACGTGAAATTTTCCTACTATGCGAGTACCCAGCATTAACCCTTGCCCCACCGGGGGGGGCCATCGATGGCCCCCCTAAGGTTTTTCCGGGATAGCAGAAAAATGACGGGGCGCAGCACCGCGGTTGAGGGCTCTACCTCTCACTGCATCATTTTCCCATCATCCCTGAAATTTTTTACCCCGGGTCACCCAAGGTCAGGTCACCAGACGAGGTCAACCAAGGTCACCTCACTTCACCTTTAGAGCTCTGTAAGAGCTACATTTCAAAGTCGATCGATTTGAAACTTCCTACACTTCATGACCCCTCCAGGGTCTACAAGGTGTATATCCGGGATTTTTCGATTTCGTGCCCTGAGGTCAGGTCACGAGGCGACCTCTCCCATTGGAAAAGCATGGGGAAAAGCTATTTCATGATATAAAAGCCACAAAAATGATTGCAAATACTCAGACTGCTCAGAACAACGTTTTTGGACACCCTTTCACGGATCCCAGGGGTCATATTTGCCCTTTGACTTTTCCAAGGTCATCCAAGGTCACCAGAGGTCAAAAACAGTATTTTGACAATAACTTTTGACCTAATTGAGCTAGAGCGGTGAAACAAACACCATCGTGTTTGTCTTGTCACTGGCTTTCATTTGATATACGGCAAGGTTACTTTTTGACCTTTCGTGACCTCAGGTCATATTAGGTCACGAGGTGACCTCTGGCGGTCAAACCACTGGCGGGAGGTCTTTACGTTCCACATAGCGAAAAAAGTACTGGCAATTTGCTATCAAATTTACTTTACCAGGCCTCAATAGCTCTAATGACATAAGAGTTATGCCCAGTTTGCTTAGTCATTGCATATTTGAGTGAAAATAGCCGATCTTGACCTAATTTGACCTCTGGAGGTCAAACCATTGACCTGAGCACTAAAACATGCGAAGTAATTTCTTACTGAATTCACGCGAGCTTTCTATTGCACTTTGCAGATTTGCGCTAACGCCCATATTTTCGGAGTTAGAGGGGGGCCATCGATGGCCCCCGGTGGGGCGAAGGTGGCGCCGGACCCCCGGTGGGGCGCGGGTTAAGATGTTGGCTGAATCATGTAGCTGAATCAAATTAATTCAATGCATATTGCATTTAAACACAACTTACACCGTAGGCCCTCCCTAAGCTTAGTAAAAACAAGATATGGTATAATATTTAATAGTATCTATCAGTTCCGTAAAAGACGTGCAACCGCCTTTGCTATTCTTGCTCTAACTATCTAAAGAAACTTTAATCAAAGATCGGCCACTGGTCTACCATGCTACATGAAGCATGCCTGGCTGCTCTTATTCCAGCTTAACACGGCCATGACCCCTGAGGAGAAATTAACAAAATCAGCGCAGCCAGGCATCATTCATATTGCTTTAAGTGCACGAATGTGTAAATATCCTTAAACGGGCGGGTGTTGCAAGTCAGCCGTTGGGAGCCTCAAGTCTGGTGATCGGTGATAGAGTCATCAGAGTTCCAAATGAGTCGCATGCTTAACATTCCCTTTGATTAGAGTTCACTAGATTGTTTGAATTGGTGTTTCCTCTTAATTTCAGCTGGCTTCCATTTGAGCACTACTAAGGGGTTATTCTAGTGCCCACCCCCAGCCCTGCTTCATAGATTCATTGATTCGCTAATGGCTTATACCTCCAGTAGATTGTTTTCCTGGTCAAGGCATGGTTCGCATTCCAGCACCGGCCTTCATCAGCTCGCCATCCCCTTCGTCAGCCAGGCCCTCGCGCAAAGGAAAATCCTGGATGCACGCCTGCAGACTGTCTGTCTGCTCTTGCTTGGTGAGCGGGTTAATCACATTATGCTGGGGGATAATGAAATGTCTGGAGAGCATGTAAATGCCTGGATATTATGACATCGTGGCACATCTGGATATGACATTGTCGGAGCTCTGCGGCCCCGCTTGCCGAATTTTGGCTGGATGGATGCGTGGAATCGTATCAAGAAAATCGGTGGTAAACGTGTTTTTTGGTGTTTTCATATTTTCTCCTTCATATTTAATCACTGGATAAAGCCCTGTCAGATTTTGCTCATTTACAGGACAAAAAATAGATAAGACATTTAAAAAAAACATTTTAACATCAAGAAATCTAAAGAATAAAAAAACACGAAGCAAGTTATAGGTCTAAAAATAGTCTGTAATTTGGCCTTTCATTTCGACATATATGCCAATAAGTCATCAAATACAGCTTCCAACCTTAAGCTATTGCCTGGAAATGAAAACACGTACCATTCCATTTCAATTAAAATGTACTAACACCAGTTTCATTCAGTATTTCATGAGATAATATGAAAAAAATGATATTCCCGGCAATTTCACACGACAATATTAAGGGTTTTTTGCTCGTAACTTTGTAGAGAGGTTTCGAAAATACAAATTTGAGAAAAAATGTGCATTTGCAAGACGAGAATTTTCAGCCTGCATGCAAGACATTTGGACGTGTCGTTCGGGATATCAGCAAAAAAGCCATATCAACGGGCAGTCATTGTTTTTATCATGCGACTACAGTGCAAGTGCCTAGTGAGTTGTCTGCTCCGACACTGCATTTTTTCCCAGAGTTCTGCATCTAGCCAATGTTTTAGTCCTGACATGACCCTAAATATTCGCTTGTTCAACCAATTTAAACTTAAAGCTTAGCTTTGAAATTTGGCACACATAGAGCCAATGAATAGGGGTAGCTATGGCAACGAGCTCCGTCTCCTTATTCACCCTAGAAACTGAGAAATCAGCAGGGTTATTTGTGACGACGATTGAGCAACTTCCCTCAGGCTGCCCGAGGGGAAGTGCGCGAACGGCCGGTAGAAGGTAGAGCTTGCAAGACGAGAGTAGCAGTGAAGAAGATTGAGAAGCTTAGCAGTGAAGAAGATTGTGAGACTTGTGCTTGAGATAGAGCTCTGAAATTTTGTACCAACGGAGAAAAGCAGTCGGGCCAGGGGTGAAGCCAGGATTCAATTTGATGTGGTCAATTTTTTGGTCACCCCATTAACCCTCGCCCCACCGGGGGGGCCATCGATGGCCCCCCTAAGGTTTTTCCGGGATAGCAGAAAAACGACGAGGCGCAGCATCGCGGTTGAGGGCTCTACCTCTCACTGCATCATTTTCCCATCATCCCTGAAATTTTTTACCCCGGGTCACCCAAGGTCAGGGTCACCAGACGAGGTCAACCAAGGTCACCTCTTTTCACTTTAGAGCTCTGTAAGAGCTACATTTCAAAGTCGATCGATTTGAAACTTCACACACTTTATGACCCCTCCAGGGTCTACAAGGTGTATATCCGGGATTTTTTCGATTTCGTGCCCTGAGGTCAGGTCAGGAGGCCAACTCTCCCATTGGAAAAGCATGGGGAAAAGCTATTTCATGATATAAAAGCCACAAAAATGATTGCAAATACTCAGACTGCTCAGAACAACGTTTTTGGACACCCTTTCACGGATCCCAGGGGTCATATTTGCCCTTTGACTTTTCCAAGGTCATCCAAGGTCACCGGAGGTCAAAAACAGTATTTTGACAATAACTTTTGACCTAATTGAGCTAGAGCGGTGAAACAAACACCATCGTGTTTGTCTTGTCACTGGCTTTCATTTGATATACGGCAAGGTCACTTTTTGACCTTTCGTGACCTCAGGTCATATTAGGTCACGAGGTGACCTCTGGCGGTCAAACTACTGGCGGGAGGTCTTTACGTTCCACATAGCGGAAAAAGTACAGGCAATTTGCTATCAAATGTACTTTACCAGGCTTCAATAGCTCTAATGACATAAGAGTTATGCCCAGTTTGCTTAATCATTACATATTTGAGTGAAAATAGCCGATCTTGACCTAATTTGACCTCTGGAGGTCAAACCATTGACCTGAGCACTAAAACATGCGAAGTAATTTCTTACTGAATTCACGCGAGCTTTCTATTGCACTTTGCAGATTTGCGCTAACGCCCATATTTTCGGAGTTAGAGGGGGGCCATCGATGGCCCCCCCGGTGGGGCGAAGGTGGCGCCGGACCCCCGGTGGGGCGCGGGTTAAGTCTATGGTGAAAAATAGAATGGACTCGTTTTCAGGAAATACTGGATAGATAAGGCTGAAAATTCTCAAACTGTCTATTCTTACCACGATCTTAACCATAAAGTTGAGTTTTTGAGCATCTGACCTCTCAAAGGTCATATCAGGTCACGGGAGCAGAGAGTGGTTGTTTTGCCAATAACTTCTGACTGAATTGAGATAAAGCTCCCATTTTGTTTGCATTGTGTTTACATTGTCACGGGGAGTCGATTGATATGCAGCATGGCCATACCAGATCACTCTGTGACCCTGACCTAGGCCGAGCTCATGTCATTTTGACTATTGAAACCGTGACACGTTTATTCAGCAGCATCACATAATGACAGACACGGGTACTCTGCAAAACGGTAATAGCGTAACAGTACTTGATGAAGGGACAGAGAGGAGGTGATGAAGTTATCCCGGGAGTCGTCCCACTCATGAGGGAGAGAACGCTAGCGGTGCAGCTCACGAACCCCACCCCCCCGAGACCCCCGCGGCGGAAGCACCGCGGCCGCGCAACGAATCACGGGCGGGAGCGCCACCCGGCCACGACAGCGGACGGAGCGAGAACGACGGAGGGGAGCCCGGTCAGGTCGAGGATTATATGACCTAGCAAGGTCATATTATGTATCATTCGATTCGCCGCGATGAGAGGAGAGGAATCCAATGATGCATAAAGATTTGCTCTAGCTTTGGGCAGATCTAGAGGGGGAAACGTACACTGCTCTGTTGTAAGCCTATGGAGCCTTCTTTGACCTATGCTGACCTCAATATTGATCTGACGTAAAAATTCTACCTATAAATTCTCTTCGTCTTGGCAAGAGCTCTCGAACGCCGCCCGTAATTTTCCTTTAGCTTTCGTGGGAAACGAGATACGGAAGGGGGCGAAAAACGCCCTCAGCGGGGCGCGTCATGCAAGGGACCCAGCGGGGCGCGTGTTAAGTTAAGATAATTCATCATTATTCAGTGGCGGATCCAGGGGGGCAAAAAGGCAATTGTCCCCCCAAACGGAAAAGCTCGGGGCAAAACTATGTTTTTGCCCCCCCCCAAAGCGATCGACCTCCTTTTCCCCGACTCCTTTTTAGCTTGTAAGCAAGATTTTGGTGCTTCAGCTCTCAACTTCAAACAGAATTATTGAAGTTCAGTGTAAACATTGGGGCTTGGATAGGAAAAAAGTATCTCTTGAGTCCATATTTTTCACCCCGTGTGGTTTTTTTCGCTTTTCGTCTCCAGTTCCCAAAATCCTACCGAAAAGGCATATTGTAACGCAATTTTTCACTGCGCGACGTTTTTTTTGCTTTTCGACTTTGGTTTGCCCCTCCCAAACCACCCGGCTAGATCCGCCACTGTCATTATTATCATATTAAGTTAAGATTATTTAGCCTGTAGTTATCTTAGTTATGACCCTAGGCGTTAGCCTGTTGACCAGCAAATTTCTTAGTGCTGACATGGCCCTAAATGTTTGCCTGTTTATATAAGTGTCTCCACCGGCAAAAAAGTGGGGGGGTGGGGGGGGGCAGCCAAACTTCAACTTGATGCTGACAAAAATTTCAATATCAGGACCAAAAACTGTTCGAATTTGGGCTCCTTGTTGACTTCTGCAGCGGCTGGATATAGGAATGTCCAGTTTTCTCTCATTTTGACTGAGATCAGGAAATTCTTTGCCAAAAAGTGTGGGGGCCAGGCCCCCTGCCCCTCCTTTTCCGACGCGTATGCCTGTTTACCCCATTGAAACTTTAAACTTAGCTTTGAAATTTGACTCAAATGGAGTCAATAAACGGGGTAAACTAGGGAACGAACAGCTGGGGGCACACCATTTATGAGGGGCACCCCGGGAGAAAAATAGCACTTTTTAATGCAAGTACCCTAGTACCCTATGTACCCTAAGTACCCTATGCAAGTAAAAACTTGTCATGACATTTGCCTATGCAAGTGTCGAAACCAAAATCGGAAAATATGTAATGCTCCCCCTCCTGGCTCTGCCACTGCTGCAATGTAATGAGCATCGCAACCGACGCAACTACCATGCACGGCACTAAGCCCATCGCCCGACGACAGCACTGGGGCAAAAAACTGCGTCTCCTTATTTACCCTTAACCCTCGCCTCACCGGGGGGGCCATCGATGGCCCCCCTAAGGTTTTTCCGGAATAGCAGAAAAACGACGAGGCGCAGCACCGCGGTTGAGGGCTCTACCTCTCACTGCATCATTTTCCCATCATCCCTGAAATTTTTTACCCCGGGTCACCCAAGGTCAGGTCACCAGACGAGGTCAACCAAGGTCACCTCACTTCACCTTTAGAGCTCTGTAAGAGCTACATTTCAAAGTCGATCGATTTGAAACTTCCTACACTTCATGACCCCTCCAGGGTCTACAAGGTGTATATCCGGGATTTTTCGATTTCGTGCCCTGAGGTCAGGTCACGAGGCGACCTCTCCCATTGGAAAAGCATGGGGGAAAAGCTATTTCATGATATAAAAGCCACACAAATGATTGCAAATACTCAGACTGCTCAGAACAACGTTTTTGAACACCCTTTCACGGATCCCAGGGGTCATATTTGCCCTTTGACTTTTCCAAGGTCATCCAAGGTCACCAGAGGTCAAAAACAGTATTTTGACAATAACTTTTGACCTAATTGAGCTAGAGCGGTGAAACAAACACCATCGTGTTTGTCCTGTCACTGGCTTTCATTTGATATACGGCAAGGTCACTTTTTGACCTTTCGTGACCTCAGGTCATATTAGGTCACGAGGTGACCTCTGGCGGTCAAACCACTGGCGGGAGGTCTTTACGTTCCACATAGCGGAAAACGTACTGGCAATTTGCTATCAAATGCACTTTACCAGGCCTCAATAGCTCTAATGACATAAGAGTTATGCCCAGTTTGCTTAATCATTGCATATTTGAGTGAAAATAGCCGATCTTGACCTAATTTGACCTCTGGAGGTCAAACCATTGACCTGAGCACTAAAACATGCGAAGTAATTTCTTACTGAATTCACGCGAGCTTTCTATTACACTTTGCAGATTTGCGCTAACGCCCATATTTTCGAGTTAGAGGGGGGCCATCGATGGCCCCCCGGTGGGGCGAAGGTGGCGCCGGACCCCCGGTGGGGCGCGGGTTAAAATCTGAGAAATCCGTAGGGTTACTTCTGACGGAGATTGAGCAACTTCCTTCAGGCTAACCGTGGGAAAGTGCGCGAACGGCCGGTAGCAGGCAGGGGCGCAGCAAGAGCTTTGGTATGGGGGCACATCACTTTTGAGGGGCAGCCCGGGAGAAGAAATGTCACTTTTTAACGTACCCTAAAACATAGGCGGATCCAGGATTGCCGATCGGGGAGGGGGGCACCTTCCCGGGGGCGCCATCCGGACCGGGGGGCGCCATCCAGACCAGGGGGCGCCACTTATGACCAGCAAAACCTATCAGGTGGGCGCCAAATCCTATCGGTGGGCGCAGGATTTCGTATCCTGGGGGGTGGGAAGCGAAATTTCAGGGGGCGCCGTGACCATTTCAGGGGGCGCCGAGGGTCGATGGGGGAGGGGGCACGTGCACCCCTTGCCCCCCTGGACCCGCCTATGCCCTAAAAAAACTTATCATGTCATTCACCTATACAAGTGTTGAAACCAAAATCGGAAATGTGTTAATGCTCCCCCTCCTGGCTCTGCCACTGCTGAAATGTAATGAACATCGCAGCCGACGCAATCCCCATGCACCGCACTAAGCAAATCGCCCGATGACAACACTGCTGTACCGATAATTATATCACATTTCTTGACTACGCAAGATAAAAAACTAGATAAGAAAACTTAGATAGGTCCCCTTTCCTGCATCCGCCCCTGCTGCAACATGATGTTCATCGCATGCGAGCATGCGAGACAATTCCTGTACAGGACGGCCAGCCAGCCATGCCATCGCCGCCCTTGACCGCCGCCGTTACTCCTCCGCCCTTGACTTGCCCTCCGCCAGGCGTCGCTACCGGCCGATGTCAATTGCCCAACACCGCACTGAACCCTGTAAAAAGACTCGTTTTATTCACCTCACCTCATCACTATTTTAGACATTTACTCCTGTTTCGGGTGCTTATTTCAAGGTTTGAAGTTTTATACCTCGGCCTGGGTTTATGACGTAGGAGCCGGGACTTTAACAGTATACTAAAAAACCTTGGCTCTGAAGTAAACTTTACTGTGGAACTTTTGATCGTGGGGAAGATTGATCGTGGGGAAGAATTGAACGAGGGGAAGAACTGATCGTGGGGAAATATGATTTGTGGAACATCTGATATAGACCCGGCCAAAGAGGGTACTCGCGTGAATCTTTTGGGGATTAAGAAGGAGTTGATATATACATAGGAGCTTTGTGACAAACATCTGGAGTAAACCTTACGGTTAATTTGATCGATCGGTAAGACAAATTTCGCTCACTTTTCCTGCTTTGCCTTAAAACACGCCCGCGCCTGGCGGACGCCGCCTGGCGCGCCACTTTCGTAGTTGTTTGGCATTTTCCTACCATTAAAGTTGGGAAGATTTAAATTCGATATAGGGGCTTAAAATCTTGTTTGGACTACCCTGAAATTTAAACTTGTAAGCGGACCAAGTTTGTTGATTGAAAGCAGGTTTAATATCAAGGATAGGCGATTGGAGTTTGGAAGACAGCACATATTGAACCAGGCACTTAATAAGGCACATAATACAGAGTTTTCAAACTTGATTTGGTTAGCATCAACTTGGACACTGCTTCCATACAAAATTCTGTCTGAGCTGAGCTCAGCGTTTTCCACGCGAGTTTGGGGCATCAGACTAAAATTTTGAATACTTCAGAATAACTCCGCTGATACACAAATTGATTTGTGTAGGTATTCTAAGCTCCCTGTTTGTCTTCTTTGCTGCTCCTTGTCTGGAAGTTGCATATCTATGAAAGGGGGTTGTTTTGGATTAAACTCTGATTAGGACAGGACGAACAGGCAAACAGATCACAATCCTGTAATTTCTCATTTTCTGTCCTGACTGTCAATTTATGTGGATGTGATCACTCAGTGACTAGCTTTGAAGCATTTGGGGTACACTGGTGGAATGTAAGCTTAAGTTTGGACTTCAAGTTGAGTTTTAATATTCAATTAAATCTAATCTGTAGAGAGAACTTACAGTCCTTTGGTTGTCTCCATTGATTTGGCTTTCCCTGGAATCAAAGGTTTTGAACTGCCTTGAAGTTTGGACTTACTCTCCCTGAAATCCATAGTAAGTCCAATTGAAGCAATTCTTCCAACCAATCTAAACATACTAACCTCCACACAGAGATACAGAGGTAGAAGATAAGTGCAGCACAAAGGCTACATTAATGTGAGACTTCAACACTTGGTCCACAGATATGCAGGACATTGTAGACTGCTAACTGGTTCTATGGTGTGTGGTTAGTGAGAATACTCTGTGGTCTGTGCATATGTTGATATGAATGTAGGACAAAAAGTTTAAAGAGAAGACAGGGAACAACTAAATAACAATAACAAAACAAAAGCTGCAATCAAACAAAACAAACAAACTACACAGAACAGGTAATTTACAGCTGTGAACACACTTGGCAGTTTGTACATTGCTAGCAATTCCGTATATGGTTGTTGATTTAGATATAGGATTAGTTGAAGGATAAGGAAAAGTCAAAGAAACACCCACAAAAAATAATAATAATAAATAAGAACACCCCACAAAGCAAACAAAGCAAGCAAGCAAAGCAAACACTGACTGATCATGGAATAGATGCTATTCCAAACAATATTCACCCTAGGCTAGTCACAACTGACACTAATACCAGTAGCAATGATCATGGAATAGATGCTATTCCAAACAATATTCACCCTAGGCTAGTCACAACTGACACTAACACCAGTAGCAAACAAACAAATCACAAACGCACACAAATCACACACTGTGGCAACATTGGGGAGGGGGGCTTGATCGGGGACATTTCCCCTCTCTGACATCATATCCTGCTGAAACCCCTAACAAGATGTTGTCTCAGAACACTGAGGGAAGTCCTACTCAAAACACTTTGAGGCATAAACATGGGGCTTGGTCCACGAAATCTTTCACTATTCCAGATGGCCCTTCCATCCTCATTTTGAGACCAGTTGACCCGCAGCACTCCTTCCAGCGGAGAAGTCCGTTCGCCCTTAAAAGGGAACTCGACAGCATAGTAGGAAATCTCCTACAGGCCAGATGTATATCTGGAGGGTCTCTCCTCATCGAGGTACGAGACCGAGACCAGGCCGAAACACTCCTCCAGGTTCAAACCCTGCTCAGCATCCCCATTCAGGCCGAAATTTCTATTAACTACAACATGACCAGTGGCAAGATCTACTCCAGGGATCTCATGTACCTGTCTGAGGAAGAATTCCTCGATGAACTGGAGGAGCAGGGAGTGTGTGGGGTGATCAGGATGCCACAAGGGAGGGACCGATCCGCTCCAAACCCCATGGTCAAACTCCTTTTTCGGGGAAGAGCGGCCCCCACACACATAATGGCAGGGTACATTCGTCTACAGGTGGATGAATGGCTGAACCCCCCAAACGCTGTGGCTGGTGCCAAAGGTACGGCCACGTCTCGAGGCACTGCCGCAGACGCGACCCAGCGTGCGCCTACTGTGCGGGGAAGCACCCCACATATAGCTGCCCAAGGGAGGGGAAAGAGAAGTGCGCCGGATGTGGAGGCGCCCACACTGCCGACTCCCGAGAGTGCCAGCTGTGGAAGGAGGCCCGAAAACGCCAAGGGGGAAGGACCGCCAGCCCTCCACCACGTGACCCGGGTTCTTTGCCACCCCTTCAGGAGAGTAGTCCGGCTCAGGGAACCCGTCTACCCCCTCGCACGGGAGTCCTCAAGCCACACCCAGGGACACCGGAGCTCGGATCTCACGTCCTGCACAGGCCTCATCGCGTCCGATGGCGATGACTATGCCACTCACCTCCTCCCACCTTCCCTTCGACAGCGGCTTTGAAGGCCGGGAAAACTCGCCCAGTCCCCCAGTGGCTGGCACGGACTGTCCAGTCGAGTCCCCAGTACTCAGTACTCAAGCAGGGTCCCCTACACCCTGCTCCAGCGTGGTATCTCCCACAGTGGGCTCCGCGGTAGAGTCCGGTGAACACGATCACCGCGACAAATCCCCCGCGTCCGGCTCCCTAGCATCGCTTGCATGCTCCGCCACTCCTGAGTCGCCTTCAAGTGACCACACCTACTTCACCCCCTCCACCGTCAGAAAGGCATCGCCCAAGCAGACCCGCGGGAGGCGCCCGAACCGCCGTTTCAAATGAAGTCCAAACATATTTTGCAATGGAACACTAACTCACTGATATCCAACTGGGCTGAATTCAAGCACTACGTTTTAAAGCATGGTCCTCTTGTTGCAGCCGTACAAGAAACACGTTTTAATGACACTGATCCTTACAAATTCACCATATCAGGATACTCCCTTTACACACATAATTTGAATCGTTCGCCGAGACAGGGAGGGACGGCTCTATTTATTTCTAACAAGCTGCTTCACCGTGAAATCAAGGTCAACACCAAATTAGATTACGTCGCTGCACAAGTTCATCTCTTTCAGATTGATATATCTATTGTCTCGCTTTACCTCTCACCATCTGCACCATTTCCAATAACTTCACTCGTACATCTTTTTGATAACTTGGCGCAACCGGTAATGATATTAGGAGACTTCAATGCACATCACCCAGCTTGGGGTTGCACACATTTAGACTCACGGGGAAGGCAGACAGAAGAAATAATGAATAAACACAATCTGGTTTTTCTAAATGATAAAACTCCAACCCATCTCCCAAACAATCGAAGCCACGAACCATCAGCTATCGATCTCTCTTTGGTTTCATCTCAAATAGCCCCTTTCTTCTCCTGGAATATCCAGAGCGACAAACTTTTCAGTGACCATCTGCCCATTCATATAAGCCTTGATAAGGAATCTGGGCAAAACGATTACAATTTCTTTCCAAAATGGAATTTCGCGCGCGCAAACTGGGAAGATTATCGACGACAAACTGATTACTCACTTTCCAAACTGCCCGATATCGACGAGTTCTTGTTGAACATACTAGAGAAGGCTGAAAACAATATCCCAAAAACAGTTGCACCCAAGGCGCAGACGGCTGCAGGCTGGTGGTCCCCGGCCTGTAATCGGGCTGTTGCTGTGAGGCGACGGGAAGAACGCAAATTTAGACGTGATCTTAGTAGCACCAGTAAAGAAAGGAGTGCGATAGAGGCCACCAAATCATGTAAAGCAACTATTTTACAAGCCAAAAAGAATACTGGGAGAGTTTTGCCAACTCATTCAATCGTTTCACTCCTGTGGGTAAAATTTGGTCCCAAGTGAAATATATATCCGTACGTAAGCCACCTTCTCGGGAATTCCCTCAATTGTACATAAATGACAGATCCTTCACTGAACCAAATGAAGTAGCGTCTCAGTTTGCTTTACATTTTGCCTCGGTTTCCTCTCAGTCCCAATATTCTAAATTAGCTTACCCCATGTTCCAAAATCTAACACATACAGGGAAAAAATCATTTCTTAGAGCTATAAATGAAATGTGGATGTCAGGAAGTTTTCCGGCATCCTGGAGCAGAAGCACTATGATTCCTATATTAAAGCCTGACAAACCTAAACATCTTCCCTCCAGCTATAGGCCAATTTCACTTACAAGTTGTGCATCCAAAATCGTTGAAAGAATGATCAATTCTCGTGTTCGTGTTTTTCTAGAATCCAACGACATCCTCTCGCCATTCCAAAATGGATTCAGGACTCAGAGAAGTACCACCGATAGCCTCCTACAGCTGATCGACTCCTGCCAAAAAGGTTTTGCCAAGAAGGAAATTACGGTTGCCCTATTCTTAGATTTACAATCCGCCTTCGATAAAGTTCATTCTGATGCACTGCTAATCAAGTTACATAAAATAGGTATCCGCGGACGATTGTTCACATTTGTAAGAAACTTCTTGTCCAACCGTACCTTTTCAGTGCGGTGTGGAAATGTGCATTCAAATGTATACTCTCAAGAACAAGGACTCCCACAGGGGAGTGTCCTCTCGCCCACTCTTTTCCTGATAATGATCAATGACATGCTAGAAAAGGTATATGAAGATTCATTTAAGCTACGATATTCTATATACGCAGACGACGTTACTATATGGTATACTGACCGTAATGTCGATACTGGCTTCCATCAGATTCAAAAAGCATTAAGCCGATGCTTGGTTTGGTGCAACAAGTGGGGGTTGAAGATATCTGCCTCCAAATAAAAAACTATGATTTTCTCGAGGAAAAACTTGGTGCCAAACCCAACAAAGCTGCTCTCATTAACAGGTGAAAATATACCTGTCGTCCCGTCGCATAAATACCTCGGCATGCTTCTTGATAGTAAGCTATCATTTGGTCTTCATGTTGATGACATTAGGAACCGCTGCCTTCGTAGGCTAAATATCCTACGGTGCATCGCTGGCCAAAACTGGGGCGCTGATAGGAAAACTCTTTTACAACTATATACTTCACTTATTCGACCCATCCTAGAATATAATGGATTTCTCTTTGATAAAATAAATGAAACCAGGAAGAACTCGCTTGAAACTATTCAAAATGAAGCAGTACGCATAATCACGGGGGCATTTCGCACCTCACCTGTCTGCAGCTTACTAGCCGAAGTAAATCTGCCCTCGCTGGCTCATCGTAGGCTCCTTCAGCTCACAAGGTACTCTATTCGCGTAAACGCTGTCCATAATCATCCTTCTCTTCAAATCCTCTCTAACGTCCCTCAGATACCCGACAATGAATACAATCGAAACAAATATACCATTGCAAAACACTTATGGGATATCAAAGATATTGCCCTTGAATTCCCACGTATCCCAGTAAGCTACACACCCAAGCTCTCCCCCTTTTGGACTATGAAAAACATTTGCGTCAATTATCTTATCAATGAATCCAGGCGTTTCTTCTCAACTTTCGAAATACGAGGTAAGTTTGCGGAATTCCGCGAGCTGCATGAAAATTATTTCTTCTTATACACCGACGGTTCCCGCACCGGAAAAGGGACGGGAATAGGAATTTACGGAAACGGGGTAACCAGGAGTCTACGGCTCTCCGACTATAATACAATTTACACTGCAGAGCTGATAGCGATCCGAGAAGCGTTTCAATATATTTTGGAATCCAATAAAACTAAAGCGATAATATGTACAGACTCGCGATCATCAGCAAACATTCTTGAAACATTTCATAATTCCTCGCACCCGGTTGTCAACGAAATACGTCACTTAAATAATCGTATTCCATCAAAAGTAATAATTAAAATTTTATGGATACCCGGACATGCGGGTATTGCTGGAAACGAAAAAGCCGACTTCTACGCGAAGCAAATTATTAATCTACCTGCAAATAATAACTACCCTTGTCCCACCTCAGACATAATTAGCCACGCTAACCTGTGTTTTAGAACGTATCGGCAAAAACATTGGGAACGACAAAACAAGCATCTGAATCGTATCAAACCACAGCTCCGATCTTGGAATTCTTGCCACCAGAATCACCGGAAAAAAGAACGAATTTTAGCGAGACTCCGAATTGGTCACACTTCATTAACACATCAGTATATTTTTGACCGCATGTATGGAATAACAACCCCCCCCCCAGATGCCACGTTTGTGAAGATCCCTTTACGATAGAGCATTTCCTCTTAACCCTCGCCCCACCGGGGGCCATCGATGGCCCCCTAAGGTTTTTCCAGGATAGCAGAAAAACGACGAGGCGCAGCACCGCGGTTGAGGGCTCTACCTCTCACTGTATCATTTTCCCATCATCCCTGAAATTTTTTTACCCCGGGTCACCCAAGGTCAGGTCACCAGACGAGGTCAACCAAGGTCACCTCACTTCAACTTTAGAGCTCTGTAAGAGCTACATTTCAAAGTCGATCGATTTGAAACTTCCTACACTTCATGACCCTTCCAGGGTCTACAAGGTGTATATCCGGGATTTTTCGATTTCGTGCCCTGAGGTCAGGTCACGAGGCGACCTCTCCCATTGGAAAAGCATGGGGAAAAGCTATTTCATGATATAAAAGCCACAAAAATGATTGCAAATACTCAGACTGCTCAGAACAACGTTTTTGGACACCCTTTCACGGATCCCAGGGGTCATATTTGCCCTTTGACTTTTTCAATGTCATCCAAGGTCACCAGAGGTCAGAAACAGTATTTTGACAATAACTTTTGACCTAATTGAGCTAGAGCGGTGAAACAAACACCATCGTGTTTGTCTTGTCACTGGCTTTCATTTGATATACGGCAAGGTCACTTTTTGACCTTTCGTGACCTCAGGTCATATTAGGTCACGAGGTGACCTCTGGCGGTCAAACCACTGGCGGGAGGTCTTTACGTTCCACATAGCGGAAAAAGTACTGGCAATTTGCTATCAAATGTACTTAACCAGGCCTCAATAGCTCTAATGACATAAGAGTTATGCCCAGTTTGCTTAATCATTGCATATTTGAGTGAAAATAGCCGATCTTGACCTAATTTGACCTCTGGAGGTCAAACCATTGACCTGAGCACTAAAACATGCGAAGTAATTTCTTACTGAATTCACGCGAGCTTTCTATTGCACTTTGCAGATTTGCGCTAACGCCCATATTTTCGGAGTTAGAGGGGGGCCATCGATGGCCCCCCCCGGTGGGGCGAAGGTGGCGCCGGACCCCCGGTGGGGCGCGGGTTAAAATGCCCAATCCACAACCTACACCGTCGTCCCATTATGGATTACTTCTTCCAGAAACACATCCATCCCTCATTGCCCATTCTCCTTGGCGATGAACATCCCGAATTACTAAACCTCCTTTTCACCTTTCTTTACAGAACACGGTTAGAATTATTTATATAAGTTGAAAGGGTTTTCCACACAATTTGGCGAAACGTGTGGTTTTTACCTAGGATAGGTTTGTCCTGGTTTTTTACCTTCGGGTTTTCCAGGAAATAACGTTTAGCTGATCATTATCAGGACACATATACACAACCCACCCAAAATCCATCACCACACATCCACTTCCCCAGTCGCGCCAGCACTACCCGAGCGAGCGGCCCCGGAACTGCGCCGGGTGTTTGTACGCCCAGTGCAGGGCTCGGGGGCCCCCGGGGGTGCGAGGCCGGCTAAATACACAACACCCAAATGCGCACCACCTATTAGGTTATATATTCCTCGTCGCGATTTCGGCCCAAAATTCGGTGTGCATTTGGGCTCAGAGGACCTTGGCCAACATCCCTTTAGAACTGGGTCCCATTGACCCTCCAAAACTGGCCGGGTACCTCCAAAGTTTTCCTCTCCAGCGGATGGAAATTCCTCTGCTTATGACTAAAAAAAAAATGTTAGAACCAGAAGTGGAACCTTTAAAACCCCCAGAATTCTAGAGAAGTATCTCATGTTCGCCCCTGATCTATACCAGGCAAACTTAGACCAGCATGGAGCACGGTGGTTCAGTTGGGTTCAGTGGGAAATGTCAGCGGCCGGACATGAGATACTTCTCTAGAATTCTGGGGGTTTTGAAGGTTCCATTTCTGGTTCTAACAGTTTTTTTGCAGCAAAATTTAACATGTAATTCCAATGGGACTGTTTGCAAGGGTTTGGGGCACGGGCCAGTTGGAAAATTTAAGTGGTGCTTAAGGGCAGCCCCTCCAAAGTTAGTTGGCAGCAATATACTGTTACGGCGTACAAATGCGACTGCTCCATAGGGCTTACGTGTTAAATTGCTCATTTTCAACCACGTGCTAGCCACAGCCTATGGCTGTTGGAAGAAATATAACGTCGTCATTGGAAGGCCTGTTCCCTGCCCTTTCCACTTTCCATTTGGTATTTTTATGTCAGATGTACATAAATGCCTAAAAAAACGATTTCCGAGAACCATGCAAATGTAAGCCGCAAATTTCCCGGCGTACACCCCGTACGCCGGCGGTCGCGTAGCGCAGCGGTTAGAGCGATGGTCTATAAATCAGACGATGGTGAGTTCGAATCCCAGTCTCGGCTTCCGCTTTTAACCACTGGGTGGAGCACTGCGAGTGATATGGTTGTTTTTTTACTCAATCAAGGGAGTGCTTAGAACTCTTCGTGAGCATTCAGATGTTTCACTACATGACCAAAGATAGAGCTGCCACTTTGTTATCCACTTGCCAAATTGGGAGAAGCGGACAATATGGAATACCAACGGGGCAAAGCAAGGAATGCCAGCAGTCATCTAATGATAATAATAATAATTGTCCGGCTTAATGACACACCAACAGCCAATAGAGGAGGCAGCATGGTTCCCTGTTTCGTTTTGAGTTATAATTCCCTTTCTGATCAGCCCCTGCTGATTTTTTGCATCATTTGGGGCGCCTGGACAATATTTTGGCTGTTAGCGAACCGTTTCGAACAACACCGACTAATATAACAATGATAATAAAACGTCATAGGCGGATCCAGAGGGCGGGCAAGGAGGGCACGTTTTCTCCCCCATGATCGACCCTCGGCACCCCCTGAAATTATCACGGCGCCTCCTGAAATGTCGCTTCCCACCCCTTCCCCCCTCCCCCAGGATGCGAAAATCGGCACCCACCGATAGGATTTTGCGCCCATCTGATAGGTTTTGCCCGTCAAAAGTGGCGACCCCGGACCGGATGGCGCCCCTCCCCCTCGGGAAGGTGCCCCCCCGATCGGCAATCCTACATCTGCCTATGTAAAACGTCACCAGGGAAAGGGGGAATTTCTGAAGTTGTCTCTGGTCAAATACCAATGGATGAAAAAGGCATCTCTGACCGAACTACTGTCTTAAATATAATAAACGCACGGATGAACTCTGGAAATTTTAGGACCAATACCTGTCCTCAATTTACCGTGTCTGCGTAAAACTGCGTAGATAGTGATAATCTGCAATTTTTACACGACGTTACTTTTTTGGATTTCCACGTCTGCGGGGAAAACATGATTTTTTAGATGCCTCAAATAAAGCTTTCAATATGTTTTTCATAAAGATGACACGGGAATTGTTCTATGTAGTTTGGCGATAACTTCGCTTTTTCACGAAGCGGCAAGAAACTCGACAAGAAAAGGAAGCAAACTTAGTCTTAAACCAACATCCAATCATCAAATTAGAAATATACTTGACAAAAATCTGAAGGACATTGGACAAACTCCCTGCATCCACCTGGGGCCCTGGACCAACCCTCCCTGGATCTGCCTACGTCAACCAGAATGCAAAAGTTCAGGCACCAGCGATTTTTTCACACTGCAAACATCAGCATTCAAAAGATACCATCTGAATGCAATATCTACTGATCACTCATAGGTAGCTTCCGTGCAGTGGTGGATACAAGGCAGAGGGCTAAGGCCTCAAGCCCCCTCCATGTTTAAGTGCCTATAGCTAATGCATAGGCGGAGACTGATGATAATTTGAGTTTTAGGGCACTTCAGCTGGGGAGGCTATATGTGTTCGTCTGTAACGCATTACATCATTCCGTCATTCCAAGATTGGTTTTATTAGCTAGACTGGCATATACAGAGAGTGCATACATAGGCGAAGACTGATCTGAGGCGTTGGTGGGTGGTGCTTGAGTCCACTAGCCCCCCTCCCCACCTCAAAATGAAGTCCTGGATCCACCATTGATTCCACGCAAGTGTATTGCCAAATGTCACAATGCGGTCTTCCTAGCATACACAATAATTATCCAAATATCTTCAATATTTGATTAACCACCCCACAACGCCGCCAATTGCTCCAGTAAGGACTATAATAACTTCCTCACACTCGTAAACAACAATCATAAAGTGAACAAACGAAATACGGCTCAAATACCAAACTAAATAGTTTGCCACTTCTTGCTTTTCAACTACATTTTATCGTTTCATGAGGACATTTTTTCGTTTTTAAGGACGTTTTTCGTTTTCTCCTTTTGCGTAGTGTAGCTTGCCCAATACATTTCAATGGCGCAAACTTGTTTGCAGTGACTAAAAAATGAAAACAATTCATTAAAAAGTGTGCAGTGTAGTCAGTACTTCAAATTCTAAAAGAAAAAAAAGAAAAACCCCAGACCAGGATCAAAAGCTAAAACCCACGCAGTACACTGCCAGAGACACTGCTAGAATGAGCAAAAAAAATGAACGCGAAGGGACAGTGCTTTTGCCACGACAGTGCTGTGCAGACAGTGCTGTGCAGACAGTGCTGTACTTTTGCCACAGAAAATCGGTGCAAAAGCATAGATGAGACGTGGCATGGTCTGTCCATAGACTAAAACTGTGTGTGTGTGAGTGTGTGTGTGAACTAAAACTCCATGTCTAGACCAAAGCTACAATGAAGGAAACAAAAAGGCTACGCACAGTGCGGATAAGGATAACAATTAGCTAAAATAAATCAGAAAAGGGTAAAACTCAATGTTTTGGTCCAAGACAATCTTCAGGTGAACTACACCTGCATGCAACTATATGCATCTAGACAAAACTACATGCATCTCTCTTGCAATGCAGCTAAAAATGTGCATACACACAATCCCAACTTGGCAAGACTAATCAGCTTTGGGAATTGCACTTAGATTGAATTTCACTATGTCCAAGTGGGATACCAGTTCTGGTTCAGTACCCACAGACAAAATATTCAAATTTTCTGTCAGGAGTCATGCTATTCTGCCAACTTTTGCAGCTCCTTATAAACATATCAAATTTTGTACCTAGTCCTACCAAACTGTTTTTTCTCATCTATTTCTTAACTAATTTGTAACTTAAAGGCTCAGTTTCCATGGGCTAGAGGCGATTCAGATAGACCTGAGATTCAGGATACAGCAATCACGGTTTCGATGGCACTTTGGCTGGATACAAAAGGATCTGTAACCAATAGAACACTTCAATCTTGAATATGCCAACATTTCTAGTACACCATTCAAGTTTTCTTTCACTCTCATTTCACAAATGTTTTAAGTTTTGTTTAAGGGTTGACTGTTCTGTTGATGAATTTTGTTACTGATTTTTTTCTGAAGTGTTGATACAATTTTGTTTTGTTTAGTTTTGTCTAATAAAAAAGTAAGTTATACCCTCTCCAGTCAACTCTCCTTTATCTCTGCACTGTAAGGGAAATCTTTACCATCACAATGCCAAATCCTGCCAGATCTTGTTGGATGTGGATTTACAAGAACTGGATTGAAAATGGTTACCATTGCCAAAAGCTCTAAGCATATTGATTGCATCCGAAAACTATGTGTGGCCACGCTCGACTATGAATGGAAACTGGGACTATTTCTTACACCTATAAAAAACAAGTACTGCAACTCAATAACCTACAAAGTCACTCTTAGAAGTTAAGCAGTCTTGACAGCTGGAAATAGCTCACTGCTGGTACCCAAGACGCATCACATATGAAAGTTTTCACAAGTTAGCGTCTCAAGAAATCACACTTAATAAGTTTTTGGATCACAGCTGCAACAGGACCAGAAAAATACCATTTTCTTTTCCACATCAGAAAGAATTTTTGGATAACTCAATGCTGCCTTGATATCAGAGTCCACATGTCACACATCTAGGAGAACACACCAAAAACAAGGAATGTGTTCCAGCGTAGACTACAATTGATGCTGCAGCCGCTCAACAAAAACATAAACACTGCTGAAACCTTGCACAGGTTTAACTGATTTCATCTCACTTCATCTCTATTTTGGTTTACAGAGTGCAATATAGCTGTTGCTAGTCTTCAAACTAAAGCAAACCAGGCAATCAGAGTTGTTAGGTAACCAAAATCATTCAGTTTGGAGTCAGAATACAAACTTACCTGCCTAGATTGAACTTTTGACCAAGAACTCAGGAAGGAAGAAAGGCTTCTCCAAAAATTGGACTCCAATCACTTGTTTTAACAAGCTGCAAGAACTCACTCTATTTAGTGAGTTCCTTTTTTGGCACACAAATATGGCCCAACACGCAGTCAGTATCTTGACTTGAGAACAAAAATGCCTTTTCCTTAAAAAAAGATAAAGGAGAGAGGGTTCAAACTGACTGCAATCAATCTCGGTAAGTTTTCGTAATTTAACTCACATCCGCTGCAAACCAAACTGTCTAATAAATAGCTTTGCAACAAACAAAATGCCCCCGATACCTAATTGTTGTCAATTTCTATTGAAAACTGAGTGAACAAAAAGCACAGAGTTTGCCGCTATTTTGGAGCGCCCATATTTAGTCTTAGTTTGGAAGAAATTTGGAGGAATCTACCAGTTTCTCCTAAATGATGAAGACAAAAATACATTTAATTTTGTTTTTTTGAGCTTTTAGCTGTTGTTTTCATCACGTTCGAGACATTTGTTAATTTTGAAGAGAAAATTGTGGCAATACAGCTATATTTTTGTATTTTTGATCCGCTTATCTAGCGGCTTGCACTACTAAACTTTGGTGTACCCGTCCTCTATTACCCTGCTTAAGGGTATATTTTTTATTTTTGGTATGTAAAATTGATCAGGCTATCTTCTGGGTGCAGTTTTTAGCACAGAGCTACATACAGAGAGTGGACATAGCAACGGCTTTCTCTCCGTTGCTATGGCAGAACTGCTGCCTTCGTCAGCTGTTGCGCTCGAAGGACGCGACAATTTCGGTGCGTTAAACAGATAGGAAAAATGAGTGTTTTTTCAACGCGGCCAATTTAAGGAAATAGGCTACCCTGAGTTTCAAAATTGGCTTCAAACTCATCGATAATGTTTTTTTCTTCAAAGAAAGCATGTGCCCAGGAAGTGTGACAATGGAAATAGTAAAATACTCCATTATTCCGAGGGCATTACCAGACATGCACATCTCAGTATTTATGTCACGGAAAGAGAATTAAAAAACAATCGGAAGAAGCTCGGTTACTTTTTTAGAGAGGAAAATGTTAAAGCTACAATCTGCACAACTATTTGTGCCACTTGCTTCATCTTACGGCAAATTAGAGAACGGAAACCATAACCACTGCTGGGTCTGGTGCCGACCTAGTGCTATTTTGTTCAACAATTTACCTGCGTAGTAGTTTTAACGGGGATAGCGGTACCTGGGTCGAGGGGGGACCTATTGTCTGCCGGCGTATTCATATTAGCGTGCCAACCGTACATGCTTCAAATCAATTTCGGTCCAATATTACGTCCACAGCGAAGCCTACTTTCTACGCCTGCTGGAAGCTTTTGGGGCAACGTTAGGACACGGTCATGAAAGGCTAGCAACTGGTAACACCAATGAATGAAAGCAAAAGTAGTCATAGCTACCCTAAGCCTCGGGATGTACTTAAAAATCCACAGTACTTACAGCTTATTGTCAACCATCGCTCAGGCGGTTGGAGAGGTCGCGCTGAACTTCAGTCGCGTGATAATGCAGACGGGTTGTAGCATGGCTTGAACACTCTGTTGTGGTATCCGTTACGCACACTGTGTATCATGAGATCGATTATAATTGGAATGAAGACTCGGTTGAAGACGTCTTGATATTTGCCAATCGCTTTGAGAAAAATAACGTACAACTTGGTGTTAAATTGGTATCTGAACACCGAGATTAACTAGTTGGCGATGTTGTGCCGCCATCACAAAAGCACAAACTTCAAAAGTACGACGAATTCGATACTCTCTGTGACGGCATCTCAAATAACACATGCCAGCGACGCCATGTCAGGCTCGCAACTGGAGCGGTCCACAGGAATTTGTTCAGGTGAGTTTGTTTTTTTGGTGTCGTCTCGTGCAAACTTTCCGAAAGATACTTGCGATTCTTGGCGCTGCGGCAACACCGGGAGGCGAAGCTTCAGGATTTCAGGCGGGGGGAGAGGGAGGGACGAGATGGATTTTGCGGTTAGTACCCGCAATGGATTTTGAATTACCAAAACTCCCCATTCTCGGGCTGGGGAACCTGGCCCCTTCCCCCGTGGTGCCGGCTTCCATCTAAGCGTGGGTCCATGAATGAATGTTGATGTCAATGGAAATCCTGGATCCGCCTATGATGGGAAGTGACAGTTAAAGTGCAGTCGGGAATGCTTCTGGGGGTGCACAATAGAGTGGAATGCCCAAACGTCAGGATGCAAATTAAATTCTAATTAGCTATGTGCAGTGACGGATCCAAGGGGGGCAAAAAAGGCATTTGCCCCCAAACGGAAAAAGCTCGGGGCAAAACTATGTTTTTGCCCCCCCTCCCCGAAGTGGTCGACCTCCTTTTTTCCCCTGACTCCTTTTTAGTTTATAAGCGAGATTTTGGTGCTTCAACTCTCAACTCCAAACAGAACCAGTTAAGTTCAGTGTAAATATTAGGCCTTGGACTGGAAAAAGGATCTCGAGCCCATCTTTTTCACCCAATAACGTTTCTTTTTCGCCTTTCGCCCCAAATACCCAAATTTCTACCGACAAGTGGTATTGTATCGCAGCTTTCACGGCGTGACGTTTTTTTGTTGTTGCTTTTTTTGCTTTTCGACCTTTGACTTCGGTTTGCCCCTCCCAAACCGACCGGCTAGATCTGCCACTGGCTATGTGCTTGCGAATGTGTGTACCACCGGTTTCTGGGCACTCCCAGTGACCTGTCTATATCGCGCCCAGACAGAGGCAAGAAACAAAGCGAAGACGAACTTTCTGTATATTGTTGCACAGTGAAAGATGTTGAAAACACATCACAGATCACATTGACAACCTGATTGTGGACAACATTTTCTTCTAAGCCCGGAACTCCCAATTGACAGACCATCTTTGCAGCGATTGCCTATCTCCGCATCATAAAAAACTCTGAGTAAAAAATGAATCATGTTTTTAGGCTGGAGAGTTTTCAAGCATTCCTTTACCTCAAAAGGCAAGTTAAGGAAACGGGTAAAAATACTATCCTCTCTGCGCAATGGAATCCAAAATGTTGATTCCAGTGCCCCAGGCTTCGCGGCGAGGACGCAGGATAGTGATCATTTGAAAGCTTTTAGGAGAAATGAAGGTGAAATATCCAAAACGCTTCCAAACGTTAATCGGCCCGGTTCTGGACGTTGGCTGGGCATGAAAGTGATGGTTAAAAACAACGAATGCAGCATAATTCGCTGCGAGTTCTCTTTTGAAACAGCAGACTGGATCAAACCGCTCAGTCGGCCAGTAAAGCTCAACGTCCAGCACCCGTTTCCATAAAAGAAACGACATAGTATAGTCTAGAAAAAGGAGTTCAAACGACTCATGATCTTGATTGAATGTGACGGAACCCTTAGCAGTGCTCAACAAGTCATGGTTCTCATTTGATTCCTTACGTTGCGATAACGGTCTACGCCTCATTGTTGGTGAACACTTCATACCATCCTCTATGAACAGGTGCAACAAGAATAATGGAACTCGAAGGAACGTACAAATATTTAGGTTTACTACAAAACAGCGTGTGTGGGACCTTTGTAAAACCATAGAGGAATGTGGAAAGACACGAATCAGTGATTTCGACAAAACTGGTGCTATCATGACGAGTGACGTTTCAAAACTTTACAGGACATTCAGTGTCCAGCCTTTTTCTTGAATGCATTGTTTGTGACCAGAGGACACACCAAGTTACCCCGAGATGGGGCGAGTTAAGCCATTTGACTTTGACCTATTCATGATCAAATATCTTACACACCGACAACATTCAAGCTTTGGCTCACACATCATTTGAAAGCCAAAGGAATAGTCTTTTGAGCAATGGCAGAACACAGTCTATACATTGATCCATCTCTGAGATATTATACCAAAATAAAAATCATGTTCAAGTTTCAACTAGCCCCGGCATACGCGGATCCAGGATCGCCGATCGGGGGGGGCACCTCCCGGGGGGCGCCATCCGGACCAGGGGGCGCCACTTTTGACCGGCAAAACCTATCAGGTGAGCGCCAAATCCTATCGGTGGGCGCAGATTTTCGCATCGGGGGGAGGGGGGTGGGAAGCGACATTTCAGGGGGCGCCATCGACCTTTCAGGGGGCGCCAAGGGTCGATCAGGTGGGGCACGTGCCCCCCTTTGCCCCCCCCTGGATCCGCCTATGAGCCCCGGTCTACTTATAATTGTTTGATCCCCCAGCCCAATATTCCGGCAAGGGGCCAGCACAATGATACAACCGCCCATCAAACCTCTAAGACATGTGTATGCAAATTATACAATATGCTATAGGGAAAGTGCGAAATCTGGAATTTTACGAGCTCCCCAGGGATTTCTTGAACTCCCTGATCAGTTAGTGGGCTTGTGAAATCCCTTGGAGTTTCCACAATCACTGGCTAACCAGAGAGCTTGCAAAATTGACAGGATTTTGCGAGCTCATTGAAACTTGCATGAGTCTGCAAACTACCTACACGTTTTAAATGATGGGGGAAATTCCTAATACACTCATTTTGACTATGACAAAATGTAAATTAGAAAAAAATTTAAATGAGTAGTGCAGAAAAAGCCCGATATAAGGGTCCAAATTAAGGTCAGTTACATGATGGTGCCCCCCCCCGGGAAGGTGCCCCCGGTCGGCAATCCTATATCCACGTATGCTTTAACTGTCACTTCCCATCATAGGCGGATCCAGGATTTCCATTGACATCAACATTCATTCATGGACCCACGCTTAGATGGAAGCCGGCACCACGGGGGAAGGGGCCAGGTTCCCCAGCCCGAGAATGGGGAGTTTTGATAATTCAAAATCCATTGCGGGTACTAACCGCAAAATCCATCTCGTCCCTCCCTCTCCCCCCGCCTGAAATCCTGAAGCTTCGCCTCCCGGTGTTGCCGCAGCGCCAAGAATCGCAAGTATCTTTCGGAAAGTTTGCACGAGACGACACCAAAAAAACAAACTCACCTGAACGAATTCCTGTGGACCGCTCCAGTTGCGAGCCTGACATGGCGTCGCTGGCATGTGTTATTTGAGATGCCGTCACAGAGAGTATCGAATTCGTCGTACTTTTTGAAGTTTGTGCTTTTGTGATGGCGGCACAACATCGCCAACTAGTTAATCTCGGTGTTCAGATACCAATTTAACACCAAGTTGTACGTTATTTTTCTCAAAGCGATTGGCAAATATCAAGACGTCTTCAACCGAGTCTTCATTCCAATTACAATCGATCTCATGATACACAGTGTGCGTAACGGATACCACAACAGTGTTCAAGCCATGCTACAACCCGTCTGCATTATCACGCGACTGAAGTTCAGTGCGACCTCTCCAACCGCCTGAGCGATGGTTGACAATAAGCTGTAAGTACTGTGGATTTTTAAGTACATCCCGAGGCTTAGGGTAGCTATGACTACTTTTGCTTTCATTCATTGGTGTTACCAGTTGCTAGCCTTTCATGACCGTGTCCTAACGTTGCCCCAAAAGCTTCCAGCAGGCGTAGAAAGTAGGCTTCGCTGTGGACGTAATATTGGACCGAAATTGATTTAAAGCATGTACGGTTGGCACGCTAACATGAATACGCCGGCAGACAATAGGTCCCCCCTCGACCCAGGTACCGCTATCCCCGTTAAAACTACTACGCAGGTAAATTGTTGAACAAAATAGCACTAGGTCGGCACCAGACCCAGCAGTGGTTATGGTTTCCGTTCTCTAATTTGCCGTAAGATGAAGCAAGTGACACAAATAGTTGTGCAGATTGTAGCTTTAACATTTTCCTCTCTAAAAAAGTAACCGAGCTTCTTCCGATTGTTTTTTTAATTCTCTTTCCGTGACATAAATACTGAGATGTGCATGTCTGGTAATGCCCTCGGAATAATGGAGTATTTTACTATTTCCATTGTCACACTTCCTGGGCACATGCTTTCTTTGAAGAAAAAAACATTATCGATGAGTTTGAAGCCAATTTTGAAACTCAGGGTAGCCTATTTCCTTAAATTGGCCGCGTTGAAAAAAACACTCATTTTTCCTATCTGTTTAACGCACCGAAATTGTCGCGTCCTTCGAGCGCAACAGCTGACGAAGCCCCTGCTGCTGCCATAGCAACCAATCGGATCGTCCACTCTCTGAATATAACTCTGTGGTTTTTAGTCTCTAAAGCGCTTTTATAACAAGGAAAATCCACGATGAACTTCATGCTAATTCCTTCAGAATTCTGTTTCGAACGTTTCAATTACCCAATCAAAACGCTGCATTCTACTTTATGCTAGCCAAATCAAAGTTATCTTGAACAAAACCCTTCAAAATACTACCATATCCTCAACGTGCTGCCAAATCAGGCAGTCAGCTGTCTGTCATGTCCGAACCGTATCTATACAACAATCCGGAGAAGACAGAATATTGAGGTAGTATGGTTATTGGAAAGAAGACTGTAAATTGAGTGAGTGCGTGGAAGGAATTTGAGTTTGCTGTTGGAAGGGATATTGTGGATGATGGTTCAATTTTTATCCGTGATACTGCAGCTTACCTTTCAGGAAATTCATGATTAATCGAACCATTTCTCCCATCTTAAATATCTACAGGAGATATGTGGGTACCCACCTACTCAGTACAGTACTGGGTGAGGTCATAATACCTTGCAAAAGTTTTCCACAGCTCGGAGAAAGGCTCAGACTGTACCTTTTGCAGCTCATGATTTTTAAGGCTGGGTATGCTTGCTATTTTCTTAATATGAACTGATTGTGCAAACAAATATAGGCTGGTGGTTTTCACACATTGAAGCTAAATAATCCTGGCAGTGGTTGAGTGTTTAAACCCCACGTCCTGCATTAAATAATGATAGCCTGTGTGCTACTTGGATGGGTGAAAGTTGGAGAATATCAAAATAAGGGGAAGAGGTATTTTATCTGGTTGGTTACCTATTTACCATGGCACCAGGGCCAAATAATGTATTGTATATATACCAGTCTGCAGAACGTGGGAGGCGACTCGACGAGGCGCTTGGGGCAGCCCAAAGCCTGCCCCAATTGGGGCAGAAATTTGGATGCTGGGGCAGACTCCTCCAACAGGGGGGTATTTTTACCGATATATGTTTATCTACTCCATTTTAAACGAAACACCCAGAAATGAAAGAAAACCGTGCATCCAACTCGACGATGGCAACGCACTCACGACCCTCCACGCACAGCAGCAGCTATCTTGCATTCATGATACACGACTTCAAGAATACTTTTATTCAAAGGTATATTTACAAGCGAAGTATTTTCCCTTAAAGACGTCATTTGACACTGCTTTCACCCCGTATAATCAATAGTTTAAAAATATTTCAATTGATAACTAAATTCGATAAAGAATAATTTTTTCCACAGCTAAAGCATTTTCCCCCTTCCATTTTCTCACATTTGCATGAAAGCATGACAAAATTTGGAATATTTTCACCCCTAGTTTTCACAAGACCCAAGCGAAGAAAGATTCCCGTACGCTTTTGTGACGTCACATCACTGACTAGCATTTGTTCTTAGGGGAGGGGGCTGGTATGATTTTCTTTTGAACAGTGGACCCTTTGAACAGTGGACCTTTTGACATAGACCCGATTTGCCGGCCTTGGCGATCAAAACATAGCAGAGGAAATGCAAAAAACTACATACAGGGAAATTTTATTTCGAGTTCTAAGATTGTTTTTTGTAACTAAAACTTGGTTTAGATTACAAATTTAGAAATAAATTTAAATTTAGTTTTAGAAAGGCGCCTGTTGCCTGATTTTTATTCACTTCCAGGAACTTTGACTTTACATCTATTAAAAATTTCCTTTGTTTGGTATCTTTTTAACCATATTTCTCTAGACGACAAACATGACGCTCTTGAGACAATTCAGCTTTTACAGCGCAACTTTAACTAATGATTGTCGTTCCTTTTCATTATTTTTCTTCTTTCCTCGGTGATTACCCGTGCCGACCGCTGCCCCAAGTACTAGTTCCTGCCCCAAGAGCCCCCATCTGCCCCAAGATCGACCAAAAGCTGCCCCAAATCGGTAGGTCTGCCCCGAGGCTGCCCCAACGAGATCTCGTCGAAATCTGCCACGTTCTGCAGACTGGTATATATATATATATTAGAAAAGTGGAGCTTCCTAGTTCTATAATGGGTTAGAGATTCAGGGTTATGAGATCCTATCTATGGATGAGGTACTTACAATTGTGAGCATCAACATGTTTTCACTCTACTAGGAGGTAGCAGAATGATGATTCTTCACTTCTATTCTACAACAGATATTTTCATCTACTTTCAGTAAAAAAAACTGGTGGTGCTGCTGCATATATTTCATACTACACACATATATTGACATTAAAGATCATACATAAAGCATACACTCCTGAATAATAAAAACATGAGCTCATTCCTCCAAACAAAACCATGGCACAGCTCGTGCTGAAGTGTCCCAGGCGTGGGGCCCCTAAATTGAATCGGAAGGCATATAGATACAGTCCTAAATCAAATTATTATCCTGAAAAAGTATTGGTTAGGTAAGAAGCAATGAACATGTCTAGGAAAAAGGCTGTGGTGGGACTTGTAAGCCTGGAAATGCTAAA
This sequence comes from Lepas anatifera, assembly GCA_034440635.1. Classification (NCBI taxonomy): domain Eukaryota; kingdom Metazoa; phylum Arthropoda; class Thecostraca; family Lepadidae; genus Lepas; species Lepas anatifera. The sequence goes on from JAOTON010001253.1 coordinate 824,390, forward strand.
TGACAAGAAAATGAGGCATGCTCAGCTTTGTGGGACTTGTGACACAGATGTTGGTGACAGTGCCATTGGTTGTGATGAGTGTGAGACATGGGTCCATGACTCAGAGATGTGTAGTGGCCTGCCACAGGATATGATTGATGCTATTGCTAGGCATAATGGAGAGGGAATCAAGTTTGTCTGTACAAAATGCAGAATCAAGAGCTCCTCCACCAGGCCGAGTTCTCAATCTGGTAGATCTGATTCCCAAGTTGTTGAACTGGTAGCCCAGCTGTTCCAGCAGCTGAGGGGGCTTTGCGGTTCCGTCCAGTACCTCCTTGAGCTGTCCAAATCAAGACCTTCTGTTCCCCTGGATCCTCCCAGAGTTGTCAACCCTGAGCTGGCCAACACCACTGCCAATATCCATCTGTCACCCCAAGCGGCACCAGGAAACACTGCTCTGGTGGCCCCTATAGTGTCACCACATACACAGACCTCTGATTCATACCGGCAAATAGTCAGAGAGGAGCTCAGAGAGCTGGATGAGCAACGCAAGAGGCGTAACTCCTTCGTAGTCCGAGGTCTTGCTGCGAGCAATGCTGAGGAAGCGGCCCACAGATTTGAGGTTATCTCCGAGTATCTGACTGGCCGCAAGGTAGGACTGACAGATGTAGTAAAAATCCAGGGCGAGTCAGATCTCTTTTGCGGTAAGATCAATGATGATGAAGTCCGGAAGTCTGTGCTTGACAAAGCAAAGCAGCTGAAAAACTCAGAGCAGTTTCATACTATCTTCATCCGTCGCGACCTCACATACAATCAGAGACAGTTGCTAAAGGCCAGACAAGCTGTAGCCCGAGACCCTGTGTCTGGCCCTCCTAGACCTTCCCGGACCTACTCTCGTAGAAACCCATCTGAATTAGTTACAGCCCAGAGCACGACCTCTCCCACTGACAATACGACTGCAGCTCACGCTGAGAGCAATACAGCCTCACCTCTCCATCCCACTGCACCAGAGGAGACGGTCCCAAAATCTGTGTTCCCTGGTCAAGCACTCGCTTCAAACCAATAGATGTGGCTACCAGCCATGTTTGTAGAAGTGAGACTTTTACATTGAGAATAGGTTTATGCAATGTAAACTCCCTTATCAGTAAGGTCCCACAAGTCCATAATCTTATGCAACAATCGCAAACACATATCCTAGGAATCACAGAGTCGCACTTGGTAAATTCAGTGCCTAACTCATTTGTGAACATGCCCTCATATTCAATTATACGGAATGATACTTCTGCCAACTTTGCAAAGCATGGCGTTTGTATGTATCTGGCCAAGAGCATCAAGTTTGATAATGTTGATGTTTCATGTCCCAACTGTATAGTTGCCAGACTCCCTGAATTTAACATATATGTTATTACTGTTTATAGGCCCCCTTCCTACCTGCAGGAGGAGAATAAAGTATTGATTGAATACTTATCCACAGTGTGTAGTGGGAGGGAGGTTCTCCTGCTGGGGGACTTCAACTTGCCCTCAATATCATGGCATCCATGTGAACAGATATGCCCAATTTCCTGCACAGATAGGCTCTTCCAAGAACTCTTTGATGGGCTTGGATTAAATCAGTGGGTTGTCGAGCCGACATTCCCACATTCTGGTAATATCCTTGACCTGGTTCTGACTAGTGAAGCTGACAGAATTGGTACTGTGGTTGTAGAACCACCACTTCCTGGTTGCGATCACTGTTTGGTCACTTGTGAGTATCTGTTCAGTTTTGCACCTGATCCACTAATCTCTGTGCCCAAGCCTTCTCGTAAATGGCACAAAGGTAGATATGATCTGATCTCATGGCATCTAGAAGAGGTTGATTGGGATTTTGAATTCCGTTATCAAGACTCCAACAGAGCCTTCTCCCGTTTTTTGGATCTGGTACACCCTATGATCAACAGGTATGTCCCCTTGTACGAAAATCCTGCTGGGAGAGCCCGTCTACCCTGGAAAATCAACCCTCCTACTAGTCTTCACAACAGGAGAAAACGAGCATGGGAACATGCCAAGGCTTTGAGGCAGAGATTTGGCCGCAGGTCTCTTGCATCAATTGAGGCATTCACTGCCTTCTTTGAGGTCAATTCTGAGGTCAAAAATTTTGCAACTACCTCCCAAGCCAGATACGAGAAACAGCTAGCGGATGAATTGAGATACAATCCGAAAGTGTTCCACGCTTATCTCCGCCGTAAGAAAGTGGGATGCCCTACAGTGGGCCCACTCAGGTGGACTGACGGAAATCTTACTGATAACGCTACAGCTATGGCTGAGGCCTTTGCGTCAGCATTTGAAAGTGTCTTTGTCACTGATGCCCCCGATGTAAGTCCTGCTCCTCACCAGATAGTTGCAACACGGATGGCACCTCTGGATCTCTGCACCCAATCTGTGCTGCATGTGTTGCAGTCTCTTGACACCAGCAGTGCCTCAGGTCCCGACGATCTCCATCCCATGCTGTTAAAATCTTGCTGCCACAGCCTGGCGTATCCTTTGCTACTGATATTTCAAAGGTCACTTATTGAGGGCCATCTTCCTAAAATATGGAAGACATCACTTGTCAGTCCCATCTACAAGAAAGGATCCCGATATGACCCACTGAATTACAGACCTATCAGTCTCACTTCTGTAACCTGTAAGTGTCTCGGGCGGATTATCACTCAGCACCTGAATAGCTATCTGGAGGAAAACAACATTCTCTCTGCCCACCAGTTCGGATTTCGCAGAGCAGATCCACGATGGACCAACTTCTCCTGGTCTATCATGAAGTATCGATGTGGATGGATGAGGGAAGTGCAGTAGACTTGATCCTCTTTGATTTTTCGAAGGCATTTGATGTGGTCTCTCACCCAATCCTTCTCACCAAACTCTGTTATCTCGGCGTGGACACACAGCTTGTTAGGTGGATTGAAGACTTCCTCGTTGGCCGCACATTTTCGGTCTCCGTGGATGGAACACTGAGTGCTTCCCGCCCAGTGGGGAGTGGGGTCCCCCAAGGATCAGTGCTAGGACCCGTCCTCTTTTTATTTTCGTGAATAACATTGCTGCCAACCTATCTTGCCGTTACAAAGTATTTGCTAATGACCTCAAGATATACATGAAAATAGACCGGGACAAAGACAACACTATTCACGGCCAGACAACTGTTCAAAGAGACATTAACACGCTTCATGCCACCTCTCGCTCTTGGGGCTTATTTATGAATCAGAAAAAGTGCGCTATTATTAGATTTAAGAAAAATATACTCTCATTACCTGTCCCACATTACCATATTGACCAAGTTCCGATCCAAGCTGTGAACTCCCACTCTGACTTGGGAGTGACGGTTGACTCCTCCCCTGAAGTTCCATGTACATATCTCAAACACAGCCCGCAAAGCCTCTGCCTTGGCTCAAAACATATTAAAAACCACTGTGTGTAGATCCCCTGACTTCATGATGCCTCTCTTTAGCGCTCATATCCGGCCAATTATGGAATATTGTTCTTGTGTTGGGCACACAGGGTACTCTGGGGACCTGCGAGTCCTAGAGTCTGTACAGCGTCTTTGGACTAAAAGGGTGGTCGGATTAGCCAACCTCGATTATAGATCTCGACTGAAAGCCCTAAACCAGTACTCTGTCCAGGGAAGGCTGCTACGTGCAGATCTGATCCAGTGTTGGAGGATATTTCACGGGAAGTGTGCTATCGAACCTGCCGATATATTTGAGCTCCCTGATTACACAGGCTTAAGAGAGCACAGATACAAAATTCAACACTCCCGTGTGCGCACAGACTTGAGAAAGCGTTCATTTGGTATCCGTTGTGCTACTGTATGGAATAGCCTTCCGGATCATGTAGTATCCGAAAACGATCAAAAGTCTTTCAAGGCCAAGCTGGCGTCTGCACTGGGCGAGTCACTCTATAACTTCCCTCCATGATATGGATGCTACACTTTTGAGAGACACGAAGCATGTGTACTAGTCCTACCTGTCAATCTGTTGTCTGTCAATGTGTGGGCGCAAAATTCCAGTCAGAGCATGTTGCTCATGACATGGAGCGTGTTATGTTATCCGGGTTTCCTCTCTGATCCTGAAAGCCTTTCTGGCAACCCTAGCCAAGCAGGGAACCTCAAGGTGAGTGAATAAGGTGAGTGAATGTAAAGAAAGCGGGGAATTTTGGCCTCTTTTTGGGATTTTGGCCTCACTCTCCACCTTGCGTGAAAGCAATTTCAGGACCCTGGGGAAGAAGCATACAGAGAAGGGTCCACCTCTAGTGGACTCATTCTGAGGCCAGTACAGATCATTTGGCCTAATCATGTTTTCATCATTAACCATTTTCCAGTATAAAATCCCATTCATTCTAAAAAAAGTTGCCCCTCACTGAATATAGATCTAGCTTCTGCAACCATTCACAGAAAGATAGTTTGCAAAGTTATTCCACTTGTTTAGTACACATTCTTTGTGAGCTTTCAAGCTTGCTAGGTTTCAAAATGTATCCAGTATTCCAAAGACATGAGTCACACTTAAGCACAGGCCTCATATGGATAATGAGTATGAATTTCATGAATTCAACTGTACAATACACATAACAGAAGAAGGCTGCAGCATAAGCTAGCAGTCTTTCAGGAACAGAGGTGATGTGGCGATGGAAGTACACAGAAGAATCAATTGCAATTACTAAGTTTTGCCGAGAATCAGCAATAAGAATGATCCCCCATTTAGGTAGCTATCAGATGGCAATCAATGATACAAAATATAAAGACAACATACCTGCCAGTGTTCATATTTAGTCCCCAGTATTGGTAAGTGATGATATCATTTCAAACCTTGATACTGATACTGTGGGCAGAGAAGGCATCATCCAGTTTCCCATGTAGGGTAGAAGCGCAAATCTTGAACAACTTTAACCAAATATCTATACAAATGATGGTGCCAAAGATGCTGACCAAGCTACCTAAATCAGGAAATTTTCAAAGGCTGGCCAAATAAAATGCCACATATGCCTAACTTTCAGGATTAATTTGCTTGTGGTATGCACATCTAATGATAAACAGGTGTAAGGTGGCCTTATTAAAAGCACATAGCAAAAAAAAAAAACATGTGTTAGCTTCAACCCAATTCCCAGACACTGAAAAACAGTTAAAATCACAATCCCTCACATCAATATTGCTTGTCCCGTTTTGTGTTTTTTCTTTCCTCCGCTTCCACCGCCGCTGGATTTCCCGACACATATGAATATGCTGTTTTCAAGTCTGAAATTTGTGCGTCGTTCTCGCCGAACTAATCGAAAGCTCATCGCCATTTACTCTAGCTACTTTCACTCGCAAACTTTTTTGATGACGTCATGTACCCCGAGGGTCCCGGTATTTAAGGGCGCCGCAAAAATATCGGGTGCACCTACATATAACCGTCCAACTGCAAAAAATACGTAAGATGGTTCATTAAGGTGTAAAAGGTGATGCATTCTTAAGTGTAGAGTGTTCCTTCATGTTTTAGCTATGAAATAAGACACAAATCAAAGTATAACACGCACTTCCACGACCTTAATCAAAATGTTAACAATAACTACTGCATCGAAACATCTGCACGCTCCGAACCAATAAGTCAAAAGGAAGTTGCGTGGTGTTAGGTGTAGAAAATATGGGTAGAAATCAAAAATAAATTCACTAGTTTGAAACACACCTCACCTAACCTAACCTAACCATGTCTTGATTAAGCGAGCTGGCCTGCGGTGCACCAAGCCTGGATCTGGGTAGAAGAATTGTGACCCCACACTCTTTAATGCTTCGACCATGCGAAAATATAGCTTCAGCACCCCACTCTGCTTTCCAATACTGGGAGTCTTGAGGACAAGATTGCGTTTCTTGAATGACAGCAGTGTGATTAGGATAGTTGCTGTGTAGAAAACGGAAGACCGCACGTCTTTTGAGCAGTGTGATAAGAATAGTTGCTGTGGAGAAAACGGAAGACCACACGTCTTTTGGCAGGCAAGCGTAGCCCACGGACATTAAGTGTCAAAACCTTAAGGTCAGGCATTTTTACGTACTCTAGCAGACCGTAACGGGATATGCAAATTACTTTAGTGATCCGCTCTGTCTTCACCTGGCTAGCGCACTCAGATACAAACGTCTGTGCTGTTAAAGAACATGCCTGCACTGCCATCTATAGATGATTCGGCCAGCTACCGGCTGCTTTAAGGCCACTATACCGGGGGAAACCAATAAGTTCCTCCCTAAAAATCAAGAAGAGACGGAATACAGACATTACCATCCAAAAGCTGAATAATTTTGAAACTAAATACATTTTGTCCTAAGCCTACAAGGACCTCAACTCTGACAGACCGACGACTAAAATTTACCTGAGCCCTTAACACCTGGCCGTTTGTGCTTCTATCCCCCCATCCCTCTCACACACACCCATGTGACACAACATACCTTACACCGACCCTACTAAGCGCGAGAGCAGGGCCCCGAGTGACAACCATATCAATGGGTTCCCTAAGCAGTGTGGACGGATTCCTGGCTGCATGAACAGACGAGACCAACCACACAGAACCGGGCCACACTACTTACATCGGCAGACAACGCCAGCGACCGGGCCCCTGGCGACCGCGCCACAGCCGTGTCCGGCGCATGAACGTCGAGCACCGTGGACGCTCCAACCAGGTGGAGGTGGTCGCGTCAGACGCTGCATGGGCGGCTGCCGAGTGACCCAGCGGCGTCGCCGTGTCGAAACGATCTGCCAAAAGCTCCAACGAATTAGAGTGCCTATAAACCACGCCGGAAGCTCGCCACAATTACGTAGCAACCCATCTGCTCGTGTTCCGGTTGAATCAGTCGTCCTAAGCTCACGCTCAACGTGACTTCAATGTAATAACCCAAATTAAGCAAAATAGTATCGGCGTATTGTAAATTCCACACATTGCCTTATAAACACAGCTTTGAAAGAGCAAAAAAAATCCCCGCAGGGGACCGATTTTCATCTGCTGGACTTGTTGGCACCTGCTGACTGGTCCGGCACATGGATAATTGGGTACGGGATGTGACGACACCCGCGACCCCAGTTGGCAGGATGGGTTTCGCCTCCCGCCTTCGGGCGAGAGGCTAAATCGAAACTGCCATCCTCATCCTTTCTTGGCCTTCCTAAATTCAAATCCCACCAACCCCTTGTTCCTTTTCCTCTTCTTTCCTTATTTCCTTGTCTCTCCATGCTTTTCCACCCATATCCTTTCTGTCCACTCCTAAACACCCCTCCTGCCCACTGTCTGCGTTGTCTGGCCCGGCGTGTCTCCGCGGGTGGCGGGGGTGTGTGCACTCTTGCTCGTCTTGAGTGTGGGCACCTCGGTCGCGTGCGGCGCGTGTCTGGGCTGGACAGCGCAGACCGACCCTCTTCCTTTTCCAACCCATAACTTCCCAGTTACCCACTTTTTCCCAGTGTCATGGGCGTCCCCGCACGTGCCTATGATTCCTGGATGGTCTGGGCCTCCGGCTCGTGTGGCTGGCGATTGGATCCCTCTAATCGCCGGCCCTGCGAGCCGGGGGCTCGCTTCTCTCGGACCAGCCGGGAATCAGTTGTGACGAGCAGGTGGTAGTCGCCTGCTCCGATGAGGGCCGTGTGGGGGCGCCTGTCTTTTTAAGGTGAGCTGCGCACCGACCCGTACCCCGGGATGAAGGAGTCCTGGTAGCTGAGCTGAGGTAGGCGCTGTTATGGTTCGTGTGCCTCTAGCAACACTCTACTTTGGTCTGGATTTCCGCAAGGGCGGGGAACTCTTGAAGGCATCGACAAGAGTAGCAGCATTGTAAAAGTCTGTCGGCTTTTGGTGGGGCTCGGCTGCCCCTCCCTCCTTGGGTGAGGTCTCGACTTCACCCGGAGAGGGAGGGGTGTCCGCGCCCCACCCGGGGTCGTCCAGGCTAGGTGCAAGGGGGGGACCGTCGTCGGGGCAGTGGGGGTTTGGTGAGTCTCTCTCCCCCTCTGTAACGGCGGCGTCTCCCCCCGTATAGCCAGCCCGTGTGTCGTCTCGCCTAGTAGCACCCTCGTCGGAAGGGGGGCGCACGTGGCTGGCTGAATTCAAACAATACTTCCATGGATACCTCTAACCTCGAAAACCCCCTCCCCTCACATCCTCGTCTGTACCAGATCAGTCCAGAGCCGGACCTCTCCGACCTCCACCAGGAGGAGGTACTGCACCGAAAGCTCTTCACCCGACGAATCCACGCGTGCTGGTCATGAAGGGACTGGAATCCAGTCTCGGCGCACTATCCCCGTTCCAGAAAAAGGAAGCATGTGACCGTCTTGGAAATATTGTACGCTGCGATAGTCTGAGGGATGGTGCGTTGGAGCTGGAGTTTGCGGACCCAAAGGAGGCAGAACGGGCACTACACACGACGCAAATATCATTCTCTAAGCGAGTAAACGGCAAGAAAACATCAGTCTCATTCAAGGTCACTTGCGAACCACACAAAACAAAGAACTTCTCGAAAGGTGTTATCCGGTGTCCAGAGCTGAGTGGCGTGTGTGATGATGAGATTGTCGATGGCCTTGCTGATTTTGATGTTGTTGATGCGCGACGCATGAAGACAAGGAGAGGTTCTGAGATAGAGGAAAGCGATACAATTGTTCTGACATTTGACAAGCCCGACATTCCCGACCACATATATGTAGGATACCTTCGAATTGGCGTCCGATTGTTCATCCCGTCACCCATGAGATGCTTTAGATGCCAGCGCTACGGCCACACCACCACCACATGTAGGGGCAAGCGCGTATGTGCCAGATGTGGATCCAGCGATCACGTTGCCGATGACTGCTCAGCCAATAAATACTGTGTTAACTGCGGCGAGGGTCAGCTCCCTCACTCTGCCACTGACCGCGACTGCCCTTCACTTCAAAAGGAAAAAGAGATCATGGCAATTAAGGTTAAAGGTCGCCTGAACTTCCGAGAAGCCCGTGAAGCCTACGAGGCCCGCCACCCGCGGAAAAAGTACTCTGATGCAGCTTCGGTGGGACCCCCACCACCATCACGGATGACCCCGGAGGAGGTCATCCGATCCCTGACCATGGCGGACTTCGTCCGCCTGGCAGGTAAGATGGGGCTGGTCATCTCTGGCCAGCCCGTCGCCCCGGCACCTGAGCCGACGGCGGCACCTCCTCCAAAACCCCCTCCCTACGGGACGGGGACCGGGAGCGGAACAACACTCCCGCTTTTATTTCTCCACCTCCAGCTCCCGCTGGGGGCGGGGGCGGGGATCTGACCCTGCCCTTGAACACCAGCCGACGACGGCTGCTGGCCAGTCTCCCAGCGGCGAATCCCCGCCAGACTTGGAGGGCTGGACAGTGGTGAGACGAAGAGGCAAACCCTCTCCCACGGGGAGGCGCCGCCCACTGTCGCCCATCAAACCACCTGCCGGAGGCACTGGCTCCAGCGCCGCTGCCCCCTTCCACGTCCGACACAGACCTAGCGCCCACACAACCTCTCTCCCAGACTCAGTCGTCCACTGTGGCAGCAGTCCGCAAGAATTTTGAAGCTTGTTCCCGGGGAAGGTCCCCGGTTAAGCGTCCGGCTGAGAGCCCCCCCCAGCCAAACGCAAACCTCGAGGGCACGCGGAAACTCGCTGGATACCGGACGAGGTCGTGGTCCGGTCCGTAACCGGCGCGGCGGCCCCTCCCCGGCACCATCTAGGGGCTCATACGGGGGCTGCGGTCCTCCTTGGAAGGATTAGGCCGACTTATGTACTATTTAACAAGCCCGTTTCTTTTAATCTTTATGACATCAATCATACAATGGAACTGCCGAGGTCTCCGAGCTAACTTTTCAGACCTACAACACATTTTATCGGAGTATAACCCCTCAGTTATATGCCTCCAGGAGACGAAGCTGCCTCCTGTGGCTGCCGTTGACATAAGAAATTATCAAACATTTAGAAAAGACATTTTTAGTTCTACAATCGCGTACGGTGGTGTTATGGTTGCGGTGCACCATTCCACCCCATGTCACCGTATAGCCTTAATCACAGGGCTGCAGGCAGTAGCTGCCCGAGTGGACTTTGGATTTTTAAAATTGACAATTTGCTCAATTTACCTTCCACCGGGCTGCAGTCTAAACATCAATGACTTAAACAACATTGTAGATCAGCTTCCAGCCCCATTTATACTAATGGGTGATTTTAATGCTCATAGCCCTGCTTGGGGTGAACCCGCCGGTCGCTCGGGCCCTCGGGGCCTAACTGTAGAGCGTTTTCTTCACCTAAATTCCCTTTGTATCCTAAACACTGGTCGCCCCACTCATATAAGTTTTCCATCTGGCTCGTGCTCGGCCATAGACCTTTCTGTCTGTTCCCCTTCCTCCTCAGCCAGTTCCAATGGAACACTCTCGATGATACTTTCGGCAGCGATCACTATCCTATCGTTCTTAAACCAGTCTGGCCACGTGCTCCAGCAAGCCTACCGATCCGCTGGAACATGCGTTGCGCGGACTGGGCTGGCTTTGAGGGTGCATGCGGTCCGGTGGACCTCCCCATAGAGGGGCCTCGGCAACTCAGGCAGTTAGTAAGTTCAACGACATGGTTATCACGGCCGCTAAGGTTTTTATACCCATGACATCAAAAAGACTTAGGCATATTCCTGTTCCGTGGTGGAACTTGGAATGTAAAAATGCCATTTTGAAAAGGAAACGGGCTTTGCGTACTTTCAAGAAGCGTGTTACTAATTCCAATCTGATACTTTTAAACAGGCTAGAGCATTTGCTCGCCGAGTCGTGTTGAACTCCAAACGAAGGTGGTGGATATCATACGTAACCATAGTAAATCGTTTCACTCCCACAACACAGGTCTGGAACCGAATCCAGAGTATCCAGGGGAAGCGCAGATCTACACCCGCCCCGGTCTTGGTAGAAAACAATGCGAGGATCACTGATCCAGTGACGGTCGCAAACCGAATGGCGTCTGCTTTCAATACCAGATGTAGCACAGCAAACCAGAACGCCGAGTTTCAACGTTTTCGCAGACGAGAGGAGGCGAAAGCTGTCCATTTCGGCACCAACAACACTGACTCGTATAATACACCATTTACCATGCCTGAACTTAAAAATGCTCTCAATAAATGCAAATCAGTTTCACCAGGACCGGATCTGATAACTAACTCAATGTTGCACCACCTCCCTGATCGGTCTCTTGTCTGCCTCCTGGACATCTTCAATACGATGTGGATTAACTGCGATTTCCCGGAACAGTGGCGCGAGGCCATAGTCATCCCTATCCTGAAGCCGGGAAAAGACGGCAACGCTCCTGACGACTTCCGCCCAATCTCGCTCACATCATGCGTAGGAAAGCTGTTTGAAAGAATGGTAAATACTCGTTTAATTTGGTTTCTTGAAAACAATGACCTTCTCACGAACATACAATGTGGTTTTCGGCAAACCCGTAGTACAATCGACCATTTACTGACACTTGACGCCAGCGTTCGCGAAGGCTTTGCAAGAAAACATCATACCGTTGCTATATTTTACGACATTAAGCATGCCTATGACTCAGCTTGGAGGCATGACATTTTGCAGAAGCTGTCAGGACTTGGAATACGGGGCCGCATGGGCTGGTTTCTCTCCAACTTCCTTAAAGACCGTCGCTTCCGCTTTAGAATCGATGACATACTGTCAGCACAGCACACTCAGGAAAATGGCACGGCCCAGGGATCTGTTTTATCTGTGACACTCTTCGCAGTCGCCATTAATGATGTTTCAGACGGTCTGCCTTCAAACGTTAAGTGTGCCTTGTTTGTTGACGACCTTGCTATGTGGACCACATCGTCCTCCACTGCTGCAGCACAGAGACAACTGCAGATTGGAATTGACAAGCTCCAACGGTGGAGTGACAAAAATGGGCTGCAATTTTCTACCGAGAAAACAAAATGTCTCCACTTTTGCAGGAAAAGGAATGGCTGTGACGATCCCCACCTCACTCTCTATGGACAAAGGATTAATGTTGTTGAAGAGGCGCGTTTTTTAGGTGTACTGTTTGACCGGAGACTGACGTACATTGCTCATTTCAAAAAGCTGAGGGAGAGCTGCTTTAAAGTCCTGAACATTTTCAAAGTCTTGACTAGGATGCGATTTGGAGCTGACCGCAAAACCCTCCTAATGCTCTATAGATCATTGGTTAGATCGAAGATCGAATACGGGTCTATTGTATATGAGTCAGCAACGGAGAGTGGCAAACGGATGCTAGACACCATCCACCACCATGCTCTCAGGATCATAACGGGTGCCTTTCGCACGTCACCGATTTGTAGCCTGCTGGTTGATGCAAACGAGATGCCCCTTGCGCTACGCCGACGTCTATCATCAATGAAATATGCCTTAAAGATCAAACAGTTTCCAAACCACCCAGCCTATCCGAACCTTTTTTCGGAAGTGCCGCAGCGCCGCGCCAGCGCCATCCCAGCTTCGGCACGGCTCCCTGGGCTTAGGGTGTGTGAGTGGCTAAATGAAGCTGGCATCGACCTTGGCCAGATTGAGACCTACCATGTCCCGTCGGTAGAGCCATGGGTGCTACCGGAGGTCAAAATTGACACAACCTTGCTCGCTATTACGAAAGATTTACCGCCTCAAGCAGTTCAACAGGTTTTCCGGGACCATCTCCACAGCACATACCCGGAGCATAGCGTACTCTACACAGATGGCTCCAGGAGTGGAAATGGCACTGGATGCGCGTTCGTAACCGAGAATGTGGAAAGGTCATTCACATTACCTGGGAGTGCATCGGTTTTTACTGCCGAACTGTACGCTTTATTTCGTTGCATGGACTACATTTTACGTTCTAAAACACGCCGCCACGTAATCTTCTCAGATTCGCTTTCATCGCTACAAGCGCTGAGTGCGTTCGAAACTCACCCAACATCTTCATATGTTTTAGAACTTATTAGACTCAGACTCTACAGAGCACACTGCCATGGGAAAAGCGTCACAATTGCTTGGGTGCCTAGCCATGTGGGGATACCTGGAAATGAACGTGCTGACAGGTGTGCAAAAGCGGCATCCCAGGGTGTCGTACCGACTGGCTTAGGTGTGCCGTTCTCGGATTTTTACCAAAATATCGGTGATCATGTTAACCAAATATGGCAGCGCACCTGGGACGAAGACCCGAAAGGCTCCAAGTTGCGGGCGCTGAAACCCAAAATAGGGATATGGCAGTCGGCAGGTGCTGGCTGTAGGAGGGACGAGGTGATTCTGACCAGGCTGCGCATTGGTCATACGCACGCCACACACTCACACCACCTTGGCGGTGACGGCCCGCCGACGTGTCAACGTTGCGGTGACCGACTGACGACCAGGCATGTGCTGATTGAATGTCGCGATTACGAGATCGAAAGAGCTCGTTATCTGCCCGGTGCCCCCACTATGGAGGCGCTCTGTGGAGAATCTCGATCGGTAGATATCTGCGACATCGTCTTATTCTTGAACAGTGTGAATTTTAACGTCATATACTCTCCAGGTGGTCACACCGTGTGAGCAGTAGACACCTAGTGCCGAAATGATTTAGGGAACCTATGTTCGTGTTTTATGTTCCGTATCTCTACGTTTTACTTCTGACAAATGTTTGTATCTCTGTTCGCGCATAATTTCACTCACTTTCGACCTACCGGTGTGTATATGCAGGGGCTAAGCCGATGTTTTACATACCATTTTTGGTGTTTTAGATGACGTTGCCGACGCTGCTCCCCGATGCCGCTTGCTTTTAAACTAAGAACAAGGACATAGATATGGGCGCAAAATGACCGTCGCTGTCGACGCGCCCCTAAACTCCACTAATGGTGATGATGAGCAAAAAAAGAAGAAAATCAAGACCGAGATTAATATCATCCAAGTTTGCCTTGTTAACAACTGCGGCATTAAGTACAAAGATGCAGTGCATTGCCGGTTGTGGGGAACACCAAATGCACTCAATATACTGAGATTAAGCAACATTCAAACTATTACGTTACTATGTTGGTCAATAAAAACATGGCAAAGACTGCTTGCGTATCCACGTATGCATTCCAAAGCCAGGAGCGCTCCTGTCACACCATTTTCCAAGGACGAAACATAGTTACCGATACGGCTGAATAAAGTTCCATCCAGCAGTCGCTCACAACGCGCAGATCAGGTAGACGGCGCAGTGGTATTAGTTGCTCGCCTGGGGCGCTAGGGTGCACGATGATATCACGTTGAATCAAATAACACCAACCACACAGAACCGGGCCACACTACTTACATCAGCAGACAACGCCAGCGACCGGGCCCCCGGCGGCCGCCCCACAGCCGCGTCCGGCGCATGAACGTCGAGCATCGTAGGCGCTCCAACCAGGTGGAGGTGGCCGCGCCAAACGCTGCATGAGCGGCCGCCGGGTGACCAAGCCGCGTCGCCGTGTCGAAACGATCTGCCAAAAGCTCCAACGAATTACAGGGTAAGCAACATCAGAACATCGTTACAAATTACGTCCCGATCCTTCAGCTCAGGTTCCAGCTGGATTAATCTTACTGAGCTCGAGTTCAACACAACTTGTATCCGGCGATCCAAATCAAGCGAAGCACCCCTGGAATGATGTTACTCTGACACATTATCTTATGCTCACAATTAACTTAAACCTTAGGAAGTGAAGAAAATAAGACGTGGATTAAAGCCACAGAAAACCGCTGTCATAACAACCAGAGCGAAAAATGACAAATATGCGACACATATCCTGGTTATGGAGAACAAATATTTTCTATTGAATTCAACAGTGATTTAAGCACTCACATTGAAAAGCTCGCCAAGAAGAACAAGGACTTCAAAAAGCAAAAGACTGATCGCCAACTCGCTAGAGCACGCCAATTACCAATCCGTTGTTCACCACCATCTCACATGGTAGACGGCGCGGCGGCCTTGCTGCACGCCAGGGGCGCCAGTTCGCGCTGGCTGCAGCGCTCGCCGTCTCCACACCGTCCACTCTCGGTCCCTGCTGTAGTTCCTGAAGTCGCTGTCTCCCCGCGCTCAGAGGCAGCCATAACACTCATGGTCCGCGTTCCTAGCGGCCCGTCCGCCGCCGCAGCCGACGGCTCAGGGCCGGCACGGTGGCTGCTCGGCTGCAGCAACGCTGTTGCGCCGGAGTGAGCACGCGGTGCGTCGCGGCGCCAGCCGCGCTGCTGTCTGGAACGGTAAGGCAGCTGCGGAAGAGTACCCAACAGCTGCCGCAAATGTTCCTCATCCTTCACCATGATGTTGGTTCCTCCATACGTCCTCCGAAAGTAGACGGAACCGCGACGCGTGAGCACGGAAGCAACCTTGCTTCCGTGCTCTGGGCTAGGCTCCGCCAGTAACAGCTGGAACACCCGCTGCAGATGTGGCACAAGCGACTCGGCCAGAAACAGCGGCGCTGCCATCTGTGGGTGGTCGGGCGCACTACCCTGACCGTGGCTGATCCGTCCAGCCGGGGCGCGTTTAGGAAAAAGTTCGAAGCGGCGCTCAAATATGGCGTCTCGCACGTTCCGTCTCAAAAACTTCACAATGGCCTTGTGGTCCACTTCCAGGCGGTGGGCAACTTGTATGTCTCCTGGTGTGAGATGCAGCCCTGGGAGACGACTGTTGAGTATTACCACGGCCTTTTGCCCCACGTCCTCCCCTTGGGTGCGGGTTCCAAAATCTTTGCACGTCAATATTAAGGAAGACAGCCGCCTGTTCCTGTCAATGGCATCAATTCTCTCCCGCAGCTCTTCATTTTCCTCTTTGCGATGCTCGCATTCCTTTCTCAGACTGGCCAACGCCGCGTCTTTGTCAAACAGCTCGGTTTCTAGAACTTATATCTTTTTTACCATGGCTTCGAGCTTTCTTTCTAAAGATGTTATAACATGATTGTTTCCAGCTTCTATCAGCTGCTTGATGGCATCTAAAGTGACAGTTTCTTCTCTGGGAACAGACTTCGTTCGCTGACATGGCGAGTATTTTCACCAGGTTTTCTGATATTTTTTAGTCGCTTTCTTTTGAGATTACGCGCCATATCACTTACCGAAAGCTGTCGCTTTCCCCGAGAAGTGTCTGTTCCAGCTCCGGAAGCTGCGCCCGTAAAGACGGAGTCTCGGTCACAGTCACTGCCATCAGTGTCCGACATTTTAAGAGACTTGAAAATTAACAGCAAAATCCACAAAAAAACAAAATCAAAAACAGCAAAATCCACCTCGAAAGCTCACCTCACGGAACACTCTCACCAAGTTCTATCACATGCATTTTCAAAGCTCATGCTCTCATTTTCACCACTTCCGAGTCTCTCGGAGCCCCGCCGGTCGCACTGCACGGCTCAGGGCATTGTACGGTGCGGAGCGCGCACAACCGACCCCGACCGCAGGTCAGCGTAGACTGAACATTTCAGGTGTCACCTATAAGTTGTCCGAGGGGCGAAAAAGTCTTCATTTTAATTAATCCCGAGTTTCAACCTCATAAAACAATATCAAGGGGGTAATTTCTAGGTCGGTTCAGTTTTCATTCAGAGAGACATGGTTTTTCGGAACTTTCGGCTGTCTGTCATTGTTTGACTGCGTCAGTCGAGTTATCGAGTTCAATCGTTACACTAAACCAGTTTTAGTGGGCTTAACTAGCGCTAAATGCTCTATATGCGCTATACTGAATTAAACATATTGCATATTATTGCAATATATTGCATATATTGCATAATCAAACATACTCAACTTGAATTTAGTACACTAGTTTGGTGCAGTGATTTGACTCAGTTTACTCGACCAATGGTGGCGAGGGATGGCAAATTCGAAGGCTCCGAAAACAATGTCTGTGTACAGGAGGTCCCAAACTTTGTACAGTCCGCTCCTCTACATTGTCGTTCAGCAAATGACATTTTTCCATAATTGTGTCTTCCATACGGCAGGAGAAGTTGTTTGTTTTAAGAGAACTAGACAAATGTCAATCAGGGAAAATAATAATTTTCTTCAGAAACAATAGAAGCCTTACAGATAGAAACATTTACAGAATCTTTAAAAGAACACATGAACATTTTATAGAGACGATTGTATGATTTTCAAACATTTTCGCACCAGTTTTAGTGAAAATGTTTTGTGTGAAATAGCTTTACAGCTGGCAGTTTGTAGCCACCTCCACTTTTCCACAGAAGAGACCTGAACCCTGAGCTGTCTGGTTTGTGAAAATATTGGTATGAAGTCGCTCAATTATAACCTTGTTTTCTATTTCAGATATTGCAAACTGTGTGAGTTTGGCTCAATTCGATATAAGGTGAACAACACCAGACAAATATGCCTCCCAAGCCTCCAGTCCAACCCAGAGACATCTCTCCTATTTTGCAAGCTCTCAGAAATGTTCTGCTGGGGGTATGTACAAGTGTTGTCTTTTGAATATTGAAATGCGTGTTCTGCATTTAAATACGTGTAGTATGTGCAGTATACCCTGCCCTAAATATGTTTGCATTCACTATTGCTGGGGTGAAATCTGCTTGCCATTTTAAAGCCCCAAAGGGTTTTATGGTTCATTTGGCTTCCAGAAATTTCCGCGCTCCCAAAGCTTGACATGAGTTGACACGTTTCCAAAACTTTACAAGTGTGCTCCCAAACACCATCAGACGGTGTTCATGATAGGAAAATATAGTCTCCTGTGTGTTTAAGGCTTCTACATTTGTAAACTTCCTAGAACTTGAGGTCCTGTGGCAAAATTCCAAATTTTTGAAGAGAGCACCACGGATAGGATAAGTTTTCTCCGCTAAACTGATTACTTTTTTGTGATTTTGATGTCAATGCTCAGGAGTTTGAGTCAATGTTTTTTTAAGAAACAGTTCGTCACGTTGGATAACGAAATCACAACGTTATCTCTCACCGTGAACTGTTGAACCAGCCGCGTGAGTTCCTTGCCGCCCTTCTCACCCTCACTGTCCTAACGCCGTTCTCCGCAGAGGAAGCACACGGTGGCGGTGCGGTTCGCGCCGTCTCAGTCGGCGCGGCCGCGGTCACAGCCCGACCCTGCGCTGCCTGACGGGGTCACCCACAAGATCAGCGACAACTACTACTTCACCCGCGACGGCCGCCGCGAGGTGATGCCGGCCACCCTGCTGGCGGAGAACACCGGCGCCGCCCTGCTCACCGCCAAGAAGAGTAAAAAGGAGAAGAAGGAGGCTAAGGCCAAGGCTGCCGCCGCCGCCGCCGAAGCGTGAGTCGAATCAGGGCGAAGTTTTTGCTTGTTGTGAGTGGTCCACCTCAGGGTGTTCAATGAGCTAGTGGGTAGAAATTGGTCGAGATGGCAGCTATTATCAGGAAGCTGTTCTTGTTCCGTTGGGTTTTGCATGATGACTGGGGGCATCTTCTCCGTGTTGTTGGTCCGCGGTGTACTCGCCCTCCTTGACGTCGCTGCCCGGTGCCGTGCAGGGGTCCGGCGGAGGCAGCGGTGGCCACTTCAGCCGTACCCCGGCCTGGTGCACCCTACATCTGGGACGGCGGCCACGGCGTGCAGCAGTAGGAGTGTTTATCAGCGAGACATCTATTGACAAAAGTAGGAAGCTGAAGTTCGTCCGTGGTCCGCCGTGAAATTTTCCAACCCGATTCTTCTCTCTGCAAGTATCACTGGGATGTAGAGTGTCTCTGGCCGAGCTGTTGGTCTGACAGTGCAAATAGGCTACCCGAATAACTAAAGAAAATAATCAAAGTTTATTATGTATAGGAAGGAGTCGTTCTTCAACAGAAGAGCTGGTGTGATTGTCAGGTACTGTATGCTGAAATGGTGATGTGATCATGTTGGTGGAATATAGTGCCGCGTAAATATTTTTTGCAGTGCTGGGTGAGCAATGGACATGTTGAAAATTAGGGGAGAAATATTTTCCCGCAAAGGAGAAACAGCCAAGATTTGCTTAAACCTGTAAAATGTTGTTTAAACACACTGATCAATTTCCTCGTCTCCCAGAGTAGCTACACATTAGGCCATGTCGTGATCACCACTTTTTCATAGGATCTTTGTTTACCCGGTGTTTTCTAATGTATTAATGGTCGCTGATCACGATTTTCTGGTCGAAAATGTCAAATTCGAAAAATATTTGCCCGCACAAGCCGTTTGAAATTCTTCCGGTTGGCCAACATTTCGATGTTTTCACATCTCACGGACAATAAAATGCAACTAATGTATGGAAAGGGCCCCAGAACTTTAAAGCCATTGAATTTGAACAGTTTGAAACCTTTTTGACTCCTTAAAATATATACTTACCCGATAACGTACCTTGGAAAGACAGATGTTTGAGCTTAAAAGGGTGATAATAGATGGCGCGCATGACGCAGCCGTCAACCACTGTCCCGCTACGTCGCTTATGTCAAGAAGCTATTAGCCGAAGGAGCTGGATATAGGATTTGAACCTGTTTTGAATTCGATGAATGAACATTTACCTTCACAAGATGATCTAGATTTCTCTCGCTTACAGTTTTAAATATTATTGGTAATGGTTGCTTTCAAAACAGGTCCAGTTAAGATTTATAAGCGAGATTTTGGTGCTTCAACTCTCAACTCCAAACAGAACCAGTTAAGTTCAGTGTAAATATTAGGCCTTGGACTGGAAAAAGGATCTCGAGCCCATCTTTTTCACCCAATAACGTTTCTTTTTCGCCTTTCGCCCCAAATACCCAAATTTCTACCGACAAGTGGTATTGTATCGCAGCTTTCACGGCGTGACGTTTTTTTGTTGTTGCTTTTTTTGCTTTTCGACCTTTGACTTCGGTTTGCCCCTCCCAAACCGACCGGCTAGATCTGCCACTGGCTATGTGCTTGCGAATGTGTGTACCACCGGTTTCTGGGCACTCCCAGTGACCTGTCTATATCGCGCCCAGACAGAGGCAAGAAACAAAGCGAAGACGAACTTTCTGTATATTGTTGCACAGTGAAAGATGTTGAAAACACATCACAGATCACATTGACAACCTGATTGTGGACAACATTTTCTTCTAAGCCCGGAACTCCCAATTGACAGACCATCTTTGCAGCGATTGCCTATCTCCGCATCATAAAAACTCTGAGTAAAAAATGAATCATGTTTTTAGGCTGGAGAGTTTTCAAGCATTCCTTTACCTCAAAAGGCAAGTTAAGGAAACGGGTAAAAATACTATCCTCTCTGCGCAATGGAATCCAAAATGTTGATTCCAGTGCCCCAGGCTTCGCGGCGAGGACGCAGGATAGTGATCATTTGAAAGCTTTTAGGAGAAATGAAGGTGAAATATCCAAAACGCTTCCAAACGTTAATCGGCCCGGTTCTGGACGTTGGCTGGGCATGAAAGTGATGGTTAAAAACAACGAATGCAGCATAATTCGCTGCGAGTTCTCTTTTGAAACAGCAGACTGGATCAAACCGCTCAGTCGGCCAGTAAAGCTCAACGTCCAGCACCCGTTTCCATAAAAGAAACGACATAGTATAGTCTAGAAAAAGGAGTTCAAACGACTCATGATCTTGATTGAATGTGACGGAACCCTTAGCAGTGCTCAACAAGTCATGGTTCTCATTTGATTCCTTACGTTGCGATAACGGTCTACGCCTCATTGTTGGTGAACACTTCATACCATCCTCTATGAACAGGTGCAACAAGAATAATGGAACTCGAAGGAACGTACAAATATTTAGGTTTACTACAAAACAGCGTGTGTGGGACCTTTGTAAAACCATAGAGGAATGTGGAAAGACACGAATCAGTGATTTCGACAAAACTGGTGCTATCATGACGAGTGACGTTTCAAAACTTTACAGGACATTCAGTGTCCAGCCTTTTTCTTGAATGCATTGTTTGTGACCAGAGGACACACCAAGTTACCCCGAGATGGGGCGAGTTAAGCCATTTGACTTTGACCTATTCATGATCAAATATCTTACACACCGACAACATTCAAGCTTTGGCTCACACATCATTTGAAAGCCAAAGGAATAGTCTTTTGAGCAATGGCAGAACACAGTCTATACATTGATCCATCTCTGAGATATTATACCAAAATAAAAATCATGTTCAAGTTTCAACTAGCCCCGGCATACGCGGATCCAGGATCGCCGATCGGGGGGGCACCTCCCGGGGGGCGCCATCCGGACCAGGGGGCGCCACTTTTGACCGGCAAAACCTATCAGGTGAGCGCCAAATCCTATCGGTGGGCGCAGATTTTCGCATCGGGGGAGGGGGGGTGGGAAGCGACATTTCAGGGGCGCCATCGACCTTTCAGGGGGCGCCAAGGGTCGATCAGGTGGGGCACGTGCCCCCTTTGCCCCCCCTGGATCCGCCTATGAGCCCCGGTCTACTTATAATTGTTTGATCCCCCAGCCCAATATTCCGGCAAGGGGCCAGCACAATGATACAACCGCCCATCAAACCTCTAAGACATGTGTATGCAAATTATACAATATGCTATAGGGAAAGTGCGAAATCTGGAATTTTACGAGCTCCCCAGGGATTTCTTGAACTCCCTGATCAGTTAGTGGGCTTGTGAAATCCCTTGGAGTTTCCACAATCACTGGCTAACCAGAGAGCTTGCAAAATTGACAGGATTTTGCGAGCTCATTGAAACTTGCATGAGTCTGCAAACTACCTACACGTTTTAAATGATGGGGGAAATTCCTAATACACTCATTTTGACTATGACAAAATGTAAATTAGAAAAAATTTAAATGAGTAGTGCAGAAAAAGCCCGATATAAGGGTCCAAATTAAGGTCAGTTACATGATGGTGCCCCCCCCCGGGAAGGTGCCCCCCGGTCGGCAATCCTATATCCACGTATGCTTTAACTGTCACTTCCCATCATAGGCGGATCCAGGATTTCCATTGACATCAACATTCATTCATGGACCCACGCTTAGATGGAAGCCGGCACCACGGGGGAAGGGGCCAGGTTCCCCAGCCCGAGAATGGGGAGTTTTGATAATTCAAAATCCATTGCGGGTACTAACCGCAAAATCCATCTCGTCCCTCCCTCTCCCCCCGCCTGAAATCCTGAAGCTTCGCCTCCCGGTGTTGCCGCAGCGCCAAGAATCGCAAGTATCTTTCGGAAAGTTTGCACGAGACGACACCAAAAAAACAAACTCACCTGAACGAATTCCTGTGGACCGCTCCAGTTGCGAGCCTGACATGGCGTCGCTGGCATGTGTTATTTGAGATGCCGTCACAGAGAGTATCGAATTCGTCGTACTTTTGAAGTTTGTGCTTTTGTGATGGCGGCACAACATCGCCAACTAGTTAATCTCGGTGTTCAGATACCAATTTAACACCAAGTTGTACGTTATTTTTCTCAAAGCGATTGGCAAATATCAAGACGTCTTCAACCGAGTCTTCATTCCAATTACAATCGATCTCATGATACACAGTGTGCGTAACGGATACCACAACAGTGTTCAAGCCATGCTACAACCCGTCTGCATTATCACGCGACTGAAGTTCAGTGCGACCTCTCCAACCGCCTGAGCGATGGTTGACAATAAGCTGTAAGTACTGTGGATTTTTAAGTACATCCCGAGGCTTAGGGTAGCTATGACTACTTTTGCTTTCATTCATTGGTGTTACCAGTTGCTAGCCTTTCATGACCGTGTCCTAACGTTGCCCCAAAAGCTTCCAGCAGGCGTAGAAAGTAGGCTTCGCTGTGGACGTAATATTGGACCGAAATTGATTTAAAGCATGTACGGTTGGCACGCTAACATGAATACGCCGGCAGACAATAGGTCCCCCCTCGACCCAGGTACCGCTATCCCCGTTAAAACTACTACGCAGGTAAATTGTTGAACAAAATAGCACTAGGTCGGCACCAGACCCAGCAGTGGTTATGGTTTCCGTTCTCTAATTTGCCGTAAGATGAAGCAAGTGACACAAATAGTTGTGCAGATTGTAGCTTTAACATTTTCCTCTCTAAAAAAGTAACCGAGCTTCTTCCGATTGTTTTTTTAATTCTCTTTCCGTGACATAAATACTGAGATGTGCATGTCTGGTAATGCCCTCGGAATAATGGAGTATTTTACTATTTCCATTGTCACACTTCCTGGGCACATGCTTTCTTTGAAGAAAAAAACATTATCGATGAGTTTGAAGCCAATTTTGAAACTCAGGGTAGCCTATTTCCTTAAATTGGCCGCGTTGAAAAAACACTCATTTTTCCTATCTGTTTAACGCACCGAAATTGTCGCGTCCTTCGAGCGCAACAGCTGACGAAGCCCCTGCTGCTGCCATAGCAACCAATCGGATCGTCCACTCTCTGAATATAACTCTGTGGTTTTTAGTCTCTAAAGCGCTTTTATAACAAGGAAAATCCACGATGAACTTCATGCTAATTCCTTCAGAATTCTGTTTCGAACGTTTCAATTACCCAATCAAAACGCTGCATTCTACTTTATGCTAGCCAAATCAAAGTTATCTTGAACAAAACCCTTCAAAATACTACCATATCCTCAACGTGCTGCCAAATCAGGCAGTCAGCTGTCTGTCATGTCCGAACCGTATCTATACAACAATCCGGAGAAGACAGAATATTGAGGTAGTATGGTTATTGGAAAGAAGACTGTAAATTGAGTGAGTGCGTGGAAGGAATTTGAGTTTGCTGTTGGAAGGGATATTGTGGATGATGGTTCAATTTTTATCCGTGATACTGCAGCTTACCTTTCAGGAAATTCATGATTAATCGAACCATTTCTCCCATCTTAAATATCTACAGGAGATATGTGGGTACCCACCTACTCAGTACAGTACTGGGTGAGGTCATAATACCTTGCAAAAGTTTTCCACAGCTCGGAGAAAGGCTCAGACTGTACCTTTTGCAGCTCATGATTTTTAAGGCTGGGTATGCTTGCTATTTTCTTAATATGAACTGATTGTGCAAACAAATATAGGCTGGTGGTTTTCACACATTGAAGCTAAATAATCCTGGCAGTGGTTGAGTGTTTAAACCCCACGTCCTGCATTAAATAATGATAGCCTGTGTGCTACTTGGATGGGTGAAAGTTGGAGAATATCAAAATAAGGGGAAGAGGTATTTTATCTGGTTGGTTACCTATTTACCATGGCACCAGGGCCAAATAATGTATTGTATATATACCAGTCTGCAGAACGTGGGAGGCGACTCGACGAGGCGCTTGGGGCAGCCAAAGCCTGCCCCAATTGGGGCAGAAATTTGGATGCTGGGGCAGACTCCTCCAACAGGGGGGGTATTTTTACCGATATATGTTTATCTACTCCATTTTAAACGAAACACCCAGAAATGAAAGAAAACCGTGCATCCAACTCGACGATGGCAACGCACTCCACGACCCTCCACGCACAGCAGCAGCTATCTTGCATTCATGATACACGACTTCAAGAATACTTTTATTCAAAGGTATATTTACAAGCGAAGTATTTTCCCTTAAAGACGTCATTTGACACTGCTTTCACCCCGTATAATCAATAGTTTAAAAATATTTCAATTGATAACTAAATTCGATAAAGAATAATTTTTTCCACAGCTAAAGCATTTTCCCCCTTCCATTTTCTCACATTTGCATGAAAGCATGACAAAATTTGGAATATTTTCACCCCTAGTTTTCACAAGACCCAAGCGAAGAAAGATTCCCGTATGCTTTTGTGACGTCACATCACTGACTAGCATTTGTTCTTAGGGGGAGGGGGCTGGTATGATTTTCTTTTGAACAGTGGACCCTTTGAACAGTGGACCTTTTGACATAGACCCGATTTGCCGGCCTTCGGCGATCAAAACATAGCAGAGGAAATGCAAAAACTACATACAGGGAAATTTTATTTCGAGTTCTAAGATTGTTTTTTGTAACTAAAACTTGGTTTAGATTACAAATTTAGAAATAAATTTAAATTTAGTTTTAGAAAGGCGCCTGTTGCCTGATTTTTATTCACTTCCAGGAACTTTGACTTTACATCTATTAAAAATTTCCTTTGTTTGGTATCTTTTTAACCATATTTCTCTAGACGACAAACATGACGCTCTTGAGACAATTCAGCTTTTACAGCGCAACTTTAACTAATGATTGTCGTTCCTTTTCATTATTTTTCTTCTTTCCTCGGTGATTACCCGTGCCGACCGCTGCCCCAAGTACTAGTTCCTGCCCCAAGAGCCCCCATCTGCCCCAAGATCGACCAAAAGCTGCCCCAAATCGGTAGGTCTGCCCCGAGGCTGCCCCAACGAGATCTCGTCGAAATCTGCCACGTTCTGCAGACTGGTATATATATATATATTAGAAAAGTGGAGCTTCCTAGTTCTATAATGGGTTAGAGATTCAGGGTTATGAGATCCTATCTATGGATGAGGTACTTACAATTGTGAGCATCAACATGTTTTCACTCTACTAGGAGGTAGCAGAATGATGATTCTTCACTTCTATTCTACAACAGATATTTTCATCTACTTTCAGTAAAAAAAACTGGTGGTGCTGCTGCATATATTTCATACTACACACATATATTGACATTAAAGATCATACATAAAGCATACACTCCTGAATAATAAAAACATGAGCTCATTCCTCCAAACAAAACCATGGCACAGCTCGTGCTGAAGTGTCCCAGGCGTGGGGCCCCTAAATTGAATCGGAAGGCATATAGATACAGTCCTAAATCAAATTATTATCCTGAAAAAGTATTGGTTAGGTAAGAAGCAATGAACATGTCTAGGAAAAAGGCTGTGGTGGGACTTGTAAGCCTGGAAATGCTAAATGACAAGAAAATGAGGCATGCTCAGCTTTGTGGGACTTGTGACACAGATGTTGGTGACAGTGCCATTGGTTGTGATGAGTGTGAGACATGGGTCCATGACTCAGAGATGTGTAGTGGCCTGCCACAGGATATGATTGATGCTATTGCTAGGCATAATGGAGAGGGAATCAAGTTTGTCTGTACAAAATGCAGAATCAAGAGCTCCTCCACCAGGCCGAGTTCTCAATCTGGTAGATCTGATTCCCAAGTTGTTGAACTGGTAGCCCAGCTGTTCCAGCAGCTGAGGGGGCTTTGCGGTTCCGTCCAGTACCTCCTTGAGCTGTCCAAATCAAGACCTTCTGTTCCCCTGGATCCTCCCAGAGTTGTCAACCCTGAGCTGGCCAACACCACTGCCAATATCCATCTGTCACCCCAAGCGGCACCAGGAAACACTGCTCTGGTGGCCCCTATAGTGTCACCACATACACAGACCTCTGATTCATACCGGCAAATAGTCAGAGAGGAGCTCAGAGAGCTGGATGAGCAACGCAAGAGGCGTAACTCCTTCGTAGTCCGAGGTCTTGCTGCGAG
Source organism: Lepas anatifera (assembly GCA_034440635.1). NCBI lineage: Eukaryota > Metazoa > Arthropoda > Thecostraca > Lepadidae > Lepas > Lepas anatifera. The sequence continues at coordinate 850,616 of JAOTON010001253.1, forward strand.
CAATGCTGAGGAAGCGGCCCACAGATTTGAGGTTATCTCCGAGTATCTGACTGGCCGCAAGGTAGGACTGACAGATGTAGTAAAAATCCAGGGCGAGTCAGATCTCTTTTGCGGTAAGATCAATGATGATGAAGTCCGGAAGTCTGTGCTTGACAAAGCAAAGCAGCTGAAAAACTCAGAGCAGTTTCATACTATCTTCATCCGTCGCGACCTCACATACAATCAGAGACAGTTGCTAAAGGCCAGACAAGCTGTAGCCCGAGACCCTGTGTCTGGCCCTCCTAGACCTTCCCGGACCTACTCTCGTAGAAACCCATCTGAATTAGTTACAGCCCAGAGCACGACCTCTCCCACTGACAATACGACTGCAGCTCACGCTGAGAGCAATACAGCCTCACCTCTCCATCCCACTGCACCAGAGGAGACGGTCCCAAAATCTGTGTTCCCTGGTCAAGCACTCGCTTCAAACCAATAGATGTGGCTACCAGCCATGTTTGTAGAAGTGAGACTTTTACATTGAGAATAGGTTTATGCAATGTAAACTCCCTTATCAGTAAGGTCCCACAAGTCCATAATCTTATGCAACAATCGCAAACACATATCCTAGGAATCACAGAGTCGCACTTGGTAAATTCAGTGCCTAACTCATTTGTGAACATGCCCTCATATTCAATTATACGGAATGATACTTCTGCCAACTTTGCAAAGCATGGCGTTTGTATGTATCTGGCCAAGAGCATCAAGTTTGATAATGTTGATGTTTCATGTCCCAACTGTATAGTTGCCAGACTCCCTGAATTTAACATATATGTTATTACTGTTTATAGGCCCCCTTCCTACCTGCAGGAGGAGAATAAAGTATTGATTGAATACTTATCCACAGTGTGTAGTGGGAGGGAGGTTCTCCTGCTGGGGGACTTCAACTTGCCCTCAATATCATGGCATCCATGTGAACAGATATGCCCAATTTCCTGCACAGATAGGCTCTTCCAAGAACTCTTTGATGGGCTTGGATTAAATCAGTGGGTTGTCGAGCCGACATTCCCACATTCTGGTAATATCCTTGACCTGGTTCTGACTAGTGAAGCTGACAGAATTGGTACTGTGGTTGTAGAACCACCACTTCCTGGTTGCGATCACTGTTTGGTCACTTGTGAGTATCTGTTCAGTTTTGCACCTGATCCACTAATCTCTGTGCCCAAGCCTTCTCGTAAATGGCACAAAGGTAGATATGATCTGATCTCATGGCATCTAGAAGAGGTTGATTGGGATTTTGAATTCCGTTATCAAGACTCCAACAGAGCCTTCTCCCGTTTTTTGGATCTGGTACACCCTATGATCAACAGGTATGTCCCCTTGTACGAAAATCCTGCTGGGAGAGCCCGTCTACCCTGGAAAATCAACCCTCCTACTAGTCTTCACAACAGGAGAAAACGAGCATGGGAACATGCCAAGGCTTTGAGGCAGAGATTTGGCCGCAGGTCTCTTGCATCAATTGAGGCATTCACTGCCTTCTTTGAGGTCAATTCTGAGGTCAAAAATTTTGCAACTACCTCCCAAGCCAGATACGAGAAACAGCTAGCGGATGAATTGAGATACAATCCGAAAGTGTTCCACGCTTATCTCCGCCGTAAGAAAGTGGGATGCCCTACAGTGGGCCCACTCAGGTGGACTGACGGAAATCTTACTGATAACGCTACAGCTATGGCTGAGGCCTTTGCGTCAGCATTTGAAAGTGTCTTTGTCACTGATGCCCCCGATGTAAGTCCTGCTCCTCACCAGATAGTTGCAACACGGATGGCACCTCTGGATCTCTGCACCCAATCTGTGCTGCATGTGTTGCAGTCTCTTGACACCAGCAGTGCCTCAGGTCCCGACGATCTCCATCCCATGCTGTTAAAATCTTGCTGCCACAGCCTGGCGTATCCTTTGCTACTGATATTTCAAAGGTCACTTATTGAGGGCCATCTTCCTAAAATATGGAAGACATCACTTGTCAGTCCCATCTACAAGAAAGGATCCCGATATGACCCACTGAATTACAGACCTATCAGTCTCACTTCTGTAACCTGTAAGTGTCTCGGGCGGATTATCACTCAGCACCTGAATAGCTATCTGGAGGAAAACAACATTCTCTCTGCCCACCAGTTCGGATTTCGCAGAGCAGATCCACGATGGACCAACTTCTCCTGGTCTATCATGAAGTATCGATGTGGATGGATGAGGGAAGTGCAGTAGACTTGATCCTCTTTGATTTTTCGAAGGCATTTGATGTGGTCTCTCACCCAATCCTTCTCACCAAACTCTGTTATCTCGGCGTGGACACACAGCTTGTTAGGTGGATTGAAGACTTCCTCGTTGGCCGCACATTTTCGGTCTCCGTGGATGGAACACTGAGTGCTTCCCGCCCAGTGGGGAGTGGGGTCCCCCAAGGATCAGTGCTAGGACCCGTCCTCTTTTTTATTTTCGTGAATAACATTGCTGCCAACCTATCTTGCCGTTACAAAGTATTTGCTAATGACCTCAAGATATACATGAAAATAGACCGGGACAAAGACAACACTATTCACGGCCAGACAACTGTTCAAAGAGACATTAACACGCTTCATGCCACCTCTCGCTCTTGGGGCTTATTTATGAATCAGAAAAAGTGCGCTATTATTAGATTTAAGAAAAATATACTCTCATTACCTGTCCCACATTACCATATTGACCAAGTTCCGATCCAAGCTGTGAACTCCCACTCTGACTTGGGAGTGACGGTTGACTCCTCCCTGAAGTTCCATGTACATATCTCAAACACAGCCCGCAAAGCCTCTGCCTTGGCTCAAAACATATTAAAAACCACTGTGTGTAGATCCCCTGACTTCATGATGCCTCTCTTTAGCGCTCATATCCGGCCAATTATGGAATATTGTTCTTGTGTTGGGCACACAGGGTACTCTGGGGACCTGCGAGTCCTAGAGTCTGTACAGCGTCTTTGGACTAAAAGGGTGGTCGGATTAGCCAACCTCGATTATAGATCTCGACTGAAAGCCCTAAACCAGTACTCTGTCCAGGGAAGGCTGCTACGTGCAGATCTGATCCAGTGTTGGAGGATATTTCACGGGAAGTGTGCTATCGAACCTGCCGATATATTTGAGCTCCCTGATTACACAGGCTTAAGAGAGCACAGATACAAAATTCAACACTCCCGTGTGCGCACAGACTTGAGAAAGCGTTCATTTGGTATCCGTTGTGCTACTGTATGGAATAGCCTTCCGGATCATGTAGTATCCGAAAACGATCAAAAGTCTTTCAAGGCCAAGCTGGCGTCTGCACTGGGCGAGTCACTCTATAACTTCCCTCCATGATATGGATGCTACACTTTTGAGAGACACGAAGCATGTGTACTAGTCCTACCTGTCAATCTGTTGTCTGTCAATGTGTGGGCGCAAAATTCCAGTCAGAGCATGTTGCTCATGACATGGAGCGTGTTATGTTATCCGGGTTTCCTCTCTGATCCTGAAAGCCTTTCTGGCAACCCTAGCCAAGCAGGGAACCTCAAGGTGAGTGAATAAGGTGAGTGAATGTAAAGAAAGCGGGGAATTTTGGCCTCTTTTTGGGATTTTGGCCTCACTCTCCACCTTGCGTGAAAGCAATTTCAGGACCCTGGGGAAGAAGCATACAGAGAAGGGTCCACCTCTAGTGGACTCATTCTGAGGCCAGTACAGATCATTTGGCCTAATCATGTTTTCATCATTAACCATTTTCCAGTATAAAATCCCATTCATTCTAAAAAAGTTGCCCCTCACTGAATATAGATCTAGCTTCTGCAACCATTCACAGAAAGATAGTTTGCAAAGTTATTCCACTTGTTTAGTACACATTCTTTGTGAGCTTTCAAGCTTGCTAGGTTTCAAAATGTATCCAGTATTCCAAAGACATGAGTCACACTTAAGCACAGGCCTCATATGGATAATGAGTATGAATTTCATGAATTCAACTGTACAATACACATAACAGAAGAAGGCTGCAGCATAAGCTAGCAGTCTTTCAGGAACAGAGGTGATGTGGCGATGGAAGTACACAGAAGAATCAATTGCAATTACTAAGTTTTGCCGAGAATCAGCAATAAGAATGATCCCCCATTTAGGTAGCTATCAGATGGCAATCAATGATACAAAATATAAAGACAACATACCTGCCAGTGTTCATATTTAGTCCCCAGTATTGGTAAGTGATGATATCATTTCAAACCTTGATACTGATACTGTGGGCAGAGAAGGCATCATCCAGTTTCCCATGTAGGGTAGAAGCGCAAATCTTGAACAACTTTAACCAAATATCTATACAAATGATGGTGCCAAAGATGCTGACCAAGCTACCTAAATCAGGAAATTTTCAAAGGCTGGCCAAATAAAATGCCACATATGCCTAACTTTCAGGATTAATTTGCTTGTGGTATGCACATCTAATGATAAACAGGTGTAAGGTGGCCTTATTAAAAGCACATAGCAAAAAAAAAAACATGTGTTAGCTTCAACCCAATTCCCAGACACTGAAAAACAGTTAAAATCACAATCCCTCACATCAATATTGCTTGTCCCGTTTTGTGTTTTTTCTTTCCTCCGCTTCCACCGCCGCTGGATTTCCCGACACATATGAATATGCTGTTTTCAAGTCTGAAATTTGTGCGTCGTTCTCGCCGAACTAATCGAAAGCTCATCGCCATTTACTCTAGCTACTTTCACTCGCAAACTTTTTTTGATGACGTCATGTACCCCGAGGGTCCCGGTATTTAAGGGCGCCGCAAAAATATCGGGTGCACCTACATATAACCGTCCAACTGCAAAAATACGTAAGATGGTTCATTAAGGTGTAAAAGGTGATGCATTCTTAAGTGTAGAGTGTTCCTTCATGTTTTAGCTATGAAATAAGACACAAATCAAAGTATAACACGCACTTCCACGACCTTAATCAAAATGTTAACAATAACTACTGCATCGAAACATCTGCACGCTCCGAACCAATAAGTCAAAAGGAAGTTGCGTGGTGTTAGGTGTAGAAAATATGGGTAGAAATCAAAAATAAATTCACTAGTTTGAAACACACCTCACCTAACCTAACCTAACCATGTCTTGATTAAGCGAGCTGGCCTGCGGTGCACCAAGCCTGGATCTGGGTAGAAGAATTGTGACCCCACACTCTTTAATGCTTCGACCATGCGAAAATATAGCTTCAGCACCCCACTCTGCTTTCCAATACTGGGAGTCTTGAGGACAAGATTGCGTTTCTTGAATGACAGCAGTGTGATTAGGATAGTTGCTGTGTAGAAAACGGAAGACCGCACGTCTTTTGAGCAGTGTGATAAGAATAGTTGCTGTGGAGAAAACGGAAGACCACACGTCTTTTGGCAGGCAAGCGTAGCCCACGGACATTAAGTGTCAAAACCTTAAGGTCAGGCATTTTTACGTACTCTAGCAGACCGTAACGGGATATGCAAATTACTTTAGTGATCCGCTCTGTCTTCACCTGGCTAGCGCACTCAGATACAAACGTCTGTGCTGTTAAAGAACATGCCTGCACTGCCATCTATAGATGATTCGGCCAGCTACCGGCTGCTTTAAGGCCACTATACCGGGGGAAACCAATAAGTTCCTCCCTAAAAATCAAGAAGAGACGGAATACAGACATTACCATCCAAAAGCTGAATAATTTTGAAACTAAATACATTTTGTCCTAAGCCTACAAGGACCTCAACTCTGACAGACCGACGACTAAAATTTACCTGAGCCCTTAACACCTGGCCGTTTGTGCTTTCTATCCCCCCATCCCTCTCACACACACCCATGTGACACAACATACCTTACACCGACCCTACTAAGCGCGAGAGCAGGGCCCCGAGTGACAACCATATCAATGGGTTCCCTAAGCAGTGTGGACGGATTCCTGGCTGCATGAACAGACGAGACCAACCACACAGAACCGGGCCACACTACTTACATCGGCAGACAACGCCAGCGACCGGGCCCCTGGCGACCGCGCCACAGCCGTGTCCGGCGCATGAACGTCGAGCACCGTGGACGCTCCAACCAGGTGGAGGTGGTCGCGTCAGACGCTGCATGGGCGGCTGCCGAGTGACCCAGCGGCGTCGCCGTGTCGAAACGATCTGCCAAAAGCTCCAACGAATTAGAGTGCCTATAAACCACGCCGGAAGCTCGCCACAATTACGTAGCAACCCATCTGCTCGTGTTCCGGTTGAATCAGTCGTCCTAAGCTCACGCTCAACGTGACTTCAATGTAATAACCCAAATTAAGCAAAATAGTATCGGCGTATTGTAAATTCCACACATTGCCTTATAAACACAGCTTTGAAAGAGCAAAAAAAAAAATCCCCGCAGGGGACCGATTTTCATCTGCTGGACTTGTTGGCACCTGCTGACTGGTCCGGCACATGGATAATTGGGTACGGGATGTGACGACACCCGCGACCCCAGTTGGCAGGATGGGTTTCGCCTCCCGCCTTCGGGCGAGAGGCTAAATCGAAACTGCCATCCTCATCCTTTCTTGGCCTTCCTAAATTCAAATCCCACCAACCCCTTGTTCCTTTTCCTCTTCTTTCCTTATTTCCTTGTCTCTCCATGCTTTTCCACCCATATCCTTTCTGTCCACTCCTAAACACCCCTCCTGCCCACTGTCTGCGTTGTCTGGCCCGGCGTGTCTCCGCGGGTGGCGGGGGTGTGTGCACTCTTGCTCGTCTTGAGTGTGGGCACCTCGGTCGCGTGCGGCGCGTGTCTGGGCTGGACAGCGCAGACCGACCCTCTTCCTTTTCCAACCCATAACTTCCCAGTTACCCACTTTTTCCCAGTGTCATGGGCGTCCCCGCACGTGCCTATGATTCCTGGATGGTCTGGGCCTCCGGCTCGTGTGGCTGGCGATTGGATCCCTCTAATCGCCGGCCCTGCGAGCCGGGGGCTCGCTTCTCTCGGACCAGCCGGGAATCAGTTGTGACGAGCAGGTGGTAGTCGCCTGCTCCGATGAGGCCGTGTGGGGGCGCCTGTCTTTTTAAGGTGAGCTGCGCACCGACCCGTACCCCGGGATGAAGGAGTCCTGGTAGCTGAGCTGAGGTAGGCGCTGTTATGGTTCGTGTGCCTCTAGCAACACTCTACTTTGGTCTGGATTTCCGCAAGGGCGGGGAACTCTTGAAGGCATCGACAAGAGTAGCAGCATTGTAAAAGTCTGTCGGCTTTTGGTGGGGCTCGGCTGCCCCTCCCTCCTTGGGTGAGGTCTCGACTTCACCCGGAGAGGGAGGGGTGTCCGCGCCCCACCCGGGGTCGTCCAGGCTAGGTGCAAGGGGGGGACCGTCGTCGGGGCAGTGGGGGTTTGGTGAGTCTCTCTCCCCCTCTGTAACGGCGGCGTCTCCCCCGTATAGCCAGCCCGTGTGTCGTCTCGCCTAGTAGCACCCTCGTCGGAAGGGGGGCGCACGTGGCTGGCTGAATTCAAACAATACTTCCATGGATACCTCTAACCTCGAAAACCCCCCTCCCCTCACATCCTCGTCTGTACCAGATCAGTCCAGAGCCGGACCTCTCCGACCTCCACCAGGAGGAGGTACTGCACCGAAAGCTCTTCACCCGACGAATCCACGCGTGCTGGTCATGAAGGGACTGGAATCCAGTCTCGGCGCACTATCCCCGTTCCAGAAAAAGGAAGCATGTGACCGTCTTGGAAATATTGTACGCTGCGATAGTCTGAGGGATGGTGCGTTGGAGCTGGAGTTTGCGGACCCAAAGGAGGCAGAACGGGCACTACACACGACGCAAATATCATTCTCTAAGCGAGTAAACGGCAAGAAAACATCAGTCTCATTCAAGGTCACTTGCGAACCACACAAAACAAAGAACTTCTCGAAAGGTGTTATCCGGTGTCCAGAGCTGAGTGGCGTGTGTGATGATGAGATTGTCGATGGCCTTGCTGATTTTGATGTTGTTGATGCGCGACGCATGAAGACAAGGAGAGGTTCTGAGATAGAGGAAAGCGATACAATTGTTCTGACATTTGACAAGCCCGACATTCCCGACCACATATATGTAGGATACCTTCGAATTGGCGTCCGATTGTTCATCCCGTCACCCATGAGATGCTTTAGATGCCAGCGCTACGGCCACACCACCACCACATGTAGGGGCAAGCGCGTATGTGCCAGATGTGGATCCAGCGATCACGTTGCCGATGACTGCTCAGCCAATAAATACTGTGTTAACTGCGGCGAGGGTCAGCTCCCTCACTCTGCCACTGACCGCGACTGCCCTTCACTTCAAAAGGAAAAAGAGATCATGGCAATTAAGGTTAAAGGTCGCCTGAACTTCCGAGAAGCCCGTGAAGCCTACGAGGCCCGCCACCCGCGGAAAAAGTACTCTGATGCAGCTTCGGTGGGACCCCCACCACCATCACGGATGACCCCGGAGGAGGTCATCCGATCCCTGACCATGGCGGACTTCGTCCGCCTGGCAGGTAAGATGGGGCTGGTCATCTCTGGCCAGCCCGTCGCCCCGGCACCTGAGCCGACGGCGGCACCTCCTCCAAAACCCCCCTCCCTACGGGACGGGGACCGGGAGCGGAACAACACTCCCGCTTTTATTTCTCCACCTCCAGCTCCCGCTGGGGGCGGGGGCGGGGATCTGACCCTGCCCTTGAACACCAGCCGACGACGGCTGCTGGCCAGTCTCCCAGCGGCGAATCCCCGCCAGACTTGGAGGGCTGGACAGTGGTGGGACGAAGAGGCAAACCCTCTCCCACGGGGAGGCGCCGCCCACTGTCGCCCATCAAACCACCTGCCGGAGGCACTGGCTCAGCGCCGCTGCCCCCTTCCACGTCCGACACAGACCTAGCGCCCACACAACCTCTCTCCCAGACTCAGTCGTCCACTGTGGCAGCAGTCCGCAAGAATTTTGAAGCTTGTTCCCGGGGAAGGTCCCCGGTTAAGCGTCCGGCTGAGAGCCCCCCCCAGCCAAACGCAAACCTCGAGGGCACGCGGAAACTCGCTGGATACCGGACGAGGTCGTGGTCCGGTCCGTAACCGGCGCGGCGGCCCCTCCCCGGCACCATCTAGGGGCTCATACGGGGGCTGCGGTCCTCCTTGGAAGGATTAGGCCGACTTATGTACTATTTAACAAGCCCGTTTCTTTTAATCTTTATGACATCAATCATACAATGGAACTGCCGAGGTCTCCGAGCTAACTTTTCAGACCTACAACACATTTTATCGGAGTATAACCCCTCAGTTATATGCCTCCAGGAGACGAAGCTGCCTCCTGTGGCTGCCGTTGACATAAGAAATTATCAAACATTTAGAAAAGACATTTTTAGTTCTACAATCGCGTACGGTGGTGTTATGGTTGCGGTGCACCATTCCACCCCATGTCACCGTATAGCCTTAATCACAGGGCTGCAGGCAGTAGCTGCCCGAGTGGACTTTGGATTTTTAAAATTGACAATTTGCTCAATTTACCTTCCACCGGGCTGCAGTCTAAACATCAATGACTTAAACAACATTGTAGATCAGCTTCCAGCCCCATTTATACTAATGGGTGATTTTAATGCTCATAGCCCTGCTTGGGGTGAACCCGCCGGTCGCTCGGGCCCTCGGGGCCTAACTGTAGAGCGTTTTCTTCACCTAAATTCCCTTTGTATCCTAAACACTGGTCGCCCCACTCATATAAGTTTTCCATCTGGCTCGTGCTCGGCCATAGACCTTTCTGTCTGTTCCCCTTCCCTCCTCAGCCAGTTCCAATGGAACACTCTCGATGATACTTTCGGCAGCGATCACTATCCTATCGTTCTTAAACCAGTCTGGCCACGTGCTCCAGCAAGCCTACCGATCCGCTGGAACATGCGTTGCGCGGACTGGGCTGGCTTTGAGGGTGCATGCGGTCCGGTGGACCTCCCCATAGAGGGGGCCTCGGCAACTCAGGCAGTTAGTAAGTTCAACGACATGGTTATCACGGCCGCTAAGGTTTTTATACCCATGACATCAAAAAGACTTAGGCATATTCCTGTTCCGTGGTGGAACTTGGAATGTAAAAATGCCATTTTGAAAAGGAAACGGGCTTTGCGTACTTTCAAGAAGCGTGTTACTAATTCCAATCTGATACTTTTTAAACAGGCTAGAGCATTTGCTCGCCGAGTCGTGTTGAACTCCAAACGAAGGTGGTGGATATCATACGTAACCATAGTAAATCGTTTCACTCCCACAACACAGGTCTGGAACCGAATCCAGAGTATCCAGGGGAAGCGCAGATCTACACCCGCCCCGGTCTTGGTAGAAAACAATGCGAGGATCACTGATCCAGTGACGGTCGCAAACCGAATGGCGTCTGCTTTCAATACCAGATGTAGCACAGCAAACCAGAACGCCGAGTTTCAACGTTTTCGCAGACGAGAGGAGGCGAAAGCTGTCCATTTCGGCACCAACAACACTGACTCGTATAATACACCATTTACCATGCCTGAACTTAAAAATGCTCTCAATAAATGCAAATCAGTTTCACCAGGACCGGATCTGATAACTAACTCAATGTTGCACCACCTCCCTGATCGGTCTCTTGTCTGCCTCCTGGACATCTTCAATACGATGTGGATTAACTGCGATTTCCCGGAACAGTGGCGCGAGGCCATAGTCATCCCTATCCTGAAGCCGGGAAAAGACGGCAACGCTCCTGACGACTTCCGCCCAATCTCGCTCACATCATGCGTAGGAAAGCTGTTTGAAAGAATGGTAAATACTCGTTTAATTTGGTTTCTTGAAAACAATGACCTTCTCACGAACATACAATGTGGTTTTCGGCAAACCCGTAGTACAATCGACCATTTACTGACACTTGACGCCAGCGTTCGCGAAGGCTTTGCAAGAAAACATCATACCGTTGCTATATTTTACGACATTAAGCATGCCTATGACTCAGCTTGGAGGCATGACATTTTGCAGAAGCTGTCAGGACTTGGAATACGGGGCCGCATGGGCTGGTTTCTCTCCAACTTCCTTAAAGACCGTCGCTTCCGCTTTAGAATCGGTGACATACTGTCAGCACAGCACACTCAGGAAAATGGCACGGCCCAGGGATCTGTTTTATCTGTGACACTCTTCGCAGTCGCCATTAATGATGTTTCAGACGGTCTGCCTTCAAACGTTAAGTGTGCCTTGTTTGTTGACGACCTTGCTATGTGGACCACATCGTCCTCCACTGCTGCAGCACAGAGACAACTGCAGATTGGAATTGACAAGCTCCAACGGTGGAGTGACAAAAATGGGCTGCAATTTTCTACCGAGAAAACAAAATGTCTCCACTTTTGCAGGAAAAGGAATGGCTGTGACGATCCCCACCTCACTCTCTATGGACAAAGGATTAATGTTGTTGAAGAGGCGCGTTTTTTAGGTGTACTGTTTGACCGGAGACTGACGTACATTGCTCATTTCAAAAAGCTGAGGGAGAGCTGCTTTAAAGTCCTGAACATTTTCAAAGTCTTGACTAGGATGCGATTTGGAGCTGACCGCAAAACCCTCCTAATGCTCTATAGATCATTGGTTAGATCGAAGATCGAATACGGGTCTATTGTATATGAGTCAGCAACGGAGAGTGGCCAAACGGATGCTAGACACCATCCACCACCATGCTCTCAGGATCATAACGGGTGCCTTTCGCACGTCACCGATTTGTAGCCTGCTGGTTGATGCAAACGAGATGCCCCTTGCGCTACGCCGACGTCTATCATCAATGAAATATGCCTTAAAGATCAAACAGTTTCCAAACCACCCAGCCTATCCGAACCTTTTTTCGGAAGTGCCGCAGCGCCGCGCCAGCGCCATCCCAGCTTCGGCACGGCTCCCTGGGCTTAGGGGTGTGAGTGGCTAAATGAAGCTGGCATCGACCTTGGCCAGATTGAGACCTACCATGTCCCGTCGGTAGAGCCATGGGTGCTACCGGAGGTCAAAATTGACACAACCTTGCTCGCTATTACGAAAGATTTACCGCCTCAAGCAGTTCAATAGGTTTTCCGGGACCATCTCCACAGCACATACCCGGAGCATAGCGTACTCTACACAGATGGCTCCAGGAGTGGAAATGGCACTGGATGCGCGTTCGTAACCGAGAATGTGGAAAGGTCATTCACATTACCTGGGAGTGCATCGGTTTTTACTGCCGAACTGTACGCTTTATTTCGTTGCATGGACTACATTTTACGTTCTAAAACACGCCGCCACGTAATCTTCTCAGATTCGCTTTCATCGCTACAAGCGCTGAGTGCGTTCGAAACTCACCCAACATCTTCATATGTTTTAGAACTTATTAGACTCAGACTCTACAGAGCACACTGCCATGGGAAAAGCGTCACAATTGCTTGGGTGCCTAGCCATGTGGGGATACCTGGAAATGAACGTGCTGACAGGTGTGCAAAAGCGGCATCCCAGGGTGTCGTACCGACTGGCTTAGGTGTGCCGTTCTCGGATTTTTACCAAAATATCGGTGATCATGTTAACCAAATATGGCAGCGCACCTGGGACGAAGACCCGAAAGGCTCCAAGTTGCGGGCGCTGAAACCCAAAATAGAGATATGGCAGTCGGCAGGTGCTGGCTGTAGGAGGGACGAGGTGATTCTGACCAGGCTGCGCATTGGTCATACGCACGCCACACACTCACACCACCTTGGCGGTGACGGCCCGCCGACGTGTCAACGTTGCGGTGACCGACTGACGACCAGGCATGTGCTGATTGAATGTCGCGATTACGAGATCGAAAGAGCTCGTTATCTGCCCGGTGCCCCCACTATGGAGGCGCTCTGTGGAGAATCTCGATCGGTAGATATCTGCGACATCGTCTTATTCTTGAACAGTGTGAATTTTAACGTCATATACTCTCCAGGTGGTCACACCGTGTGAGCAGTAGACACCTAGCGCCGAAATGATTTAGGGAACCTATGTTCGTGTTTTATGTTCCGTATCTCTACGTTTTACTTCTGACAAATGTTTGTATCTCTGTTCGCGCATAATTTCATTCACTTTCGACCTACCGGTGTGTATATGCAGGGGCTAAGCCGATGTTTTACATACCATTTTTGGTGTTTTAGATGACGTTGCCGACGCTGCTCCCCGATGCCGCTTGCTTTTAAACTAAGAACAAGGACATAGATATGGGCGCAAAATGACCGTCGCTGTCGACGCGCCCCTAAACTCCACTAATGGTGATGATGAGCAAAAAAAGAAGAAAATCAAGACCGAGATTAATGTCATCCAAGTTTGCCTTGTTAACAACTGCGGCATTAAGTACAAAGATGCAGTGCATTGCCGGTTGTGGGGAACACCAAATGCACTCAATATACTGAGATTAAGCAACATTCAAACTATTACGTTACTATGTTGGTCAATAAAAACATGGCAAAGACTGCTTGCGTATCCACGTATGCATTCCAAAGCCAGGAGCGCTCCTGTCACACCATTTTCCAAGGACGAAACATAGTTACCGATACGGCTGAATAAAGTTCCATCCAGCAGTCGCTCACAACGCGCAGATCAGGTAGACGGCGCAGTGGTATTAGTTGCTCGCCTGGGGCGCTAGGGTGCACGATGATATCACGTTGAATCAAATAACACCAACCACACAGAACCGGGCCACACTACTTACATCAGCAGACAACGCCAGCGACCGGGCCCCCGGCGGCCGCCCCACAGCCGCGTCCGGCGCATGAACGTCGAGCATCGTAGGCGCTCCAACCAGGTGGAGGTGGCCGCGCCAAACGCTGCATGAGCGGCCACCGGGTGACCAAGCCGCGTCGCCGTGTCGAAACGATCTGCCAAAAGCTCCAACGAATTACAGGGTAAGCAACATCAGAACATCGTTACAAATTACGTCCCGATCCCTCAGCTCAGGTTCCAGCTGGATTAATCTTACTGAGCTCGAGTTCAACACAACTTGTATCCGGCGATCCAAATCAAGCGAAGCACCCCTGGAATGATGTTACTCTGACACATTATCTTATGCTCACAATTAACTTAAACCTTAGGAAATGAAGAAAATAAGACGTGGATTAAAGCCACAGAAAACCGCTGTCATAACAACCAGAGCGAAAAATGACAAATATGCGACACATATCCTGGTTATGGAGAACAAATATTTTCTATTGAATTCAACAGTGATTTAAGCACTCACATTGAAAAGCTCGCCAAGAAGAACAAGGACTTCAAAAAGCAAAAGACTGATCGCCAACTCGCTAGAGCACGCCAATTACCAATCCGTTGTTCACCACCATCTCACATGGTAGACGGCGCGGCGGCCTTGCTGCACGCCAGGGGCGCCAGTTCGCGCTGGCTGCAGCGCTCGCCGTCTCCACACCGTCCACTCTCGGTCCCTGCTGTAGTTCCTGAAGTCGCTGTCTCTCCGCGCTCAGAGGCAGCCATAACACTCATGGTCCGCGTTCCTAGCGGCCCGTCCGCCGCCGCAGCCGACGGCTCAGGGCCGGCACGGTGGCTGCTCGGCTGCAGCAACGCTGTTGCGCCGGAGTGAGCACGCGGTGCGTCGCGGCGCCAGCCGCGCTGCTGTCTGGAACGGTAAGGCAGCTGCGGAAGAGTACCCAACAGCTGCCGCAAATGTTCCTCATCCTTCACCATGATGTTGGTTCCTCCATACGTCCTCCGAAAGTAGACGGAACCGCGACGCGTGAGCACGGAAGCAACCTTGCTTCCGTGCTCTGGGCTAAGCTCCGCCAGTAACAGCTGGAACACCCGCTGCAGATGTGGCACAAGCGACTCGGCCAGAAACAGCGGCGCTGCCATCTGTGGGCGGTCGGGCGCACTACCCTGACCGTGGCTGATCCGTCCAGCCGGGGCGCGTTTAGGAAAAAGTTCGAAGCGGCGCTCAAATATGGCGTCTCGCACGTTCCGTCTCAAAAACTTCACAATGACCTTGTGGTCCACTTCCAGGCGGTGGGCAACTTGTATGTCTCCTGGTGTGAGATGCAGCCCTGGGAGACGACTGTTGAGTATTACCACGGCCTTTTGCCCCACGTCCTCCCCTTGGGTGCGGGTTCCAAAATCTTTGCACGTCAATATTAAGGAAGACAGCCGCCTGTTCCTGTCAATGGCATCAATTCTCTCCCGCAGCTCTTCATTTTCCTCTTTGCGATGCTCGCATTCCTTTCTCAGACTGGCCAACGCCGCGTCTTTGTCAAACAGCTCGGTTTCTAGAACTTATATCTTTTTTACCATGGCTTCGAGCTTTCTTTCTAAAGATGTTATAACATGATTGTTTCCAGCTTCTATCAGCTGCTTGATGGCATCTAAAGTGACAGTTTCTTCTCTGGGAACAGACTTCGTTCGCTGACATGGCGAGTATTTTCACCAGGTTTTCTGATATTTTTAGTCGCTTTCTTTTGAGATTACGCGCCATATCACTTACCGAAAGCTGTCGCTTTCCCCGATAAGTGTCTGTTCCAGCTCCGGAAGCTGCGCCCGTAAAGACGGAGTCTCGGTCACAGTCACTGCCATCAGTGTCCGACATTTTAAGAGACTTGAAAATTAACAGCAAAATCCACAAAAAAACAAAATCAAAAACAGCAAAATCCACCTCGAAAGCTCACCTCACGGAACACTCTCACCAAGTTCTATCACATGCATTTTCAAAGCTCATGCTCTCATTTTCACCACTTCCGAGTCTCTCGGAGCCCCGCCGGTCGCACTGCACGGCTCAGGGCATTGTACGGTGCGGAGCGCGCACAACCGACCCCGACCGCAGGTCAGCGTAGACTGAACATTTCAGGTGTCACCTATAAGTTGTCCGAGGGGCGAAAAAGTCTTCATTTTAATTAATCCCGAGTTTCAACCTCATAAAACAATATCAAGGGGGTAATTTCTAGGTCGGTTCAGTTTTCATTCAGAGAGACATGGTTTTTCGGAACTTTCGGCTGTCTGTCATTGTTTGACTGCGTCAGTCGAGTTATCGAGTTCAATCGTTACACTAAACCGGTTTTAGTGGGCTTAACTAGCGCTAAATGCTCTATATGCGCTATACTGAATTAAACATATTGCATATTATTGCAATATATTGCATATATTGCATAATCAAACATACTCAACTTGAATTTAGTACACTAGTTTGGTGCAGTGATTTGACTCAGTTTACTCGACCAACGGTGGCGAGGGATGGCAAATTCGAAGGCTCCGAAAACAATGTCTGTGTACAGGAGGTCCCAAACTTTGTACAGTCCGCTCCTCTACAATGTCGTTCAGCAAATGACATTTTTCCATAATTGTGTCTTCCATACGGCAGGAGAAGTTGTTTGTATTAAGAGAACTAGACAAATGTCAATCAGGGAAAATAATAATTTTCTTCAGAAACAATAGAAGCCTTACAGATAGAAACATTTACAGAATCTTTAAAAGAACACATGAACATTTTATAGAGACGATTGTATGATTTTCAAACATTTTCGCACCAGTTTTAGTGAAAATGTTTTGTGTGAAATAGCTTTACAGCTGGCAGTTTGTAGCCACCTCCACTTTTCCACAGAAGAGACCTGAACCCTGAGCTGTCTGGTTTGTGAAAATCTTGGTATGAAGTCGCTCAATTATAACCTTGTTTTCTATTTCAGATATTGCAAACTGTGTGAGTTTGGCTCAATTCGATATAAGGTGAACAACACCAGACAAATATGCCTCCCAAGCCTCCAGTCCAACCCAGAGACATCTCTCCTATTTTGCAAGCTCTCAGAAATGTTCTGCTGGGGGTATGTACAAGTGTTGTCTTTTGAATATTGAAATGCGTGTTCTGCATTTAAATACGTGTAGTATGTGCAGTATACCCTGCCCTAAATATGTTTGCATTCACTATTGCTGGGGTGAAATCTGCTTGCCATTTTAAAGCCCCAAAGGGTTTTATGGTTCATTTGGCTTCCAGAAATTTCCGCGCTCCCAAAGCTTGACATGAGTTGACACGTTTCCAAAACTTTACAAGTGTGCTCCCAAACACCATCAGACGGTGTTCATGATAGGAAAATATAGTCTCCTGTGTGTTTAAGGCTTCTGCATTTGTAAACTTCCTAGAACTTGAGGTCCTGTGGCAAAATTCCAAATTTTTGAAGAGAGCACCACGGATAGGATAAGTTTTCTCCGCTAAACTGATTACTTTTTTGTGATTTTGATGTCAATGCTCAGGAGTTTGAGTCAATGTTTTTTTAAGAAACAGTTCGTCACGTTGGATAACGAAATCACAACGTTATCTCTCACCGTGAACTGTTGAACCAGCCGCGTGAGTTCCTTGCCGCCCTTCTCACCCTCACTGTCCTAACGCCGTTCTCCGCAGAGGAAGCACACGGTGGCGGTGCGGTTCGCGCCGTCTCAGTCGGCGCGGCCGCGGTCACAGCCCGACCCTGCGCTGCCTGACGGGGTCACCCACAAGATCAGCGACAACTACTACTTCACCCGCGACGGCCGCCGCGAGGTGATGCCGGCCACCCTGCTGGCGGAGAACACCGGCGCCGCCCTGCTCACCGCCAAGAAGAGTAAAAAGGAGAAGAAGGAGGCTAAGGCCAAGGCTGCCGCCGCCGCCGCCGAAGCGTGAGTCGAATCAGGGCGAAGTTTTTGCTTGTTGTGAGTGGTCCACCTCAGGGTGTTCAATGAGCTAGTGGGTAGAAATTGGTCGAGATGGCAGCTATTATCAGGAAGCTGTTCTTGTTCCGTTGGGTTTTGCATGATGACTGGGGGCATCTTCTCCGTGTTGTTGGTCCGCGGTGTACTCGCCCTCCTTGACGTCGCTGCCCGGTGCCGTGCAGGGGTCCGGCGGAGGCAGCGGTGGCCACTTCAGCCGTACCCCGGCCTGGTGCACCCTACATCTGGGACGGCGGCCACGGCGTGCAGCAGTAGGAGTGTTTATCAGCGAGACATCTATTGACAAAAGTAGGAAGCTGAAGTTCGTCCGTGGTCCGCCGTGAAATTTTCCAACCCGATTCTTCTCTCTGCAAGTATCACTGGGATGTAGAGTGTCTCTGGCCGAGCTGTTGGTCTGACAGTGCAAATAGGCTACCCGAATAACTAAAGAAAATAATCAAAGTTTATTATGTATAGGAAGGAGTCGTTCTTCAACAGAAGAGCTGGTGTGATTGTCAGGTACTGTATGCTGAAATGGTGATGTGATCATGTTGGTGGAATATAGTGCCGCGTAAATATTTTTGCAGTGCTGGGTGAGCAATGGACATGTTGAAAATTAGGGGAGAAATATTTTCCCGCAAAGGAGAAACAGCCAAGATTTGCTTAAACCTGCAAAATGTTGTTTAAACACACTGATCAATTTCCTCGTCTCCCAGAGTAGCTACACATTAGGCCATGTCGTGATCACCACTTTTTCATAGGATCTTTGTTTACCCGGTGTTTTCTAATGTATTAATGGTCGCTGATCACGATTTTCTGGTCGAAAATGTCAAATTCGAAAAATATTTGCCCGCACAAGCCGTTTGAAATTCTTCCGGTTGGCCAACATTTCGATGTTTTCACATCTCACGGACAATAAAATGCAACTAATGTATGGAAAGGGCCCCAGAACTTTAAAGCCATTGAATTTGAACAGTTTGAAACCTTTTTGACTCCTTAAAATATATACTTACCCGATAACGTACCTTGGAAAGACAGATGTTTGAGCTTAAAAGGGTGATAATAGATGGCGCGCATGACGCAGCCGTCAACCACTGTCCCGCTACGTCGCTTATGTCAAGAAGCTATTAGCCGAAGGAGCTGGATATAGGATTTGAACCTGTTTTGAATTCGATGAATGAACATTTACCTTCACAAGATGATCTAGATTTCTCTCGCTTACAGTTTTAAATATTATTGGTAATGGTTGCTTTCAAAACAGGTCCAGTTAAGATCAGCCAGCCACATATAGATTAGGTATTTAAGCATGTAGTCACTGCGGATCAGTTTCAAGTATTAAAATGTATGCAAGAGCCAGTCGATTATATTTAGATTAGTCTTGCTATCACTAGCAAGGAGAATGCCGCATTTCGGGAAAAATGAAGCTGCACCACACCTAGCGCCGCCGTCAAGCCATGTATGCTGCCGCTTAACCAGCTCTCGACAGGGGCTGGCGTTGTCGTTCACATTATGATGCTGCGGCTTGAAGAGATGGAGGCCAGGGAAGTGGACGAATTTCACGTTTCAATAGCTTGAAAAAATCGAACCGACCGCTGATGAAGTTACCGAGACTTACAGAAGAGCATCTGTGGCAGCAAGAAACAAGTACAAAGTTCGCTGTGAAATAAGGAAGCATTTAAACCTGAAGGAAGTGATCAGAAGGCGCCTACAAAACATGAAGATACTGTAAGCATGGACAAAGCATGACAACATTGTTTGACATATAAAGCAGAGCTTTACCGTCAAAGGCATCGGCAAAAAAACATTTCTGGAAGACCAGCGAGAAGCACAGAGGTTGTATCTTGGTGGCTTGGATGCAGTCGTGACGGACCATTGGAGACGGCAGCAGCTGCGGCAAGCCACGCCTGCTGTCGTTGTGGCTACCAGTTCTCCGGATGTTGCGTTCTGACGGAGCTGAAGCTGCGTCAGAACGCAACGGCACCATTGACGGCGACCGATGGTGGTATATGCAGCAGCGAGCTTCCTATTTGTAGCCTCACACCAGCTGCGGACAGACGCCGCACGCGAACAGGCTCTGGCAGGCATAAATCAGTCTCGGAAAGAAAACTTATTTCTAAATGTTACACGGAAGTCGCTTATAGACTTTTCCGGATGATTGTCATATTATTGTGCTCGAATTCGGACGAGCCGGCCTCCCGATCAGGCTTTATTGGCGGCAGCAGCAGTGGCTTGCCGCAGCTGCTGCCGTCTCCAATGGTCCGCCACGACTGCATCCAAGCCACCAAGATACAACCTTTGTGCTTCTCGCTGGTCTTCCAGAAATGTTCTGTTTGCCGATGCCTTTGATGGTTAAGCTCTGTTTTATATGTCAGACAAAGTTGTCATGCTTTGTCCATGCTTACAATATCTTCATGTTTTGTAGGCGCCTTCTGATCTCTTCCTTCAGGTTACACTGCTTCCTTATTTCACAGCGAACTTTGTACTTGTTTCTTGCTGCCACAGATGCTCTTCTGTAAGTCTCGGTAACTTCATCAGCGGTCGGTTCGAATTTTCAGGCTATTGAAACGTGAAATTCGTCCACTTCACTGGCCTCCATCTCTTCAAGCCGCAGCATCATAATGTGAACGACAACGTCAGCCCCAGACGAGAGCTGGTTAAGCGGCAGCATACATGGCTTGACGGCGTCGCTAGGTGTGGTGTAGCTTCATTTTTCCCGAAATGCGGTATTCTCCTTGCTAGTGAAAGCAAGACTAATCTAAATATAATAGACTGGCTCTTGCACACATTTTAATACTTGAAATTGATCCGCAGTGACTATATGCTTAGATACCTAATCTATATATGGCTGGCTGATCTTAATTGGACCTGCTTTGAAAGCAACCACTACCAATAATATTTAAAACTGCAAGCGAGAGAAATCTAGATCATCTTGTGAAGGTAAATATCCATTCATCGAATTCATAATAGGCTCAAATATTATATCCAGCTCCTTTGGCTAATAGCTTCTTGTCATAAGCGATGTAGCGGGACACTGATTGACGGCTGCGTCATGCACGCCATCTATTATCACCTTTTAAGCTGAAACATCCCTGTCTTTCCAAGGTACTTTTAGAGTAAATATATATTTCAAGGAGTCAAAAAGGCTTCAAATTGTTCAGATTCAATGGTTTTAAAGTTCTGGAGCCCTTTCCATACATTTGTTACATTTTACTGTCCGTGAGATATGAAAACATCGAAATTTTGGCCAACCGGAAGAATTTCAAACGGCTTGCGCGGGCAAATATTTTTCGAATTCGACATTTTCGACCAGAAAATCGTGATCAGCGACCATCAATACATTAGAAAACACCCGGTAATCAAAGATCCTGTGAAAAAGTGGTGATCACGACATGGCCCACTACACATGTCAATGTGGATTCGTAATATTGAAAGGGAACGTGGCACCTCTATAACGTGATTTTAACTGAGCCAAGTTGTAAAGAAATTCGGAAAACCCAGTACTCTATATATCATTTGTCTTAGAACTCGATATTTCCGTAGAAAAAAGCTAAAACCTACCCGAAATGTACCTCTCATGTACCTCTCGCCAGGCGGCCATTGTTGTGAGCTGCTGGTGTGACGACATATGCTGACGTCACGATGAGCATCAGCCAATCGAAGCCCTTGAAGCGATTCGAGTATGGTAGTGGTTGCCAGATCATGACATCATCCACAGGCAGATATTTATTTCTTTTCCTAGAGGAGTATTTTAAAAATAAAAATATTGAGGTTATTGTAGATTTTTCAGAGAAATGATGAGTGGTTTCATAATTTTCGGCTAAAAGTACGCCTAATTACACTAATTTCCAGGATTCAACCAAGGTGCCACCCTCCTTTAATTGGCCTATCTCCTCCAATCCGGGATGCATAATAGGTAAAGCATAAACACAGCGATTATTCTGAAATTCGTGGTGTCAGCCCACACCATGATCAGGAACTTCTCTGATCAACTATTTTCATGAAGATTCTGAGGAAGGGCTGTATCCGAAAGTATAATCACTGTGTTTTTGCTATATTATTCATCAAGGATGTGAGACAATAGGCCAATTCACAACTGTTTTAGGGGCTTCTTTCACCTTTAAGAGTTCCTCCCGAACGAAAAAACGCTTAAAATATTTACTGGCGGACAAAGAGAGCTCAGCTGGTCATTAGGGATCCAGCTGGTCAGAGACGGCCCTGCTGGCTCTATAGAGCCTGATGGTCACAAAGTGCTCTGCTGGTATCTGAGGGCCTTCTGTAACTAGTTGCAAAGAACCATGTTGGATGCAGCAGCTGGTTACCACAGCTGACCATCTGACCAGACTCCATCGTCTGCTGGCGATATAGAGCAGTGCGGAGAACATTTGATCGTACTAGTGCATGAGGCTTCTCTAGTTAAAAAGGATACCTAGAGCCCGAGCGGGCCCATTGGGCTAAAACGCTCCCTTCTAGCCAGGATGGCCTTCTTACTTAACCCTCGCCCGGTGGGGGTGTTCAAACACCCCCTCGGGGTTTTCCGGCGGCACGAAAAAATGACGGCGCAAAGCGCCGCTGTACTTGGCACGTCTTATCCTTGATCAATTCTGCAACTTTCCAAAAAATTTTGAGGTTGGGTCATCTCAGGTCAGGTCACCAGTGCAGGTCAAGTGACCTCACCTCCAAAAATATTTAAGGTGGCATAAGTAAGAAATGAGCAGATTGAAATTTACACCACATAATGGGCCCACCGAGTGCTACAAATTTTTCTAGGGATTTTTGCATATCGATGACCTAGTACGGATCATGACCTCTCCAATAGAAATGCACGGAGTAAGACAGAAATTGGGTTGTGCTTGTATAGATATAGCTGAGAATACCTTCATATTCTCAAAATCGTAGTATCCTGGGCCCCTTTCCAGGTTCATATTGTAATTTTTGACCTGTGACCTCTGAGAGGTCATCTGGGGCTACTTAAGCAGTTTTCAGACTTAGGTCAATAATGTACTGCATGAAATGGTGATACAGCTTTTATTTTGATATCATTGCGTTCGGATTGCTATTGCGAGTCTTTTGATATCCATGCTGACTGTACTAGATTAAAAAGTGACCTTGACCTGACCTGAGGTCAAGTCATTTTGTTGTTTTGACCGAGGATGGTCATATTATACATAGTTCGATTCGCCGTGACGAGAGGAAGCGAATGGTGCCCTAAAAATAATTCTAGCTCAACTCTGCCAGACGCTACACTGAAAAAAGTACGCCAGAAAGCGGATTTTATCTACGGTGCCAAAATCCACTCTTCTTTCGGCGAATATTTTACACCCGATATCAACGCAAAATGACATGAAAGAGGAATAATAAAACCCCAACCCGTGGGTCGTGAAAATATCAACTAACAAAAAGTACACCATTTTCAGGATTCTTTCTACGGTGCCAAAATCCACTCCTCTTTCCGGCATTATTCCACAACCTATTTTACACCGGTGTAATGCAAAAATGCATGTGTTTTGAGGGAATATTCCTACACCACTGGAGTAAAAAGATTATCAGACAAATCGGAACAGTGTAAACTAGAATTGGGGGAGTAAAAATAGATTAAAATGTGAAATATCCGGCGTAGAAAAATCTTTGCAAGGTGCAGAATGAACCCACGTTCAATATTCCATTGCTGCTGTAAAGAAACAAGGATTAAAAATAACCCAGTTTATTCTCATTAGGCACTTAAGATTAGTTTACTCTGATAACAATGATTAATATACACTTTGATGAACATACACTCCAACGGAGAGTTTAAATCACTTGTACTTATAATCACTTCCAATCATCTAAGTACCTCTAATTATCACTTTAAGCTTGAACCATATTGAAATTGACTATCAATCTCTACAACAATATCGTTTGTCTTTGCACAGACATGGCTTAGGCTTACAACTTTTGCCATGCCATAGGATTCGCTGGTTTTGCTCCTCGCAACGTTTCCTGTTGTATCATTCATTAACACCAGACAACCACCACCCATCACCGAAGATCACTTCTTTGAGGCGCAGCACACTTTTTTGAGGAGGATCACGAATCCCCCTGAAAGGTCGATGGCGCCCCTTGAAATGTAGTTTTCATACCTTTGCCTTAAGAAACGAGATTTGTTTCCTCGCAATGGGATCTGGTGGCTCCTGGCAGGTTTTGGAGCCCACAGGAAGCCGGTTTCCCCCAAAATCGGAGCCCCTGGTCCGGATACAGTTACCCTGTGGGTCTATAGGGCTAACCCCGCCACCCCTCTCCGCTGCTGTCGGTGATGAGGAGACCGGCTCCCCACCTTTGGCTTGTAATATCATCGAAAAAGCCTAATCCTAGTGGCCATAAACCCTTTATGACAGACCCTGCCCTACCCCCACCCACCGTGGATCTTGCCCCACACTTGAAGCTCTGTAGCCCTTAAGTGGCTTTATATATATATATATATATATATATATATATATATATATATATATATATATATATATATATATATATATGTATATATATATTCGAATAGTTCGGCAATATGTTCTCTTTGAGGCAATGACAGTTAAATTGTATTATTCCAAAGAAAAATATCCAAGGGCGCGAGTGCTATACAATTTAACTGTCATTGCCTCAAAGAGAATATATATATATATATATATATATATATATATATATATATATATATATATATATATATATATATATATATAGCCACAGGGCGTTGCCACTGGGGACCTGGGGAAGGACTGGGCCCCCTCTTTTGGAGAGAAAGTGAGAAGGACGCCAGCTCTTTTGGCGGAAAATAGCATTGAATATGCAGGGTCTAACTGATGTAGGTAGTGTTTTATCACCATCCCCCCACTCGAACATCTAGGGCGACGCCAATGGCGGGGCGGGGGCCCGGCTGCAGTCACAGGGGCCCGGGTAAAACACAGGGGGAATGCTCTGCAATTGCTGAGAATAGGGGCTCGGCTTCGGCAGTGGGTCAGGGGTAAATTCTGAGAGGTGCAGTCGCACACTCAGAGGCTCTAAGTGAACTACAAGGGACCCGGGTACGCTACATTTGAGTGGCATTTTGAAGGCAATTTGCGGGGCTGGGGTACAGCCGTAGCCGCCGGGCCCCTTTGCGGGGAGGGGCAGTGGCTGTGGCGAGGGGCGTTTCTTTTCATTGCTTAAGGTGAGCCCAAGGCGAGGGCGATCGCCTTATCGCCCCCCTCACTTGGATTCGTACCTGGTGCTGGCATTGGTGAAGTGTCGTATTTTTCATCGATAAGTCCGCCATATTGAACTTATGATCTGTATATTGACCTCGATTTATAAACAACGGGCAGGGGCGCAGCAAGAGCTTTGGTATGGGAGGGCACACCAACTTTGAAGGGCACCCCGGGAAAAAGGGCACTTTTTAACGTAACCTAAAAAACTTACTATATCTTTGTTTATATCATTTTTTGGGCATCTTTGGCTCAATAAAAATGCAAATAAATCATTGACGGAGAAGGAAAACTCTATTAAAACCGAAAAAGAAAAAAATCATCAAAATGCCATGGAAGTAGCCGAAACACGACTGTTTTGGATATATTTAAGGGAATCAGTCAACTCATGCAAGTACTTAACATCAGAGAAATCAGCGGAGCACGTGATATCTGTTACCATGTGCAAGTTAAGGTATATTGGAGTCGAAAATTTATTTGTTATTCCCATTGATTTTGTCGTAACGAGTGAGCCCTGGCTGAACGCGGATAAAGTTTCTTGCCTCCCACAATCGCCGTGGGACGAGGAGTAGCATAGTGTCTTTGGAAGAACAGAATTTTTGCTGCCGGAATAATTTGGGAGATACCTTTTGAACGCGCTTATTAAGTTCCACATTCTCAAGGATCGGTCCCAGTTAAGAGTAAAGAAGAGGTGAATGGGGTGGTTTGGATGGGGGGGACAGGGCTGAAAATTGTGAAAACTAGTTCTTCATTTAAATTAATTAATAGAAATCCTGGTTTAGGGGACTGTCCTCTGAACTGAGGGGCACATGCCTTTTATCATCACTTCCCAGAATCCACCAGTATAAGAAGTAATTTATATAACCAGGGGTGCCTAGGCATCACAAACCGTTTTAGAGATTCCTCATTCCTCGTTAGCTCCGTTTTACAAGGGGGTTTCCATCGTGTTCTTATTCCCCATCTATCCCAGGGGCTAGACTAGCTCATTGGCCCCATAGATGAGGTCATCAGACTAGCTCAATGGGCCACAGATAGGCTCATAGGGCTTTAAACCAGTTCAAGAAGCCCCAGAACAGTTAAAGGCGCCAGATCACCTCAGGGGGCCTCAAGCCAACATTAGGGGCTCTCACAAGCTCAGCGCCCAGACCAGCTCAGGGTACCCTCAGAACCCAGATCCGCTCTTGGGCCCCAGATAAGCTCTTGGGGCCCCAGATCAGTTCAGGGGCCTCAAGTCAGATCAGGGGGCAAGATCAAGTCAGGGGCACCAAATCAACTCAGTGATCCCTAACCAGCTAGGGGCCCAATCAGTTCAGGAGCCCCAGAGCTGCTCAGGGACACCAGATCGCCCCATAGGGCACCAGATCAGCTTCGGGGACAAACAATCAGATCAGTGGTCCCCGACCAGCTCGGGCCCCAGATCAGCTCGGGAATACCAGATCAAGTCAGGAGGCACTTAATCAGCTCAGGAACGCCATACCATCTCAGGGGCCCTCACCAGCCCCTGTGGGCCCAGCTCAGCTCAGGGCCTGGGAGCTGCTCAGGAAATCACGTAATCAACCCAGGAGGCCCGGGTCAGCTTACAGGGCACCGCATTAGCCATGGAGCACCAGACTAGCTCAGAGGGAATCAGATGGGCTCAGGAGACACAATGATGACTCAGGAGGCACCAGATCGACTCAGGGGGTATTAGTTAAGTTCAGGGGGCAGTATATCTGCTCAAGGTGCACCAGATCGATCAGCTCAGGGGGCAAGTTCAAGTCAGGGGCACTAAACCAGCTCAGGGATCCCTCACCAGCTCGGGGCCCAATCAGTTCAAAAGCCCCAGAGCTGTTCATCAGGGGACACCAGATGCCCATAGGGCACCAGATCAGCTTCGGGGACAAACAATCAGATCAGTGGTCCCCGACCAGCTCGGGCCCCAGATCAGCTCGGGAATACCAGATCAAGTCAAGAGGCACTTAATCAGCTCAGGAGCCCCATACCATCTCAGGGGCCCTCATCAGCCTCTGTGGGCCCAGCTCAGCTCAGGACTTAGAGCTGCACATGAAATCACGTAAGGAGGCCCAGGTCAGCTGAAAGGGCACCAGATTAGCTCAGGGGGCACCAGACTAGCTCAGAGGGCATCAGATGGACTCAGGAGGCACCAGATCGAATCAGGGGCATTAGTGCAGCTCAGCTGGCATCAGATCGATCCGCTCGGGGGCCCAGATCAGCTCCCAGCCCCCCAGACTATGGCATGAGCCTAAATCAGCTCAGGGAGCAACATAACAGCTCAGGGAACACAAGATGGGCTCAGGGCCCACCAAACCAGCTCAGAGGGCACCAGACCATCTAAGGAGACATTATTAATCAGCTGAGGGAGCACCTAGTCAGCTGAAGAGGCACCATATTGACTTAGGATACAGTAGATCAACTTGGGGAGGCATAAGATCAGCTCGGGGGCACGAATCAGCTCCAGGGGCACTATATTAGCTATTAGGGCATCAAGCAAGCTCGGAGGCATTAGACTAACTCAGAGGGCATTATATAGGTTTAGGAGGCACAATTATTTGCTCAGTGGGGCACTCGATTTACTCAGGGGCACCAGATCAGCTTAGGGGCAAGTAATCAGCTCAAGGGGCCACGACCAGCTGAGAGGTCACGAGATGAGCTCAAGGGGAACCAGATTAGCTTCACCCGTACAATTATTGGCGACGATGAGGCATTAGGTGGACACCTACCAGGTGCCCATACTCTTCCCGGGTGCTTGGAAAGGCGACAGAATGCCATAGCTGACCGAAAAAGGTATTAAATTGTCCATCAAATCGCTACATGCGGTCCAGTTACATTTCGTTTCAACGGCGTAGGGCACTAAATTTCGAGCGGCACGGCCCAAATTGGGTACACCACCTGGACATCAAGAGGGCACCCCGGCAGTGATGGGGGCACGTGCCCTCTGTGCCCCTGGCTGCACCCCTGGACAGTAGATAAACTCCGGGAGGCATTAAATAAGCTCAGGGGGCCCCAATCAGCTCAAGGGGCACTAAAACAGCTAATAGGGCACCAGGCAAGCTCGGAGGCATCAGACTAACTCAAAGAGTATTATATGGTTTCAGAAGGCTCAATTATTTTCTCAGGGGGGCACCAGATTGACTACAAGGGCACCAGATTAGCTCAGAGGGCACATGATTAGCTCCAGGGGCACCAGATGAGCTCCGCTCGTACGATTATTGGCGACGATGAGGCATTATCTGGAAACGGATTATGTGCCCATACTCTTCCCGGGTGCTTGGAAAGGCGACAGAATTCCCTAGCTGACCAAAAGAGGCACTTAATTGTCAAACAATAGTTGAAATCGCTAAATGTACTCTAGTTCCATCTAGGTTCAACGGCCTAGGGCACTAAATTTCGAGCGGCATGGCCCAAACGGGGTACACCACCTGGCAATCAAAAGGGCACCCGGCACCGATGTGGACACATGCCCCCTGTGCCCCCTGGTTGCGCCGCTGGACAGTAAACTCCGGGAGGCATTAAATAAGTTCAGGGGGCCCGGATCAGCCCAAGGGACACTAAAACAGCTAATAGGACACCAGGCAAGCTCGGAGGCATCAGACTAACTCAGAGAGCATTATATAGGTTCAGAAGGCACAATTATTTTCTCAGGGGGGGCACCAAATTGACTACGAGGGCATTAGATCAGCTCAGGGGGCATATGATCAGCTCCAGGGGCCAACACCAGCGCTCAGGGGGCACCAGATGAGCTCAAGGGGCACCAGATTAGCTCCGCCCGTACGATTATTGGCGACGATGAGGCATTTTCTGGAAACAGATTATGTGCCTATACTCCTCCCGGGTGCTTGGAAAGGCGACAGAATGCCCTAACTGACCAAAAAAGGCACTTAATTGTCAAACAATAGTTTAAATTGCTAAATGCAGTCTAGTTCCATCTAGGCTCAACGGCGTAGGGCACTAAAATTCGAGCGGCACGGCCCAAATAGGGTACACCACCTGACAATCAAAAGGGCACCCCGGCACCGATGGGGGGCACGTGCCTTCTGTGCCCCCCTGGCTGCGCCCCTGACCACGGGAGAAGAAAAAACAAGTTGATGACCATGATCTCTCTAGCTAAAAATACGATACAATCATATTTCCATCAAAGTACAAATATGTAGGTACAATCAATCCAAGTACAGTACAAGGATAGGCTGGACAGCAAGGGGAGAAGCGGGACAACTTGTCCCAGTTCTCCCCAACCCGCCATTTTTCAGAATTGCGATGTCAGCAAAACTAAAACCCCTTTTGTTGTTCGAAACTGGGACAGATCGATGGAGAATGCGACACCAACTTTATTGCGCCAAAATAAAGAACTTTTCGGTTGCATATTTAACAGAACATCCACTCAAGAAAACGTAAAAATTAACTTTTAAGGAGCACTCACCTCTCGCTTCCAGCACCCACCGGAAAAGGAAGTTGACGCCCTAGTGATGTGCAGCGGCACGTATAGTGCGGAAATCAGCTGAAAATTATATTTTTGGCTCACTCGTGGATTCAAAAATGGGGGTGTCCCACTTCTCCTGCATCCTAGTTCCCATCACTCTCTCCTACCTGTACGAGTCGTGATCAATCCTCTGAATGCGGAACTGCGGTGGGTAGTTCAAGCTCAGAATTGAAGCAGAAAGGAAATGGCGCGATTCCACCCACGTGTAAACTGTAGTAAAAACATAGGGTAGAGTGGGGTAAGACGCATACTTTAAGGGAGAATGTGTCTGTACCAATCCTGCCTGGATGGAATTGCGTCATGTTTTCTTCGTTAAGTTCTGTGATCTTTTGTCTACACTCGGATAGAAATTTGGGACTCTAGATCTATGCGAAGTGTGCGAAATTTGTTTTTTCTTGAGACCATGTAAAAAGGCGTTTTGCCCCGATAGCGGGGTAAAACGCCCTAGCCCCGGGGTAAAACGCCGTCATATAACACCCAGCGCATACTGTATCTCTTTATATGAACAAGTGGGAACATTGTTGTGATTACGCTTTACGATAATGTTGTGACAAAGTGGGCAAGTTATTCGAGGCATTAAAGCCCGACACAGCAAAAATAAGCAGGTAGGCTTTTTAACTATCGACGGAAAACGTGAAAGCAATTTAAGATAGAGCCCCAACATATTTTAGGGGCACAAAGCACATTAAAGCGCCTCCGGTTCATTCTGCCCGCAAGTGGTTCTTCTTCGGTACGTCTTCCCATATTCGGGAACAGGATGTCAAGGTAAGATTAGGATGGGAATGTATAATCTGGAAAATGTAGTTAACGACGATGATGGTTCGGGATCGCCATATGCAAACAGTGCTTCGAGCAGATCCATGACGAAGGTAGGTATTTAATACATCAGCGGATCCAGGAGAAACTTTTGTAGGGGCCAAACCAACGTTTCGGGGGGGGGTAAATCGGGAAGAAATCTCGAAAACGTAGTATTTTTTACGAAAAAACGGCCAAAATTTGGCCTTGAGGGGGAAAATATACTTTTTAGGCTTTGGTGTGGGCCACGGCCCCTTTAGCCCCCTTTGGATCCGTCAGTGGTTTAAGACCACCCCTCAAGATGACCAAATGAGAGCAAACGCGAAAACTTTCCTGTTTGCTATAGGAACTAATATTTGAAACTCAATGTCTTCTGTTACGGTGATTTGTTTCTAACCCAACGTACTTCGCCATTACGACCAGTAGTGGTCGTGATGGTGGTAATAGTAATAGCAGTCCTACCTCCATGTCCTACCTATCCTAAGGACACACCCATCCATTGGGGTAAAACGCCTACCAAATATTGGGGTAAGGCGCTTGGGGCGTCTTACCCCGCACTACACATGGGCGTCTTACCCACGTAGCAACGGCAGCGTCGCAACAAATATTACTCAATTCTGCGGCGTTTCCATGCCGCACAGTGGCTGTCAAAATGTGGCACAAACTCGCTGTTTCAACCTCACAAATTGCCGTGAGTGCATCTAAATCGCATACAGTACAATCGCAACTTTAAGATAGCTTGTTTTTATATCCGGAGGGGCAAAAAACAACAAATGTTTGCTGAAAATTACTGGAGCAGACCAGGCGCGTCCAAACACGCTCAGGACCAGATCAGAAAGATCGCAACCAGAAAAAAATAATAGATGTAGGCTCTAGTTCCTACATCAGTCTGTAGATGCTAGTATACGTGCCGCTGCACATCACTAGGGCGTCAACTTCCTTTTCCGGTGGGTGCTGGAAGCGAGAGGTGAGTGCTCCTTAAAAGTTAATTTTTACGTTTTCTTGAGTGGATGTTCTGTTAAATATGCAACCGAAAAGTTCTTTATTTTGGTGCAATAAAGTTGGTGTCGCATTCCCCATCGATCTGTCCCAGCTTCGAACAACGAAAGGGGTTTTAATTTTGCTGAATCGAAATTCTGAAAAATGGCGGGTTGGGGAGAACTGGGACAAGTTGTCCCGCTTCTCCCCTTGCTGTCCAGCCTATCCTTTTACTGTACTTGGATTGATTGTACCTACATATTTGTACTTTGATGGAAATATGATTGTATCGTATTTTTAGCTAGAGAGATCATGGTCATCAACTTGTTTTTTCTTCTCCCGTGGTCAGGGGCGCAGCCGAGGGGGGCACAGGGGGCACGTGCCCCCCCATCGGTGCCGGGGTGCCCTTTTGATTGTCAGGTGGTGTACCCTATTTGGGCCGTGCCGCTCGAATTTTAGTGCCCTACGCTGTTGAGCCTGGATGGAACTAGACTGCATTGAGCGATTTAAACTATTGTTTGACAATTAAGTGCCTTTTTGGTCAGTTAGGGCATTCTGTCGCCTTTCCAAGCACCCGGGAGGAGTATAGGCACATAATCTGTTTCCAGAAAATGCCTCATCGTCGCCAATAATCGTACGGGCGGAGCTAATCTGGTGCCCCTTGAGCTCATCTGGTGCCCCCTGAGCGCTGGTGTTGGCCCCTGGAGCTGATCATATGCCCCCTGAGCTGATCTGATGCCCTCGTAGTCAATTTGGTGCCCCCCCGGAGAAAATAATTGTGCCCTCTGAACCTATATAATGCTCTCTGAGTTAGTCTGATACCTCCGAGCTTGCCTGGTGTCCTATTAGCTGTTTTAGTGTCTCTTGGGCGGATCCGGGCCCCTGAACTTATTTAACCCTATTTCCGGCAGGGGGGCTAATATTGCCCCCCTTCAGGTTTTTCGAGAATATCTCCGAAACGGCTTGCGATAGAACTTTGAAACTTCCTGACTTTTCCTAAAACTAGTACAGGCAGGTTTACTGAAATTTTCAAGATTATATATTTACCAGGGGCAGAGCTATGGCTGGGTTTTTGGGGAGGTTCTATCCACAAACCAAGTATTATCGTATGCGATGGGTTTTTTGTAAAAGGAAGCCGTCTCTGCTGATCCTGATACCAGTTATATGGTTTTATTATATCATTTTTAATGTGAGATGATAGTGCATTCACAATTGTCACTATTTGTATTCATCAGGGGCGGTTACAGCAGTTCAAAATGGGGGGAATGTTATCAAGAAGGACTAAACGTTAGTAAGTGAGAAGACTGCTTACAGCCGTGCCAGGGCGAATACAATTGGGTATATGAAAATTCAAAATAGTTATAACCCAATTCTAGATTACCAGAGGCGTGTCAAGGCACTACACATTTTCAAAATGTATATTCCCAGCCAGTATCACCGCCGCGACTCAATATCGTTGTATATTGAAAATGTGTTTCCAATCACCCCCACCCCCCACGACGAGTCCTTGATCCGCCTATGTCACCCCCTTTCCCAGAGCTGCCATGGGAGGGTAAAAATTATCAGGAATTAAATTTCAACTAGTCGAGGGACTAATATACTCATGCATACCATTCGCATATTGTTGGTATGTATTTTACCCCACTGTTTTACCTTACTGCATCCGCCCCTGATGAGTTTTTCACTTTTTTTCTCATTTATTTATGTGTCAAAGATGCCAAGCAGTATATGACGGCTTCTAATCCGCGTAACAAAAACTTTTTAGGTTGTATATATTGCCCCTCATAGTCCTGGTCCTGGAACTGCCATTGAATTTCGAATTTTTGCGTAACTCGAGTATCTGAAAATTTTGGGTCAATTATTTGTAAATCTGAACTAGTTTTGTGAAAATCGTACAACAGAGACAAGGGTTATGGAAAATAAAAATACACAAAAATTGTATATTTTGCACAACCTTCTCCTAAAAATAAAAATTTTGAAATTTTCTTTTTCAAAATAAAGTTTAGCAGCAGAGGAATCTATGGCACTTTGAATTTTCAAAATCGGGCGGTTAGATTACGAGATCTTAGGGGGGCTGATATTGCCCCCCTTGCTGGAAATAGGGGTAGCCGGGAACCTGACGGAAATAGGGTTAATCCCTCCCGGAGTTTACTGTCCAGGGGCGCAGCCAGGGGGCACAGGGGGCATGTGCCCCCATCGGTGCCGGGTGCCCTTTTGATTGCCAGGTGGTGTACCCCGTTTGGGCCATGCCGCTCGAAATTTAGTGCCCTAGGCCGTTGAACCTAGATGGAACTAGAGTACATTTAGCGATTTCAACTATTGTTTGACAATTAAGTGCCTCTTTTAGTCAGCTAGGGATTTCTGTCGCCTTTCCAAGCACCCGGGAAGAGTATGGGCACATAATCCGTTTCCAGATAATGCCTCATCGTCGCCAATAGTCGTACGAGCAGAGCTCATCTGGTGCCCCCTGGAGCTAATCATGTGCCCTCTGAGCTAATCTGGTGCCCTTGTAGTCAATCTGGTGCCCCCCTGAGAAAATAATTGAGCCTTCTGAACCTATATAATACTCTTTGAGTTAGTCTGATGCCTCCGAGCTTGCCTGGTGCCCTATTAGCTGTTTTAGTGCCCCTTGAGCTGATTGGGGCCCCCTGAGCTTATTTAATGCCTCCCGGAGTTTATCTACTGTCCAGGGGTGCAGCCAGGGGGGCACAGGGGGCACGTGCCCCCATCACTGCCGGGGTTCCCTTTTGATGTCCAGGTGTTGTACCCAATTTGGGCCGTGCCGCTCGAAATTTAGTGCCCTACGCCGTTGAAACGAAATGTAACTGGACCGCATGTAGCGATTTGTTGGACAATTTAATACCTTTTTCGGTCAGCTATGGCATTCTGTCGCCTTTCCAAGCACCCGGGAAGAGTATGGGCACCTGGTAGGTGTCCACCTAATGCCTCATCGTCGCCAATAATCGTACGGGTGAAGCTAATCTGGTTCCCCTTGAGCTCATCTCGTGGCCTCTCAGCTGGTCTTGGCCCCCTGAGATGATTACTTGCCCTCTAAGCTGATCTGGTGCCCCTGAGTAAATCGAGTGCCCCACTGAGTAAATAATTGTGCCTCCTGAACCTATATAATGCCCTCTGAGTTAGTCTAATGCCTCCGAGCTTGCTTGATGCCCTAATAGCTAATATAGTGCCCCTGGAGCTGATTCGTGCCCCCGAGCTGATCTCATGCCTCCCCAAGCTGATCTACTGTATCCTAAGTCAATATGGTGCCTCTTCAGCTGACTAGGTGCTCCCTCAGCTGATTATTGATGTCTCCTTAGATGGTCTGGTGCCCTCTGAGCTGGTTTGGTGGGCCCTGAGCCCATCTTGTGTTCCCTGAGCTGTTATGTTGCTCCCTGAGCTGATTTAGGCCCCTGCCATAGCCTGGGGGCTGGGAGCTGATCTGGGCCCCCGAGCGGATCGATCTGATGCCACCTGAGCTGCACTAATGCCCCTGATTCGATCTGGTGCCTCCTGAGTCCATCTGATGCCCTCTGAGCTAGTCTGGCGCCCCCTGAACTAATCTGGTGCCCTTTCAGCTGACCTGGGCCTCCTTACGTGATTTCATGAGCAGCTCTAAAGTCCTGAGCTGAGCTGGGCCCACAGAGGCTGATGAGGGCCCCTGAGATGGTATGGGGCTCCTGAGCTGATTAAGTGCCTCTTGACTTGATCTGGTATTCCCAAGCTGGCCGGGGACCACTGATCTGATTCTTTGTACCCGAAGCTTATCTGGTGCCCTATGGGCATCTGGTGTCCCCTGATGAACAGCTCTGGGGCTTTTGAACTGATTGGGCCCCGAGCTGGTGAGGGATCCCTGAGCTGGTTTAGTGCCCCTGACTTGAACTTGCCCCCTGAGCTGATCGATCTGGTGCACCTTGAGCAGATATACTGCCCCCTGAACTTAACTAATACCCCCTGAGTCGATCTGGTGCCTCCTGAGTCATCATTGTGTCTCCTGAGCCCATCTGATTCCCTCTGAGCTAGTCTGGTGCTCCATGGCTAATGCGGTGCCCTGTAAGCTGACCCGGGCCTCCTGGGTTGATTACGTGATTTCCTGAGCAGCTCCCAGGCCCTGAGCTGAGCTGGGCCCACAGGGGCTGGTGAGGGCCCCTGAGATGGTATGGCGTTCCTGAGCTGATTAAGTGCCTCCTGACTTGATCTGGTATTCCCGAGCTGATCTGGGGCCCGAGCTGGTCGGGGACCACTGATCTGATTGTTTGTCCCCGAAGCTGATCTGGTGCCTTATGGGGCGATCTGGTGTTCCCTGAGCAGCTCTGGGGCTCCTGAACTGATTGGGCCCCTAGCTGGTTAGGGATCACTGAGCTGATTTGGTGCCCCTGACTTGATCTTGCCCCCTGATCTGACTTGAGGCCCCTGAACTGATCTGGGGCCCCAAGAGCTTATCTGGGGCCCAAGAGCGGATCTGGGTTCTGAGGGTACCCTGAGCTGGTCTGGGCGCTGAGCTTGTGAGAGCCCCTAATGTTGGCTTGAGGCCCCCTGAGGTCATCTGGCGCCTTAAACTGTTCTGGGGCTTCTTGAACTGGTTTAAAGCCCTATGAGCCTATCTGTGGCCCATTGAGCTAGTCTGATGACCTCATCTATGGGGCCAATGAGCTAGTCTAGTCCCTGGGAAAGATGGGGAATAAGAACACGATGGAAGCTCCCCTTGTAAAACGGAGTTAACGAGGAATGAGGAATCTCTAAAACGGCTTGTGATGCCTAGGCACCCCTGGTTATATAAATTACTTATTACACTGGTGGATTCTGGGAAGTGATGATAAAAAGGCATGTGCCCCTCAGTTCAGAGGACAGTCCCCTAAACCAGGATTTCTATTAATTAATTTAAATGAAGAACTAGTTTTCACAATTTTCAGCCCTGTCCCACCATCCCCATCCAAACCACCCCATTCACCTCTTCTTTACTCTTAACTGGGACCGATCCTTGAGAATGTGGAACTTAATAAGCGCGTTCAAAAGGTATCTCCCAAATTATTCCGGCAGCAAAAATTCTGTTCTTCCAAAAACACTGTTAATGCCAATTATCGGTCCCAGCGTGCGCCAGAGGCAGTCCTTCCCGACTTAAGATCCTGGCGTTTACCCACACGTCTTTTCCTGTTCCGATGTTAATAGGATCCTACCCGGGCTGTGTCCGTGTCTGGCCGCCCGGGGCTATCTGGATGGCTCCAGTGGAGCCGGCTGATTGGCTGTTGGATGTGGGGTGTCGGATTGGTGCAGTCTGCGTACGTTGTAAAATATAGTGATTGTGATTAACTGTCTGAAATACGATATGTAGTTGATATGCGTGTAAAGTGATTAAGAGGCGATAAACAGGGGTTGATTGTAAGGGAGAAGATTAGGGTTTCAGTGACGTCCTGTGCATTGGTTTTTGCGCGCATGAACATTCGGGTCAGCCAGGTCGGGTCAGCCGGCCGGCCGACCGAGGTCGC
Organism: Lepas anatifera; assembly: GCA_034440635.1. Taxonomy (NCBI): domain Eukaryota; kingdom Metazoa; phylum Arthropoda; class Thecostraca; family Lepadidae; genus Lepas; species Lepas anatifera. The sequence continues at coordinate 887,177 of JAOTON010001253.1, forward strand.
GTCCGCATTCGCTGAGAGGGACCGCTGATGAGCGGACGTGTGCCGGAGCCGGGAGGCGTCCGAGAGTTCGGAGATGGTGCGGCGCTCGCGCTGGAAGCGGGATAAGTTGGTAGGTAATTGTAGTGACGTGGTACAAGCGTACCTTTGTACCAGCCGCTGCCACCAGACGTGTGGCTATTCGGCTTTTCAGCCAGTCATCGCCGGCGTGAGCCAGCAACAACAGCTGCACTGAGCCTGGTAGTAAATTAGCAATTAGGCAATACACATTGATATACAAGAATAACCACGGCACAAAATTTGGCGACCAGTTTTCGATCTCCATATGGCCAAAGTCGGGATTTACAGTTGACGTGGATATCCGTCGCTGCGTGGTTCGGGCGGTGCTTGCCCGGCGTCAGCGGTAGCGTCAAGTTCTCTCGTGGTGGCTGTGCGGGATTCGTGGCTTAGTTTGGCTTAGTTGCTTAGTATCGGCTCGCGCGCGCGAAGTGGCTCCTAGCACGGGAGCGAGTGAGCGGCTCCTGGTTGCAGTCTGTTCGACCAAGGAAAGGAGTGCGCTGCTCGGTTGTGGTATGCACGGTAGGGAGTGAGCGGCTCCTGGTTGCAGTCTGTTCGACCGGGGAAAGGAGTGCGCTGCTCGGTTGCGATATTCAGTGGCACGGTGTGCAGTTTTAATTTATTTTTGCATTGCCACGTGTTTGGGCAAGGCTTTGCATCAATATGGCGACGCACCGAGATCGTCGACTGTGACGTCAGACGCAGGACCCCTCGACCGCCGATTGGCCGCGGGTTGGCGCGTAGTGGGTGACGTCATCACGTTTTGGCGCGCTAAGACCCTTCCGCCTGCGATTGGCTGCCGGCCGCCGAGTCGGCTGACGTTCGGACGCTGTTGACGGCCGGTATCTTGGTTGACGGCGGCTTTGCTGCAAAGGCGGGCGCGCCGCGCACCATCTTCTAAGTAGTGTGGGAACTACTGCTCCCAGGCCGTGGCGCCGACGGTGGATTAGGCGCTACAGTTTCAGGGCGGCTCGGCACGTCTGCAGTGACTGTTCCTGCTCGGGTTAAACTCGTTGGTGCCACACCATGCAGGCTGGCTTGTTTTTACCGCCAGTGAAGGCATACGAACATGGTGAAAATTTCGACAGGTGGCTGAGCGGGGTCGAAAGGTATTTGCTGGCCATGGATATTGCAGGGCCAGAGCGGAAGGAAGCAGTGCTATTACACCTGTTAGGGGAGGAGGTAGCTGACATATATGCCACCCTGCCTGCCCCGGAATCAGAGGTGGTTGGCGGTACGTTCGAGGTGTGCAAAGCGAAGTTGCGTTTGTACCTGGCACCAGGCCAAAATGTGATTGCGGAACGGTCCAAGTTTCATACGATGGTGCAGGCAGAGTTGGAGGACTTCGAAGTCTTCTTAGCCAGATTAAGGGCTCAGATACGCCGCTGTGGCTACAATCCGGAAGAAGAGACCCGTGAGCTGCGGGACCGCTCAGTGGCTGGCTGCTCCCGGGGTCTACAGGAGAAGCTGCTGCACAAGGCTGCGACAAAGGGTGATGCACTTACCCTGGCTGACATCAGGTCAGCAGCTCGTGTTCAGCGGGATGTGCAACATCTCTCGGCTTAGTTCGCGGGTGTCTCTGCTACAGATCCTGCTGCAGGCAGTGGGGGAGACCCTGCTGCAGTCAATGTTGTCCGGGCGGCTCCGAGACCTGGACAACAACGGTCCCAGCCCAGAGGATCGTGTTTCCAGTGCGGCAAGGATGGCCACTGGAAACGTGACTGCCCACAGAAAAGCAGGCCGTCGAAGCCATCAGAGCGGACGCAGCCTCAGCGGAGCGCGAGAGAGAGACCAGCCGGAACCCAGCCTCAGAACAGGGAGACGCGCCGCTGTTACAATTGCAACGGCGTCGGGCATCTCCGCCGCTCATGTCCCGAGCGTGCGATGGGGGCGGTTTCGGAAGAGATTTTGTTGATGGACGGCAACGTCAACCGGCTGCCGTTGGTGACTGTTCGGCTAAATGGCAAGAGCACTGAAATGCTGATCGACACGGGCTCACCAGTGTCGATAGTTAGTGCGGACGCCAAGATCCCTGGGTTACAAGTAAAACCATCACTATTACGGCTGACCTCATTCACGGGTCAGCGGATTCCGATCCGAGGTGAAGCCGTGGTTAGGGTCACTCACAACAACCAAGAGAAACCACTGAGGCTGATCGTGAGTGAGCGGTGGGGACATGTACCGCTGCTCGGCCGGGATTGGCTGAAACATCTGCGTTTGGATTGGTCGGCAGTGTGCCATGTTACTGGTGGCAAGACGCTACAGACAGTTCTGGAGAAGCATGCCCCAGTATTTGCAGAGGGCCTAGGTAAGATGACCCTGACGGCGCAGCTGACCCTGAAGTCAGATGCCAGCCCGCGTTACTTAGCTGCTCGACCCGTACCGTACGCTCTGCTACCTCGTGTCAGTGCAGAGCTGGAGCGATGGGAGCGAGAGGGTATCGCCAGGAAGATGGAACCAGGTGAGGAAAGTTCTGGTTGGGGCACCCCGCTGGTGCCAGTGCAGAAGCCGTCTGGTGAGGTCCGCTTGTGTGCAAGCTACAACCTCACAGTGAACCCGCAACTTGTGACGAAACAGCACCCGCTGCCTTCGCCAGAAGGAGTGTTTTCCGGTGTCAACGGAAAATACTTCTGTAAACTGGATCTGAAAAACGCGTATCAACAAATGCCGCTCAGCGTGGAAGCGCAACCGATCACCCAAGTTACTACCCACAAAGGCACGTACCAAATGCTCAGACTCCCTCAGGGCATCTCCGTGGCTATGGCACTGTTCCAGGAAGCCATGGACAGGGTGATGGAAGGCATGGACGGTTGCAAATGGTTTCTTGATGATCTGCTGATATATGGACGCGATGAGGCAGAGACGCTGGACAGGCTGGACGCAGTGTTGGAGCGTCTGCAGCGGTATGGAGTCCGGCTGGCAGCCTCCAAGTGTGAGTTCATGAAGCCTTCCGTGAATTATTTGGGTTGGACGGTGAGTGCAGACGGCATCAGTCCTACTCAGGATGGTACAGCAGCGGTGCTGCAGGCACCGGAGCCGCGTGATGTGACGCAGCTGCGATCGCTGTTAGGCAGCATCAACTACTTCGCCCGCCTGCTCCCAGGCCTGGCAACAGTGCTCGCGCCCTTGTACCGGCTGATGAAAAAGGGTGTGCCGTGGGAGTGGACTGAAGCGTGCAGGGCGGCAGTGCAGAAGGTGAAGGCCATGCTTACCAGCCCGAGAGTGTTAGTGCCGTACGATCCGGCACTGCCACTTAAGCTTATCACCGACGCGTCTGGAACTGGCGTGGCAGCTGCGCTCCTGCACGTCATGCCAGACAAGTCTGAGCGACCCATCATGTATGCGTCTCGGACGCTAACGCCCACGGAACGGAAATATCCTATGGTGGAGGTTGAGGCCGCAGCGGTTTCTTATGGGGTGAAGCGCTTTCATCTGTACCTATATGGCCGTCAGTTCTTTCTGGCAGTCGACAACCGTGCGTTGTCGCGGATACTCAGCCCGGACCGGAGCCTGCCCACTCTCGCTGCTGCGCGTCTGCAGCGGTATGCTCTCCAGCTGGCTGCGTACTCTTACACGGTGGAGCTGAGACGCACCGACGAGATGCACGTGGCTGATGCGTTATCTCGGCTCTCCTTACCGTGCTCCCCTGCTGAGAAGGAGGAGTTGGCGCGTGGTGTGGTCCCTGAGAGTCACCTGCTGTTCCTAGATGGCGCTTCACCAGCGCTGACGACGCAGGAAGTGGTCGTCGCCACCCGGCGGGACCCAACTCTATCAAAGGTGCTGACGTACTTGCGGTGTGGGTGGCCTCAGCGTGTCGAACCAGACCTATCTGCGTTCAAAAGCCGCCAGGACGAGCTAACGATGGAGAATGACTGTCTCCTGTGGGGAGGCCACACAGTGATTCCGTCTAAGCTGCGCTCCGGTGTCCTGGCCGAGTTGCATCAGGCTCACCTCGGCAGCTCCAAAATGAAGGCTCTGGCACGACGGTATGTGTGGTGGCCAGGTCTCGATGCTGAACTGGAAGATATAGCGCGTGACTGCACTGCGTGTGCTGAGAAGAAAGGCGCACCGCCTCGCAACCAGTTGCATCCGTGGGAGCCGACCAGTGGAGCGTGGGAACGCATTCACATCGATTTTGCTGGATTATTCCAGGGCTCCTACTTCCTGATTGTGTATGATAGTTACACGAAGTGGGTGGAGGCGATTCCGATGCGGGAAACAACGACAGCGAGCACCATCCCTGAACTGAGGACTATATTCGCGAGGTTCGGGCTGCCGCGCCAGGTCGTCTCAGACAACGGGCCGCAGTTTGCATCGGCTCAGTTTGGTGGGTTTCTTAGCAGCAATGGGGTTCGACACATCAGGGTGGCGCCATACCACCCGAGCTCCAACGGTGCCGCAGAGCGGGCGGTACGGACCGTTAAAGCCGGACTGAAGGCTGCGCTCCATGACGTTGGCTCCCTGGACCAACGCCTGCAGCGCTTCCTCTTGGCGTACAGGGCGGCCCCTCATGCTACAACCGGGCGGTCTCCTGCTGACCTGATGCTCGGTCGGCGAGTGCGCACCAGGCTGGATCTGCTGGAGCCGAACCTCAACCAACATATGGTGGATCAACGTCAACGGATGGTGGAGAGTGCTGGAGGTCGGCATCGGACTCCGTTCCAGCCTGGCACGTCAGTCTGGGCTCGCTGTTACTCGGGCCCGGAGCAGTGGATCCGAGGCACGGTTGTGGCCCAGACCGGGCCGGTCTCCTACGAGGTGGACACGAGGCGTGGTGTTTGGTCCAGGCATATGGATCAGCTGTGGCTGGCAGAAGCTTCTGTGCGTGCCCCGGACAGTCAGCGAGACCACAACGTGCGCCCGCCCGCTCCAGATACCAGTGTGGTGGGACAGTGGCTCACTGGTGGTGGTGATCGGGCGATCACCGACAGCCGTGCGGGTGTGAGTGTTAACATCGGCACTAGGCCGAGCATCGGTGTCCGTGGGAAAGGTCTCGAGAGCGGTAGCGGTGAGCGTGCTCCATTTGGTGGCCGTAGGGATGGTCTCGAGAGCGGTAGTGGTGAGCGTGCTCCATTTGGTGGCCGTAGGGATGGTCTCGAGAGCGGTAGCGGTGAGCGTGCTCCATTTGGTGGCCGTAGGGATGGTCTCGAGAGCGGTAGCGGTGAGCGTGCTCCATTTGGTGGCCGTAGGGATGGTCTCGAGAGCGGTAGCGGTGAGCGTGCTCCATTTGGTGGCCGTAGGGATGGTCTCGAGAGCGGTAGTGGTGAGCGTACTCCATTTGGTGGCCGTAGGGATGGTCTCGAGAGCGGTAGCGGTGAGCGTGCTCCATTTGGTGGCCGTAGGGATGGTCTCGAGAGCGGTAGTGGTGAGCGTGCTCCATTTGGTGGCCGTAGGGATGGTCTCAAGAGCGGTAGCGGTGAGCGTGCTCCATTTGGTGGCCGTAGGGATGGTCTCGAGAGCGGTAGCGGTGAGCGTGCTCCATTTGGTGGCCGTAGGGATGGTCTCGAGAGCGGTAGCGGTGAGCGTGCTCCATTTGGTGGCCGTAGGGATGGTCTCGAGAGCGGTAGTGGTGAGCGTGCTCCATTTGGTGGCCGTAGGGATGGTCTCGAGAGCGGTAGCGGTGAGCGTGCTCCATTTGGTGGCCGTAGGGATGGTCTCGAGAGCGGTAGTGGTGAGCGTGCTCCATTTGGTGGCCGTAGGGATGGTCTCAAGAGCGGTAGCGGTGAGCGTGCTCCATTTGGTGGCCGTGGGGATGGTCTCGAGAGCGGTAGCGGTGAGCGTGCTCCATTTGGTTGCCGTAGGGATGGTCTCGAGAGCGGTAGTGGTGAGCGTGCTCCATTTGGTGGCCGTAGGGATGGTCTCAAGAGCGGTAGCGGTGAGCGTGCTCCATTTGGTGGCCGTAGGGATGGTCTCGAGAGCGGTAGCGGTGAGCGTGCTCCATTTGGTGGCCGTAGGGATGGTCTCGAGAGCGGTAGCGGTGAGCGTGCTCCATTTGGTGGCCGTAGGGATGGTCTCGAGAGCGGTAGTGGTGAGCGTGCTCCATTTGGTGGCCGTAGGGATGGTCTCGAGAGCGGTAGCGGTGAGCGTGCTCCATTTGGTGGCCGTAGGGATGGTCTCGAGAGCGGTAGTGGTGAGCGTGCTCCATTTGGTGGCCGTAGGGATGGTCTCGAGAGCGGTAGTGGTGAGCGTGCTCCATTTGGTGGCCGTAGGGATGGTCTCGAGAGCGGTAGCGGTGAGCGTGCTCCATTTGGTGGCCGTAGGGATGGTCTCGAGAGCGGTAGTGGTGAGCGTGCTCCATTTGGTGGCCGTAGGGATGGTCTCGAGAGCGGTAGTGGTGAGCGTGCTCCATTTGGTGGCCGTAGGGATGGTCTCGAGAGCGGTAGCGGTGAGCGTGCTCCATTTGGTGGCCGTAGGGATGGTCTCGAGAGCGGTAGTGGTGAGCGTGCTCCATTTGGTGTCCGTAGGGACCAGGGACGGCGGATTCCAGGGTGCAAGTGGTGCAGTTGCACCACTCGATTTTTTCAAGTGGTGCAAAAGTATCTTTTGCACCACTTGTTTTGGCTTTGTCCAGGAGGCGCCCCCCCAGGCCTCAGCCGGCGCCCCCGGCCGGTCAGAGAAAATCAAGCCTAATTACCGCCTACCTGAAGAGGTAGGATCCTCTGTGAAAAAGACATTTTCATACATGAATGACGCACCTTGACATCAAAACTGCGCCCTGGAAAGCAAAAGGCGCCCCCCTTGAGTAAAGGCGCCCCTCTGGATAGCATAGGCGCCCTTGAAAAGCGTAGGCGCCTCCTGGACAGCTGAGGCGCCTCCGAAGAAGAGAAACGGCGCCCCTAGATATCACATGCGCCCCCTGGTTAGCACAGGCACCCCTTGACAGCAAAAGGCGCCCCCCCGCAGAGAAAAGGCGCCCCCTGGACAACATAGGCGCCCTTTGATGAGAAAGGCGCCCCCTGGAGAGATAAGAGAGAAACACCCCCCTCCCGAGAACAACGGCGGCAGGGACGGCGGATTCCGCAGGACAGGGTGTGCAGTTGCACACCTTGAAAAATGATGGTGTACAATAGTATATTTTTGCACACCTGGTTTTGACCTCGTACGGGGAGGCCCTCGCGGATTTGGGTGGCACCGCCGGATTTTGCCGGCGCCCCCGGCCGGTCAAGAGAAAATCAGACACATCGCCTGTCTGAAGGGGTAGTACCCTCTGTGTAAAATAAAATACACTTTCAAATATGAATGGCGCCCCCTAACATCAAAGCTGCACCCTGGACAGCAAAAGGTGCCCACCTCCTTGAGTAAAAGCGCCCCTCTGGATAGCAAAGGCGACCTCTAGACAGCAGAGGCGCCCCTGGACAGAAAAAGGCACCCCCAATTGAGGAGTAACGACGCCCCTGAATAGCATAGGCGCCCTCTGGTTAGCACAGGCACTCCTGTACACTAAGAGGCGCCCCCTCCCCCATAGAGCAAAGGCACCCCTCTGGATATCATAAGCTCCCTTTAATAGCAATTGCGCTCCCTGGACAGCAGGGGCGCCCTCTGGATAGGATAGGCGCCTCCAAAACAGCAAATACGCCCTTTCATACCAAAAGCGCCCCATGGACAGAACACACCCTCTGGATAGCATAGGCACCCCTGGACGACAGAGACGCCCCTAAAGAAGAGCAACGGCACCCCGGGATAGCATATGCGCCCCTGGTTAGCACAGGCACCCCTGGACAGCAAAAGGCGGCCCCCGCCCCCTGAGTAAAGGATCCGGGTCTCTGGATAGCATAGGTGCCCCTGGATAGCGCAGGCGCCTCCTGGACAGCAGAGACGCCTCCGAAGAAGATCAACGGCGCCCCTTGATATCATATGCACCCCCTGGTTAGCACAGGCATCCCTGGATAGCAAAAGGCGCCCCCCCGAGAGCAAAGGCGCCCCCTCTGGAAAGAATAAGCACCCATGGATAGAAAAGGCGCCCCCTGGAAAGGACAGCAGAACATTTTTTAAGGAAAATTCAGTGGAGGGGGAGGGCGGTGGAGATTTTCTTGTGCTGGCCATTATAATGTCTTCGGGGGATCAAACCCCCATTTGGAGGTGGGCGTTAATAAAATTTAGACGTGCTAGTGTTAAAAAATGTCTCCTAATTTTTGTTATTCCATATTCTAAAGATTAGAGATGCTGCCCAGGACTGCGGGTTTTTTTTTCAACGGAAAAAGGCCAAACCGGGTTTGTGAAAAGGTCAAAAGGTTCAAATTGTATTTGCACTAAAAAATCTTGTTTTTTATAAATTTCGTCCAAGTTCTTCCCAGTACGGCTGTTGGAGTCTGAGTCTCATTTAAGTCCTCAAGGGACTTGTCACGGAGACCCTGACCCCACCACCCGAACGAGTAACGCCCACAATGAAGGGTTGATTTAGAAGCCAAAGTTTAACCTCCCACAAAGCACAGGGATGGCCGCCTCGCTCAGGTCACCCTCTCATCAGTCAGTTGCCAGCCGACCTACGTCGGGCAAACGATTGAGCGCCGGAGCGTCTCAGGGGAACCGATCTCAAGCCTGGACATGCACTGCCACTGCATGCTTCTCAGCAGGGGGCCGGAGCCCGACGCTCTACCAACCGAGCAACCGGGGCGGCCAAATGGCCAAATAAATACCACAAAAGCCATATTTGAGGCTAAAACGAACCCTACCGGGTGTCATAAACCCACAGAAAAAGGACAGAGCACTCTTGTATCATTGCAGTGAACAGTGCACTGTATAAAACTAAATGTTGATAATTTGATATTGACTTGACGATATATTTTTAGCACACTGCCCATCTCATAAGAAGGCAGGAGTCCCCTTCCAATCCCGTGTGGCGACCCAATTATTTTATCCACATAACTAAACAATTTGTTAGCATCATCAATTATCTTGGCCGCACCACTCCCCGCTAACATTTGATATCTTCCTGCTTTTCCTGTGAATTGTTTGCTCTTGAACAGTGACGGATCCATAGGCAGATCCAAGATTGCCAATCGGAGGGGAGCACCTTCCCGGGGGCGCCAACCGGAGCAGGGGGCGCCACTTTTGACGGGAAAAACCTACCAGGTGGGCGTAAAATCCTATCGGTGAGCACCGATTTTCGCATCCTGGGGAGAGTGGGAAGCGCCACTTCAGGCGAGTGCCATCGACCTTTCAGGGGGGCGCCGTGACCATTTCAGGGGGCGCCCGGGATCGATCGGGGGCTGCATCTGCCCCTCCCCTTTGCCCCCTGGATCCGCGTATGGGCGGATCTAGAATTTTAGTGAGGTGGGGGGGGAAACGCGGAGCCTCAAAGTGGGCACTTTACCATCAACTTTTCACCCAAAGGGCGCCTATGGTATTCGGTTTTCGGTTGCCGTCATTTTGCTGGATCGTATTTTTAACAACGTCCTATCCCACCCTCTCCCAGCCATAACAGTTTGTACCAGCCAAGCAAGATGCCTATTTGGCGTGATATTTGAAACAATGAATTGCTAAACAGTTCAGTCCACACTTTTTCGGCACCTCTTGAAAAATCTGTAACTACCACTAGGTCATGGAGAAATTCAAGATACTTGGGAAGATGCAACAGCTGAACATAAAGGTATATATCTGAGGATTTTTTCTATTAGTGAAGAGGGTTTAAGTTTATTTTAATATCAAATATGATAAGCATCATTTTGCCTTTCCACGTGGCCAAGATTCGTAAGATAATGGTGAGAGGACATTGAAAATAATCGCAGCGAGTGTGAACCTGGCCTGTGCGCTGTCCAAGAAAATTACCTCAGCGGAAAAGCTTTAAGTTGTAGGAAACACAAACCGGACTTTAACCCACATTATTAATTGCTCCTAAAAAATAATGTTTGAACCAGATGGCAGACTCAAGGAGATATAAGGGAAGTTGAAACGTTAAGATAAACACAGAATGAAGTATGTGGGCATTTTCCATCGACCTTTATCTATATTCTCCAATTCATCAGCATGGGAGAATTGCTCTTGTGCGTGAAATTTCGGAGGTGTTAAGAGAATTTCGGTAGCCATGTGATTGAATGCTGAAATAGATCATGCCATAGGCATGTGTGATTTGTGACATAAATGGGCCCTACTAGAATAAAAAGAAAACAGTTTCAACGTGTCCAAGTACTCTCTTGATAAATTGATAACTTTTTCTTCGTTTATTGGCTGTAATTTGCGCGTTTAATGATCATGTGCAGTGTTCAGATCGAAGTGAAAAGACCATTCAGATTGATAAAACGAGTATATTTTGTCACTGACCATCCACTTATACCATCAACCATCGCATTCAGGTCAAGTTCAGGACTCATTTAAGAGAAGAGGTGAGCGTGCACTGTGCATGCCCAAATCGAGACACAGCCGCCCTCCCGATGGACAGACCGCGCAGAAATACGTCCTCGTCGCGTTTGATTTCGCGCACGCGTACGACATAGTGGACCACCACCTGCTACGCGTTCGCCTGCTGTAGATGGGGCTGTCAAATTGCACGGTGGCCTGGATTTGGCAGTGACTCCGGGACCGAAGGGTCCAGGTGGAACTAAATGGTGTGCTTTCCAGTGAGCGCATTTTCCGAACTGGCCTGCCGTAAGGAAGTGTCTTATCGCCAGTTTTATTTTGTATGGGCGGCTCGGCTGGTAGACGCACTCTGCGCGGTTCCCGGATGCTCCCCTACATGTACGCCGATGATACGGCGGCTCTCTGCACGGGCAACAACATCCAAGTCGCCAAGGACCGGGCGCAATAAAGCTGCTTCTGGCACCCTCATGAAGTGGACCCGACAGCACAAAATGGTGGTATCAGGAGCCAAGATCCAAGTACTGGTGATGTCCCAGTGGGCCAGAGACGCCGATCGCTTCAATTTTAAGGTCGACGGGAAGTCTGTCACTGCTGGAGACACCCTACAGCTACTTGGCGTCACCATCGATCGGCTCCTCCATTTCGGTCCACACTGTAAGAGACTGTAGGAGAAGGTCCACCCCCGCATCTCCCACCTACGTCAACTGTCCGGCTGCAACTGGGGACTGCACGAACAGCACCTCCGAACCGTCGCTACTGGCTACGTGAGAGGAGCGATGGAGTAAGCGGCCGCAGCGTGGCTCCACGCCACACCGCCATTTCATGTCGAGCTGCTGGAACGCAAAATGAGAGCGTCGGCGCGTATCATCACAGGATGCACCCACTCCACTCCCAGCCGAGTGAAGACTCCCCGCGTAGCGGCCAGAAGGAGGGTACTCGCGACCCGACTGCTGGTGAAATTCCATACCCTGCCGCCTGAAGACCCTCTGTGAAGACGAGCGGAGGCGACAGCGCCCTCTCGACTCTCCTCGGTGACCGGGTGGCGGCAGGTGGGCAAAGACATGTGGGATCAAGCAGGCATCTCCCTCCCCATCGAGTCTTTCCTTCCTCGACGTCTTCCACTGTGGGTATGAGGAGAGTGAGTCACATTTCAACTAGACGTGGGCCCACTGACATCAGGAGCGCCACCTGTCCGGAAGAAGCGAGTAGCTCTCCCCCACCTCGCTTCCCTGACTCAATGTGCCACATGGGTGTGGACCGACGGGTCAGTGCACGGAGGGGTCACGAGCGGGGAGCTGGGTCTTCATCGAGTCACTAGACAGAGCCCAGCATGAGCTCAGGCGACCAGCAGGCTCGCTCTGCTCGAGTTTTCAGGCTGAGATGGTAGCCATCCAAACTGCCTGTGTCTTCCTACTGGACTAATCAGTGCACACAGAAGATCCAGTCATCTTCAGCATGGCCTGCCAAGGTGACGACGCATTATAGAAATAAAATGGCTTCAATGTCTGCAGATAAGACAGCGAATCGGTAAAAATCGCAAACTTCCTCACCATCAGCTTAGACACTTGGTCCAAACAGCAAAAAAAAAAATGGAGTACAGCTCTGAAGTAAAAATGGATGCTTCGTAAGGCAAACTAGAAAACTTCTCAACATCGTCACCAACAAATGCACGCCCTGTGCCATTGTCACTTTCTTTTGCAACCGTCTATATAGAAACAGACATGGTTTTCGAACGGCTCCGCAAGCAAGTTCATAAAATACTGGCGCGTCGGTTCAGGAGGCAAATTTTTGCTTTGTTGGCGTAGGTTGTGTTCGTGTTAACTGTCGAGATGAGCTATGGTTCAATAACAGCTGCTTCATGTGGTTCGACGAGATTGCTGTCGATACCAGCCTGTGCCAGCCAGGCACAGACTCTCACTCCCTGGTGACGGGTTGCAAAACGCGAGCCACTGTCTATCTGACTGAGGTAGGCGTCGCCAAAAAAGATGTTTCGTATGTGGGGCGTGTTGGTGACTTATTTTTAAGGGAACGTGGCACCTTGGTAAAATCCTGGAATTTTGTGTAATTAGGCGTACTTTTAGCCGAAAATAATGAAACCACTCATGATTTCTCTGAAAAATGTACAACAAGCTCAATGCTTTTATTTTTAAAATACTCCTCTAGAAAAATGAATAAATATCTGCCTCTGGATGATGTCATGATCTGGCAACCACTACCATACTCGAAACACTTCAAGGGCTCCGATTGGCTGATGCTCATCGTGATGTCAGCATATGTCGTCACACCAGCAGCTCACAACAATGGCCGCCTGGCGAGTGGTACATGAGAGGTACATTTCGGGTAGGTTTTAGTTTTTTTCTACGGAAAAATCGAGTTCCAAGACAAATGATATATAGAGCACCTGGTTTTCCGATTTGCTTTACAACTTGGCTATCTCAGTTAAAATCACGTTCTAAAGGTGCCACATTCCTTTTAATGGCTTAATGCAAAGCGAGTATCTTACTGCGCATTTGTAGCGGTATTTCACTAATTTCCACTAGCATGCTTATTATGGGTGAAGCTTGGAACGCTCCTGTTACTATTCTGATAGCGAGATGACGGACATATCGATAATCTTTTTCGCGGACTAAGGAGTGGCCTCATACGCAACCCCGGTCTGCGACCTGGGATAACCCCCACCGGCGCAGGAGAGCCGCATGACAATGTGCTGAAATCAACCATATTTAATTCTCAATGTATCTCTTCATAAGCCTGTAGGTGAGTGCCATCATTCTTTTCTTTGAAATAAATAGTAAATATCCCGCAGTCAACCCCGGATTCGACCCGCGCACCCCTCATCACGAGACAGGACCTCTAACCACTAGACCACTGCGCCACACTGTACCGACTCCCACTAACCCTACACCTGTGACCCGTCAGGAGGTCACTGGCCGGTATCACGCAATCAAAACGATGCCGTGATCGTGGCGCCGGGTGTTGTGTTCGTACAGAAAAGGCATGGTATAAAGCTGCTTCTAGAAGACGAACCAAACATTAGATTCGCCTAGAATCACTTGTATCGGCGACCCAGGACCCTAAGCTAGCTTTATGCCAAATTGCATCCACTTCCATTCATTTTGAGGACTTGAAACCATGGTGAGAAGCAAACATGTTCCGAGAAATTTAGCTCCTTGAAATACCCTTTCGGACGAATTACTCGAAAGCCGTTGGAGATAAGTGGGTAGTGTAAATGAATTGAATGACTGCAATTAATTTTCTTATTCAGTCATGTCAATTCTGAGCTTGTGAATGACATGTGCTCTGAACCGAAAAGCTGCAAATAAATGGTTTTCTACTAAAATTATATTTATACATATAAGACAATGAATTTTATTATCACGATATCCATCTCCGAATATTATCAGGCGGAAGCAATGTTCTTTCATTATTTGAAATGAAAAGTGAAATCGGCGCATTTGATCGCGAGAGATTAAGATTTAAATGAAATGAGCAAAAATGTAGTCCTCCGGCAAAATGGCAAAAACTAGGTCAAAATTTTACGTTTTCCACTGGAAACTATGCCTAAGCACAAGAAAATTGACGTAGCTGCCTCCACGTGGCTGTCTTTAAACTAACTGAAGCGTGCCTTCTGACATTTCGAGCTTACAAGTCGGCTGTCAAATTTCAATATCTTTTTGCTTGTACTAGAAATACTGCGTTTTGGCGTAATAAATATTGTCGGACCAGTTCGAACTTTTTTCTTAGGTGGCCTTGTTGCTTATTCAAAAGGAGGCAAATTTCAAGTTCGTCGCTTAAGAAATAAAAATGATAAACATGCAAAATTGAAAACATTTGTTCCAAAATTTCTCAAAAACTATTTTGAATTTAAATTCGGGGGCCTTAGTTTGGGCGTCTAGCGTAAAAGGGCAATCACCCTACACAATTGCAGAGCCCTGGTATCAACTGTCAGAACCGCCAAACGGCCAGAATAGAGCCTCTTGAGAAATCTCCATCCGCTTCGCTCCATGGATTTCGTCATGCGGCTCTGACACAGCCGTACTCGATCTTCGGACGAATAAGTGATCTATACAGCATAAGAAGCTTTTAACGTAGCGTATAACAATGAGCGTATAACGTGCGCATAACGTATATATAGGCGATAAGCGTATAACGTGTATAGCATGAGAAACATTTCTCTATCTGCACGGTATCTCATCCTCGTCAACACCTTCAGTATTTTCAGCGTATCGAAACATTTTTTTGCGGAAATTTTTCAGGTGTGGCACATATGAAAGCTTATCGAGTGTGAGCCTGATAAATCCGGTTTCTGCTACAACGTCGCTCGGATTTCCGCGAATTTACGAAATCGGGTATTCAGTCTCAATGTCTATTATAAAAGTGCATGCACTATGTCTTTGAACTTGAAAATTTCAGTCCATTGCGTGTGATCCATTGCTGCAATATGTCAAGGCCAAGCTGCAGCCGCCTCTGCGCAGCTGCTGTAGTAGACACTGTCACACATATTGTGAAGTCTTCAACGAAAAACACGTGACGTATGTTTGCGGGAAGTGTCTGCAATATCATTGGTCATAACTGCAAACAAGATTCAGATTCAGATTCAGATTTATTCAAACAAGATCCACTTCAAAGGGCTTTTCACTTGTCCACGTCAAACTGTAAATAAAGAGGAAAAAGGGATCACAACCTAAAATACACACATGCATGGCCATAAACATTCAATATCGATCGACACTTCACATCATTTGCCAACCAGAAATCGAGCGCACGTTCTTCCCTATTCAGCACCACGGCGTGTCAGCACCGCTCTCAGATCTTGTCGAAAGTGGGGTGCACCAGGTCGTATTCCTATTTGGTTGAGTATAGATACGCCTCTGTAACACAAACGGCGGCGACCGACCTCAGAGCGTATCGGCGGCAGAGTCCACGCGCTGGCATTGCGGGTGTCGTGGCTGTGCACCTCACTCCCCCGCAGTCCAAAAGTCTGTCTGATGTGTGCGGGTAGTCCCGTCACCACAGTTCGGTTCACAGCGGTAGCAGTGTGGTATTGGATTAGAAGTTCGGCAGTGAGCCAGCCAAGCTGCTTAACAGCATCCGAAACATGATCATGACGCCGGCGCCCGGTCACAACGCGCGCTGCGAAGTTGATAATTTTCTGTACCCGATGGATCTGGACTTTTCCACACGAGCCGTATATAGATAAACAGTAACGCACCATGGAGAAAACAAGTGCCTCGACGATAGTCTTGAGGGCAGCTCGCGGTATAACATGTCTGGCATGACTCAGTGCTAACAAAACTCCGGTACACTTACGCGATAAAACATCAATGTGTGATTGGTAATTTAGATGTCGATCGATGCTTAGGCCCAAGTTCTGAACAACTCTGGAGTCAGGTATCGTGGTGCCGCAAAAATTTAAAGAAATTGGGTGTATGTCACGCAGCATAGCTGGTGTACCAAGTACTAACATCTTTGTTTTTTTGGCGTTAAGTTTCATGCCGTTCTGACAAAACCACTGGTGCATGGAGCACAGAGCAGCCTGGATGCGGGTAACGACCTGCTGGATATTACCTTTCTTGCCGCTGACAAGAACCTGTGTGTCGTCAGCGTACTGCACGACTGTGACATCGCTGCCGACACACAAACTCAGGTCGTTAGCATACAGCATGTACATTAAACATGATAATGATCCTCCCTGGAAAACACCAATGTTATTATCCCGAATTTTTGATTTGATACCACGCATCTGAACTTGCTGGGTGTGGCTATGAATATCGCAGAATCCTGGGCTATGCTACTCTGTTGCTGATGCCAATCCGATACGACTGAGTTTACGCGAAATCTAAAATACCTATTTTTCGGAATATTAGAAATAAACCACCCCAAGTGGCCTCGCACGCCGAGTCCAAAGAGTTTCTGCAGAACGCCATTGGATAGCAAAGGCGCCCCCAAGAGATGATGGCGCCCCCTGGGGAGGAAGGCGCCCCCTCCAGAAAATCTTGCACCACTTCTCGAAAATGGAATCCGCCGTCTCTGGTAGGGACGGTCTCAAGAGCGGTAGTGGTGAGCGTGCTCCATTTGGTGGCCGTAGGGACGGTCTCAAGAGCGGTAGTGGTGAGCGTGCTCCATTTGGTGGCCGTAGGGATGGTCTCGAGAGCGGTAGTGGTGAGCGTGCTCCATTTGGTGTCCGTAGGGACGGTCTCAAGAGCGGTAGTGGTGAGCGTGCTCCATTTGGTGGCCGTAGGGATGGTCTCTCGAGCGGTAGTGGTGAGCGTGCTCCATTTGGTGGCCGTAGGGATGGTCTCGAGAGCGGTACTGGTGAGAGTGCTCCAGCTGAAGACAGTGGTGCCGGCCCCGGTCGTGGTGATGACGCCAGTGGCGTCGGCGGTCATGACGATACCGACGTCAGTGACGCTGGTGGCCGTGATGATGACGGGGCTGGTGTATGTGGTGGTGTGCTGAGGAGATCCCAGCGCACCGTAAAGGTTCCAGTGCGTTACGCCACCTAAGTGCATGGTGGCGTCTAGCCCAGAATGGAACGTTTGCTTTTCGCTTAAATTGGTGGGGGGGGATGGTGTAATAATAATTTTTGGGGCTTATCGACGCACCAACTGCCAGGGTCATATGGCGTCGCCAACTCTTTCCCTGTTGGAAGGGTTTCTCGGGAGCCAGCTTGCTCCTTGTTCAGGGAAGCCGCCGGGCCTTGAACCCGGGTCGGCTGCGTGGAAGCCAGCTACGCTGACCACTCCACTACCGCGCCCCCGGGGGATGGTGTAGTGACGTGGTACAAGCGTACCTTTGTACCAGCCGCTGCCACCAGACGTGTGGCTATTCGGCTTTTCAGCCAGTCATCGCCGGCGTGAGCCAGCAACAACAGCTGCACTGAGCCTGGTAGTAAATTAGCAATTAGGCAATACACATTGATATACAAGAATAACCACGGCACAACAGTAATAACTGTACTTGAATTTAAGTCCATTGAGTGAACCTTCTGATGAGTCACTGATAAAATGCTAGACTTTTTTTCTTGCTTGAGTATGACGTGTTATTTTTCTTACTAAAATCGTGTCTTTATTTGTATCGTGTCCTAAGGCTTGGCTGTTGTTGGTTCATGTTTGATATCTGCCTGCACAGTAACGGTCATCATCGCAATAAACGGACCAGTGGCGACACCAGACTTCTGGGAGCGACGAGCGGCGCCAACAGTTACAACTTACCAGCTCTAGAGGACGGAGGACTTCAGGAGCATCCAGGAGCCGCAGGAGTGATGTTTTCGGGAGACCATCGGTCGAAAGGTCGGCCCGATGCTCGGCTGTGAGGTTAGTCCGTTCCGGTCGAGGTGTCGAGGGGCAGCGAGTTTTGGTTCTGCCTCGCTCATGCGTCGGATAATTCAGTCAGTCACGCGTCAGTCAAGTCTGAGCCAGTCGCGTGTCAGTCAAGTCTTGATTCAGTTGCGCATCAGTCAAGTCTGAGTCAGTTGCGCATCAGTCAAGTCTGAGTCAGTTGCGCATCAGTCAAGTCTGAGTTAGTTGCGCATCAGTCAAGTCTGAGTCAGTTGTGCATCAGTCAAGTCTGAGTTAGTTGCGCATCAGTCAAGTCGGGAGTCAGTCATGCGTTCAGTCGGGCCCGCAGCAGCCATGCGCTGCATGGTTAGTTGCTAAGTACGGACTGGCGTCTTCATCAAGTTTAATCGAGTTTCTAAGTTTCTAGATTTCGATATTTCCAAATCAATGTCGATGTGTTTGTTTCGTTGGTGTGCAATGAGACCAGGATTTCAGAATTGTGTATGATAGGTCTCTCGTTTGTGTTGGATTTGTTCGCCAGACGTGATAGATCGAACGGGCCACCTTATCCATCAGGTGATCCACTGTGTTAGCCTCTCCTTCAGGACCGTGTTCAGAAGCCCTAGTACTGCGGATTGGCATTCTCTCATAGAATAAGAGCGTAATTTGCAAGGCTTAGTTAATTTGTCTTTGATTCAGGTTATAATTACTAGTAATCTGCTTTATGATAGATCCGGAGCTATCACACTGATCACTGGATCACCTTTCCGAAGGACCTACAATTATAAGTTTTGACTTATGAGCTCCTTTCAGTTTTTCATCTTTTTTCTGTTGCTCCAACTGACAAATATCAGCATTTCGTCTGGACCTTTTCCTCAGGGTGTTTTGAAAATCATGGCCTCTACCAAAGAGGAATTAGTGAAATTAAAGGTTTCAGAGCTAGAGATTGCACTTCAGGAACGAGACCTTGATTCAACGGGAAAAAAGTCTGAGCTAGTAGAAAGACTCTGGCGGGCGATTGAATTGGAAAGAATCACAGATTCTAAGATGGACGACGAGAAGGGAATTGAGCTGCCCTCTGAAACCCCAGACTTCCAGGCGACTTGTCCTGAAGACAAGGCTCGGAAACTACTCCGACGCTTGCGCCTGCTAAAGGAGCAGGAGTTCCTAGACTCACAGAGGCAAAAAATGACTGCAAGGTTAGAACAGATTAAACTGGAGATGGAACTGGAAGACACAGGTGTTATCTTAGATGAAAGTGTCCTAAATTCAGTACGTATTGACGTGGGATCAGACTTGGGACCGTCCAGGGTGGGAGATACTTTGCTGCAGGCGAATATTCAGAGAACGCTCCTCCCCCCTTCGGAACACAAGCCATTCTCCGGTGATGTTTTGGAATATCGTCTGTTCATCAGGGCCTTTGAGGCTAGGATCCAAAATAGAATAGAGGACAAAAATGAGATGCTGCACTATTTGGAGCAGATGACAGTGGGGGTTCCCAATCAGATTGTCCGGAGCTGCTTATATCTCTCAGAGGGGGGTTATGACGAAGCTAGGCGACTTTTGGAGGAGCGGTACGGTAGTACCTACAAGGTTATCGAGGAATATTCTCTGAGGTTAAGTCAGTGGCCTAGGGTTCCTCATGGTGACGTCAACGAGCTGGACCGTCTTGTCTTGTTTTTAACAGAGCTCCGAAACGTCATGATGAATTTGAAATCCAAAGACCTGGACCACCCTCGGTCGATCAAAGAGATAGTATGGAAGCTGCCAGTTCCCATCCGTGATAGATTTCTCCGCCTCGCTGACACTAGAATGGAGTTGGAAGGAAAAATTGTGTCTTTCGCGGATCTGGTAGATTTCTTAAAAACAGAGGTCCGGGTCCAGAAGAACCCGGTTTTTGACTTTGGCGGCCAAGTCTCTCACACGGCCGCGCTTGGAAACAGGCCGGGGCACGGCGCACAGCCCACAGGGCACCGGGTAAATGCGGTGGTGGTCGAATCCAACCTCTGCCGTTTCTGCAATGGTGAGCATTTCATTGGTGAATGTGATCGACTAAGGTGGGAGCCGATAGATAAGCGGAGACAGTTTGTTCGCGACTATCGATTATGTTATGGCTGTCTCGGAGCCAATCATGTTGTAAGGTGTTGCCGTGAACGCAAAAGGTGTGATATATGTAACGGGCCCCATGTGACGCTGTTACATGAATCACGGTCAGGTGCTTCGAAAGGGTCGGCAGGATCGTCTCCACAGGGCTTTAATTCTAGAGGGAGCACCAGTGAAACACCAAAGCCGGTGATCAGTGGCAGGGTGGCCGTGGATGCAGCGGGAAGGGGCAGTTCATTCCTGCCAATCATCCCTGTTCAGATCAAATCCAAAAGTGGAAGGGTTGTAGAAACTTACTGTTGCTTGGACAGCGGGTCGAGCGGGACATTTGTCACGAATGCTCTGGCAGCCAGGCTGAACACTGGAAAAGAGGCAACGCGCCTGACACTGGACACGGTGTGTAATCGGCGCCAGGATGTGGAGTCTGCGGTGATAGGCAGCCTTAGGATCGGACCCATCGGCGGAGAGTGTCAATATGCTCTCCCGCCTGTTTTCACTCTGCAGAGTCTTCCATTGAAAGTGCAGGACAAATGTCCACAGGGGAAAACTGATCAGTGGTCGTACTTAAAGGGAATAGAGCTCGGAGAGCTTCCAGATGCACAGGTTGAAATCCTGATCGGAGTAAACGCGCCTCACCTTCTCATGAGCCAGGAGGTGAGAGGTCCGCCCGTCGGTAGCGACGGTCCGTTTGCCATGAGAACTGTGCTCGGCTGGTGCGTAGTCGGCAGCTCGGGGAACCAAAGCGGTTCAAAACATTCTCACAAGGTGAATCCGCTCAGGTTCCATGATCAGAGACGTCAGAGAGCTGAGACGGCAGATCTGGAATTTCACTTCCAGAAGATCTCTGACATGTTTCGGGGATGGAGAAGGAGAGTGGCTTGCAGATCTGGGCAGCAAGGTTAAAGGGGATGAGGTTGATTATAAAACTCCCTTGCCGAGAGTCGAGACTGGCGAGATGACGGAAGGTCGTCGTTTGGCCGAGCAGTGCCTGGAATCTGAGGAGACATTGATTTGAGTTGGTAGTATCTGCCGCGACATTCGATAGTGTGTTAGTATCTGTTCTGTGTGACAGTTGTCTTTTACTCAGTTCCAGAGGGTTGCTTTAATTTTTAATGCAGCTTTCAACCAAAGGTTGAAGGTGGGAGTGTTAATGCCAATTATCGGTCCCAGCGTGCGCCAGAGGCAGTCCTTCCCGACTTAAGATCCTGGCGTTTACCCACACGTCTTTTCCTGTTCCGATGTTAATAGGATCCTACCCGGGCTGTGTCCGTGTCTGGCCGCCCGGGGCTATCTGGATGGTTCCAGTGGAGCCGGCTGATTGGCTGTTGGATGTGGGGTGTCGGATTGGTGCAGTCTGCGTACGTTGTAAAGTATAGTGATTGTGATTAACTGTCTGAAATACGATATGTAGTTGATATGCGTGTAAAGTGATTAAGAGGCGATAAACAGGGGTTGATTGTAAGGGAGAAGATTAGGGTTTCAGTGACGTCCTGTGCATTGGTTTTTGCGCGCATGAACATTCGGGTCAGCCAGGTCGGGTCAGCCGGCCGGCCGACCGAGGTCGCGTCCGCATTCGCTGAGAGGGACCGCTGATGAGCGGACGTGTGCCGGAGCCGGGAGGCGTCCGAGAGTTCGGAGATGGTGCGGCGCTCGCGCTGGAAGCGGGATAAGTTGGTAGGTAATAACTGTACTTGAATTTAAGTCCATTGAGTGAACCTTCTGATGAGTCACTGATAAAATGCTAGACTTTTTTCTTGCTTGAGTATGACGTGTTATTTTTCTTACTAAAATCGTGTCTTTATTTGTATCGTGTCCTAAGGCTTGGCTGTTGTTGGTTCATGTTTGATATCTGCCTGCACAGTAACGGTCAGCATCGCAATAAACGGACCAGTGGCGACACCAGACTTCTGGGAGCGACGAGCGGCGCCAACAAACACTATGCCACTCCTCGTCCCACGGCGATTGTGGGAGGCAAGAAACTTTATCCGCGTTCAGCCAGGGCTCACTCGTTACGACAAAACCAATGGGCATAACAAATAAATTTTCGACTCCAATATGCCTTAACTTGCACATGGTAACAAATATCACGTGCTCCGCTGATTTCTCTGACGTTAAGTACTTGCATGAGTTGACTGATTTGCCCTTAAGTATATCCAAAACAGTCGTGTTTCGGCTACTTCCATGGCATTTTGATGATTTTTTTCTTTTTCGGTTTTAATAAATTTTCCTTCTCCGTCAATGATTTATTTGCATTTTTATTGAGCCAAAGATGCCCAAAAAATGATATAAACAAAGATATAGTAAGTTTTTTAGGTTACGTTAAAAAGTGCCCTTTTTCCCGGGGTGCCCTTCAAAGTTGGTGTGCCCCCCATACCAAAGCTCTGGCTGCGCCCCTGCCCGTTGTTTATAAATCGAGGTCAGTATACAGACCATAAGTTCAATATGGCTGACTTATCGATGGAAAATACGACATTTCACCAATGCCAGCACCAGGTACGAATCCAAGTGAGGGGGGGCGATAAGGCGATCGCCCTCGCCTTGGGCTCACCTTAAGCAATGAAAAGAAACGCCCCTCGCCACAGCCACTGCCCCCCCGCAAAGGGGCCCGGCGGCTACGGCTGTACCCCAGCCCCGCAAATTGCCTTCAAAATGCCACTCAAATGTAGCGTACACAGGTCCCTTGTAGTCCACTTAGAGCCTCTGAGTGTGCGACTGGACCTCTCAGAATTTACCCCTGACCCACTCCCGAAGCCGAGCCCCCATTCTCAGCAATTGCAGAGCATTCCCCCTGTGTTTTACCCGGGCCCCTGTGACTGCAGCCGGGCCCCCGCCCCGCCATTGGCGTCGCCCTAGATGTTCGAGTGGGGGGATGGTGATAAAACACTACCTACATCAGTTAGACCCTGCATATTCAATGCTATTTTCGGCCAAAAGAGCTGGCGTCCTTCTCACTTTCTCTCCAGAAGAGGGGGCCCAGTCCTTCCCCAGGTCCCCAATGGCAACGCCCTGTGGCTATATATATATATATATATATATATATATATATATATATATATATATATGTTATAGACTGTTGTAATTTTGCAGCTTTGGAAAATTGCTCCTAAGCTGGGACTCGAACCCAGGTCTCGGATTTCCGGCCCGGCATGCTAACCACTACACCACTCAGGAGCCTGAATTTTCCTTTCAAGCTTGCGTATTTATACTTAATTTATCGGCAGTTGTTTTACTGGGGCATTCTCATGCCAGTCAGGTCTCAGTGTACCTCCAGTATTGATATATAAGTTATAGACTGTTGTAATTTTGCAGCTTTGGAAAATTGCTACATTCAGGCTCCTGAGTGGTGTAGTGGTTAGCATGCCGGGCCGGAAATCCGGAGACCTGGGTTCGAGTCCCAGCTTAGGAGCAATTTTCCAAAGCTGCAAAATTACAACAGTCTATAACTTATATATCAATACTGGAGGTACACTGAGACCTGACTGGCATGAGAATGCCCCAGTAAAACAACTGCCGATAAATTAAGTATAAATACGCAAGCTTGAAAGGAAAATTCAGGCTCCTGAGTGGTGTAGTGGTTAGCATGCCGGGCCGGAAATCCGGAGACCTGGGTTCGAGTCCCAGCTTAGGAGCAATTTTCCAAAGCTGCAAAATTACAACAGTCTATAACTTATATATCAATACTGGAGGTACACTGAGACCTGACTGGCATGAGAATGCCCCAGTAAAACAACTGCCGGTAAATTAAGTTTAAATACGCAAGCTTGAAAGGAAAATTCAGGCTCCTGAGTGGTGTAGTGGTTAGCATGCCGGGCCGGAAATCCGGAGACCTGGGTTCGAGTCCCAGCTTAGGAGCAATTTTCCAAAGCTGCAAAATTACAACAGTCTATAACTTATATATCAATACTGGAGGTACACTCAGACCTGACTGGCATGAGAATGCCCCAGTAAAACAACTGCCGGTAAATTAAGTTTAAATACGCAAGCTTGAAAGGAAAATTCAGGCTCCTGAGTGGTGTAGTGGTTAGCATGCCGGGCCGGAAATCCGGAGACCTGGGTTCGAGTCCCAGCTTAGGAGCAATTTTCCAAAGCTGCAAAATTACAACAGTCTATAACTTATATATCAATACTGGAGGTACACTGAGACCTGACTGGCATGAGAATGCCCCAGTAAAACAACTGCCGATAAATTATATATATATATATATATATAAATTGTGTTTTGTATATATATATACATGTTGTATATATATATATACATATACTTATATTTTGTATTTGTATATATATATATTTGTATATATATACAATTTATATATATTGTATACAATATATATAAATTGTATTGTGCTGCATACTGATGAAGTGAATACGAAACGCGTTTATGTGGTGCAATATAATGTTTTTTTATAAATTTAGTTTTTGAAATTCGCCTAAACATCATTGTATTTTATATCTGCCACTATGAACACAACATATATATATATATATATATATATATATATATATATATATATATATATATATATATATATGTTCTCTTTGAGGCAATGACAGTTAAATTGTATAGCACTCGCGCCCTTGGATATTTTTCTTTGGAGTAATACAATTTAATTGTCATTGCCTCAAAGAGAACATATTGCCGAACTATTCGAATATATATATATATATATATATATATATATATATATATATATATATATATATATATATATAAAGCCACTTAAGGGCTACAGAGCTTCAAGTGTGGGGCAAGATCCACGGTGGGTGGGGGTAGGGCAGGGTCTGTCATAAAGGGTTTGTGGCCACTAGGATTAGGCTTTTTCGATGACATTACAAGCCAAAGGTGGGGAGCCGGTCTCCTCATCTCCGACAGCAGCGGAGAGGGGTGGCGGGGTTAGCCCTATAGACCCACAGGGTAACTGTATCCGGACCAGGGGCTCCGATTTTGGGGGAAAACCGGCTTCCTGTGGGCTCCAAAACCTGCCAGGAGCCACCAGATCCCATTGCGAGGAAACAAATCTCGTTTCTTAAGGCATAGGTATGAAAACTATATTTCAAGGGGCGCCATCGACCTTTCAGGGGGATTCGTGATCCCCCTCAAAAAAGTGTGCTGCGCCTCAAAGAAGTGATCTTCGGTGATGGGTGGTGATTGTCTGGTGTTAATGAATGATACAACAGGAAACGTTGCGAGGAGCAAAACCAGCGAATCCTATGGCATGGCGAAAGTTGTAAGCTTAAGCCATGTCTGTGCAAAGACAAACGAAATTATTGTAGTGATTGATAGTCAATTTCAATATGGTTCAAGATTAAAGTGCTAATTAGAGGTACTTAGATGATTGGAAGTGATTATAAGTACAAGTGATTTAAACTCTCCGTTGGAGTGTATGTTCATCAAAGTGTATATTAATCATTGTTATCAGAGTAAACTAATCTTAAGTGCCTAATGAGAATAAACTGGGTTATTTTTAATCCTTGTTTCTTTTCAGCAGCAATGGAATATTGCACGCGGGTTCATTCTGCACCTTGCAAAGATTTTTATACGCCGGAAATTTCACATTTTAATCTATTTTTACTCCCCCAATTCTAGTTTACACTGTTCCGATTTGTCTGATAATCTTTTTACTCCAGTGGTGTAGGAATATTCCCTCAAAACACATGCATTTTTGCATTACACCGGTGTAAAATAGGTTGTGGAATAATGCCGGAAAGAGGAGTGGATTTTGGCACCGTAGAAAGAATCCTGAAAATGGTGTACTTTTTGTTAGGTGATATTTTCACGACCCACGGGTTGGGGTTTTATTATTCCTGTTTCATGTCATTTTGCGTTGATATCGGGTGTAAAATATTCGCTGAAAGAAGAGTGGATTTTGGCACCGTAGATAAAATCCGCTTTCTAGCGTACTTTTTTCAGTGTAGGCGTCTTACCCAGGTGGGCGCGTTACCCCACTCTACCCTACCTTCCTCCATCATAGAAACACACCCAAACAAAAATCAGAAGAATAAATACCTTCATCTAGGGTAGTTTAATCATTCAAGAACTTGCTTTAATCTATTGGCAGGATTGTTTCACCACAGGAGAGTGAAACTATTCTTGGGGCAGTTTGTGAGTTCCATAGAAATACTCTGAGGTGATACATTTACACCTTTGCATTTTCAGTAAGAATGGAACTGCACTGTGCTAAAATGAAATAGTGATTAATTTACCACATGCGTGTAATATTACACCTTTTCTTCTAATATTAAGCTGTATGTCGGAATATATTTACCAAGAATTCTAAACAAATTCTTGATAATGGGGTAATTTTAGGAGCAGACAAATTGAAATTCTACGCTTGAGGTGTTGTTTTTTTCAGTGTAGAGCCCAAAAACTACTCAAAATGCGACCTTTGCCCTGTCATGACCTCAATATTGACCTGAGCCAAAAAGTAACTAGTATAGCTTATTCATGAATTTCTATGAGCTATCCACCAGCGTTCGCATTTTCTCGCTATCCCACATAGGGGCCGAGTTTGAGGGGTGTTCAAACGCCCCCCCCCTTCCCCCCACCAGGGCGAAGGTGGCTTGGAGATCCACCGGGGCGCGGGTTAAAGAAGACCCAGCTGGTCAGACAGAACCCTGACGCCTATAGTTGGCCCTGCGACTCGCAGTGGGCCCTGCTGGCCATAGTCGTTTTACCAGGGCGCGGGTTAAAGAGAACCCAGCTGGTCAGACAGAACCCTGAGGCCTATAGTTGACCCTGCGACTCGCAGTGGGCCCTGCTGGTCATAGTCGTTTTTTCGATTTGTCGCAGAAGGCCCAGCTGACCAGGAAGGGTCCTACTGTCGATAGTAGTTCCTGGGAGTCCCTGAGAGTGACAGTGGTTCAGAAGACCCCTTTTTCAGAGGGTTCCGATGATCAAAAGAGCCTTGCTTGTTACATAATGGAGTGTTGGACAGTTTAAGAGGGCCCTGTTTGACATGAAGTTCTCCGTGGGCCTCAGAGTATATTGCAGGCGGGCCGCGCTTCGCGCAGCCTGTATCCTCGCGGCGGCCCTCCAGGCTCTCGAGGGGACCGCCGCCCCAGCCGCCTCTCCTTGGCCTTGCCTCTGTAGAAGGCCCAGCCGACGATAGAGAGCCCGGTGGGGCGCATTCGGTGCTACTAGTTCAGAGGCTTTTCTAGTTACAAAAGGTTACGAAAGTCAGAGTGGGCCCTGTAGGCTTAAAAGTTCCTTACCAGCCACAATCACGTTCTCACTGAAAGAGGACCCAGCTGGTCAGAGCCCTTTATTTCACATTCAAGGGCAATTCCATCAAACGATGGCTATTCTTCACCCCGGGTCGAGTTAAATGAAAACAAAACGATGGAAACAAACCAGACACAACTAGACGCTCACCCTTGCATGCACACACTTGTCCAGACTGTTGGTTAAGCATCATTCAGCTGCTGCTCCCGTAGATACACTTTTAATCGTGTTTTAAACACAGTGATGTTTGTGGCATCGCGGACATTGGTAGGAAGGTCATTGTAAGATCTCACAGCGTTGTACAGGAACCTCCGCCTGCCCGACTCCGTCCGAATGATCGGCGTCTGCAGCCGCTGGCTCTGCCGTGTATTTCTGCCGTGAACTGACTGTCTAGACGCAAGACTGTTGGCCATTATCGCGGGATGTCCAGTTAACAATATTTTTTTCAAAGTGGTCAGGCAGTGGTATTCAATGAGGTATTCTGCACGAAGCCAGCCAAGTCTGCGTATTACATCGCTGATATGGTCAAATTTACGCCGTCCTGAGATCACTCGTGCGCCAAAATTTATCAGTTTCTGTAACCGCCGGATCTGAGTAATCGTACAAGCACCATATACACTTAAGCAATAGCGTACCACAGACAGTACTAGGCC
This sequence comes from Lepas anatifera, assembly GCA_034440635.1. Lineage (NCBI taxonomy): Eukaryota > Metazoa > Arthropoda > Thecostraca > Lepadidae > Lepas > Lepas anatifera. Next base: position 914,785 of record JAOTON010001253.1, read on the forward strand.
CTCCACCAATGTTATGATGGTCCTTTCAGGAATGCAGTGACGTATATGCCCGAGTCCGCGTAGTGTTCCGGTGCAGCGCCTAATAACATCATCTACATGACTAGTAAAGGACATACATCGATCGAAAACAACACCGAGGTTCTTGGCAGTCTTAGACACCTCTATGACTGAGTCCATAAAGTTGATTGTTGGGTGACGAATGTTACGAATATTTTGCTGAGAGCCTAAAATTATGAACTGTGTTTTAGAGCTATTAATTTTCATGTCGTTTTGGCTAAACCAGTTCGATAATAGTGCCAGATCGTTTTCTAGAGAGCAAACAATATTTCCGAGATTACTGGGTGGTCCTGAAACGAAAACTTGGGTATCATCTGCGCAGGGACGGCGGATTCCAGGGTGCAAGTGGTGCAGTTGCACCACTCGATTTTTTTCAAGTGGTGCAAAAGTATCTTTTGCACCACTTGTTTTGGCTTTGTCCAGGAGGCGCCCCTCCCCCCAGGCCTCAGCCGGCGCCCCCGGCCGGTCAGAGAAAATCAAGCCTAATTACCGCCTACCTGAAGAGGTAGGATCCTCTGTGAAAAAGACATTTTCATACATGAATGACGCACCTTGACATCAAAACTGCGCCCTGGAAAGCAAAAGGCGCCCCCCTTGAGTAAAGGCGCCCCTCTGGATAGCATAGGCGCCCTTGAAAAGCGTAGGCGCCTCCTGGACAGCTGAGGCGCCTCCGAAGAAGAGAAACGGCGCCCCTAGATATCACATGCGCCCCCTGGTTAGCACAGGCACCCCTTGACAGCAAAAGGCGCCCCCCCGCAGAGAAAAGGCGCCCCCTGGACAACATACGCGCCCTTTGATAAGAAAGGCGCCCCCTGGAGAGATAAGAGAGAAACCCCCCTCCCGAGAACAACGGCGGCAGGGACGGCGGATTCCGCAGGACAGGGTGTGCAGTTGCACACCTTGAAAAAATGATGGTGTACAATAGTATATTTTTGCACACCTGGTTTTGACCTCGTACGGGGAGGCCCTCGCGGATTTGGGTGGCACCCCCGGATTTTGCCGGCGCCCCCGGCCGATCAAGAGAAAATCAGACACATCGCCTGTCTGAAGGGGTAGTACCCTCTGTGTAAAATAAAATACACTTTCAAATATGGATGGCGCCCCTGACATCAAAGCTGCACCCTGGACAGCAAAAGGTGCGCACCCCCTCGAGTAAAAGCGCCCCTCTGGATAGCAAAGGCGACCTCTAGACAGCAGAGGCGCCCCTGGACAGAAAAAGTTACTCCCCAATTGAGGAGTAACGACGCCCCTGAATAGCATAGGCGCCCTCTGGTTAGCACAGGCACTCCTGTACACTAAGAGGCGCCCCCTCTCCCATAGAGCAAAGGCACCCCTCTGGATATCATAAGCTCCCTTTAATATCAATCGCGCTCCCTGGACAGCAGGGGCGCCCTCTGGATAGGATAGGCGCCCCCAAACCAGCAAATACGCCCTTTGATACCAAAAGGGCCCCATGGACAGAACACACCCTCTGGATTGCATAGGCACCCCTGGACGGCAGAGACGCCCCTAAAGAAGAGCAACGGCACCCCGGGATAGCATATGCGCCCCTGGTTAGCACAGGCACCCCTGGACAGCAAAAGGCGGCCCCCGTCCCCTGAGTAAAGGATCCGGGTCTCTGGATAGCATAGGTGCCCCTGGATAGCGCAGGCGCCTCCTGGACAGCAGAGACGCCTCCGAAGAAGATCAACGGCGCCCCTTGATATCATATGCACCCCCTGGTTAGCACAGGCATCCCTGGATAGCAAAAGGCGCCCCCCCCCGAGAGCAAAGGCGCCCCCTCTGGAAAGAATAAGCACCCATGGATAGGAAAGGCGCCCCCTGGGAAGGACAGCAGAACATTTTTTTAAGGAAAACTCAGTGGAGGGGGTGGTGGAGATTTTCTTGTGCTGGCCATTATAATGTCTTCGGGGGATCAAACCCCCATTTGGAGGGGGCGTTAATAAAATTTAGACGTGCTAGTGTTAAAAAAATGTCTCCTAATTTTTGTTATTCAATATTCTAAAGATTAGAGATGCTGCCCAGGACTGCGGGTTTTTTCAAAGGAAAAAGGCCAAACCGGGTTTGCGAAAAGGCCAAAAGGTTCAAATTGTATTTGCAGTAAAAATTTTGTTTTTTTATAAATTTCGTCCAAGTTCTTCCCAGTACGGCTGTTGGAGTCTGAGTCTCATTAAAGTCCTCAAGGGACTTGTCACGGAGACCCCGACCCCACCACCCGAACGAGTAACGCCCACAATGAAGGGTTGATTTAGAAGCCAAAGTTTAACCTCCCACAAAGCACAGGGATGGCTGCCTCGCTCAGGTCACCCTCTCATCAGTCAGTTGTCAGCCGACCTACGTCGGGCAAACGATTGAGCGCCGGAGCGTCTCAGGGGAACCGATCTCAAGCCTGGACATGCACTGCCACTGCATGCTTCTCAGCAGCGAGCCGGAGCCCGACGCTCTACCAACCGAGCAACCGGGGCGGCCAAATGGCCAAATAAATACCACAAAAGCCATATTTGAGGCTAAAACGAACCTTACCGGGTGTCATAAACCCACAGAAAAAGGACAGAGCACTCTTGTATCACTGCAGTGACCAGTGTACTGTATAAAACTAAATGTTGATAATTTGATATTGACTTGACGATATATTTTTAGCACACTGCCCATCTCATAAGAAGGCAGGAGTCCCCTTCCAATCCCGTGTGGCGACCCAATTATTTTATCCACATAAATAAACAATTTGTTAGCATCATCAATTATCTTGGCCGCACCACTCCCCGCTAACATTTGATATCTTCCTGCTTTTTCTGTGAATTGTTTGCTCTTGAACAGTGACGGATCCATAGGCAGATCCAGGATTGCCAATCTGAGGGGAGCACCTTCCCGGGGGCGCCATCCGGAGCAGGGGCGCCACTTTTGACCGGAAAAACCTACCAGGTGGGCGTAAAATCCTATCGGTGAGCACCGATTTTCGCACCCTGGGGAGTGGGAAGCGCCACTTCAGGCGAGTGCCATCGACCTTTCAGGGGGGCGCCGTGACCATTTCAGGGGGCGCCGAGGATCGATCGGGGGCTGCATCTGCCCCTCCCCTTTGCCCCCTGGATCCGCGTATGGGCGGATCTAGAATTTTAGTAAGGAGGGGGGGAAACGCGGAGCCTCAAAGTTGGCACTTAACCATCAACTTTTCACCCAAAGGGCGCCTATGGTATTCGGTTTTCGGTTGCCGTCATTTTGGTGAATCGTATTTTTAACAACGTCCTATCCCACCCTCTCCCAGCCATAACAGTTTGTACCAGCCAAGCAAGATGCCTATTTGGCGTGATATTTGAAACAATGAATTGCTAAACAGTTCAGTCCACACTTTTTTCGGCACCTCTTGAAAAATCTGTAACTGCCACTAGGTCATGGAGAAATTCAAGACACTTGGGAAGATGCAACAGCTGAACATAAAGGTATATATCTGAGGATTTTTCTATTGGTGAAGAGGGGTTAAGTTTATTTTAATATCAAATATGATAAGCATCATTTTGCCTTTCCACGTGGCCAAGATTCGTAAGATAATGGTGAGAGGACATTGAAAATAATCGCAGCGAATGTGAACCTGGCCTGTGCGCTGTCCAAGAAAATTATCTCAGCGGAAAAGCTTTTAAGTTGTAGGAAACACAAACCGGACTTTAACCCACATTATTAATTGCTCCTAAAAAATAATGTTTGAACCAGATGGCAGACTCAAGGAGATATAAGGGAAGTTGAAACGTTAAGATAAACACAGAATGAAGTATGTGGGCATTTTCCATCGACCCTTATCTATATTCTTCAATTCATCAGCATGGGAGAATTGCTCTTGTGCGTGAAATTTCGGAGGTGTTAAGAGAATTTCGGTAGCCATGTGATTGAATGCTGAAATAGATCATGCCATAGGCATGTGTGATTTGTGACATAAATGGGCCCTACTAGAATAAAAAGAAAACAGTTTCAACGTGTCCAAGTAATCTCTTGATAAATTGATAACTTTTTTTCGTTTATTGGCTGTAATTTGCGCGTTTAATGATCATGTGCAGTGTTCAGATCGAAGTGAAAAGACCATCCAGATTGATAAAACGAGTATATTTTGTCACTGACCATCCACTTATACCATCAACCATCGCCTTCAGGTCAAGTTCAGGACTCATTTAAGAGAAGAGGTGAGCGTGCACTGTGCATGCCCAAATCGAGACACAGCCGCCCTCCCGATGGACAGACCGCGCAGAAATACGTCCTCGTCGCGTTTGATTTCGCGCACGCGTATGACGTAGTGGATGATACGGCGGCTCTCTGCACGGGCAACAACATCCAAGTCGCCAAGGACCGGGCGCAATAAAGCTGCTGCTGGCACCCTCATGAAGTGAACCCGACAGCACAAAATGGTGATATCAGGAGCCAAGATCCAAGTACTGGTGATGTCCCAGTGGGCCAGAGACGCCGATCCCTTCAATTTTAAGGTCGACGGGAAGTCTGTCACTGCTGGAGACACCCTACAGCTACTTGGCGTCACTATCGATCGGCTCCTCCATTTCGGTCCACACTGTAAGAGACTGTGGGAGAAGGTCCACCCCCGCATCTCCCACCTACGTCAACTGTCCGGCTGCAACTGGGGGCTGCACGAACAGCACCTCCGAACCGTCGCTACTGGCTACGTGAGAGGAGCGATGGAGTAAGCGGCCGCAGCGTGGCTCCACGCCACACCGCCATTTCATGTCGAGCTGCTGGAACGCAAAATGAGAACGTCGGCGCGTATCATCACAGGATGCACCCACTCCACTCCCAGCCGAGTTAAGACTCCCCGCGTAGCGGCCAGAAGGAGGGTACTCGCGACCCGACTGCTGGTGAAATTCCATACCCTGCCGCCTGAAGACCCTCTGTGAAGACGTGCGGAGGCGACAGCGCCCTCTCGACTCTCCTCGGTGACCGGGTGGCGGCAGGTGGGCAAAGACATGTGGGATCAAGCAGGCATCTCCCTCCCCATCGAGTCTTTCCTTCCTCGACGTCTTCCACTGTGGGTATCAGGAGAGTGAGTCACATTTCAACTAGACGTGGGCCCACTGACATCAGGAGCGCCACCTGTCCGGAAGAAGCGAGTAGCTCTCCCCCACCTCGCTTCCCTGACTCAATGTGCCACATGGGTGTGGACCGACGGGTCAGTGCACGGAGGGGTCACGAGCGGGGAGCTGGGTCTTCATCGAGTCACCAGACAGAGCCCAGCATGAGCTCAGGCGACCAGCAGGCTCGCTCTGTTCGAGTTTTCAGGCTGAGATGGTAGCCATCCAAACTGCCTGTGTCTTCCTACTGGACTAATCAGTGCACACAGAAGATCCAGTCATCTTCAGCATGGCCTGCCAAGGTGACGACGCATTATAGAAATAAAATAGCTTCAATGTCTGCAGATAAGACAGCGAATCTGTAAAAATCGCAAACTTCCTCACCATCAGCTTAGACACCTGGTCCAAACAGCAAAAAAATAAGTACAGCTCTGAAGTAAAAATGGATCCTTCGTAAGGCAAACTAGAAAACTTCTCAACATCGTCACCAACAAATGCACGCCCTGTGCCATTGTCACTTTCTTTTGCAACCGTCTATATAGAAACAGACATGGTTTTCGAACGGCTCCGCAAGCAAGTTCATAAATTACTGGCGCGTCGGTTCAGGAGGCAAATTTTTGCTTTGTTGGCGTAGGTTGTGTTCGTGTTAACTGTCGAGATGAGCTATGGTTCAATAACAGCTGCTTCATGTGGTTCGACGAGATTGCTGTCGATACCAGCCTGTGCCAGCCAGGCACAGACTCTCACTCCCTGGTGACGGGTTGCAAAACGCGAGCCACTGTCTATCTGACTGAGGTAGGCGTCGCCAAAAAAAAATGTTTGGTTTGTGGGGCGTGTTGGTGGCTTATTTTAAAGGAAACGTGGCACCTTGGTAAAATCCTGGAATTTTGTGTAATTAGGCGTACTTTTAGCCGAAAATAATGAAACCACTCATGATTTCTCTGAAAAATTTACAACAAGCTCAATGCTTTTATTTTTAAAATACCCCTCTAGAAAAATGAATAAATATCTGCCTCTGGATGATGTCATGATCTGGCAACCACTACCATACTCGAAACACTTCAAGGGCTTCGATTGGCTGATGCTCATCGTGATGTCAGCATATGTCGTCACACCAGGAGCTCACAACAATGGCCCCCTGGCGAGAGGTACATGAGAGGTACATTTCGGGTAGGTTTTAGTTTTTTCTACGGAAAAATCGAGTTCCAAGACAAATGATATATAGAGCACCTGGTTTTCCGACTTGCTTTACAACTTGGCTATCTCAGTTAAAATCACGTTCTAAAGGTGCCACATTCCTTTTAATGGCTTAATGCAAAGCGAGTATCTTACTGCGCTTTTGTAGCGGTATTTCACTAATTTCCACTAGCATGCTTATTATGGGTGAAGCTTGGAACGCTCCTGCTACTATTCTGATAGCGAGATGACGGACTTATCGATAATCTTTTTCGCGGACTAAGGAGTGGCCTCATACGCAACCCCGGTCTGCGACCTGGGATAACCTCTCACCGGCGCAGGAGAGCCGCATGACAATGTGCTGAAATCAACCATATTTCATTCTCAATGTATCTCTTCATAAGCCTGTAGGTCAGTGCCATCATTCTTTTCTTTGAAATAAATAGTAAATATCCCGCAGTCAACCCCGGATTCGACCCGCGCACCCCTCATCACGAGACAGGACCTCTAACCACTAAACCACTGCGCCACACTGTACCGACTCCCACTAACCCTACACCTGTGACCCGTCAGGAGGTCACTGGCCGGTATCACGCAATCAAAACGATGCCGTGATCGTGGCGCCGGGTGTTGTGTTCGTACAGAAAAGGCATGGTATAAAGCTGCTTCTAGAAGACGAACCAAACATTAGATTCGCCTAGAATCACTTGTATCGGCGACCCAGGACCCTAAGCTAGCTTTATGCCAAATTGCATCCACTTCCATTCATTTTGAGGACTTGAAACCATGGTGAGAAGCAAACATGTTCCGAGAAAATTAGCTCCTTGAAATACCCTTTCGGACGAATTACTCGAAAGCCGTTGGAGATAAGTGGGTAGTGTAAATGAATTGAATGACTGCAATTAATTTTCCTATTCAGCCATGTCAATTCTGAGCTTGTGAATGACATGTGCTCTGAACCGAAAAGCTGCAAATAAAAGGTTTTCTACTAAAATTATATTTATACATATAAGACAATGAATTTTATTATCACGATATCCATCTCCGAATATTATCAGGCGGAAGCAATGTTCTTTCATTATTTGAAATGAAAAGTCAAATCGGCGCATTAGATCACGAGAGATTAAGATTTAAATGAAATGAGCAAAAATGTAGTCCTCCGGCAAAATGGCAAAAACTAGGTCAGAATTTTAGGTTTTCCACTGGAAACTAAGCCTAAGCACAAGAAAATTGACGTAGCTGCCTCCACGTGGCTGTCTTTAAACTAACTGAAGCGTGCCTTCTGACATTTCGAGCTTACAAGTCGGCTTTCAAATTTCAATATCTTTTTTGCTTGTACTAGAAATACTTCGTTTTGGCGTAATAAATATTGTCGGACCAGTTCGAACTTTTTTCTTAGGTGGCCTTGTTGCTTATTCAAAAGGAGGCAAATTTCAAGTTCGTCGCTTAAGAAATAAAAATGATAAAATGCAAAATTGAAAACATTTGTTCCAAAATTTCTCAAAAACTATTTTGAATTTAAATTCGGGGGCCTTAGTTTGGGCGTCTAGCGTAAAAGGGCAATCACCCTACACAATTGCAGAGCCCTGGTATCAACTGTCAGAACCGCCAAACGGCCAGAATAGAGCCTCTTGAGAAATCTCAATCCGCTTCGCTCCATGGATTTCGTCATGCGGCTCTGATTCAGCCGTACTCGATCTTCGGACGAATAAGTGATCTATACAGCATAAGAAGCTTATAACGTAGCGTATAACAATGAGCGTAAAACGTGCGCATAACGTATATATAGGCGATAAGCGTATAACGTGTATAGCATGAGAAACATTTCTCTATCTGCACGGTATCTCATCCTCGTCAACACCTTCAGTATTTTCAGCGTATCGAAACATTTTTTGCGGAAATCCTTCAGGTGTGGCACATATGAAAGCTTATCGAGTGTGAGCCTGATAAATCTGGTTTCTGCTACAACGTCGCTCGGATTTTCCGCGAATTTACAAAATCGGGTATTCAGTCTCAATGTCTATTATAAAAGTGCATGCACTATGTCTTTGAACTTGAAAATTTCAGTCCATTGCGTGTGATCCATTGCTGCAATATGTCAAGGCCAAGCTGCAGCCGCCTCTGCGCAGCTGCTGTAGTAGACACTGTCACACATATTGTGAAGTCTTCAACGAAAAACACGTGACGTATGTTTGCGGGAAGTGTCTGCAATATCATTGGTCATAACTGCAAACAAGGCTATGAATATCGCAGAATCCTGGGCTATGCTACTCTGTTGCTGATGCCAATCCGATACGATTGAGTTTACGCGAAATCTAAAATACCTATTTTTCGGAATATTAGAAATAAACCACCCCAAGTGGCCTCGCACGCCGAGTCCAAAGAGTTTCTGCAGAACGCCATTGGATAGCAAAGGCGCCCCCAAGAGATGATGGCGCCCCCTGGGGAGGAAGGCACCCCCTCCAGAAAATCTTGCACCACTTCTCGAAAATGCAATCCGCCGTCTCTGCATCTGCGTATTGAACTATTTTGGCGTGATTTACGTATAGAGAGATGTCGTTGACGTATATGGAAAATAACAGGGGCCCGAGGGCAGAACCTTGGAATGTTCCCATAGGATTGAGGAGTGGCCGAGAGAGGACGCAGTCGACATGCTGATGAGCCGATGGTGGTGTCCCTGCAGGATTTTGGATGAGAACTTGTTGGTAGTGATTTTTCAAATAATTTTCGAACCATGGTGTGACAACCCCGTACATTTGCAGTTTCTCGATCAATTTGTCATGGGGTACTAGATCAAACCCTTTAGAACAGTCTAGAAGGCATAGCAAAGTAATGTGGCGGCGGTCAATTGCTGAGAAAACACTGTCAGTGACTGTTAAGAGCGCAGTTTCAGTTGAATGATGAGGTCTAAAACCATGCTGGGATGGCGAGAACAGGTGATGACTTGTAAAATAGTGAGAGAGCTGCTCATAAACGACACGTTCTGTGATTTTGTCTATTGTTGTGAGAATAGAGATCGGTCGAAAATTTGATGATTCGGTTGAGTTGGATGACTTTTGAACTGGATGGACGATAGTACACTTCCATGAGTCCGGAACGGTGTGAGTGATGAGACTAATATTAACAATGTGTGTGATTACAGAACAAAGTGAATGAATGCACAGCTTGATGAAACGCATGCACAACCCATCGGCGCCAGCGGTCGCACTACTGCGCATCCGGGATACAACGTCCAGAAGCTAGTCAGATGTTATGGGATGCACATCAAACAAACCAGTCGACACGCGCGGTAAACGCACCGACAGGGCAGGGCCCGAGCGATCAATGCTCCTTGCGGTTTTAGCACCAACTTCAACAAAGTACCTATTTAGGGCATCAGCATCAGCACTGGGTGTTGGCGCGACACCTTGCTTCAGTCCCACTACAGGTCGCAAACTGCCAGACCGCGGCCGGGCCCCGCTCAGTGAGTGCCCGGTCTATGGCGGCGCGCGTATCAGCCCTTATAGCTGACTGCACTCTCCTATTTAAGTCCTTGTAGGTTTCGCGGTCACCGGTGCGCAGCGTCGCTCGGCGCTCTGCCGTCAGTCCCTTTGTTGCATCGGTGATAGGAGGGGCGGTCGGGTTTCGCACCTGGCGTCGTTTTTCCGGTGCGATCGCGTCCAGTATTGGCCGCATTACACTCAGAAAATAGTCCCACTGCGCATCCGGGCACCAGCTGGTGTACACCGGACTCCAGTCGACAGCCGAGAGGCGCAGATGTACTTCGTCGACATCAACTCGCCGCCAGTTCCGAGTTGTTACCCGGCGCACCGCCGGTCGGAAGCCGGGGAAGCGGAAGCTCGCGCGCGTCCAGTTGTGCGGGCTGTAGTCCGAGTGCAATATACCCGCCCGCTCCAGTGTGCACGACTGCTCCGAACCACAGTTACTGCAAATGACGTCAATGACTGAGCCCGAAGAACGGAAGGTGGAGTCATTGATGTGCTGTTGCATCGAGAATGCATCCAGGAGCTGTCGGAATTTACGAGTGGCGTGATTACTGGCGTTCATGTTGATGTTTATGTCACCGGCGAGCAGGATAGGTCCGCTGTGTATCGTCGATATGTATTGGAGCTGTTCTTTGAGATGGTCTATGTCTGACGCAACCTGAATCTGGGTATTGTTCGGAGGTCGGTACACGGAACAAAACATCACTTTCTGTCCTCCCGTCTTTGCCTGAATCCACAGGGACTCTAGTTCAGAGCTGCTCGCGGGGCGGTCAGGTAGCTTGATGGTTTTCACCTCCAAGTCGCAGATAATAATCTGAAAGTTTGCCGGAACGAAAAGGGCTTTAAAATTTTACAAAAGAGAAAGTGTTGATAGGTTTTGCAGTGCTGCGACGAGGAGCATGATCATAAGTTGATAAGGTCTGACTGGCCTGCCTCCTCGAATCCAGATGTGATAGCCCTAACGGCTATAGACATGGCCCTGACGGCCCGCGAGTCGCACTGGGCCCTGTTGCCCAAAAATTCCCTCTGGATCAGGGGCGTAGCCAGGATTTCGCTCAGGGAGGGGCGGCGCCTCGAAAAGGGCCCCTGCGACAGCGCCAAAAGGGGCTTGATGGGTAAAAAGGGCCCTTATTGTTACAGAATAGAGTGCTGAAGAGGGCTTAAGAGGGCCCTGTCGGGTATGAAATGCAAAATTTGGCCACAGAGCATAATGCGGGCGAGCCGCGCTTCGCGCGGCTCGTGTCCTCAGGGGGGCCCTTCAGCCCTCAGGGAGGGACGGCTGTCCCTTCCGCCCCCCTTGTCTACGCCCCTGCTCTGGATCGTGGCTTTATTGGTTAACACGCGCAGTGGAGGGGGTCTTAAGTGTCCCCGCCTATTTTTCCGGGGTGGCCGAAGAATCGCTTGCACCCAGAAAACGCTACGTGGCTAAATTTGTGTGAACTCATGAGCGCGTGGATCGGTGAAATAATGTTAAGAAATTGTTGATAATTTCTTGAATCATAGGCTTTCAAAGTCAACCTATATTTTGAGACCGTTGCAATCGTTCGGCCGCACCAGTTCGCATACACTGTAGACCGAGTGGTGACGCAATAACGTCATAGAACCGGGCTAAATGTTACCGCTCGTGCCCTTGTTTTTATTAATTGGATGGTTTGGTGTATCCGCATTTGGGCAAAGTATAGCTATAGCTAAGCTCCCAAACCAGGGGTCAGAAAACCCTGTGTTACCAACTTAGTTGGGGAGAATCTTGGGAACCATGAGAATGGATATTTTCAAAACTGGGGCTAATGCCCATTAAGGTGCAATTAATCCATTCAATGTAATACGGTATCAACATTTGTGATCTAACCTACTCATTCTGTGGGCTCGGGATAATCATTTTCTCTTTTTTTGATAACGTGTAGACTTGCCTGTCTCCTCGAATCTGGATATAAAATGCACTTAAATTGTATATTCGGGCACAGCCCTTCATCAGAATCATGTAGGTCATGCCGCAAATTGTCATGCGAATTGTCACAAATTGTCACATATTGTCATGTCACAATAGTGTAGCCAGACCTGGGGGTCTGGCTACACGATAACAGAATTTGTGACATTACCTTCATGATTCTGATGAAGGGCTGTATCCGAATATGCAGTCTATTTTTTTTACATCTGGATTCGAGGAGGCAGGCCAGTCAGACCTTATCAACTTATGATCATGCTCCTCGTCGCAGCACTGCAAAACCTATCAACACTTTCTCTTTTGTAAAATTTTAAAGCCCTTTTCGTTCCGGCAAACGTTCAGATATTGGGGTAAAAACTGATAATCGTTGAGGAAAGTAGAATATTTTTCTGACTTTTGTCCCCAACACCATGCGGGGAAAGTGAAGGAATGTGCGGGTGGAGAAAGGTCACAAACAGGTAACCACTGACCACTCTTGTCGCGTGATAGCCAGTGCAATTGCACCATTGGCGGATCCAGGAGCAACTTTTGAAAGGGGCCAAACCAACCTTTTTTGGGGGTCAGAGACAAAATCGCAAAAACGTAGTACCTATTTTTAAAGAAAAACTACCAAAATTTCCTCTTTGTGAGGCCAAAAGAAACTATTTTAGGCTTTGGTGGGGGCCACGGCCTCTTTGGCCCCCTGAATCCGCCAGTGAATTGCACTCATTTACCACATGATACCGCTGTCGAATCATAGGTGGATCCGGGATTTCTAATGGGAGAGCGCATTTAGTTCAGGGTGTGCCAATTCGGCGTTCGGTGGGGGCGCCATTCGGACTAAGGGCATAGGTGCAGGAACGAGGGTGGCAGGGGCGGCTGCCCCCAGCTTTTGGACAAGGGGAAGTGCCCCCAACTTTAAACCGATTCTGGACCTTTTCCGTTAACCCTCCGGTTGGGGGTGTTTGAACACCCCTTGGGTGTTTTCCAACGATAAGAAAAAACGGCGGCGCGAAGCGCCGCCGTACTTGGCGCCCCTTATTCTTGATCAGTTTCGCAACTTTTTCCAAAATTTAACCCGCGCCCCACCGGGGGTCCGGCGCCACCTTCGCCCCACCGGGGGCCATCGATGGCCCCCCTCTAACTCCGAAAATATGGGCGTTAGCACAAATCTGCAAAGTGCAATAGAAAGCTCGCGTGAATTCAGTAAGAAATTACTTCGCATGTTTTAGTGCTCAGGTCAATGGTTTGACCTCCAGAGGTCAAATTAGGTCAAGATCGGCTATTTTCACTCAAATATGCAATGATTAAGCAAACTGGGCATAACTCTTATGTCATTAGAGCTATTGAGGCCTGGTAAAGTACATTTGATAGCAAATTGCCAGTACTTTTTCCGTTATGTGGAACGTAAAGACCTCCCGCCAGTGGTATGACCTCCAGACGTCACCTGGTGACCTAATATGACCTAAGGTCACGAAAGGTCAAAAAGTGACCTTGCCGTATATCAAATGAAAGCCAGTGACAAGACAAACACGATGGTGTTTGTTTCACCGCTCTAGCTTAATTAGGCCAAAAGTTATTGTCAAAATACTGTTTTTGACCCCTGGTGACCTTGGATGACCTTGGAAAAGTCAAAGGGCAAATATGACCCCTGTGATCCGTGAAAGGGTGTCCAAAAACGTTGTTCTGAGCAGTCTGAGTATTTGCAATAATTTTTGTGGCTTTTATATCATGAAACAACTTTTCCCATGCTTTTCCAATGGGAGAGGTCGCCTCGTGACCTGACCTCAGGGCACGAAATCGAAAAATCCCCGATATACACCTTATAGACCCTGGAGGGGTTATGAAGTGTTGGAAGTTTCAAATTGATCGACTTTGAAATGTAGCTCTTACAGAGCTCTAAAGGTGAAGTGAGGTGACCTTACTTGACCTCGTCTGGTGACCTGACCTTGGGTGACCAGGGGTAAAAAATTTCAGGGATGATGGGAAAATGATGCAGTGAGAGGTAGAGCCCTCAAACGCGGTGCTGCGCCCCGTCGTTTTTCTGCTATCCCGGAAAAACCTTAGGGGGGCCATCGATGGCCCCCCGGTGGGGCGAGGGTTAAAGGTCAAGTCATGTCAGGTCAGGTCACCAGTGCAGGTCAAGTTAACTGACCTCCAAAAATGTTTAAGGTAACGTAAGTAAAAAATACGTGAATCCATCGGATTGAAACTTATACTACGTTATGGTCTCACCAAGCGCTACAAAACATATTCCAGGATCTTTCAAATCCATGAGCTAGGGTCAAGTATGGATCATGACCTCTCCGTTGGAAATACATGGGAAAACAGAAATTGGGTTGTATTTGTGTAGATACAGCTGAGAATACCTTCATCTTTTCAAAATCGTTGTATCCTGGCCCCTTTTCAAGTTCATGTTGCAAATTCTGACCTGTGACCTCTGAAAGGTCATTCAGGGCTTCTTAAGCAGTTTTCAGACTTAGGTCAATAACTTTGCATGAAATGGCGATACAGCTTTTATTTTGATGCCATTACGTTTGGATTGCTATTGCGAGTCGATTGAAATGTATATTGACTATGCTAGCTTAAAAAGTGACCTTGACCTGACCTGAGGTCAGGTCATTTTTGTGTTTTGACCGAGTATAGTCATATTCATAAGCGTCACCGCCGGCAAAAAAGTGGGGGGTGCAGCCAAACTTCAAACTCACGCTGACAAAAAACTTTCCACGTCAGGACCAAATACTGTTCGAATTTGGGATCCTGGTTGCCTTCTGAGGCGGCTGGTTATAAGAATGTCGGGTTTTCTCCCATTTTGACTGAGATCAGGAAATTTTTACCAAAAAGTGGGGGCCAGGCCCCCTCTGCCCCCCCTTCGGTGGCGACCCTCTTGGTCATATTATACATCATTCGATTCGCCGTGACGAGAGGAAGGGAATGGTGGCTCAAAAATGATTTTAAAGGGAATGTGGCACCTTGGTCGAATTCTGGAATTTAGTGTAATTAGGCGTACTTTTGGCCAAAAATAATGAAACCACTCATTATTCTCTGAAAAATTTACAATAAGCTCAATATTTTGATTTTTGAAATACTCCTCTAGGAAAAGAAATAACTATCTGTGGATGATGTCATGATCTGGCAACCACTACCATACTGGAAACGCTTCAAGGGCTTCGATTGGCTGTTGCTCATCGTGACGTCAGCATATGTCGTCACACCAGCAGCTCACAACAATGGCCGCCTGGCGAGAGGTACATGAGAGGTACATTTCGGGTAGGTTTTAGCTTTTTTCTACGGAAATATTGAGTTCCAAGACAAATTATATATAGAGTACCGGGGTTTCCGGCATGCTTTACAACTTGGCTATCTCAGTTAAAATCATTTAATAATGGTGCCACATTCCCTTTAACTCAATTCTGTCAGATGCTAGAGCCCAAACGCTACTCCATGTGTTACCTTATTTGACCTGTCATGACCTCAATATTGATCTGTGCCAAAAAGAGATCTTTATAGTTTTTTTATGAATTTGTATGTTTTTGCAATTTTTGCTAGCCCGTATACGGGCCGAGTTCGTGGGGGGTGTTCCAACACCCTCACCAGGGCGAAGGTGGCCCGGAGACCCACCGGGGCACAGGCTAACAAATCAAAGTGATAGGGTAACAAATATGTAAACAAAAAGTGCCAAATCATATTTGACCCCATTAGCGGTGAAAACTTTTGGCCCCCTCCCACCTTGGAAAAAGTTCCTGCGCCTATAACCAAGGGCATGAATCCTTCAGACATGCCACCAGAGGGGCATCGAATTTCCTTGTGGATGAAGTACTACTCGCCGGGCGGTTTTAGGGGCGCCGGGGCGCGGCGTGGGAGCATCGGGGGGTCAATCAGGGACACGAGGCCCCCCTGTCCCTCTGGGTCCGCCATCGGCAATTCGTCGGATTGTGAGAAACTGGTTTTCGGAGAAGCAAAAGTGTGCTCCCCTTCTCACCGTGGACTAGACCAAACCATCATGGGCCGGTCCCGAATTTCGGCAGCACTCGGGCGGAGGTCTCGTAAAAAGCACGACTCATTTAGACTGAATGCCGGGCACATTCAGCGAGGAATGTGAGGACTGAATACCCGCCCGTCTGCGATCGAAGGTCGAGATGCAAGTTCCGACTGAAAATGTCGTGTCTCTCACCTAGTTTTCGAGCATTTACCAGGGTAGCTGATGCCAAAAATTGTTTGCCCTGGCTAACCTTGAACTGAAGTAATGGCAGTCAGGAGCACATTCACTTGGCATTGATGGAGGATCCTGTTGCCGTGTGGTCTGCTTGTGCGTCTCTCTACCTCTACTTGCATCTCTGTCTGGTTGCAGTGGGGTCTGAGGGATGGGCGGCAGCTCTTTGAACCTGGTCCACGCGGGATGAGGGTTGCGTTCGAAAAATATTTTTCTCGGATAGTTGTGTGAGAATAACCTCTTTCCTCAACTCTAATTCAGATATGATAATTTGATTCAACTCATTCCGTTAAGGCATAGGCGTCAGAATGGGGGGAGCTGGTCCCGGCTATTCCTACAATTTCTTAATGTCCGTCAAATTAGAAAATTGTGTAACGGGCCAGCAGGGAGCGAAAAAAATGAGCACACATCCGACGACATTTGATCTAGAAAGGCAAGCTTCTTGTCAGCAGCGGGATCAAAATGTACCAGCCCCTCCGGTCCGAGACCTGCAATATGTGTAATGAATTATTTCTGTAATGAATGAGTAATGAATAAATGAGTATTTCTGTAATGAATTGTAATGAATGAGAACCGGTTATTTCTCAGTGAAGGGCTCGAAGAAGTGATGGATGGTCGGGTTGAATATAAGAGTGGGGACGCAGCCATGTGTTTTGGCAGGGGCGCAGCCAGAGCTTTGGTATGGGAGGGCACACCAACTTTGAGGGGCACCCCGGGGAAAAAGGGCACTTTTTAAGGTAACCTAAAAAACTTACTATATATTTGTTTATATCATTTTTGGGCATCTTTGGTTCAATACAAATGCAAATAAATCATTGATGGAGAAGGAAAACGCGATTCAAACCAAAAAAGGAAAAAAATATCACCAAAATGTCATGGAAGTAGCCAAAACACGACTGTTTTGGATAGATTTAAGGACAAATCAGCCAACTCATGCAAGTATTTAACATCAGAGAAATCAGCGGAGCATGTGATATCTGTTACAATGTGCAGGTTAAGGCATATTGGAGTCGAAAATTCATTTGTTATGACCTCTGGTTTTGTCGTGACAAGTGAGCCCTGGCTGAACGCGGCTTAACCCGCGCCCCACCGGGGGTCCGGCGCCACCTTCGCCCCACCGGGGGGCCATCGATGGCCCCCCCTCTAACTCCGAAAATATGGGCGTTAGCGCAAATCTGCAAAGTGCAATAGAAAGCTCGCGTGAATTCAGTAAGAAATTACTTCGCATGTTTTAGTGCTCAGGTCAATGGTTTGACCTCCAGAGGTCAAATTAGGTCAAGATCGGCTATTTTCACTCAAATATGCAATGATTAAGCAAACTGGGCATAACTCTTATGTCATTAGAGCTATTGAGGCCTGGTAAAGTACATTTGATAGCAAATTGCCAGTACTTTTTCCGCTATGTGGAACGTAAAGACCTCCCGCCAGTGGTTTGACCGCCAGAGGTCACCTCGTGACCTAATATGACCTGAGGTCACCAAAGGTCAAAAAGTGACCTTGTCGTATATCAAATGAAAGCCAGTGACAAGACAAACACGATGGTGTTTGTTTCACCGCTCTAGCTCAATTAGGTCAAAAGTTATTGTCAAAATACTGTTTTTAACCTCTGGTGACCTTGGATGACCTTGGAAAAGTCAAAGGGCAAATATGACCCCTGGGATCCGTGAAAGGGTGTCCAAAAACGTTGTTCTGAGCAGTCTGAGTATTTGCAATCATTTTTGTGGCTTTTATATCATGAAATAGCTTTTCCCCATGCTTTTCTAATCGGAGAGGTCGCCTCGTGACCTGACCTCAGGGCACGAAATCGAAAAATCCCGGATATACACCTTTTAGACCCTGGAGGGGTCATGAAGTGTAGGAAGTTTCAAATCGATCGACTTTGAAATGTAGCTCTTACAGAGCTCTAAAGGTGAAGTGAGGTGACCTTGGTTGACCTCGTCTGGTGACCTGACCTTGAGTGACCCGGGGTAAAAAATTTCAGGGATGATGGGAAAATGATGCAGTGAGAGGTAGAGCCCTCAACCGCGGTGCTGCGCCTCGTCGTTTTTCTGCTATCCCGGAAAAACCTTAGGGGGGGCCATCGATGGCCGCCCCCCGGTGGGGCGAGGGTTAAGTTCTTTGCCTCCCACAATCGCCGTGGGACGAGGAGTGGCATAGTGTATTTGGAAGAACACATTTTTGCTGCCGAAAAAAATGGGAGATACCTTTTCAACGCGTTTATTAAGTTCAATATTCTCAAGGATCGGTCCCAGTTAAGAGTAAATAAAAGGTGAACAGGCCAGTGGTTTGGATGGGGATGGTGTGGCAGGGCTGAAAATTGTGAAAACTAGTTCTTCATTTAAATTAATTAGCAGAAATCCTGGTTTAGGGGACTGTGCTATGAGTTCAGGGGCACATCCCTTTTTATCATCCCTTCCCAGAATCCACCAGTATAATAAGCAATTTATATAACCAGGGGTGCCTAGGTATCACAATCCGTTTTAGAGGTTCCTCATTCCTCGTTAGCTCCGTTTTACAAGGGGAGTTTCCTTTGTTTTCTTATTCCCCATATATTCAAGACCAGCTCTGGGGCCCCCAAGTGTGGATCAGAGGCCTCCAGAGCAGATTCCCCCATCCCCCAGTTGTGCCTCCAGGGACTAGACTAGCTCACTGACCCCGCCCCGAGATGATAGGAGTGGCCTTGTGTTCTTATTATCTGTCTATTATTATCAGGGGCCCCTGATGTAGATCAGGGCCACAGAGCAGCTCATGCTTCACCCAGGGACTAGACTAGCTCATTGGTCCCAGAGATGAGGTCATCAGACTAGCTCACTGGGCCACAGATAGGCTCATAGGGCCTTAAACCAGTTCAAGAAGCCCCAGAACAGTTTAAGGCGCCAGATCACCTCAGGGGGCCGCAAGCCAACATTAGGGGCTCTCACAAGCTCAGCGCCCAGACCAGCTCAGGGTATCCTCAGAACCTAGATCCACTCTTAGGACCCAGATCAGCTCTTGGGGCCCCAGATCAGTTCAGGGGCCTCAAATCAGGTCAGGGGGCAAGATCAAGTCAGGGCCACTAAATCAGCTCAGGAATCCCTCACCAGCTCGGAACCCAATCAGTTCAAAAGCCCCAGAGCTGCTCAGGGGACACCAGATGCCCATAGGGCACCAGATCAGCTTCGGGGACAAACAATCAGATCAGTGGTCCCCGACCAGCTCAGGAATACCAGATCAAGTCAGGAGGCACTTAATCAGCTCAGGAGCCCCATACCATCTCAGAGGCCCTCATCAGCCTCTGTGGGCCCAGCTCAGCTCAGGTCTTTAGAGCTGCTCATGAAATCACTAAGGAGGCCCAGATCAGCTTAAAGGGCACCAGATTAGCTCAGGGGGCACCAGGCTAGCTCAGAGGGCATCAGATGGGCTCAGGAGGCACCAGATCGACTCAGGGGCATTAGTGCAGCTCAGGTGGCACCAGATCGATCTGCTCGGGGGCCAGATCAGCTCTCAGCCCCCCAGACTATGGCAGGAGCCTAAATCAGCTCAGGGAGCAACATAACAGCTCAGGGGACACAAGTTGGGCTTAGGGCGCACCAAACCAGCTCAGGGGGGCACCAGGCCATCTAAGGAGACATCAATAATCAGCTGAGGGGGCACCTAATCAGCTGAAGAGGCACCATATTGACTTAGGAGACAGAATCAAATTGGGGAGGCATGAGATCAGCTCGGGGGCCCGAATCAGCTCAAGGGGCACTAAATCAGTTATTAGGGCACCAAGCAAGCTCGGAGGCATTATACTAGCTCAGAAGGCATTATATAGGTTTAGGAGGCACAGTTATTTGCTCAGTGGGGCACTCGATTGACTCAGGGGCACCAGATCAGCTTAGAGGGCAAGTAATCAGCTCAAGGGGCCAAGACCAGCTGTGAGGCCACGAGATGAGCTCAAGGAGCACCAGATTAGCTTCACCCGTACGATTATTGGCGACGATGAGGCATTAGGTGGACACGTACTAGGTGCCCATACTCTTCCAGGGTGCTTGGAAAGGCGACAGAATGCCCTAGCTGACCGAAAAAGGTATTAAGTTGTCCAACAATAGTTGAAATTGCTAAATGCAGTCTAGTTCCATCTAGGTTCAAAGACGTAGGGCACTAAATTTCGAGCGGCACGGCCCAAAGGGGGTAAACCACCTGGAAATCAAAATGGCACCCGGCACCGATGGGGGCACGTCCCCCCCTGTGCCCCTCCTGGACAGTAAAACTCCGGGAGGCGTTAAATAAGTTCAGGGGCCCGGATCAGCTCAAGGGGCACTAAAACAGCTAATAGGGCACCAGACAAGCTCGGAGGCATCAGACTAACTTAGAGAGCATTATATAGGTTCAGAAGGCACAATTATTTTCTCAGGGGGGCACCAGATTGACTACGAGGGCATCAGATCAGCTCAGAAGGCACATGATCAGCTCCAGGGGGCACCAGATGAGCTCCCCCGTACGATTATTAGCGACGATGAGGCATTATCTGGAAACTGATTACGTGCCTATACTCTTCCCGGGTGCTTGGAAAGGCGACAGAATGCTTTAGCTGACCAAAACGGCACTTAATTTTCATACAATAGTTGACATCGCTAAATGCGATCTAGTTCCATCTGTGTTCAACGGCGTAGGGCACTAAATTTCGAGCGGCGCGGCCCAAAGGGAGTACACCACCTGGCAATCAAAAGGGCACCCGGCACCGATGGGGCACGTGCCCCCTGTGCCCCCTGGCTGCGGCCCTGGACAGTAGATAAACTACGGGAGGCATTAAATAAGTTCAGGGGGCCCGGATAAGCTCAAGGGGCACTAAAACAGCTAATAGGGCACCAGGCAAGCTCGGAGGCATCAGGCTAACTTAGAGAGCATTATAATTAGAGAGAGAGCATGATAAATTAAAGAGCATTATATAGGTTCAGAAGGCACAATTATTTTCTCAGGGGGGCACCAGATTGACTACGAGGGCATCAGATCAGCTCAGAGGGCACATGATCAGCTCAAAGGGCCAAGACCAGCGTTCAGAGGGCACCAGATGAGCTCAAGGGGCACCAGATTAGATGATGAGGCATTATCTGGAAACGGATTACGTGCCTATACTCTTCCCGGGTGCTTGGAAAGGCGACAGAATGCCTTAACTGACCAAAAAGGCACTTAATTGTCAAACAATAGCTTACATCGCTAAATGCAGTCTAGTTCCATCTCGGCTCAACGGCGTAGGGCACTAAATTTCGAGCGGCACGGCCCAAAGAGGGTACACCACCTAGCAATCGAAAGGGCACCCCGTCACCGATGGGGGGCACGTGCCCCCTGTGCCTCCCCCTGGCTGCGCCCCTGTTTTTTGATAACAGGACTACCAATATAATCCCTGAGTAACGTTCGACACTAATAATCAAAACATTTCACATGGCAGTTTTTAATCTTTAGGTATACGATTTTGTAGAGGTACGGGACGGTTCAATTACAAAAAAACGAGGCAGATATTTAGACTTGTTTAAATCTCCCACCATATAGGTATTATGCTCCCAATATAGAAGCTACTTAACGCCCTCTCCGGTGGGCTTCCGAATCACTTACCACTCCGCCCCGTTCCCAGCACTGTCACGAGTCGCACACTCAGCTGTTTTCGGGGTTTCAGCGGCCCCTCGATTTCCGCTCCTATGCAGGATAACGCAAACAACGCAACGGCTGATGGATAACAATAAAATTAACAATTGATAACAGAACAATTAATGAACAAACTGCATCGGCCATTTTTGGGATCATCTCGATATTGAGGTCATGACAAGTCAAAGAAGATGACTGGTTGGAGTAACATTTTCGGGTTCTGGCGTCCGACAGAGTTGAGTTAAAATCAATATTTTGGCACCATTCGCTTCCTCTCGGTACGAAAAATGGAATGGTGTATTAGACGACTATGCAGTGACGGATCTAGGATTTCGTTAAGGGGGGCCCAGGCTCGGAGGGCGCCGAACCTGGGGGGCGCCGAACCTGAGAGGCGCCAGTTTCAGTGGCGGGTCCAGCCAGTCGGTTTGGGAGGGGCAAACCAAAGTTGAAAAGCAAAAAAAAAAACGTCACGGAGTAAAAAGCTGAGCTACGAATATCACTTCCCGGTAGAATTTTGGATATTTGAGGCGAAAAGCTAAAAAAAACGTCACAGGGTGAAGAATATGGGCTCGAGATACTTTTCCCTATCCAAAGCTGGCTATACTAGACTGGCTATGCTATAACTGAGAATTATTGATATTTACTCCATGATTCTGATGAAAGGCTGTGGCCAAATATATAATCTTCAGTGTTTTTTTACATTTCTGGATTCGAGGGGACAGGCCAGGGAACATCTTATCAACTTATGTTCTGTTTGAAGTTGAGAGTTGAAACATCAAAATCTTGCTTATAAACTAAAAAGGAGTAGGGGTAAAAAGGAGGTCGATCGCTTTGGGGGTCAAAACATAGTTTTGCCCCGAGCATTTCCGTTTGAGGGAATGCTTTTTTTGCCCCCCCTGGATCTGCCACTGGCCAATTGACCACCCAAAAGGCGGCCAGTGTCAATGAAAATCGCGTTTAAAAAAGGATTTGTAAATGCTTATTTTCATGAAAGCTTCCTGTTAGTGAGGACATGTTCACATTTACCATCAAGCATATTTCGGGCCAGCTAACGACTGGCACTTTGGTAGAAAATGCTGAAAGCACCCACTGACACTAACTGAAGCACGTTGAGTAAATAATACAGTTATCTTCGGTCATGGCGAAAACTGAGGGGTCGTATCCACCACCTCCACTTATCACAGTTGTCCTGGCTAACGGCTCCATACTGAAATACCCGATTGACGCTAACCTGAGCCTCATAGGCCGCAGAACCTCTGCGGGCCTGAGCGCCTGAGTTTTTGGTGACTTCTCTGAGTTTATATCGAGTCCCCTCAGCTGATCTGGGACCTATTTAGTTAACCAGGCCCTCACACTGAACTTGAAACCTATATGTCGCCGCTGAAGCCTATTAAGCTTTTCGGGGCCCTTTTATTGATATAGGGCCCCCTCAACAGGTCCTGGGCCCTCTGAGCTAAAAGCTGGAGCTCTGAGCTCTGAGCCCCAAGCTGGATAAGTGTCCCTTAAGCTGGTCAGGGTCCCCTGGGTTGGTACCGTTTTCGTTTAACTGATATAGATCCCTTCAGCTTGTTTGGGGCCCGTTGTGCGCATCTGGGCACTAGTTCGACGAGGCACCCAGCTAGTCTCACCCTATTAGTTTCATGGGCCTTCTGAGCTGCTGCAGGGTCCCCTCAGAGTGTCTGGGCCCCATGAATTGAAAATTAGACCCCTGGGTTAGTTTTGGGTCCCTGAGCTTATTTAGAAACCGTTTAAATAGGTAGGCACCCCACGCTGGTCTTGAGAATCCTGTGTTGGCACTGAGGTCAAATGAGCTCGTCGGGGGCCCTTATCTGGGCCTCCTTAACTGAAACAGGCCCCTCAGCTGATTTTGGAGACCCAAAATCCCTCCTACCGGATTCCACCCACGCCAGATTTCCTGACTCCCTGAGGGCCCCTGGGGGCCATTGGGGATTTTTCCCGCGATCAGCGCTTGGGTCCCTCCCCGAGACAAAGCTTACAACTTGTCTCTGTCTCTATATTCTAGCGTCTGCCAGAGTTGAGCTAGAATCATTTTTAGGCACAATTCGCTTGCTCTCGTTACGGCAAATCATCAAATAATGTATAATATGACTATACTAGGTCAAAACATAAAAATGACCTGACCTAAGGCTAGGTCAAGGTCACCATATAGCCTAGCATAGTCAGTATGCATATCAATCAACTCACAATAACAATAAAAAATGGTATCAAAATACGGGTTTTATCAATATGTACTGCAAAGCAATTGACCCAAGTCTTAAAACCTGCTTAGGAAGCCCCAGATGAACTCTCAGAGGTAACATGTCTAAACTTGCAACATGAACCGATAAAGAGGCCTAGGATACTATCATTTGGGGAATCCGAAGGTATTTCAAGCGGCGTCTGCAGACATAGAGCAATTTTTCGGCAAATTTCCGTTTTACCCCATGCATTTTCAATGGAGAGGTCATGATTCGTACCTGTCCCTAGGTCATCGATGGGAAAAATCCCGGAATAAATTTATTAGTACTTTTTGGGCCCATTATATGGTACAAGTTTGAATTCGATAGATTCACCCTTTTCTTACTTACGCCAACTTAAACATTTTTTGGGGTGAGGCCACTTGACCTGCACTGGTGACCTGACCTGAGATGATGCAACCTTAAATTTTGTGGGAAAGTTGCGGAATTGATCAATGATAAGGTGTGACAAGTACTGTGTCGCTTCGCGCCGACGTTTTTTCGTGCCACTGGGAGACCTCGAGGGGGTGTTCAAGCACCCCCCAACGGGCCGGAACGGGGCGCGAATACTCTAGAACAGGGCTGAGGCCAAAAGGGAAGGCTCTTAACAATCTCTGAAATTTTTGGGTCAAGGTCCTTCAAGGTCATTGACCTATTACGGCACAACCCAACATATTATGCCTAATTTACGCTATAACTAGCGCTGTGCCCAAGCTTACCAATGACCTTTGATCAAGCCTTGGTCATCAAGGCCAGTCACCTTTATTGACCTGTGACCTTGATCTAAACACTAAATAACCTTTACTTTGATGTAATAGCAAACGTTATAATGGGTATCGTAACATTATGCAACGTCATTTAGCGGCTGTCCAGGAGTACCTGTGCTCATCAGGGACACCTATGCTCTCTGGAGGGGCCTTTGCTTCGATGAGGCACCTGTGCCACCCAGGGGCGCCTTCGCTCCCCAATGGACGCAACCTAGCTATCCAGGGGCATCTTTGCTGTTCCGTGGGTGCCTTTGATACCCAGTGCCCAAGGGGAGCTTTTTCTTATCCAGGTTCACCTTGGTATTGAGGGGCGTATTTTTATTCAAGATAACCTATACTACCCAGTGGCGCCTACCCATTGCAAGGGGCGCTTAGGCTATGCAGGGGGCGGCAATTTGCTATACATAGGGCGTCCTTATGCTCTCCATGGGCACCTCATTCAGAGGGTGTCTCCGATATTCAGGGGCGCTTTTCCTATCAGCAGGGTACCTGTGCCATTTTGGGGCTATTCTTATCAAGGGACGCTGCTGTTATTCAGGAATACCTACACCACTGTCGAGGGTCGCCTTTGTTACCCAGAGGCGCCTTTACTTCTTAGGAAGTTTGGCGCCCGTGCTTTAAGGAGTGCTTTGGCATCGATTGATTGCTCTATTATTGGGCTTAGATGCGCGTGAACCTTGAGCTCATGTACGGCCCATATTGTTGCTAAGGAACGCTTATGCTATCAAAGGGCGCCTTTACTATCCAGGGCCTCTGTTTTATTCAAGGCAATCTGTTCTATCCACGGGCAAGTCGGGGCGGTGCCTAGGTTATTCAGGAGGCGGTTTTTTTCTCCACAGGGGCGCACTATTGCTTTCTAAGGGCGCCGTTACTGCCCAGGGTTGTCTTTCTATCCAGGGGCGCATATGCTGTCTAGGTGTATTTTCAAGCACAGACATGATTGAAATACATGCCCCTACGTTATCCTGGGGTGCTTTTTGTCTCCGGTGAGGCGCTATTTTTATCTTCCGGGCACCAGTTTATTCAAGGGCACCTATGCTGTCCAGAGAACCTTTGTTATCTAGGGCTGCCTTCGCTGTTAAGGGGCACCTTTGCTACCCAAAGGGAGCATTTTACTTTCCTGGAGTGCTTATTTCCATCTAAGGGGCGCATGTGCTATCTTTGAGTGCCTTGCCTTTGCAAACATGGGGCGCACTTTTCTATCCAGGGGTGCCTTTACACTTGAGGAGGCGCCTCTGCAATCCAGGAGGAGCCCAAAATAGATGGAGAATAAAAATTCCGAAATAAGGCGCTCGAACACTGACATAAAATGCCTAGTTATCAAAAAGAGGCGCTCATCTGCTGAGCGGGGAGGACGGCTGGTTCGTGAGGGCAGCGTTCTCGGAAGTGGGGCGCACATACTGAAAAAGGCACCCGGTTGCAGCGATGGAGCATTAAGCCTTCAGTTATAGGTTAATGAAATGTGGTTAAAGGCAGTCCTTGCTCAAATTGAGCGCTGGAGCCCTGTAACAGAGGGCGCGACTGTCGGACAGGTGTGCCAAACCATAGACAGTAGGGCAGCTGAAGATGGAAAGGGACACCTATGATATCCTGGGGGCGCCTGTACTCTCAGGTGAGGCGCTTGTTTTCTTTCTCAGGCGCCTAGTTTATCCATGGCCGCCTATGCTGTCCAGATCATCTATTTCAAGAAGAGTTAACTTTTCTGTCCAGGGGCGCCTTTGCTATCCAAGGGCGCATATGATATCTGTAGGGCGCTTTATGCAAAGAGCGCCTAGGCTGTCCAAGGGAGCCGTCCTAACCAAAGGCCACCTTTCACTTTCCCTGAAGTGCCTATTTCTATGTAAGGGGTGCATATATTATCTAGGAGTGTCCTTGATATACGGCGACGCCTTTTTGTCCAGCGGCGCCTTTGCTCTTGAGGAGCGCTGCTCCAATCCAGGGCAGCAGAAAGTGGATAAGGGTCATCTATGTTATACAGAGGGAGCCTGTACTTCCCAGTGGGGCGCTCGTTTTCCTTCTCGGGCACCTGGTTTATCCAGGGGGCGCCTAGGCTATCCAAAGACGGCTTTTATTTCGAAGGTGTGCCTTCCTAGGGGCGCCTTTGCTACCCAGGGGCGCCTTTGCTGTCCACAGCACTTGTGTTATCCAGGGTTGTCTTTGCTGTCCAGGGGCGCCTTTGCTATCCAAGGGTGCATATGGCATACGTAGGGCGCTTTTTCCAGTGGGCGCCTAGGCTATCAAAGGGCGCCTTTTTCTACCCAAGGTGAGCATTTTATTTTCCTAAAGTGCCTATTTCTAGCTAAGGGGTGCTTTGCTGTCCAGGGCACCTATGTTACCAAGATTTGCCTTCCCTGCCCAGGGGCGCCTTTCCTAGCCAAGGGCGCATATTGTTTCCGTAGGGCGCTTCAACCAGGGGGCGCCTAGGCTATCCAAAGGCAGCTTTTCTATCGAAGGTGTGCCTTCCTAGGGGCGCCTTTGCTACCCAGGGGCACTTTTTCTGTCCACAGAACTTGTGATATCCAGGGTTGTCTTTGCTGTCCAGGGGCGCCTTTGCTATACAAGGGTGCATATGACATTCGTAGGGCGCTTTTTCCAGTGGGCGCCTAGGCTATCAAAGGGCGCCTTTTTCTACCCAAGGTGAGCATTTTATTTTCCTAAAGCGCCTATTTCTATCTAAGGGGCGCTTATGCTGTCCAGGGCACCTATGTTACCAAGATTTGCCTTTGCCCCCAGGGGCGCCTTTCCTAGCCAAGGGCGCATATTGTTTCCGTAGGGCGCTTCAACCAGGGGGCGCCTAGGCTATCCAAAGGCAGCTTTTCTATCGAAGGTGCGCCTTCCTAGGGGCGCCTTTGCTACCCAGGGGCACTTTTTCTGTCCACAGAACTTGTGATATCCAGGGTTGTCTTTGCTGTCCAGGGGCGCCTTTGCTATACAAGGGTGCATATGACATTCGTAGGGCGCTTTTTCCAGTGGGCGCCTAGGCTATCAAAGGGCGCCTTTTTCTACCCAAGGTGAGCATTTTATTTTCCTAAAGCGCCTATTTCTATCTAAGGGGCGCTTATGCTGTCCAGGGCACCTATGTTACCAAGATTTGCCTTTGCCCCCAGGGGCGCCTTTCCTAGCCAAGGGCGCATATGATATCCGTAGGGTGCTTCATCCAGGGGGCGCCTAGGCTATCCAAAGGCGGCTTTTCTATCGAAGGTTTGCCTTCCTAGGGGCGCCTTTGCTACCCAGGGGCGCCTTTGCTGTCCACAGCACTTGTGTTATCCAGGGTTGTCTTTGCTGTCCAGGGGCGCCTTTGCTATCCAAGGGTGCATATGACATCCGTAGGGCGCTTTTTTCCAGTGGGCGCCTAGGCTATCAAAGGGCGCCTTTTCTACCCAAAGTGAGCATTTATTTTCCTAAAGCACCTACTTCTATCTAAGAGGCGCTTATGCTGTCCAGGGCACCTATGTTACCAAGATTTGGCTTTGCTCCCCAGGGGCGCCTTTCCTAGCCAAGGGCGCATATGATATCCGTAGGGCGCTTCATCCAGGGGGCGCCTAGGCTATCCAAAGGCGGCTTTTCTTTCGAAGGTGTGCCTTCCTAGGGGCGCCTTTGCTACCCAGGGGCGCCTTTGCTGTCCACAGCACTTGTGTTATCCAGGGCTGTCTTTGCTGTCCAGGGGCGCCTTTGCTATCCAAGGGTGCATATGGCATCCGTAGGGCACTTTTTCCAGTGGGCGCCTAGGCTATCAAAGGGCGCCTTTTTCTACCCAAGGTGAGCATTTTATTTTCCTAAAGGGCCTATTTCTATCTAAGGGGCGCTTATGCTGTCCAGGGGACCTATGTTACCAAGATTTGCCTTTGCCCCCAGGGGCGCCTTTCCCTAGCCAAGGGCGCATATGATATCCGTAGGGCGCTTCATCCAGGGGGCGCCTAGGCTACTCAGGGGTGCATTAGTTCCCCATGGCGCAATCCTGCTATCTAGTGGCGCCTTTTCTTTGCCGGGGCTCTTTTGTTAGCTTTCTAAATTTCATCTTCAACATTTTACTGGGGCGCAAAAGACGTCTAAAGGCGTCTAGTGTTTGGGCAGGGGCGCTTTGCCATGGTCTTAAGGACTATGTGTCAATTCAAGCGGAATAAGTGGTATCTACCACCTTGGCGCACGAAATGGGTACAGGCGCGCCGCTCATATCGGGCGCCGAAGGCGCCCGATATGAGCTAAGCTATACTGAGGCGCTTCGGAGCTAAGGGGGGGCCGGGCCCCTGGGCCCCCCTTGGATCCGTCACTGCGACTATGCTAGGCAAAAAATAAATGACCTAACCTAAGGCTAGGCCAAGGTCGCCATCTGACCTAGCATAGTCAATATTTATTTAACCCTCGTCCCACCGGGGCATCCGTGACCCCTAAAGATTTCTTTTCGGAATAGCAGTAAAACGCTGTGGCGCAGCACCGAGGTTGAGGGGTCTACCTCTTACCCCATAATTTTACCACCATCCCTAAAATTTATTTTTGGGCCACACTAGGTCAGGTCACTATGCAAAGTGAAACAAGGTCACCTCACTTCAACTTTTGAGCTCTACCATAGCTACATTTCAACGCCGATAAATTTGAATTTTTCTACACTTAACCCTCGCCCCGGTTGGGATGTTTGAACACCCCCTCGGGTTTTTCCGGTGGTACGAAAAAACGGCGGCGCAAAGCGCCTCTGTACTTGGACACCTTATTCTTGATCGATTTCGCATTTTCCCCCAAGTTTTTAGGTTGGGTCATCTCAGGTCAGGTCACCAGTGCAGGTCAAGTGGTCTGACCTAAAAAATATTTAAGGTGGCATAAGCAACAAATGCGTGAATCTATCGGATTGAAACTTTTACCACATAATGGGCTTAACAAGTGCTACGAGATATATTCCGGGATTTTTCATATCGACGACCGAAGATCAAGTACGGACCATGACCTCTCCATTGGAAATACATGAGAAAAACAGAAATTTGGCTGTATTTGTGTAGATATAGCTGAGAATATCTTCCTATTCTCCAAATCGTATTATCTTGGGCCTCTTTCCAGGTTCGTGCTTCAATTTTGACCTGTGACCTCTGAGAGGTCATCTGGGGCCGTTTAAGCAGTTTTCAGACTTAGGTCAATAACTTAGTACTTACTGCATGACATGGTGATACAGTTTTTATTTTGATATCATTGCATTCGGATTGCTATTGTGAGCCGATTGATATGCATATTGACTATACTAGGTTAAAAAGTGACCTTCACCTGACCTGAGGTCAGGTCTTTTTTACCTAGTCTGGTCATATTATACATCATTCGATTTGCCGTGACGAGAGAAAGCGAATGGTAGCCATAAATGATTCTAACTCAACTTTTTCAGACGCTAGAGCCCACAAAGTTTACTCAAAACCCCACTTTCCTTGACCTGTCATGACCTCAATATTGACCTGAGCCAAAAAGTGACTGATATACTTTCTTCATGAATTTGTACAATTTATCCAAAAGCGTTCGCATTTTTTTGCTATCCCGCATAGGGGCCGAGTTCGAGGGGGTTGTTCAAATACCCCCCACCAGGGCGAAGGTGGCTCGAGGGCCCACCGGGGCGCGGGTTAATGACCCCCTAGCGTCTTCAAAATTTATATCTGTGATTTTGGATTTTTTACCTGAATTCAGGTCACGAGGTGACCTCTCTCATAGAAAAAGCATGTGGAAAACTGTCTTATGATCTAAGTCAGAAAAAAATTATTGCTAAGTCTCAGATTTCTCAGAAAAAAACATTCTTGGCCCCTATTTTACGGACGTTTCCAGGGGCCGTATTTGTTCTTTGAATTATCTGAGGTCATCACAGGTCACCAGGGGTCAAAAACAGTATTTTGATAACTTTTGACGGAATCAAGCTGGAGCGCTGAATTAAACTTCATCATGTATGTCTCGTCACTGACTTTCATTTCGAATACGGCGATACCATTTCATGACCTTCTGTGACCTCAGGTCATGTTGGATCAAGAGGTGCCATCTGGAGGTCAAATCACTGGCGGAAGGTCACTATGTTTCACATGGAGGAGAAAGCCGTGGAATTTTCCCATCAAATTTATTTTACCAGTTCTCAAATAGCTCTAATAGCATGGGAGCTATGCCCGGGTTTCTAAACCATTGCACATTTTGGTGGAAATAGCCCATCTTGACCCAACTTGACATCTGGAGGTCAAACCATTCACCTGAGCGTTAAAACATGTAAAGTAAGCCCTTACTGAATTCTCAAGAGCTTTCCAACGCACTTTGCAGATTTGCGCTAGCCCCAGATTTTCGGAGTTAGAGGTTATGGGGTTAGAGAATATGACAGATTAAAGAAGGTGACAGGTTAGAGAAGAGCTATGGGCTCTAGCGCCTGACACAGTTGAGTTAGAATCATATTTTGAGCATCATTCGCTTTCTCTCCTTACAACGAATCAAATGATGCACAGCATGACCATTCTAGATCAAAATATAAAAAGGCCTGACCTAAGGTCAGGTCAAGGCCACCATCTGGCCAAGAATAGTCAATTGGTATGCATATCAATCGACTCGCAATCATAATCAAAACGTAATGGTGTCAAAATAAAAGGGTTATCATCATTTGCTAAGACGTCGTTGACCCAAGTCTGAAAACTTACCAAAGGAGTCCGAGATGACCTCTTAGAGATCACAAGTCCAAACTTGCAACATGAACCTGGAGATGGGCCTAAGATGCTACGATTTTGAGAATAGAAAGGTATTCTAAGCGGTATCTAGATATATAGAGCCATTTTGCATCCAATTCACGTTTTCCCCATGTGTTTTCAAAGGAGAGGTAATGATCCGTACCTGACCCAAGGTCGATATGAAAAATCCCGGGATATACTTTGCAGTACCCGGTAGTAGGCCTATCATGAGATGAATTTCAGCTCAATATATTCACCCTGTTCTTAGTTGATATGTTCATTTTTTGGAGGTAGGTCGCTTGACTTGCTTTGGTGACCTGACCTGAAATGACCCAGACTTAAAACTTTGGTAAAAGTTGCAGAATGGATCAGAGATAAGCTGAGTCAAGTACGGCGGCGTTTCGCTCAGCCGTTTTTTTGTACTGCCGGTAAACCCGGAAGTGTGTTCAAACACCGCCTCCCCCTCCACCGTGTGTTCTAGGGGAGGCCAAAATGGGGACATTATTCAAATTTCTGACTGTTTTTAATTTGCAACTAGTATTAAAATGATCAGCGTCAGAAAATGACAAACAAAATAATGTGAGGCCTTTGAAGTCGACGCGACAGGGCATCAACTGCTGCCTTTGAATCTTTCGCCACACAACACGTCAAAGGCCACGAGCAATGCTCATTTTCGGTGTTTTTTTTGTAGGCTGAGTAAAAGTACAAGATGAGACAAACCAGTGTTCATTAGAGAGCTTAAGGCATGAAGAATGCGATTTTGCAAACAGTTTTCTCCAGTGATCGATACGATCAGCGGCGGCGGCCGTCGGCGAGATATGCCTGGAGGCTTGGAGGGAGGTGGGCCGGGGCACGGCGAAAGAGCAGTGCATTGGTTGCGATGTGTAAATGGGCACTTGTTAACATTGCTTGTCGACTGAACTTTTTAACCTACTATCGTTGACGTCTTCCCTCAATAATTGTGAAGAAGTGCAATGATGATTAAACCTTTACAGTGCAATTTGCACAGGCCATTGTCCGACCTGACGATGGGGTGAGAACCAAGATACCTACACAAATGAACCCTTCCTCGTTTGCAAGGGTCACTTCAAATAAGATCAGGGAATAGATTCTCAGAGCACGCACACACACTTGTTGCGTGTTCTTTTTATCGTCAGTTGAGCTTCGAGCTGGATGCTGTACCTAAACATGGAGGTGCGAATTGGTGTAGAAACGCGGGTTATAGCTGATGCGGTATTTGGACTTGGGATTTTATTGAAAAAGTGAACGAGCAGCTCACTGATCTGTACCAAGTTAGTTAGTACACACAGAGTGACATAAAACGTGAGTTAGGTTGTTTGGAAAAATAGTTCCTTGCGCGATCGACGCAACACCCGATTCCATGCAAAATTTGGTCCGGTCATGGACCAAGCCAAAGTTACGTACCGAAATATACTCAGTAGGAATCTGATATCATTGTGCTGGTGTATGAACAAACATATCACCGCTAAATATGATCAATTTCGTCTTCATGGTTACATCAGTGACGGATCCAAGGGGGGGGCAGGGGGCCCGCCCCCCCTTAGCTCCGAAGCGCCCCAGTATAGCTTAGCTCATATCGGGCGCCTTCGGCGCCCGATATGAGCGGCGCGCCTGTACCCATTTCGTGCGCCAAGGTGGTAGATACCACTTATTCCGCTTGAATTGACACATAGTCCTTAAGACCATGGCAAAGCGCCCCTGCCCAAACACTAGACGCCTTTAGACGTCTTTTGCGCCCCAGTAAAATGTTGAAGATGAAATTTAGAAAGCTAACAAAAGCGCCCCGGCAACGAAAAGGCGCCACTAGATAGCAGGATTGCGCCATAGGGAACTAATGCACCCCTGAGTAGCCTAGGTGCCCCCTGGATGAAGCGCCCTACGGATATCATATGCGCCCTTGGCTAGGGAAAGGCGCCCCTGGGGGCAAAGGCAAATCTTGGTAACATAGGTCCCCTGGACAGCATAAGCGCCCCTTAGATAGAAATAGGCGCTTTAGGAAAATAAAATGCTCACCTTGGGTAGAAAAAGGCGCCCTTTGATAGCCTAGGCGCCCACTGGAAAAAGCGCCCTACGGATGCCATATGCACCCTTGGATAGCAAAGGCGCCCCTGGACAGCAAAGACAACCCTGGATAACACAAGTTCTGTGGACAGAAAAAGTGCCCCTGGGTAGCAAAGGCCACGAGCCTCAACTGCTGCCTTTGAATCTTTCGCCACACAACACGTCAAAGGCCACGAGCAATGCTCATTTTCGGTGTTTTTTTTGTAGGCTGAGTAAAAGTACAAGATAAGACAATTTTTTTCCGATTTGAAACATCTGTATTGTCAACTAAATACAGCATTTAAGTGGGACATTATCGGTAGCGAACAACTTCGAACAAGAATATCATTCTAACACATCAACAGCAAGTTCGAAAACATGAGTGAATTGTCAATGCTAACACATTGGGATGTTACTACAAGAAAGAACCTACTTGAT
This sequence comes from Lepas anatifera, assembly GCA_034440635.1. Lineage (NCBI taxonomy): Eukaryota > Metazoa > Arthropoda > Thecostraca > Lepadidae > Lepas > Lepas anatifera. The sequence goes on from JAOTON010001253.1 coordinate 948,478, forward strand.
GAAAACACTGCTTGCGGTAACACATATGCAAACGGATATGCAACACGTGGACTAGCACTTTCAAGCATTTCAAATTAACAGACTGACCCGTATAATCCTCCCTTTCTCGCAAGAGAGACATATACATTCCAGCTGAGTGAAAACAACTATACAATGATCAGTCCGGCTATTGTTGTCATGATCACAAGGTATTACATTTGTCGTCATCATCGCAGTTTACCATCACACTCCATTTAAACGCGACACGACGAAAAGGCGATTTGGTTGCTTACATATCAAGTTGGAAGCTTTGGCTAAGAAATGGGCTCCATCTTTCCTCAAACTGCGGTATTTTCCTTAACTTCTTTGCCTGCAACAACTCAGTATTAAATTGTTTCGTTATAAATAGGATAAATTGGTCAGCATTGATTGATTCACCCCTGAATCGCTTATTCGCGATAAATTGTTTTCCATTTAACGTCATGAAGTTTACAACAGCCGATGCTGATAATGAGCCGAATAAAATGTTTTCGTTATCAGGATGAAATTGTTGCTGTGAACTTAATTTGCTATTGAACCTTGCTGCTAATTCATCCCAAAACCTCTTTACCTCCTCGCATTGAACAAAAAAATGTTGAAGCGTATCGATTTCTCCGCACTGCAGACAAAATGGGTCGTCTGTGACCTTTCTTACACACAGGTACCGTTGCGTGGGGAAGAACCGGTGCAGTATTCTATATTGAAGGCTTTGCAGTCTGGTAGATTTTGTGATTGTAAAGGGAAGTGCATGTATTTTTGGCCAATGTACTGTAAAATTAATTCCTTCACTTATCCACTTGTTTTGTGCCTTTGGTGTGATTTGTTTTAGCCATTTTACTTGGAAATATTTAGATTTTATAAATTGGATTGGAATTGTCTTATTCTTTATTTCAATCTTTGGTGACATAGATCTATCCCCAATAGTTAGAGGCCCGGTACCTGCGACTAGTCGCTTCCAGACTGGAGGTATGGCCCTGCACCAGCCCAAATATTTCAGAGGATTTAAATTTTGTAGCGAGTGTTTTACCCTAAAATCATTAACAGACAAGATATAACCTCGATTGTCAAAGAAATCGTCCAAAAACTTTATGTCACGCTGGTATAAGATTCGGGAGAAGAGGTGATGACCACCAACTCGTATAGCTGTATTATTCCACATTAGTTGCTTTCTTACGTCCCTACCACTGCTCGGTTCTCGTAACGGAATTGAATCGCGTAACCAATTAAGCATCTCTTTATAAAAAGAGGAAATATGTTTTGATTTAATCCAGTTTATCCCATAATTAGTATGCAATATATCACTTAGATGAATTCCTAATCTTCTTTGGAGTATCTTTGAGAAAGCTGAGTCGATATTACGAAGAATCTTACCATACCATGCGACTCGCATGGCCTTATATATGCAATTTATGTTTGGTGCATTTAAGCCACCCTCTTCAATCGTTTGATACAAGGTATCCCTAGCAACTTTAGGTGGTCGCCCCCGCCAGACAAACTTCATTATTTTGCTTTGGATGATATTCAATGTCTTTTCACAAATTGGTGCCGCCGCCATTGCATATATAAATTGGGATATTACTAATGATTTGGCCACCGTGATCCTGCCTTTGAGGGTTAAATTACGTTGTGACCACTGATTGAATGTGATTTCAGCTTTCGAAATAGCAGATTCCAAGTTTTCACACTTTCTTGTTGCGCTGAACTGTACTCCTAGTATTTTAACTCGCTCGCAGCAAGGTCGTCCGCAAATGGGGCCACGGAACAATTTGTATGCCCCAAGCCACATAAATTGACACTTATCTAGATTCAGCTTTAATCCAGAGCTGTTTCCAAACCTTTCTATTATATCTAGAGCCACATTAGCCGAATTTTCGTTACTAACAAAAAGGGTGGTGTCATCAATGTATTGTGATACTTTAACTTCTTGGCCAGATATTGTTATGCCTTCGATCTGAGCCGTTGCACGTATCTTGATCGCCAAAACCTCAACTACCAAGCAAAAAATCAAGCCAGAGATCGGACATCCTTGTTGTATACCTCGCGTGGGGGTGAACCACTCTGAGGTGAACCCATGATTGATTATTGCCAGTTCAGTGTCTTTATGCAAAGTTTGAATCCATTCGATGAAATGAGGACCAAAGTTAAACATGGACAGTGTTTCATATATAAATGGGTGTTCCACTGTATTAAACGCATTTTGAAAATCTAAAGCTAGCAGTATTCCTTCGAGTTGATCCGTGTTGCAATATTCAATGACGTCAGCAACCGTTCTAATGTTAACACCTATGAACCTACCTCGGATCGAACCAGTTTGATCAGGGGAAACTAACGCGGGCATCACACTCATTAGCCTATTCGCTAGCACCTTAGCAACTATTTTGTAAACGATATCGAGAAGGCAAATGGCTCTCTTATTTCTTAAACTCTTTTGATCCCCGTGTTTTGGAATTAAGGTCAAGACACCCCTTCTTTGAGTAACGAAAAACTTTCCTTTTTCTTTAGCTTGTGCTAGGTAGCTCATGACTATAATCTCTAAGTCGCCCCAGAAATACAGGAAAAATTCTTTTGAAAATCCGGACACAGAGGGTGATTTGTTATTCATCATTCCCTTAAGAGCTTGTTTGCATTCGAGACCAGTGATAGGCAACTCGCACACCTCTCGCTCTTCTTGGCTTAATTTTGGACATTCACTGGGACATAAGAATTGGTTAAGCCCCTGAGTGTTGTTTATATTTCCAGAGTACATCTCTTGGAAGTGGTTTTTACAATATGAGAGAATGTTTTGATTACCCGTTATCAAACTTTGATCCGTTGCTTGCAATACGCTTATCTGCTTTTGGATCTTTTTTCTTTTGCAAAGATTCAAAAAATATTTCGTGGGTTTTTCGCCCTCCTCCAACCACTTTACTCCGGAGTGCAGCATAGCTAGTCTACCTTTTTCCAATTCAATGTCGTTAACTACAGCTTTAAGTTCTGTATATTTCTCAATCAAGCGATGGTTAGGTTCTTCGGTCATTTCTGTCTCACACTTCTCTAGCAGCTGTAAATATCTTTCATTTTCTTCCCTCTTACGTTTAGCCTTTTGTTTCAAAAAACCGAAACTTATCACTCTGATTCTACTAGACAACATTTCTAATAGCACGCCCCAGTCTGTCACACTGCTATAAATATGCTCTTTATTTGCCGCTCTTTTAATTTCGGCTTTAGCTTCTATAACAAATGGTTCGTCTTCAAGAAGTTCATTCCGAAAACGGTAAAGACCTGGACCTCGATCTGATGCAAATATGGTCATTTCCGCAGATACTATACAATGATCGCTAAGTACTGAAGGTTTTATTTCAATGTTTTTAACTACGTTGTTGGACACTAAGTTTTCGCTGATGATTACGTAATCTATACGAGATTGCTGTATCTGAGGCGCAAAACGCCTCCATGTGTACCTCCGTAATTCAGGATTTCGGTACCTCCATAGGTCAATAAGTTGGTGATCCTTCATTAAATTGTTCATAATTTTTGCGGCGTTTGTGACATAAAAGCGTGCACTTTTAATGTCACGGTGTGTCAAATGCAAGTTTAAATCTCCACAAAGAAGCAGAAACTGCTTCTCTTCTTCTGCCATGTCTTGAATTTTGTCCTTTAAAAATGTGAAAAACTGAGTCTGCTGGCTCCCGTGACTTTGTGTTGGCGCGTATGCTGCAATTAATTTGATTTTGCACTGATGGAAGACCAAATCCATGATAATCAACCTTCCGTCGGCAGAGACAAAATTAACATTCGTTGTACAAAGTCCGTTCAGAGATCTGGGTAAAAATACAGCTACACCACGTTCACTTGTGCATCCATGGGAGAAAAGTACTTCCCAACCCCACTCGGCCTGCCAAAATTGAGTGTCACTGACTTGAGAATGGGTTTCTTGCAAAACGGCAATGTGATTAGGATAATTGACGTGTAAGAAACGAAACAATGCCCGCCTTTTCGACATCAAGCGCAAGCCCCGTACATTCAGGGTGAGAAAATTTACATCAGGCATAGTTGTAGTGAATACAAATGTGAGTAATTTGCAGTACTGCAACCTCCAACCGGAGCTTCGGATTGATGACTAGCCCAATTGACCATGAGAAGATCTGCGCTCGATTGCCAGGAAAGATAGAGCCCCGCGACTGCATCATCAATCTGGAGTGGAAAAGTGTAAACAGAAAATAATGTTGATTCGTCGTGAAAATAATGTCGATGAGTTGAAGTTCCACGCAAAATAGTAAACCAGACTCGAACTCCGGCAGCAGTCACTACAGTCCCTTGTTCTCTCGATTTTATCTGTGTTACGGCAAGCTAACCATGCGAAATTCCAACCCCCCCACCCATCCAAACCCCAACCAAAAATTGCGCCACAGCTCACCACCACTAGGCCAATAGGTCGGGCCCGGCTCCACCCGGTGCGGAGCCCCGATCGACACACCGTTTCTATAAGTTAGTGCATATAACAGTGCATTTGAACGCTTACACAGTCACACAAACACACACACTGTTGGTTAGCTTGAATTGACGCTGATTTTCCTTGATTTAGCAAAGCATTATTCACATGAAGGCTGGAGCGCAGGGCAACTGCCTCCACCCTGAGAGTCACCTGTTAGCTGGTCCGCAGCAGTGACGTCACGAGCCCAGCTGGGGACTATCCTGCAGCCAAGCTCCCGCCCGCTGGCGGCGAACGTCGACTGGGTCCTCGGCGGCCGCGGTCACCCACGTCGCCGTCACGCTCACGAAGAATAGGAAGCTCACCACCGATCACACGACGCAGATGGTCTGTATGCTGAATCCTTATGTTTTCGCCTCCTCTGATTTTTCGACAAAAGACGAAACCTCGTCGGGTGAACACTGATGCGATCCTGGATCCGTTCTCAGGACGCCGAGCCGCGAGTGCCAGTTGGAAAAGGTGCTGCATTTCCGGCACCAGAGATTCGGCTATGTAGAGTGGCGAGGTTCCTGATGCGGCTTGTCCACCTCTTCCATTGTTTGGGCCCTCTCCGCTCCTGCTCTGCCGTTGAAAAAGCTCAAAACGCCGGTCGTAGAATGTCGTAGAAATTCATCGCGAATGTTACGACGTAAGAATTTCACGATGACTTTGTTTTGGTTCTGTAGTTTGTGAGCGACTTGGATGTCAGCAGACGTTAAGTCAAGCCCGGGGAGTCGGGTGTTGATGACTTTTACCGCACTGTCAGCGATGTTTTCTGTCGACGATTGCATCCCAAACTCTCTACATGTGAGAATAAGTGAAGAGAGTCGTCTATTCATATCTATCCCGTTCAGTCGCTTTGTCAGTTCCTCGTTGCTACGCCTCTGCTCCGCTACCTCCTTCCTCAGTCCATCAATCACCGTGTCTTTCTCCAGGTTTTCCGCCTCCAGAATTTCCACTCTTCTCTCCATCTGTGCGAACTTCGCTTCGAATGCGGCAATGACGCAGTTATTGCAGCGGCAATCAGTCCTTGAATGGCTTCCAAGGTCACCGCTGTGTCTGGTCCACCATTTCGACCTTTAGGACTTTGACCCGATTTTTGATTTTTTTTGCTTTTTTCGCTCAATATTTTTTGCCATTTCGGCCACAGACAACTGCCGCTGTCGTTTGCGGCCGGTTTCGCCTTCTGACGCAGCGTCAGTAAAGACTGAGTCTCTATCGTGCTCACTCTCGGATTCCGACATAGTTTTACTCACCAAATTCCGTTAAGCCCAGGAGCGGTCTTAAAATAAAGGGTTGTTGCTGCCTTACTTCTCACATTTGGGTCTGACACACTCGCGGGCCTGGGTGCACAGTAACACGTTCACATAAGGCAGCCACTAGCCGACCGGAGCCCCTCACCGAAGCCTGGCTGGCTCACTCCATGTATCTGCGGAGCGCCCGTCCGACCCCGGCCAAGGTCAGGCGCAGACTGTACAAGATGAGACAAACCAGTGTTCATTAGAGAGCTTAAGGCATGAAGAATGCGATTTTGCAAACAGTTTTCTCCAGTGATCGATACGATCAGCGGCGGCGGCCGTCGGCGAGATATGCCTGGAGGCTTGGAGGGAGGTGGGCCGGGGCACGGCGAAAGAGCAGTGCATTGGTTGCGATGTGTAAATGGGCACTTGTTAACATTGCTTGTCGACTGAACTTTTTAACCTACTATCGTTGACGTCTTCCCTCAATAATTGTGAAGAAGTGCAATGATGATTAAACCTTTACAGTGCAATTTGCACAGGCCATTGTCCGACCTGACGATGGGGTGAGAACCAAGATACCTACACAAATGAACCCTTCCTCGTTTGCAAGGGTCACTTCAAATAAGATCAGGGAATAGATTCTCAGAGCACGCACACACACTTGTTGCGTGTTCTTTTATCGTCAGTTGAGCTTCGAGCTGGATGCTGTACCTAAACATGGAGGTGCGAATTGGTGTAGAAACGCGGGTTATAGCTGATGCGGTATTTGGACTTGGGATTTTATTGAAAAAGTGAACGAGCAGCTCACTGATCTGTACCAAGTTAGTTAGTACACACAGAGTGACATAAAACGTGAGTTAGGTTGTTTGGAAAAATAGTTCCTTGCGCGATCGACGCAACACCCGATTCCATGCAAAATTTGGTCCGGTCATGGACCAAGCCAAAGTTACGTACCGAAATATACTCAGTAGGAATCTGATATCATTGTGCTGGTGTATGAACAAACATATCACCGCTAAATATGATCAATTTCGTCTTCATGGTTACATCAGTGACGGATCCAAGGGGGGGCCAGGGGCCCACCCCCTTAGCTCCGAAGCGCCCCAGTATAGCTTAGCTCATATCGGGCGCCTTCGGCGCCCGATATGAGCGGCGCGCCTGTACCCATTTCGTGCGCCAAGGTGGTAGATACCACTTATTCCGCTTGAATTGACACATAGTCCTTAAGACCATGGCAAAGCGCCCCTGCCCAAACACTAGACGCCTTTAGACGTCTTTTGCGCCCCAGTAAAATGTTGAAGATGAAATTTAGAAAGCTAACAAAAGCGCCCCGGCAACGAAAAAGGCGCCACTAGATAGCAGGATTGCGCCATAGGGAACTAATGCACCCCTGAGTAGCCTAGGTGCCCCCTGGATGAAGCGCCCTACGGATATCATATGCGCCCTTGGCTAGGAAAGGCGCCCCTGGGGGGCAAAGGCAAATCTTGGTAACATAGGTCCCCTGGACAGCATAAGCGCCCCTTAGATAGAAATAGGCGCTTTAGGAAAATAAAATGCTCACCTTGGGTAGAAAAAGGCGCCCTTTGATAGCCTAGGCGCCCACTGGAAAAAGCGCCCTACGGATGCCATATGCACCCTTGGATAGCAAAGGCGCCCCTGGACAGCAAAGACAACCCTGGATAACACAAGTTCTGTGGACAGAAAAAGTGCCCCTGGGTAGCAAAGGCGCCCCTAGGAAGGCACACTTTCGATAGAAAAGCTGCCTTTGGATAGCCTAGGCGCCCCCTGGTTGAAGCGCCCTACGGATACAATATGCGCCCTTGGCTAGGAAAGGCGCCCCTGGGCAGGGAAGGCAAATCTTGGTAACATAGGTGCCCTTGACAGCAAAGCGCCCCTTAGATAGAAATGGGCACTTTAGAAAAATAAAATGCTCACCTTGGGTAGAAAAAGGCGCCCTTTGATAGCCTAGGCGCCCACTGGAAAAAGTGCCCTACGGATGCCATATGCACCCTTGGATAGCAAAGGCGCCCCTGGACAGCAAAGACAGCCCTGGATAACAAAGTGCTGTGGACAGCAAAGGCGCCCCTAGGAAGCCACACCTTCGAAAGAAAAGCCGTCTTTGGATAGCCTAGGCGCCCCCTGGATAAACTAGGTGCCCGAGAAGGAAAACGAGCGCCCTACTGGGAAGTACAGGCTCCCTCTGTATAACATAGATGACCCTTATCCACTTTCAGCTGCCCTGGATTGGAGCAGCGCCCCTCAAGAAACAAAGGCACCGCTGGACAAAAAGGCGTCGCCGTATATCAAGGGCACTCCTAGATAATATATGCACCCCTTACATAGAAATAGGCACTTCAGGGAAAGTGAAAGGTGGCCTTTGGTTAGGACGGCTCCCTTGGACAGCCTAGGCGCCCTTTGCATAAAGCGCCCTACAGATATCATATGCGCCCTTGGATAGCAAAGGCGCCCCTGGACAGCAAAGTTAACTCTTCTTGAAATAGATGATCTGGACAGCATAGGCGACCATGGATAAACTAGGCGCCTGAGAAAGAAAACAAGCGCCTCACCTGAGAGTACAGGCGCCCCCAGGATATCATAGGTGTCCCTTTCCATCTTCAGCTGCCCTACTGTCTATGGTTTGGCACACCTGTCCGACAGTCGCGCCCTCTGTTACAGGGCTCGAGCGCTCAATTTGAGCAAGGACTGCCTTTAACCACATTTCATTAACCTATAACTGAAGGCTTAATGCTCCATCGCTGCAACCGGGTGCCTTTGTCAGTATGTGCGCCCCACTTCCGAGAACGCTGCCCTCACCAACCAGCCGTCCTCCCCGCTCAGCAGATGAGCACTTCTTTTTGATAACTAGGCACTTTATTTCAGTGTTCGAGCGCCTTATTTCGGAATTTTTATTCTCCATCTATTTTGGGCTCCTCCTGGATTGCAGAGGCGCCTCCTCAAGTGTAAAGGCACCCCTGGATAGAAAACTGCGCCCCATGTTTGCAAAGGCAAGGCACTCCAAGATAGCACATGCGCCCCTTAGATGGAAATAAGCACTCCAGGAAAGTAAAATGCTCCCTTTGGGTAGCAAAGGTGCCCCTTAACAGCGAAGGCAGCCCTAGATAACAAAGGTTTTCTGGACAGTATAGGTGCCCTTGAATAAACTGGTGCCCGGAAGATAAAAATAGCGCCTCACCGGAGACAAAAAGCACCCCAGGATAACGTAGGGGCATGTATTTCAATCATGTCTGTGATTGAAAAATACACCTAGACAGCATATGCGCCCCTGGATAGAAAGACAATCCTGGGCAGTAACGGCGCCCTTAGAAAGCAATAGTGCGCCCCTGTGGAGAAAAAAACCGCCTCCTGAATAACCTAGGCACCGCCCCGAAATATCAGATGCCCGTGGATAGAACAGATTGCCTTGAATAAAACAGAAGCCCTGGATAGTAAAGGCGCCCTTTAATAGCATAAGCGTTCCTTAGCAACAATATGGGCCGTACATGAGCTCAAGGTTCACGCGCATCTAAGCCCAATAATAGAGCAATCAATCGATGCCAAAGCACTCCTTAACACGCGCATTGACGGGGGGCGGGTACCCGCCCCCCTCGGGTTTTTCGGAGACAGCAGAAAAACGGCGGCGCGCAGCGCCGCCGTACTTGGTATACCTTTTCCCTCATCATTTTTGCAACTTCTGTGAAAATTTTAGGGATAGGTCATCTCAGGTCAGGTCACCAGTACAGGTCAAGTGAACCGACCTAAAAAAAGTTTAAGATAGCATAAGTCGGAGCAGGGTGAACTTATCCAATTGAAACTTATATCACATAATAGGCTCACCGAGTTCTCTAAAATATGTTCCGGTATTTTTGATATTGATGACCTAAGGTCAGGTACGAAGCATGACCTCTCCGTTGGTAATACATGGGAAATATGGTTTTTACTGAATAACTCAGTAACAAATGGTGATAGAGCGTTTATTTTAGCTTCATTAGACTCGCCTTGGCTTTGCGGTTCTAATGATATGCATTTTATATAATTTGACCCTGACCTGACCTCAGGTCAGGTCAAATCTTTGATTTGACCTGACCGAAAAACTTAATGGCCTAAAAACTATGGCCGAAAAACTTAATTTACATGTTATCCCTATGACGGCATGTGACGGCAGGTTTTTGACCTCTGGTGACCTTAAATGTGAACTGACAAAAAAATGGTTGAAATATTTTCGATGGAGAAGCGGATGAGCTACCCAACTCCGTTTACCGTTTTTTGCTACCTACCGTGGTTCTCGAGATCTTAGGGGGGCGGGTACCCGCCCCCTCGTCAATCCGAAGGTGGCTCAGACCCCCGTCAATGCGCGTGTTAAAGCACGGGCGCCAAACTTCCTAAGAAGTAAAGGCGCCTCTGGGTAACAAAGGCGACCCTCGACAGTGGTGTAGGTATTCCTGAATAACAGCAGCGTCCCTTGATAAGAATAGCCCCAAAATGGCACAGGTACCCTGCTGATAGGAAAAGCGCCCCTGAATATCGGAGACACCCTCTGAATGAGGTGCCCATGGAGAGCATAAGGACGCCCTATGTATAGCAAATTGCCGCCCCCTGCATAGCCTAAGCGCCCCTTGCAATGGGTAGGCGCCACTGGGTAGTATAGGTTACCTTGAATAAAAATACGCCCCTCAATACCAAGGTGAACCTGGATAAGAAAAAGCTCCCCTTGGGCACTGGGTATCAAAGGCACCCACGGAACAGCAAAGATGCCCCTGGATAGCTAGGTTGCGTCCATTGGGGAGCGAAGGCGCCCCTGGGTGGCACAGGTGCCTCATCGAAGCAAAGGCCCCTCCAGAGAGCATAGGTGTCCCTGATGAGCACAGGTACTCCTGGACAGCCGCTAAATGACGTTGCATAATGTTACGATACCTATTATAACGTTTGCTATTACATCAAAGTAAAGGTTATTTAGTGTTTAGATCAAGGTCACAGGTCAATAAAGGTGACTGGCCTTGATGACCAAGGCTTGGTCAAAGGTCATTGGTAAGCTTGGGCACAGCGCTAGTTATAGCGTAAATTAGGCATAATATGTTGGGTTGTGCCGTAATAGGTCAATGACCTTGAAGGACCTTGACCCAAAAATTTCAGAGATTGTTAAGAGCCTTCCCTTTTGGCCTCAGCCCTGTTCTAGAGTATTCGCGCCCCGTTCCGGCCCTTTGGGGGGTGCTTGAACACCCCCTCGAGGTCTCCCAGTGGCACGCAAAAACGTCGGCGCGAAGCGACACAGTACTTGTCACACCTTATCATTGATCAATTCCGCAACTTTCCCACAAAATTTAAGGTTGCATCATCTCAGGTCAGGTCACCAGTGCAGGTCAAGTGGCCTCACCCCAAAAAATGTTTAAGTTGGCGTAAGTAAGAAAAGGGTGAATCTATCGAATTCAAACTTGTACCATATAATGGGCCCAAAAAGTACTAATAAATTTATTCCGGGATTTTTCCCATCGATGACCTAGGGACAGGTACGAATCATGACCTCTCCATTGAAAATGCATGGGGTAAAACGGAAATTTGCCGAAAAATTGCTCTATGTCTGCAGACGCCGCTTGAAATACCTTCGGATTCCCCAAATGATAGTATCCTAGGCCTCTTTATCGGTTCATGTTGCAAGTTTAGACATGTTACCTCTGAGAGTTCATCTGGGGCTTCCTAAGCAGGTTTTAAGACTTGGGTCAATTGCTTTGCAGTACATATTGATAAAACCCGTATTTTGATACCATTTTTTATTGTTATTGTGAGTTGATTGATATGCATACTGACTATGCTAGGCTATATGGTGACCTTGACCTAGCCTTAGGTCAGGTCATTTTTATGTTTTGACCTAGTATAGTCATATTATACATTATTTGATGATTTGCCGTAACGAGAGCAAGCGAATTGTGCCTAAAAATGATTCTAGCTCAACTCTGGCAGACGCTAGAATATAGAGACAGAGACATGTTGTAAGCTTTGTCTCGGGGAGGGACCCAAGCGCTGATCGCGGGAAAAATCCCCAATGGCCCCCAGGGGCCCTCAGGGAGTCAGGAAATCTGGCGTGGGTGGAATCCGGTAGGAGGGATTTTGGGTCTCCAAAATCAGCTGAGGGGCCCGTTTCAATTAAGGGGGCCCAGATAAGGGCCCCCGACGAGCTCATTTGACCTCAGTGCCAACACAGGATTCTCAAGACCAGCGTGGGGTGCCTACCTATTTAAACGGTTTCTAAATAAGCTCAGGGACCCAAAACTAACCCAGGGGTCCAATTTTCAATTCATGGGGCCCAGACACTCTGAGGGGACCCTGCAGCAGCTCAGAAGGCCCATAAAACTAATAGGGTGAGACTAGCTGGGTGCCTCGTCGAACTAGTGCCCAGATGCGCATAACGGGCCCCAAACAAGCTGAAGGGATCTATATCAGTTAAACGAAAACGGTACCAACCCAGGGGATCCTGACCAGCTTAAGGGACACTTATCCAGCTTGGGGCTCAGAGCTCAGAGCTCCAGCTTTTAGCTCAGAGGGCCCAGGACCTGTTGAGGGGGCCCTATATCAATAAAAGGGCCCCGAAAAGCTTAATAGGCTTCAGCGGCGACATATAGGTTTCAAGTTCAGTGTGAGGGCCTGGTTAACTAAATAGGTCCCAGATCAGCTGAGGGGACTCGATATAAACTCAGAGAAGTCACCAAAAACTCAGGCGCTCAGGCCCGCAGAGGTTCTGCGGCCTATGAGGCTCAGGTTAGCGTCAATCGGGTATTTCAGTATGGAGCCGTTAGCCAGGACAACTGTGATAAGTGGAGGTGGTGGATACGACCCCTCAGTTTTCGCCATGACCGAAGATAACTGTATTATTTACTCAACGTGCTTCAGTTAGTGTCAGTGGGTGCTTTCAGCATTTTCTACCAAAGTGCCAGTCGTTAGCTGGCCCGAAATATGCTTGATGGTAAATGTGAACATGTCCTCACTAACAGGAAGCTTTCATGAAAATAAGCATTTACAAATCCTTTTTTAAACGCGATTTTCATTGACACTGGCCGCCTTTTGGGTGGTCAATTGGCCAGTGGCAGATCCAGGGGGGCAAAAAAAGCATTCCCTCAAACGGAAATGCTCGGGGCAAAACTATGTTTTGACCCCCAAAGCGATCGACCTCCTTTTTACCCCTACTCCTTTTTAGTTTATAAGCAAGATTTTGATGTTTCAACTCTCAACTTCAAACAGAACATAAGTTGATAAGATGTTCCCTGGCCTGTCCCCTCGAATCCAGAAATGTAAAAAAAACACTGAAGATTATATATTTGGCCACAGCCTTTCATCAGAATCATGGAGTAAATATCAATAATTCTCAGTTATAGTATAGCCAGTCTAGTATAGCCAGCTTTGGATAGGGAAAAGTATCTCGAGCCCATATTTTTCACCCTGTGACGTTTTTTTTAGCTTTTCGCCTCAAATATCCAAAATTCTACCGGGAAGTGATATTCGTAGCTCAGCTTTTTACTCCGTGACGTTTTTTTTTTGCTTTTCAACTTTGGTTTGCCCCTCCCAAACCGACTGGCTGGACCCGCCACTGAAATTGGCGCCCCTCAGGTTCGGCGTCCTCCGAGCCTGGCCCCTCCCCCTTAACGAAATCCTAGATCCGTCAATGGGTTACATGCAGTAACACACCTAAGGAGAGGGGGTGCGTGTGTGGGGATGTTATATACCTACAATATAACCGGAACTATAGCAGCATTTGGGTGGGAAATGATGGTTTGATCTTAAATAAAAAACTTTGAATTTGACCTGTGACCTTGACCCTGAGAAGCCGTAACTATAAAGCCATAGCATAAAATTTCATACTGAGTAATGCTATCTAAACGGAATACTACGGTCAATAACCTTGACTTATGGCCTTTGACCTTGACCTTGAATTTCATCTGGCTTAATATTGACATATGAGCTGAATATATGACGTTATGACGTCACCACTCGGTCTACACTGCAGGCGAACTGGTGGGATCACCTGAGTGCGACGGTCTCAAAATATAGGTCTGACTGCGAAGGCCTATAAGTAAAACATTATTGACCGATTTTCAAAAATGCTTCATTAATGACACCTTCATAAATGCTGTCAAATGTGGCCAAGTAGCGTTTTCCGGCGGCGAACGATTCACTGGCTACTTTGGAAAAATAGGTGGGGGCACTTAAGGGGCCCCTCCACTGCGTGTGTTAAGCGAGGGTTCAATAACGTCTTTAATGCCAAGCATATAGCGCGTACACACTTAAAGTGACTGTAAATTAACAGAAGATACATGCAAAGCCCCCTTATTATCATATGTACCTACATATGGTTATTTTTGTTGTTTACCTAGCGTCAAATACCTGGCAGTCATGCCCGCTGTGGTCAGGTCTTGACATTTTTATAGTGTCCCATAATCTGTGGTAAAAGAGCTTTGATTGATGCCAAAATTATTGATCCGGGATTCATACTTCCTCAGGTATTGAATTATATCCCCACTTTCCGCTCCGTTAGAACACTGTGCACCGGGGCGGGGGTAAAAATACTTATATCCAACCATTATTAGGGGGCGCGGTAATGGAGTGGTCAGCATAGCTGGCTGCCACGCAGCCGACCCGGGTTCAAGGCCCGGCGGCTTCCCTGAACAAGGGGCAAGCTGGCTCCCAAGAAAGCCTTCCAACAGGGAAAGTGTCGGCGGCGCCATATGACCCTGGCAGTTGGTGCGTCGATAAGGCCCACAAATTATTACAACCATTATTAAACCTGCCACTGCGTCAGTTGCCCCGTATAGAAGTCAGGGGCGTGACAGTTTGAAGAGGTTTGGCGCCACGGCTCCGTCCGTTTCTGAGGACGCCGTTTGTTCGGGTCGATGGGCGGCAGTTCCGTGGGACAGTGCGTTACGGAGCGGAACCGCTCAAAGTCGTCGCATGGCCCAGTTTCAGGGATCCGTTCCCGTTCCTCGAAGGCACGCTTTACCCAGGGCTACGGATTTATATATCTGGTGTCGCCTCGGCACCCCAAATGAAACGTTGAAGTAGTTGAAAACATTATTAAACTGTCCGTGTTCTTTATTTCAAGGATTTTTGTTGTGTTCCATTCCAGAATTAGTTCTGTGCTCTTCAATAGGCCTGTTGGGGCCACAACGCACTTTATACTATGCTGTCACCTTTTGTCATGGTGGTGATCGACATTGCTTCAGATTTGCGCAACCCCAATAATGTAAAAAAATCCACGCCCGACGGGGTTTGCTTTGTTTTGGAGGCATTTATAATGTCATCCAAGGACAGCGGTGGGCCCATCCCCGACGTCTCAGGCGTATGCTTATCTGAACGCGCATGCTGTGCGTGTGCCTACGACTTTCATTTATAGCGAGAATATAAAACTTATTTAAACTAAAAACTTCATTGAAACATTAAAATTGTTCACGTAATTTCCTTCAGCATGCACGACCACAGCAGCCCGGAGCATACACAATGGTTACGATTCCAGAGCTAGAGCTGGGGAATGCTGTTACTGGCATCGAAGGGTGTTGATACGTTAGAATATTTGCGTTAACTTCCAAGCGGCGCGTTGTCGAACGCTGACTTGTCGGAACTGGCTTTCCCCGCCGTGCGCCGTGTTGCGCAGAGATAGGACAGCCGTTTGTACGCGGTGCAGGCGGGCGCCGCCGTATCCGCGGGCCCCACTTCCGCCGGTATTTTGACCCACTCTCGGACACCCTCCTTATCGAGTGCACAGCTCACCTCCAGGTCGGCCGCCGTCATCAGACCACGAGTGTTTCCGTCTTCACGGTAAGAGAGGGCCTGTGAGGAGTCAGACAACATGGCTGAACCGCAAACAGCCAAACAGAATATGAAGTGTGAAGTTATATTAAATATTATTTATTATAGATAAAATAGCCAGACCCTTCAAGCCCCTTCTGCAGTGGCTTACAGAATAACACAAATTTTACATCAAATTTGACATTGACATCAGACACCTGAAAATACTATATTCGATCTGGCATAACCATATTGTTAACGGACGTGAATAACGTTAAAATCATTAATCATAATTACGATGGTTAATAATATGTTTATGATCGATCGTTTATACTAGTTTCAGGTGTCTCACATCAATATAACTTGTGCTTTTCTTTGAGCCACTGAAGAAGATATTCTGATCCAGAAAAGTTTGACTATTTAATCTATAATAAATAATATTTAATATAAATTTAAACTTTAACTTGTGTTTGGCTGTTTGTAGTCCAACCAGGAGTTCTTCAGTGCCCGGAAATCGGGGCTTGTTTTCTCCGCACGGGCGACAGCGGATACGCTGGGCCTGTGTAGATATGCAAGTGGATTGCGGAAATCGCAATGGGTTAAATGTTTACATCAGTTTGAAATAAAACTTTCCAAACACTTTGCGTGTACCGCCCGGAAACCCATTAAGCGGGTCATAATATTGCAGTTGGCCCCTGGAACCATATAAATGATATATATACCAAAAGGACTGGGGAAAGGTCCCAGTACCACGCTATGACGGTCTTTTACTACTGGGTCATTCCACCATAAATCGACCAAAAATTTCGTAAAATAAAATCCTTCTATTTTTTATTTTCTCCAAAATTGGTGTCAAGGGGGTTTCAAAGATGTAGAATCTAACCATGGCGTCAAAAAAAGTTATTTGAAAATTTGGTATGGCAGATATAGCCTCCAGCATTTTTCGGGGGTCATCATGTAGGCATTGTTTTGAAAGCCTATAGTTCTGTCATTTTTTTAATGATTGTAATGATATTTTACATTTTTGTTCACCATTTAGCATAGTTCAATTTGGCTATCTTCGATTTTTATATTTCTGCAAAATTGACGTCATTACCCAGTGACCTAATTTTTGAACGGTGACCTTGACCCGCAGTACAGTGAAACTTATAATTTAGGGCATAAGCATTTTTACCTTTGGAAATACTCTTTTAGTTAAAGTAATAAAAAACATGGCTTTCGCACTAAATATACTACTTCTTACTTCCGAAACATAACACTAGGTGTCACTATGGAGCTGTACCATAGTAACTCACAGTACTGTTAATGCCAATGACGACGGAACATCCGAATTTAAGAGGGTAGCCATAGACCAATTTCTTTCCCGTCAATGCCATAGGGGTTTTAACCCTTATACGTACAGGGGGTGTTGCAACCCCCTCAGGTTTTTCAAGAATTGAAAACGAGCTTCTTAAATTAGAGTCTTGAAATGTTGTATAGCCTCTGACGCATTCATTGGGGACATCTTGCAAAAAATTTTCCTACCCTTCAAGGTCACGGAGTTATGACCTCAAGAGTGGAGGCATGTTGGGGTCATTTGGGCGCCTGTACCCATTTTCACGTGAATGCTCCAGACTCTTATCCTTCTTTTGCATGATTTGCTCATGAACTGTCCCAGGATATTTTCTTCCAGCCTTCGAGGTTCATTTTTACCAGGTTAGACCTTCTATAACTTTTTTAACATTCAATGACCTTTATTTGACCTTGCGGGACCTCAGTGATAACTCTGTGTCGAATATCGACTAAAGATGCGTGTTTGAATTCGGCATTTCTAAATGAGAATTATTTCTAAACACCGAATTATTTGACTTGCGTCCGATACGGGCTTAACCTTATTCGACCTGAGACCTTTGTACCTTGAAAGGGGGTAAGCAATAGCAATTGAAGTAGCAAACTTACTTGGAGTAAATGATGCAGAATGGTTAATGAATAGTCAATTTGAATGATATGGACACTAAACTAGTTGGTTTGCATATTACATGGACATGGCCTTTTTTCGAAATTTGACCTTATTTGATCTTGAAGGGGGGTGTAAGCAATAACAGATGATGTAGGCACTTGGCGTAACTGGCACTTGACGTAACTGATGCAAAATTTCTTATGAATAGTCAATTTGCATGAAAATGACACTGAACAAGACGTTTTTCTTCCAGAACGGACTTGACGTTTTTCAACCTTGGAACTAATTTGACCTTGAAGGGGGTGTAAGCAGTGACAGATGATTAGAAACTCGCTAAAGTGGCGTAAATGATTCAGAATGGCCTGTGAATAGTCCATTTAAATGATGTGGACTCTGAACTAGTTACTTTCACTTCTAAGGAGTGAGTGCAGTGCTCTTGAGCTCTGAACCAGTCCCATGCAATGCAATTTACCACTAAATATCACCAATGATCTGTTTTTAGTGCCTAAAACTTCTTAATTATAAAAGAGCTAAAATAATGAGTATGCTGAGAAAAATTCACAACGAGATTACCAAAGGTCAAGTTTAACCACGTTTGAAAATACCACAAGAGATTAACAAAGGCTATAAAAGCTGAACTGAGGTCATAACATGTTTTAAATTCAAGCTACGTCCGGGGGAACGCGACACAAAGCCTCAAATTCCAAAAATCTTCCTTAATCCTCGCCCCACCTAGAATAATGAAATCGATGCCCCCCTAAGGTTTTTTTCGAAACAACAGACAACAACGAGGGGCAGCACCGTGGTTGAGGGTTCTTCCTCCTATCCCATTATTTTCCCATCATCCCTGAAATTTATTACCCCGGGTCACCCTAGGTCAGGTCACCAGGCGAGGTCAACCAAGGCCACCTCACTTTAACTTTTGAGCTCTACCATAGCTAAATTTCTAAGCCGATCGATTTAAAACTTTCTACACTTAATGACCCCTCCGGAGTATACAAAATTTATCTTCGGGATTTTTTGATTTGGTGACCTGAGGTCAGGTCGCCAGGTAACCTCTTCCATAGGAAAAACATGGGGAAAGCTGTCTTATGAGCTAAAAGTCACAAAATAATCGTAGATGCTCAATTTGCTCAGACAAGCGTTCTTGGATACCCTTTCATGGATCCCAGGGGCGATATTGCCCTTTGACCTATCTGAGATCATCAGAGGTCACCAGAGGTCAAAAACAGCATTTTGACGATTTTTTTACCTAATTACGCTACAACACTGAATCAAAGGTCATCGTGTATGTCTCGTCACCAGTTTTCATTTGATATACAACACGGTCACTTTCTTACCTTTCAATATCTCAGGTCATGTTAAGTCACGAGTTACCCTCTGGAGGTCAAACCACTGGCGGGAGGCCATTATGTGCCACATAGCAGAGGAAGTCCTGGCATTTTCCTATCAAATTATTTTTGCTAGATCTCAATAGCTCTAATGGCTATGCTCAGGTTTCTTAAGGATTACATGTTTTACGGGAAATAGCCTATCGTGACATAACTTGACCTCTGGAGGTCAAAACATAGACCTGAGCGTTTAAACGTGTTAGTAAAATCTTGCTGAATTCACATGAGCTTTCTAATGCCTTTTGCAGCTTTGCGCTAACTTCCATATTTTCGGAGTTAGGGGGTCATTGATGCCCCCCAGTGGGGCGAAGGTGGCGCCGGACCCCGGTGGGGCGCGGGTTAAATGTTTCTGGAAATGACATCATAGTTCGGTGATTCAATGTGACGGGAACACGTCCATTTTCAAAAGATGTACAATGATCCAAACAACCATACATGACATTTACAACGGCGACGCCATATGACCCTGGCAGTTGGTGCGTCGATAAGCCCCAAAAATTATTTATTGACATTTACAACAGCTAAGTTCATTCTCAAAGGAACAATAATGTGAATTCAAAATAGGGGAGGGTAACCCCATATTTCTGTGCTTGTGTTAAAATGCTTCAACTCTAGGTTGACTGCTTGATTTTGATTCTTCAAATGTTTTTATTTCAAAGTTGCAAGTTAATTAGAAAATGAGTTACGATAGCATAGCTCCACAGCGACACCTAGTGTTGTATATATGAAGCTAAAAGTAGTATATGCATTTCGAAAGCCATTTTTTTCTTTATTTGATATGAAAGAATACTACCATATGTCAAAACGCTTTCAAGAGAATTTTTGAATTTCACTGTACTACGGGTCAAGGTCACCGTTATAAAACTAGGTCATAAGGTCACCAAACATTTTTTTGTTTATATTTCAAAATTGAAGATAGCCAAAATATTGTCCGTAAAATTTACATCCTAAATCTATAATTTTTTTAGAAATCATTTGAAAACTTTTGGAGCTATAGGCATTCAAAACAATGCCTGTATTATGACCTTCAGAAATTTCCGGGGGCCATTTCTCTGAAACCAATTTTTAAATAATTTTTGGGTGCCATGGGTGGATTCTACGCCCTTGTGAGTCCCCATATACCAATTTTGGAGGAAATTAAAAATAGAAGGGTTTTATGCCTTGGTCGATTTATGGTGGAATGACCCTACTAACAAACTACGACTAATGTGTGTGGAACGCGTCTTGCAATATAGCTTGGCATGTTGTGGCTCGTCTTTACGCAGGCATTGCGGCCAGGGTCGGATCCAGACCGACGGTTTGGGGGGGGCAACGGACCCAACATCGTGAAAACATGTTTTTAAAGAAAATTTGAACATAACTCTAGCAATGGTTCCGTAAGTGGAGACGACACCCTGACCCAGAATTTGGCCACTATCAGGTCTGGTCAGGATTCCTCAAGCCAGAACATGGTACACACAGAACCAAAGAAAGCTGATTAGATTGAGCATGCTTGAGGCAGAGGTGAATATGATGATCAGGGATGGGATTGAAAGAATAGAGATAAGATTCAAGCTAACTTGGACTTGTATTCACTAAGGTATATTTTGTCCTAAAATATATCTTCCTTTTTCTCCTTTTTCAAAATAAATCATTGTCTCTGGATTTAAAACAGTCATGGATCTCTTGTATAACCTGGTTCCTTTGCCTGTGTCTTTTTCTTTTTTGTGAGTTCTGTCTGTTGTGTGTGATGAACAATACCCACCCAGCCAATTCCATATCAAGTGACAGTGCTTATCCCTGCTTCTGGTTAGATCCAGGGACGGATGATGGAGATGAGGGCTGTGCCCTACTGAATGATTATAAAAATATTTCTGAAAGTTGTAAATATTATGATTCTAGATCACAGATAACCCCATCAGGGGATGTCATTAATATACTCCACATGAACATTAGATCTTTGCCCAAAAACTTCCAAAAATTAAAATGCTTCTTGAACTATTCTACTTTCAGCTATGATATAATTTGCCTATCCGAAACATGGATGGATGATCAACTCATAAATGGTTATTACTTGGCTGGCTACATACTCTTAAATAATTGTTTAGAAACTCATATTCGAGGCAAAGGTTGTGTGCTATATATTAGTGAAAAACTAAATTTCAAAGTCATAGACAAACTGTCAATAAAGACTCCTGAGATTCAATCCCTTTTTGTCGAAATTAAGTCATCTAAATCTCCTAACATTATTGTTGGCACAATGTATCGATCACCTTCTTATGATCCTAGAATATTTCTTGAATATATTGATGAAACCCTTGCAAGCATCTCCCAAAACTGCAAAATCAGTGTCATTGGAGGAGACTTCAATCTAGATCTATTACAAATAAACCATAATGACTCAGTTACCAAATTTATGGCAAGCATGTCTTCAGGTGGCTTCCTCCCTACTATTACACTGCCCACTCGGATCACTCCCAGCTCCGCAACTCTAATTGATCATTTATTTTGCAACTCTATTCATGAGGTTAAAAAGTCAGGTATAATAATTGATGATACTAGCGATCACCTTCCCGTTTTCATTTCAATCAATCATACAGCTCAACAATCCAAAGCTGAATCTTGCTAAATGATGTCTTGGAGAGCTATTTTGAGCATGATGATAAATATGTAAATGAGGAATAACAGCCTGATGCTCATATTATATAAAACTTGTTCGAAAGTTAACAGTCAATATATTTCACCCATGGGGCATGATCACGACAGCGAATGGACAGGTGGCAGAATTTTATAACATTTGAAAATTTAGAATTATGATACACACGCGTGGTTGCCTAATACACTTTCAATTCTTACTATAACTTGTACATACATTTCCATTCCGAGCTTTTATATATATATATATATATATATATATATATATATATATATATATATATATATATAAAGTAGCATTCAATTATTCTCACATTCTCCGTACATTCATTTCTAGATATAAACAGCTCACATACATTTCAACTTATAGTTACAAATTTATACAACTTGCCTATTATGATGATGACTATTGGTATTGCATGGGCTTCAGGAGGGTCCAGGAGGATGACATTATGTTTAGCTGGGGTTTATTTTTCCGAATTTCAATAGATTCGCTGATTTTAACCTCTGCAACATCTTTGCAGAGCCTAAGAATTTTAATGTTTAGTTTAGTGTGGTCTATATTAGTAATTTGAGGATGCTCGTTTTTGAAATGTTCGCCGAAGGGTGTATTTTTAGTTTTGTTTTTTGCGTCTCTGAGATGTTCCATGTATCTTTCTCTGATCATACGCTTACTTTCACCAATGTAAATTTTGGAGCAGAGTTGACAAGTAATTTCATAAACGGAGTTCCGTTGGTGGCATCCACCTTCCAGTCCCGCCATGCAGCAGAAGCAGCGTCTGTTGCCGGCGGGACATGGAGGTGGGTCTAGGGCCGATCTAGTAATTTTGTTAGCTAACGTTTTCCCGCTTAACCATGTGATCTGGAACGGTAGTTTTGAAGTTTTTACGGCATGGGATACTTTATGGGAAAGCTCATCGTCTATGAAGGGTAGCCTAATGTAAGTGCGTTCATCTGTTTTTGGACGGGTTAGCTTCGTAATGTTCTCTCGGAACAGTCTAGTTTTAGTTCGCTGGATCAAATTGTTAGGATACCCGTTCATTTTAAAGATATTTTCAATTTTGAGCAGACCACGTTTTTGAGCTTCTTTGTCTGATCCAACCCTTTTAGCTCGGAGTAGCTGGGAATACAGAATTGACTTTTTTGTTTGAATGGAATGAGCCGAATTGTAGGGGAGGATTATTGGAGCTGCCATCGGCTTGATATATAACTCCGTACAATATTTGCCATTAGGATGAATAGTGAGCGTTGTATCAAGGAATGCTAAGCTATTACTCTCCGATTGGTCCGTTCGTTCGATGGAAAATTTTAGGGATGGATGAAAGCTGTTAATGGACTGATAAAATGAATCTAGAAGCTTAGAGCCATGACACCAAATTCCAAGTATATCATCAATATATCTTATGTAGATAAGGGGTTGATGGTCGAGTGAGGCAAGGAAAAGAGATTCCACTGCGTCCATAAAAACAATGGCGATCGGTGGGGCTATTCTACTTCCCATTGCTATACCTGTCTTTTGTCGGTAGAACTGTTGGCCAAATCTGAGATAGTTGTTCTGTAAGCAATGATGCAGAAGTTTATCAATGTCATGTAGTTCTAGTCCAAAGAAGTTTATTTGGTTTTGGTGTTTTTTCATTAGGTTCATTGTTGCTGAGATCGCCTCATGAATGGGTATGTTTCCGTAAAGATTAGTTACATCGACAGTGAAAGCAATAGTGCCTTTGGGCATTCCCTGTGGAAATTTGGCTTTGATTTTCGAAAGGTAGGTGTATGTGTTTTCTATGTGCGCCGGAACAAAAACTAGCAGTTGTGATATGATCTGTTCTAGGAGCCAACTCAATTTGTCCAGCGGATCTCCGCAGGCTGATACGATGGGTCGCAGTGGTATATCTTTTTATGTGTCTTGGGTAAGCCATAAAGTTCAGCTGTGCGTGATCCTGAAGGTTTGATGGCTCGAATGATCTTATCTGGAATTTTGTCTACCATAGTATCATTAATTATGCTCCTGGTCTTGATATCTAACTTTTTAGTGGGGTTCTTTTTTACTTTCACATAATCTGTTGTTATTTGGGACGCTTTTTCTACATAGTCGCTCCTATCCATAATGACAAAGCCTTTACATTTGTCGGATCTTTTCACTATCAAATCCTGGTTTGACCGAAGCTGTTTCAATTGATTTAAGTCCTCTTGGCTGTGGTTAGGAGTTAATTTAGAACGATGGTTTTTGAACAAAGATATTATTTTCTGTTTGAGTTTACTTAGTTTTCCCTCTGTTGTCGGGTCAGAAGTTGGTGCCATCTTTGTATCTGTGTCCCCAAATCGGGGTGTGGGTATTTTACTAATGAGGGCCTGTTCGTCCTGGTTGTCATCTCTAATGGGCTGTGATACCTGGTCTAGATTCACATTGCCTTGAGATTTTTTGTCCTCAATGCAGTGCTTCCATCTAAGAGCAAAAGCACCCCTTTCAAAACCCGTTTCTGCTTGCTGAATAGTAGACTTGGTGATTTTCGTCGTCAAGGCAAAGTTAGGACCAAGGCTTAAGAGGTTAGTTAGTGTTGCAGAAATGGCTTGTTTAGATAGGTTTTGGATCCGAGGAGGTAACGAGTGCCCAGTAATACAATTACCGCAAACACAGGTATTAGCGATCTCCCATCGTTCAATACCCTCTGTCCAGGGATCTAGATCCTGTCCAGGCATTATGTCACAAGAATCACAAACACACATCATAGAATCCTGCCAGCTCTCTTCTACTAGTCCTATGCCTTCGTCTACCATCTGGTCATCCCCTACTTTGTCCTGCCCAGCAATTATATTTACGGCCTCAGATAAAGTTTCTAATCCTTCTGAATTTCCCTCATCCAAATAATCACACAGCTCACCCAGTTCAATCCCTACTGAAGAAAAATATTCGCCATCTAGCTTGTCATCGCAAGAATTACACACACAAAATATGCTATCATACCAAATCTCCTCAGTGACTCCTATTTGAGAGTCTAGCCTTAAACCATCCTTCCTTAAAATACTGTTCCCGGCACTAGTGTCTTTCTCTACTACTGTTAAGTTATTACATCCACCCAGAAAATCTTGGGCATCATACCATGTATCCATAGTAGGTGGTCGGTCTTCAGTCATCATCTGCCGTCTTCTTGGCCTCCGGATTATATCTGATGTTGAAGCCTCCTGCTCATATGGTGGTTCTGTATTCATTTCTGCTACAGTGACATCTGCTTCTGTAGTTGCTTCATCTGCGTCCGTCGTTGCACGATTCTGCTTGCGATGATGAAGGAGCGCCAACTTGTTTTCATGCGTCTTCTTGCTCTTCAGGGCTGTCTCGGCGTATACAGAGTTCCCTCTTCGGCATGTAAATCCCCACAGTGGATGCGTTCGAGCATTTTGTTTCGTTCTGACTTCTTCGCGACGAAGATATGCTTGAGTTCTGAAGGCTATTTTTATTTCTTCATTCAAGAGCTTTCTAAAGAATGTTTCTCTAATCTTCTTTTTCGCACTATTGTTACCGAAATCACCTACTTTGTCACTGATGAATTTGGGTGTTAAATTATTTTTGCGACATTTTACTAGAAAAAGATATCCGGGTGTCCACTTTCGCTTGTTTTTCGGCATTTGTTACGATTTTGATTAACTCTCCGCGGTGGCTGCGCACTGGTTCTTTGAAAATGATGTCTTGGAGAGCTATTTTGAGCATGATGATAAATATGTAAATGAGGAATAACAGCCTGATGCTCATATTATATAAAACTTGTTCGAAAGTTAACAGTCAATATATTTCACCCATGGGGCATGATCACGACAGCGAATGGACAGGTGGCAGAATTTTATAACATTTGAAAATTTAGAATTATGATACACACGCGTGGTTGCCTAATACACTTTCAATTCTTACTATAACTTGTACATACATTTCCATTCCGAGCTTTTTATATATATATATATATATATATATATATATATATATATATAAAGTAGCATTCAATTATTCTCACATTCTCCGTACATTCATTTCTAGATATAAACAGCTCACATACATTTCAACTTATAGTTACAAATTTATACAACTTGCCTATTATGATGATGACTATTGGTATTGCATGGGCTTCAGGAGGGTCCAGGAGGATGACATTATGTTTAGCTGGGGTTTATTTTTCCGAATTTCAATAGATTCGCTGATTTTAACCTCTGCAACATCTTTGCAGAGCCTAAGAATTTTAATGTTTAGTTTAGTGTGGTCTATATTAGTAATTTGAGGATGCTCGTTTTTGAAATGTTCGCCGAAGGGTGTATTTTTAGTTTTGTTTTTTGCGTCTCTGAGATGTTCCATGTATCTTTCTCTGATCATACGCTTACTTTCACCAATGTAAATTTTGGAGCAGAGTTGACAAGTAATTTCATAAACGGAGTTCCGTTGGTGGCATCCACCTTCCAGTCCCGCCATGCAGCAGAAGCAGCGTCTGTTGCCGGCGGGACATGGAGGTGGGTCTAGGGCCGATCTAGTAATTTTGTTAGCTAACGTTTTCCCGCTTAACCATGTGATCTGGAACGGTAGTTTTGAAGTTTTTACGGCATGGGATACTTTATGGGAAAGCTCATCGTCTATGAAGGGTAGCCTAATGTAAGTGCGTTCATCTGTTTTTGGACGGGTTAGCTTCGTAATGTTCTCTCGGAACAGTCTAGTTTTAGTTCGCTGGATCAAATTGTTAGGATACCCGTTCATTTTAAAGATATTTTCAATTTTGAGCAGACCACGTTTTTGAGCTTCTTTGTCTGATCCAACCCTTTTAGCTCGGAGTAGCTGGGAATACAGAATTGACTTTTTTGTTTGAATGGAATGAGCCGAATTGTAGGGGAGGATTATTGGAGCTGCCATCGGCTTGATATATAACTCCGTACAATATTTGCCATTAGGATGAATAGTGAGCGTTGTATCAAGGAATGCTAAGCTATTACTCTCCGATTGGTCCGTTCGTTCGATGGAAAATTTTAGGGATGGATGAAAGCTGTTAATGGACTGATAAAATGAATCTAGAAGCTTAGAGCCATGACACCAAATTCCAAGTATATCATCAATATATCTTATGTAGATAAGGGGTTGATGGTCGAGTGAGGCAAGGAAAAGAGATTCCACTGCGTCCATAAAAACAATGGCGATCGGTGGGGCTATTCTACTTCCCATTGCTATACCTGTCTTTTGTCGGTAGAACTGTTGGCCAAATCTGAGATAGTTGTTCTGTAAGCAATGATGCAGAAGTTTATCAATGTCATGTAGTTCTAGTCCAAAGAAGTTTATTTGGTTTTGGTGTTTTTTCATTAGGTTCATTGTTGCTGAGATCGCCTCATGAATGGGTATGTTTCCGTAAAGATTAGTTACATCGACAGTGAAAGCAATAGTGCCTTTGGGCATTCCCTGTGGAAATTTGGCTTTGATTTTCGAAAGGTAGGTGTATGTGTTTTCTATGTGCGCCGGAACAAAAACTAGCAGTTGTGATATGATCTGTTCTAGGAGCCAACTCAATTTGTCCAGCGGATCTCCGCAGGCTGATACGATGGGTCGCAGTGGTATATCTTTTTTATGTGTCTTGGGTAAGCCATAAAGTTCAGCTGTGCGTGATCCTGAAGGTTTGATGGCTCGAATGATCTTATCTGGAATTTTGTCTACCATAGTATCATTAATTATGCTCCTGGTCTTGATATCTAACTTTTTAGTGGGGTTCTTTTTTACTTTCACATAATCTGTTGTTATTTGGGACGCTTTTTCTACATAGTCGCTCCTATCCATAATGACAAAGCCTTTACATTTGTCGGATCTTTTCACTATCAAATCCTGGTTTGACCGAAGCTGTTTCAATTGATTTAAGTCCTCTTGGCTGTGGTTAGGAGTTAATTTAGAACGATGGTTTTTGAACAAAGATATTATTTTCTGTTTGAGTTTACTTAGTTTTCCCTCTGTTGTCGGGTCAGAAGTTGGTGCCATCTTTGTATCTGTGTCCCCAAATCGGGGTGTGGGTATTTTACTAATGAGGGCCTGTTCGTCCTGGTTGTCATCTCTAATGGGCTGTGATACCTGGTCTAGATTCACATTGCCTTGAGATTTTTTGTCCTCAATGCAGTGCTTCCATCTAAGAGCAAAAGCACCCCTTTCAAAACCCGTTTCTGCTTGCTGAATAGTAGACTTGGTGATTTTCGTCGTCAAGGCAAAGTTAGGACCAAGGCTTAAGAGGTTAGTTAGTGTTGCAGAAATGGCTTGTTTAGATAGGTTTTGGATCCGAGGAGGTAACGAGTGCCCAGTAATACAATTACCGCAAACACAGGTATTAGCGATCTCCCATCGTTCAATACCCTCTGTCCAGGGATCTAGATCCTGTCCAGGCATTATGTCACAAGAATCACAAACACACATCATAGAATCCTGCCAGCTCTCTTCTACTAGTCCTATGCCTTCGTCTACCATCTGGTCATCCCCTACTTTGTCCTGCCCAGCAATTATATTTACGGCCTCAGATAAAGTTTCTAATCCTTCTGAATTTCCCTCATCCAAATAATCACACAGCTCACCCAGTTCAATCCCTACTGAAGAAAAATATTCGCCATCTAGCTTGTCATCGCAAGAATTACACACACAAAATATGCTATCATACCAAATCTCCTCAGTGACTCCTATTTGAGAGTCTAGCCTTAAACCATCCTTCCTTAAAATACTGTTCCCGGCACTAGTGTCTTTCTCTACTACTGTTAAGTTATTACATCCACCCAGAAAATCTTGGGCATCATACCATGTATCCATAGTAGGTGGTCGGTCTTCAGTCATCATCTGCCGTCTTCTTGGCCTCCGGATTATATCTGATGTTGAAGCCTCCTGCTCATATGGTGGTTCTGTATTCATTTCTGCTACAGTGACATCTGCTTCTGTAGTTGCTTCATCTGCGTCCGTCGTTGCACGATTCTGCTTGCGATGATGAAGGAGCGCCAACTTGTTTTCATGCGTCTTCTTGCTCTTCAGGGCTGTCTCGGCGTATACAGAGTTCCCTCTTCGGCATGTAAATCCCCACAGTGGATGCGTTCGAGCATTTTGTTTCGTTCTGACTTCTTCGCGACGAAGATATGCTTGAGTTCTGAAGGCTATTTTTATTTCTTCATTCAAGAGCTTTCTAAAGAATGTTTCTCTAATCTTCTTTTTCGCACTATTGTTACCGAAATCACCTACTTTGTCACTGATGAATTTGGGTGTTAAATTATTTTTGCGACATTTTACTAGAAAAGATATCCGGGTGTCCACTTTCGCTTGTTTTTCGGCATTTGTTACGATTTTGATTAACTCTCCGCGGTGGCTGCGCACTGGTTCTTTGAAAATGATGTCTTGGAGAGCTATTTTGAGCATGATGATAAATATGTAAATGAGGAATAACAGCCTGATGCTCATATTATATAAAACTTGTTCGAAAGTTAACAGTCAATATATTTCACCCATGGGGCATGATCACGACAGCGAATGGACAGGTGGCAGAATTTTATAACATTTGAAAATTTAGAATTATGATACACACGCGTGGTTGCCTAATACACTTTCAATTCTTACTATAACTTGTACATACATTTCCATTCCGAGCTTTTATATTATATATATATATATATATATATATATATATATATATATAAAGTAGCATTCAATTATTCTCACATTCTCCGTACATTCATTTCTAGATATAAACAGCTCACATACATTTCAACTTATAGTTACAAATTTATACAACTTGCCTATTATGATGATGACTATTGGTATTGCATGGGCTTCAGGAGGGTCCAGGAGGATGACATTATGTTTAGCTGGGGTTTATTTTTCCGAATTTCAATAGATTCGCTGATTTTAACCTCTGCAACATCTTTGCAGAGCCTAAGAATTTTAATGTTTAGTTTAGTGTGGTCTATATTAGTAATTTGAGGATGCTCGTTTTTGAAATGTTCGCCGAAGGGTGTATTTTTAGTTTTGTTTTTTGCGTCTCTGAGATGTTCCATGTATCTTTCTCTGATCATACGCTTACTTTCACCAATGTAAATTTTGGAGCAGAGTTGACAAGTAATTTCATAAACGGAGTTCCGTTGGTGGCATCCACCTTCCAGTCCCGCCATGCAGCAGAAGCAGCGTCTGTTGCCGGCGGGACATGGAGGTGGGTCTAGGGCCGATCTAGTAATTTTGTTAGCTAACGTTTTCCCGCTTAACCATGTGATCTGGAACGGTAGTTTTGAAGTTTTTACGGCATGGGATACTTTATGGGAAAGCTCATCGTCTATGAAGGGTAGCCTAATGTAAGTGCGTTCATCTGTTTTTGGACGGGTTAGCTTCGTAATGTTCTCTCGGAACAGTCTAGTTTTAGTTCGCTGGATCAAATTGTTAGGATACCCGTTCATTTTAAAGATATTTTCAATTTTGAGCAGACCACGTTTTTGAGCTTCTTTGTCTGATCCAACCCTTTTAGCTCGGAGTAGCTGGGAATACAGAATTGACTTTTTTGTTTGAATGGAATGAGCCGAATTGTAGGGGAGGATTATTGGAGCTGCCATCGGCTTGATATATAACTCCGTACAATATTTGCCATTAGGATGAATAGTGAGCGTTGTATCAAGGAATGCTAAGCTATTACTCTCCGATTGGTCCGTTCGTTCGATGGAAAATTTTAGGGATGGATGAAAGCTGTTAATGGACTGATAAAATGAATCTAGAAGCTTAGAGCCATGACACCAAATTCCAAGTATATCATCAATATATCTTATGTAGATAAGGGGTTGATGGTCGAGTGAGGCAAGGAAAAGAGATTCCACTGCGTCCATAAAAACAATGGCGATCGGTGGGGCTATTCTACTTCCCATTGCTATACCTGTCTTTTGTCGGTAGAACTGTTGGCCAAATCTGAGATAGTTGTTCTGTAAGCAATGATGCAGAAGTTTATCAATGTCATGTAGTTCTAGTCCAAAGAAGTTTATTTGGTTTTGGTGTTTTTTCATTAGGTTCATTGTTGCTGAGATCGCCTCATGAATGGGTATGTTTCCGTAAAGATTAGTTACATCGACAGTGAAAGCAATAGTGCCTTTGGGCATTCCCTGTGGAAATTTGGCTTTGATTTTCGAAAGGTAGGTGTATGTGTTTTCTATGTGCGCCGGAACAAAAACTAGCAGTTGTGATATGATCTGTTCTAGGAGCCAACTCAATTTGTCCAGCGGATCTCCGCAGGCTGATACGATGGGTCGCAGTGGTATATCTTTTTTATGTGTCTTGGGTAAGCCATAAAGTTCAGCTGTGCGTGATCCTGAAGGTTTGATGGCTCGAATGATCTTATCTGGAATTTTGTCTACCATAGTATCATTAATTATGCTCCTGGTCTTGATATCTAACTTTTTAGTGGGGTTCTTTTTTACTTTCACATAATCTGTTGTTATTTGGGACGCTTTTTCTACATAGTCGCTCCTATCCATAATGACAAAGCCTTTACATTTGTCGGATCTTTTCACTATCAAATCCTGGTTTGACCGAAGCTGTTTCAATTGATTTAAGTCCTCTTGGCTGTGGTTAGGAGTTAATTTAGAACGATGGTTTTTGAACAAAGATATTATTTTCTGTTTGAGTTTACTTAGTTTTCCCTCTGTTGTCGGGTCAGAAGTTGGTGCCATCTTTGTATCTGTGTCCCCAAATCGGGGTGTGGGTATTTTACTAATGAGGGCCTGTTCGTCCTGGTTGTCATCTCTAATGGGCTGTGATACCTGGTCTAGATTCACATTGCCTTGAGATTTTTGTCCTCAATGCAGTGCTTCCATCTAAGAGCAAAAGCACCCCTTTCAAAACCCGTTTCTGCTTGCTGAATAGTAGACTTGGTGATTTTCGTCGTCAAGGCAAAGTTAGGACCAAGGCTTAAGAGGTTAGTTAGTGTTGCAGAAATGGCTTGTTTAGATAGGTTTTGGATCCGAGGAGGTAACGAGTGCCCAGTAATACAATTACCGCAAACACAGGTATTAGCGATCTCCCATCGTTCAATACCCTCTGTCCAGGGATCTAGATCCTGTCCAGGCATTATGTCACAAGAATCACAAACACACATCATAGAATCCTGCCAGCTCTCTTCTACTAGTCCTATGCCTTCGTCTACCATCTGGTCATCCCCTACTTTGTCCTGCCCAGCAATTATATTTACGGCCTCAGATAAAGTTTCTAATCCTTCTGAATTTCCCTCATCCAAATAATCACACAGCTCACCCAGTTCAATCCCTACTGAAGAAAAATATTCGCCATCTAGCTTGTCATCGCAAGAATTACACACACAAAATATGCTATCATACCAAATCTCCTCAGTGACTCCTATTTGAGAGTCTAGCCTTAAACCATCCTTCCTTAAAATACTGTTCCCGGCACTAGTGTCTTTCTCTACTACTGTTAAGTTATTACATCCACCCAGAAAATCTTGGGCATCATACCATGTATCCATAGTAGGTGGTCGGTCTTCAGTCATCATCTGCCGTCTTCTTGGCCTCCGGATTATATCTGATGTTGAAGCCTCCTGCTCATATGGTGGTTCTGTATTCATTTCTGCTACAGTGACATCTGCTTCTGTAGTTGCTTCATCTGCGTCCGTCGTTGCACGATTCTGCTTGCGATGATGAAGGAGCGCCAACTTGTTTTCATGCGTCTTCTTGCTCTTCAGGGCTGTCTCGGCGTATACAGAGTTCCCTCTTCGGCATGTAAATCCCCACAGTGGATGCGTTCGAGCATTTTGTTTCGTTCTGACTTCTTCGCGACGAAGATATGCTTGAGTTCTGAAGGCTATTTTTATTTCTTCATTCAAGAGCTTTCTAAAGAATGTTTCTCTAATCTTCTTTTTCGCACTATTGTTACCGAAATCACCTACTTTGTCACTGATGAATTTGGGTGTTAAATTATTTTTGCGACATTTTACTAGAAAAGATATCCGGGTGTCCACTTTCGCTTGTTTTTCGGCATTTGTTACGATTTTGATTAACTCTCCGCGGTGGCTGCGCACTGGTTCTTTGAAAATGATGTCTTTGGAGAGCTATTTTGAGCATGATGATAAATATGTAAATGAGGAATAACAGCCTGATGCTCATATTATATAAAACTTGTTCGAAAGTTAACAGTCAATATATTTCACCCATGGGGCATGATCACGACAGCGAATGGACAGGTGGCAGAATTTTATAACATTTGAAAATTTAGAATTATGATACACACGCGTGGTTGCCTAATACACTTTCAATTCTTACTATAACTTGTACATACATTTCCATTCCGAGCTTTATATATATATATATATATATATATATATATATATATATATATATATAAAGTAGCATTCAATTATTCTCACATTCTCCGTACATTCATTTCTAGATATAAACAGCTCACATACATTTCAACTTATAGTTACAAATTTATACAACTTGCCTATTATGATGATGACTATTGGTATTGCATGGGCTTCAGGAGGGTCCAGGAGGATGACATTATGTTTAGCTGGGGTTTATTTTTCCGAATTTCAATAGATTCGCTGATTTTAACCTCTGCAACATCTTTGCAGAGCCTAAGAATTTTAATGTTTAGTTTAGTGTGGTCTATATTAGTAATTTGAGGATGCTCGTTTTTGAAATGTTCGCCGAAGGGTGTATTTTTAGTTTTGTTTTTTGCGTCTCTGAGATGTTCCATGTATCTTTCTCTGATCATACGCTTACTTTCACCAATGTAAATTTTGGAGCAGAGTTGACAAGTAATTTCATAAACGGAGTTCCGTTGGTGGCATCCACCTTCCAGTCCCGCCATGCAGCAGAAGCAGCGTCTGTTGCCGGCGGGACATGGAGGTGGGTCTAGGGCCGATCTAGTAATTTTGTTAGCTAACGTTTTCCCGCTTAACCATGTGATCTGGAACGGTAGTTTTGAAGTTTTTACGGCATGGGATACTTTATGGGAAAGCTCATCGTCTATGAAGGGTAGCCTAATGTAAGTGCGTTCATCTGTTTTTTGGACGGGTTAGCTTCGTAATGTTCTCTCGGAACAGTCTAGTTTTAGTTCGCTGGATCAAATTGTTAGGATACCCGTTCATTTTAAAGATATTTTCAATTTTGAGCAGACCACGTTTTTGAGCTTCTTTGTCTGATCCAACCCTTTTAGCTCGGAGTAGCTGGGAATACAGAATTGACTTTTTTGTTTGAATGGAATGAGCCGAATTGTAGGGGAGGATTATTGGAGCTGCCATCGGCTTGATATATAACTCCGTACAATATTTGCCATTAGGATGAATAGTGAGCGTTGTATCAAGGAATGCTAAGCTATTACTCTCCGATTGGTCCGTTCGTTCGATGGAAAATTTTAGGGATGGATGAAAGCTGTTAATGGACTGATAAAATGAATCTAGAAGCTTAGAGCCATGACACCAAATTCCAAGTATATCATCAATATATCTTATGTAGATAAGGGGTTGATGGTCGAGTGAGGCAAGGAAAAGAGATTCCACTGCGTCCATAAAAACAATGGCGATCGGTGGGGCTATTCTACTTCCCATTGCTATACCTGTCTTTTGTCGGTAGAACTGTTGGCCAAATCTGAGATAGTTGTTCTGTAAGCAATGATGCAGAAGTTTATCAATGTCATGTAGTTCTAGTCCAAAGAAGTTTATTTGGTTTTGGTGTTTTTTCATTAGGTTCATTGTTGCTGAGATCGCCTCATGAATGGGTATGTTTCCGTAAAGATTAGTTACATCGACAGTGAAAGCAATAGTGCCTTTGGGCATTCCCTGTGGAAATTTGGCTTTGATTTTCGAAAGGTAGGTGTATGTGTTTTCTATGTGCGCCGGAACAAAAACTAGCAGTTGTGATATGATCTGTTCTAGGAGCCAACTCAATTTGTCCAGCGGATCTCCGCAGGCTGATACGATGGGTCGCAGTGGTATATCTTTTTTATGTGTCTTGGGTAAGCCATAAAGTTCAGCTGTGCGTGATCCTGAAGGTTTGATGGCTCGAATGATCTTATCTGGAATTTTGTCTACCATAGTATCATTAATTATGCTCCTGGTCTTGATTATCCGGAGGCCAAGAAGACGGCAGATGATGACTGAAGACCGACCACCTACTATGGATACATGGTATGATGCCCAAGATTTTCTGGGTGGATGTAATAACTTAACAGTAGTAGAGAAAGACACTAGTGCCGGGAACAGTATTTTAAGGAAGGATGGTTTAAGGCTAGACTCTCAAATAGGAGTCACTGAGGAGATTTGGTATGATAGCATATTTTGTGTGTGTAATTCTTGCGATGACAAGCTAGATGGCGAATATTTTTCTTCAGTAGGGATTGAACTGGGTGAGCTGTGTGATTATTTGGATGAGGGAAATTCAGAAGGATTAGAAACTTTATCTGAGGCCGTAAATATAATTGCTGGGCAGGACAAAGTAGGGGATGACCAGATGGTAGACGAAGGCATAGGACTAGTAGAAGAGAGCTGGCAGGATTCTATGATGTGTGTTTGTGATTCTTGTGACATAATGCCTGGACAGGATCTAGATCCCTGGACAGAGGGTATTGAACGATGGGAGATCGCTAATACCTGTGTTTGCGGTAATTGTATTACTGGGCACTCGTTACCTCCTCGGATCCAAAACCTATCTAAACAAGCCATTTCTGCAACACTAACTAACCTCTTAAGCCTTGGTCCTAACTTTGCCTTGACGACGAAAATCACCAAGTCTACTATTCAGCAAGCAGAAACGGGTTTTGAAAGGGGTGCTTTTGCTCTTAGATGGAAGCACTGCATTGAGGACAAAAAATCTCAAGGCAATGTGAATCTAGACCAGGTATCACAGCCCATTAGAGATGACAACCAGGACGAACAGGCCCTCATTAGTAAAATACCCACACCCCGATTTGGGGACACAGATACAAAGATGGCACCAACTTCTGACCCGACAACAGAGGGAAAACTAAGTAAACTCAAACAGAAAATAATATCTTTGTTCAAAAACCATCGTTCTAAATTAACTCCTAACCACAGCCAAGAGGACTTAAATCAATTGAAACAGCTTCGGTCAAACCAGGATTTGATAGTGAAAAGATCCGACAAATGTAAAGGCTTTGTCATTATGGATAGGAGCGAC
Organism: Lepas anatifera; assembly: GCA_034440635.1. Lineage (NCBI taxonomy): Eukaryota > Metazoa > Arthropoda > Thecostraca > Lepadidae > Lepas > Lepas anatifera. Next base: position 984,076 of record JAOTON010001253.1, read on the forward strand.
TATGTAGAAAAAGCGTCCCAAATAACAACAGATTATGTGAAAGTAAAAAAGAACCCCACTAAAAAGTTAGATATCAAGACCAGGAGCATAATTAATGATACTATGGTAGACAAAATTCCAGATAAGATCATTCGAGCCATCAAACCTTCAGGATCACGCACAGCTGAACTTTATGGCTTACCCAAGACACATAAAAAGATATACCACTGCGACCCATCGTATCAGCCTGCGGAGATCCGCTGGACAAATTGAGTTGGCTCCTAGAACAGATCATATCACAACTGCTAGTTTTTGTTCCGGCGCACATAGAAAACACATACACCTACCTTTCGAAAATCAAAGCCAAATTTCCACAGGGAATGCCCAAAGGCACTATTGCTTTCACTGTCGATGTAACTAATCTTTACGGAAACATACCCATTCATGAGGCGATCTCAGCAACAATGAACCTAATGAAAAAACACCAAAACCAAATAAACTTCTTTGGACTAGAACTACATGACATTGATAAACTTCTGCATCATTGCTTACAGAACAACTATCTCAGATTTGGCCAACAGTTCTACCGACAAAAGACAGGTATAGCAATGGGAAGTAGAATAGCCCCACCGATCGCCATTGTTTTTATGGACGCAGTGGAATCTCTTTTCCTTGCCTCACTCGACCATCAACCCCTTATCTACATAAGATATATTGATGATATACTTGGAATTTGGTGTCATGGCTCTAAGCTTCTAGATTCATTTTATCAGTCCATTAACAGCTTTCATCCATCCCTAAAATTTTCCATCGAACGAACGGACCAATCGGAGAGTAATAGCTTAGCATTCCTTGATACAACGCTCACTATTCATCCTAATGGCAAATATTGTACGGAGTTATATATCAAGCCGATGGCAGCTCCAATAATCCTCCCCTACAATTCGGCTCATTCCATTCAAACAAAAAAGTCAATTCTGTATTCCCAGCTACTCCGAGCTAAAAGGGTTGGATCAGACAAAGAAGCTCAAAAACGTGGTCTGCTCAAAATTGAAAATATCTTTAAAATGAACGGGTATCCTAACAATTTGATCCAGCGAACTAAAACTAGACTGTTCCGAGAGAACATTACGAAGCTAACCCGTCCAAAAACAGATGAACGCACTTACATTAGGCTACCCTTCATAGACGATGAGCTTTCCCATAAAGTATCCCATGCCGTAAAAACTTCAAAACTACCGTTCCAGATCACATGGTTAAGCGGGAAAACGTTAGCTAACAAAATTACTAGATCGGCCCTAGACCCACCTCCATGTCCCGCCGGCAACAGACGCTGCTTCTGCTGCATGGCGGGACTGGAAGGTGGATGCCACCAACGGAACTCCGTTTATGAAATTACTTGTCAACTCTGCTCCAAAATTTACATTGGTGAAAGTAAGCGTATGATCAGAGAAAGATACATGGAACATCTCAGAGACGCAAAAAACAAAACTAAAAATACACCCTTCGGCGAACATTTCAAAAACGAGCATCCTCAAATTACTAATATAGACCACACTAAACTAAACATTAAAATTCTTAGGCTCTGCAAAGATGTTGCAGAGGTTAAAATCAGCGAATCTATTGAAATTCGGAAAAATAAACCCCAGCTAAACATAATGTCATCCTCCTGGACCCTCCTGAAGCCCATGCAATACCAATAGTCATCATCATAATAGGCAAGTTGTATAAATTTGTAACTATAAGTTGAAATGTATGTGAGCTGTTTATATCTAGAAATGAATGTACGGAGAATGTGAGAATAATTGAATGCTACTTTATATATATATATATATATATATATATATATATATATATATATATAAAAGCTCGGAATGGAAATGTATGTACAAGTTATAGTAAGAATTGAAAGTGTATTAGGCAACCACGCGTGTGTATCATAATTCTAAATTTTCAAATGTTATAAAATTCTGCCACCTGTCCATTCGCTGTCGTGATCATGCCCCATGGGTGAAATATATTGACTGTTAACTTTCGAACAAGTTTTATATAATATGAGCATCAGGCTGTTATTCCTCATTTACATATCTGAATCTTGCTACCCATACTTCAACATGGCTCTTGCTAATGTGCTAGGACAAACTATTAAAAGTAAACTTGATGCTCTTCCTTTGACAGATGATCCTCATTATTATTGTGATTCACTCATAGGTACAATCCAGAGGGAAATGAATAAAATGACCAGTTTAAGAAGAAGTAGCAAAACTGATCCAGTTCAACCATGGGTTACCACAGCTTTAGTTCAATGTATCAAAAAAAAAATAGATTGCAAAGGAAATTCTTAAAAAATCGTTCGCCTGCTAATAGAGTAGAGTACACAATTTACAGAAACCGTCTTAACTCTATTCTAAAACATGCCCAAAAGATATACTATAGAAAGCTTATTGAAGAACATAAAAATAATTCTAAGAAACTTTGGCAAACCTTAAATGACATAATCTGCAGAAGGAAAAGGACTAATGTGCCTCTCCCTAAAACATTTGAATACAATAACCAGGAGCTAAATGATTCATCACAAATAGCCGAAAAATTCAATGAATATTTTGCTACAATTGGAAGTAAGCTTGAACATGATCTCCCAAAAACCGCAATAGACCCTTTACAATACCTTAATGACTATGAACCTGAAAATGAAATGGAACTTCTAAGGGTGACACCAGGGGCGCAACTTTATGTTTTCGATTGGGGGCACCCGGCTCGAAAGGGGGCCCGTACATGATGGGGGCCCGTACATGATGGGGGGCCCGTACATGATGGGGGCCCGTATTTTTTAATGAAAATGTGACCGAAAAAACGTATGTTCGACCGTTTGTTGTCGAAAACTGACTGCAAAGGTTAAATAACAATTTTTAGCGCGCTATTCGTCACTGTTCCTGATTTACCCTATTTAGCCTAAAAAGTAGACAGAAGACCCAATCTTTTGAACGAGCTGCCAAACTATGTAAGGATATTGGACAAGTAGGTGTCTACTTACCGTCTTCGTCGTCCACGCGGATGCTCTCCTCCGGAGGTACAACGGGATCAGCCCCGGACGACGCAGGAGGGATGGATGCTGGAGGGTCTTTTAGCAAACGGGATCCAGCTGGTGGCCTGGCCGAGGAAGGCAATGATCAGGAAAAGAAGGATTGGAATTACAACCTTACTTTACCGTTTTGCTGGAAACTATACACATTGCACTTTTCCGAGTTAGTTTTAAATTGGGGTTTTAATTTTTGCGGTCGATAAATGAACGTAGCTTGCAAAGTACCAAAAATAGTAGTGATATGAACTACTTTAAGTGGACGCGTACGTTGCTAGAGATTACATGCAAATATGTTCGGGGTCATTTTGTAACAGTTTGCAAAATAAGCAAGACGATTCTAGATTCATAGGTTACCTGAAAAAAGAACAAAGTTTGGGTAGTTTTGCCAGAGCAGCCCCTCGGTATTGAATGTTTTTTGTTTTACGCTTTTGTGCACCCGACTTATGTTTATACTGTCCAACCATTTTAACATTAACACCTGGAACAAAATCGCATTATCGCGAATAATTTGATACAAATGAAAGGTAGAGATCGAAGTACGAAATTCCTTTATCTATTTATTTATTTATTTATTGGACATTGTAAGACGTTTCCATACACCGCATGGCTATTCTACGCCTCGAGTCGTAAAGGGTAAAATAAAATGGATGAGGGATGTAAAACAATCGCGCATGTCAAACATTCACGCATACACACATGTCGAAATGGTTGATAGGAAAATGATGCTAAAATATCTTAAACATTAATATAAAATACCGATAAGACAATACAAAGTGGTCACTGGAAGCAAACCCTAAACTTCACCTTGTTCCACGATTCTGTCGCCGCGTCTCAATCAGGCCCGCTCTGTCGCCCGCTCTGGGCCCGGTCGGAATTGCTGGCTGGGCAGCGGGCCCGGGCAGACCACACGGGGCCTGGACAGATGAAAGGACCCGGGCAGACCACAGGGACCCGAGCAGAACACAGGGGCCGGGCTAACCACAGAGGGGCCCCAGTCTGGAAAGTATGGCAGCAGACCCGACGAGTCCGCACCAGTCTTGTAGATTTTTCGCACCACCAGCAGCCTAAAATTCACACCAAGCATTGGTGAGAAATTTCACTGACCCGCAAATTTCGATGTTTTTACCACTTTTTCCCTTCTCAGACCTCTGTGGGTGTTTGATTTGAGCTCCCTCGCACCATACAGCAAAAGTGGGCATTTGTTTGCTCCAAAGTTCGAACCACCTGAAAGGTGTCCGCACCACAAGATCTCGCCAAAAGTGTCATACTTTGCAGACTGGGAGGGGCCCGGGCAAACCACAGAGGGCCCGTGCAGACAAAAGGGGCCCGAACGGACAAAAGGGGGTCCGCAGAGGCCACACAGAGGCCCGGACAGACCAAAAGGGTTCCGGGAAAACCACAGGAGGCCCGGGCAGACCATAAGGGGCTCGATCAGAACAAAATGGGCACTAGCAGACAAGGAGTCCGTGCAGACCAAATGGGACCCGGCCAGTCTGCAAAGTATGGCAGCAGGCCAGACGAGTCGCACCACCAGCCTAAAAAATTCGCACCAATCTGCCATATACCAGGGAGAAAAACGCACACATTCCTACCCACACGATGCAATACTACCTCTCTTATTAGTTAGTTAAGGACTTTTTATAAGGCCTCCTCCTGTGTCTTCCTAACTATTCAGTCATTTTTTTCAGTGCCAACTTCCTCGCACCAGTCTTGCAAATTCGCACCAGGCTAATAAAATTCGCACCACTCGCTCCTGTCTCCAAGGGCACTCGCACCGACGAGATCTCGTCGAAAATGCCATACTTCGCACACTGTGGCCCGGGCAGACCACAGGGGCCCAGGATACCACAGGGGCCCGCATGGCAAGCATGGCAGAGGCTGGTTGCAGTTACACGAACCGCATCCATGGCAGGCCCGTCTGCATCCACAGGGTATTAACTACTGGGAGTAGGGACCCGGCTGCAGCCACCAGGGGGCGGGGCGAATGGGGTGGCCACCAGGGGGGCGAATGGGGCAGCCACCCCTTAAACCCAAGAGCCTCTGAGGACAAAATGCCGCCCCCAAACCCTCCCCTCCCCCGGGATGCGACGATTGGTCGCCCTTTGGGTGAAAAGTGCGCCCTTCGGGTGGCTAAGTGTCACCCTGTCCCCTGAGGCTTTGCCCTTCCCCCTTCCCTTACCCAAATTCTAGATACGTCACTGGCGGCCATAGGGGGAAAAATATTCTCCAAGTCTTGGTATTTAGCCATCAGGGGAGCCGGACAGGGGATCATCACTCATTAGTGATTTAGCCCGACAGGAGCTAATAGCAAACAATCACTTCACTTGCCATTCAAAACTGCGCATCGGAGCACGATTTGGATTGACACGAAAAGCCCAAACGTAAAATCCAAATCAGAGCCTAACGAAACTTTTCCAGAGTAGACACAAGCCGATTGAATCATAAGCATGCCAATTTTACTGTTCAAGGCAAACTGTGTGCAAATCATTCGCCTCGGCGAATGCGACAAGAGAGCCAGGAGCATGCCTTAGCTTCCTTCGCGCTACGCTGACAAGTCCGGGAAATTAAGAGGCTACCATTCGCCGGCGGACGCACATTATTTGACCCAGATTTGACGACAAGATATGATACACTTTTTGACAGACAAATTTAAGAGACTTAAATTTGTCTGTAATTAAAATTCCACTAGAACAAACAAAAATGGAAAACTTTATGCACATTTCTGACAAAAATGCCTAGAAATATATCAATGAAGAAAAGTAGTGCCGGCGGAGAGATGCCAAAATAACAAACATGTCAATTTATTAAAACAGTACTTATCGGAAGGGGCCCGGCTGCGTACGGTGGGGGGGCGGGGTGGTGAACTACGGGGGGTCGTAAGCAAGGCAAGGAGCCCGGCTAGAGCCAGAGGAGGCCTGGGTAGCCCAGAGGGAGCCTGAAATTATAGCACGGGTTCCCGAATACAGCGAAGTGGGAGGAGTGGAATCAGGGGCGGATTCAGGCCGATGGTGGGGGAGGGGGGCAACGGGGCCCCAAATCGTGAAAAACATAAGGTTTTTGTTTGAAGAAAATCCGTAAAAATCAGTAAAATCGGGGGGATTTGGGGAGGGCATCAAATCCCCCGATTTTACCATTACCCCCCCCTGGATCCGCTAGTGCTGTGGTTCCTTGCAGACCACAGGGACACGGACAAACCATAGGAGCCCGGGCAAATTGCAAGGGGCCGGGCAGACCGCAGGGGGCTGGGTAGACCACAGGGGGTCCGAGCAGACCACAGAAGGCCCGGGCAGACTAAAAGGAGCCCAGACCGCCCACAAGGGGCGCAGGCAGACCACAGGGGCCCGGGCGGACCACACAGGACCCAGGCACACTACAAAAAGCCCAGACCACCTACAAAGGCCCCGGGCAGACTAAAAGTGGCCAAGGCAGAATACAAGGAGCCTGGTTGCAGTCACAGAGGAACCAAAAACGTCCCGAGACTGCCAGAAATAGGGCCCCGGATGCAGTCAAAATGGGTCTGAGAATATCGTTAGGGGCCCGTTTGCGGACACAGCGATTATGGGTGGCCCTAAAGGGGACCGCACCCAAGCAAGCATGCCAGGGAGCCCGACCGCAGCCACAGCAAGCCCAGATAGACCACGGAGCCCCGCTTTCATGGCAAGGGCCCGTCCGTGACATTAGAGGACCCGCGCCTCCTGGACCACAGGGAGCCCGGTTGCAGTCACAGGTCCCGGTTGCAGTCACAGGGGGCCCGGGTGGATCACAGGCGCCCGGTTGCGGTGACAGGGGCTCGGGCGGATCACAGAGGGCCCGGTTGCAGTCACAGGGGCCCGGGTGGATAACAGGGGGCCGGGTGGATCATAGGGGGCCCGGTTGTAATTACAGGGGGCCCGGGTGGATCACATGGAGCCCGGTTGCAGTCACAGGGGGCCCGAGTGGATTACAGGGGGCCCGGTTTCAGTCACGGGGGGCCCGGGTGGTTCATAGATGGCACGCTTGCAGTCACAGGGGGCCCGGTTTGCAGTTACAGGGGCCCGGGTGGATAACAGGGGGCCGGGTGGATTCCAGGGGCCCGATTGCAGTCACAGGTGGCCCGGTTGGACCACAGGGAATCCGTTTGCAGTCACAGGGGGCCCGGGTGGATCTCGGGGGGCCCGGTTGCAGTCAAAGAGGGCCCGTGTGGATCACAAGGGGCCCAGGATGGATCACATGGGGCCCCGGGTGGATCACAGGGGGCCCCAGGTGGATTACAGGGGGCCCGATTGCAGTCACAGGGGGCCCGGGTGGATCAAAGGGGGCCCGGTTGCAGTCACAGGGGGCCCGGTTGCAGTCACATAGTGCATGGCTGCAGTCACAGGGGCCCCGAGTGGATCACAGATGGCCCGGTTGCAGTCCCAGGGGGCCCGGTTGCAGTCACAGGGGGCCGGATGGCTCACAGAGGGCCCGGTTGCAGTCACAGGGGACCCGGGTGGATCACAGATGGCCCGGGTGGATCTTAACTGGCCTGGTTGTAATCACAGGGGGTCCGGTTGCAGTCACAGGGGGCCCGGGTGGATCACAGGGGGTCCGGTCGCAGTCACAGGGGGCCTGAGTGAATCATAGGGGGCCAGGTTGCAGTCACAGGGGCCCCGGGTGGATCACAGATGGCCCAGTTGCAGTCACAGGGGGCCCGGTTGCGGGTGGATGACAGGGGGCCCGGTTTCAGTCACAGGTGGCCCGGTTGAACCACAGGGAATCCGTTTGCAGTCACAGGGGCCCGGGTGGATCTCAGGGGGCCTGGTTGCAGTCAAAGAGGGCCCATGTGGATCACAGGGGCCCAGGATGGATCACATGGGGCCCCGGGTGGATCACAGGGGCCCCAGGTGGATTACAGGGGGCCCGATTGCAGTCACAGGGGGCCCGGGTGGATCAAAGGGGGCCCGGTTGCAGTCACAGAGTGCCTGGTTGCAGTCACAGGGGCCCCAGGTGGATTACAGGGGGCCCCAGGTGGATTACAGGGGGCCCGATTGCAGTCACAGGGGGCCCGGGTGGATCAAAGGGGGCCAGGTTGCAGTCACAGAGTGCATAGGTTGCAGTCACAGGGGCCCCGGGTGGATCACAGATGGCCCAGTTGCAGTCACAGGGGGCCCGGGTGTATCACAGGGGGCCCGGTTGCAGTCACAGGGGGCCCGGTTGGATCATAGTGGGCCCGGTTGTAATTACAAGGGGCCCGGGTGGATCACATGGGGCCCGGTTGCAGTCACAGGGGGCCTGGGTGGATCATAGGGGGCCCGGTTGCAGTCCCAGGGGCCCCGGGTGGATCAAATATAGCCCATTTGCAGTCACAGGGGGCCCGGGTGGATAACAAGGGGCCCGGTTTCAGTCACAGGGGGCCCGGGTGGATCATAAATGGCCCGGTTGCAGTCACAGGGGGCCCAGGTGAATCATAGGGTGCCCGATTGTAATTAAAGGGGGCCCGGGTTGATCACAGATGGCCCGATCCCAGTCACAGGGGGTCCGGGTGGATGATAGGGGTTCCGGTTGTAATCACAGGGGGCACGGGTGTATCACAGGAGGCCCGGTTGCAGTCACAGGTGGGCCGGGTGGATCACAGATGGCCCGGTTGCAGTCACAGGGAGCCTGGGTGGATGACAGGGGGCCCTGTTGCAGTCACAGGGGCCCGGGTGGATCACAGGGGCCCGGGTGGATCACAGGGGCCCGGTTGCAGTCACAGGGGTGCGGGTGGATCAAAGAGGGGCCCGGTTGCAGTCACAGGGGTGCGGGTAGATCAAAGAGGGGCCCGGTTGCAGTCACAGGGGGCCGGATAGATCACAGGGGGCCCGGCTGCAGTCACAGGGGGCCCGGGTGGATTACAGGGGGCCCGGTTGCAGTCCACAGGGGGCCCAGGTGGATCACAGAGGGCCCGGTTGGATGACAGGAGACCCGAGACTGCCGGAATTAGGGACCCGGCTGCAGTCAAAGTGGGCCTGAAAAATATCGTTAGGGGCCGGTTGCTGACACCGAGGTTAAGGGTGGCCCACAGGGCACCTGCAAGCTTGGGAGGGAGCCTGGCCTCAGCCAAAGCTAGCCCAAGTAGACCACTGGGGCCCGGAATCGTGGCAGGGGCCCGGCTCTGTCCGCAGGGGCCCGCAACTTGGGATTGGGGGGGGCTCGTCGGGTCATTGGGGGGGGCTTCTCCGAGCATTGGGGGGCTCGAGCCCCCCAAATATATGGAAACTTGCGCCCCTGGGTGACACCTGATTATGTCATGAATATCATAACAGGAATGAAAAATACTGGGGCAGGTGTAGATAACATCAATGCTAAACTTCTTAAAAAATTGCCCCCCATATACTGACTGAAATAACATACCTCATTAATATTTGCATAGAAAAGCATACTTTCCCAGGACCTCTGAAAATTGCACAAATCAAACCTATTCACAAATCAGGGTCTCAAAGAAAGTTTAATAATTATCGTCCGATTTCAATATTACCTGTCTTTTCGAAAGTGCTAGAACGTATCATTTATGATCAACTCTTTCAATTTCTTAATGATAATAATATATTATACCAACAGCAATTCGGATTCAGAAAGGGTCACTCCACCTACATGCCGATATCAATGATTCATGAGCTTATTACTTCTTCTCTAGCAAAGAAACAAACATCAATTGGCATCTTCCTTGACTTAAAAAAAGCTTTTGATACAGTAGATCATCAGATATTGTTTAGGAAACTTAAAAAATACGGTATTGTTGGGGGGCCTCTTGAAATGTTTAAGTCGTATCTGTCTAATCGCTTTCAAATGACAAAAATTGATTCTACCAAATCAGAACCCAGAATGGTAACCATGGGCGTCCCACAGGGGTCTATTTTGGGGCCAGTTCTGTTCCTCATATACATTAATGATTTCAGTAAAAGCTCTCAAATTCCCAACTTTTACCTCTATGCGGATGATGCTGCATTGTTTGTGAATGGTTCCTCAGATGATATTGTAAACAGAATAAACATGGCAACACCTGAAATTTTCACCTGGCTCTGTGCCAATAGATTAAGCCTAAACCTAATAATAATTTTTGGGGCTTATCGACGCACCAACTGCCAGGGTCATATGGCGTCGCCAACTCTTTCCCTGTTGGAAGGGTTTCTCGGGAGCCAGCTTGCTCCTTGTTCAGGGAAGCCGCCGGGCCTTGAACCCGGGTCGGCTGCGTGGAAGCCAGCTACGCTGACCACTCCACTACCGCGCCCCCAAGCCTAAACCTAGACAAAACTTTCTATCAGGTATATTCAATATGTGACAAAAAACCGGATGTTAAAATTTACTTCAACCAGCAGGAAATTAAGAGATCTGAAGAAATAAGGTATTTAGGTATCATTATTGATGAACATCTCAAATTCAAGAAACAAATATCCAATACTTATAAAATTATCTGCAGGAACATAGGCATTATTGCTAGAGCAAAATTTATGTTAAACGAGAAGAGCATGCTCATGCTCTATAATGCTTTGATATATCCGTACCTGGGATATTGTGGATTCATTTTTGGAACAAACTATGAATGTAACATTAAACAACTAATAAACATTCAAAAAAGGATTGTTCGCATCATTGTGAAAGCTCACCACAGGGATCCATCGTCCCCTATCTTCAAAAGACTCAAGTTGTTGAAATTTACAGACCTAGTCAATCACCAAAAGCTTCTGATTATGCACAGATTCATTAATAATCAACTGCCTTCAGCGTACTCAAGCTTTTTCCAGCAAAACCAGCAGACTAGGCCTACACGAAGAGTTATTCACTTTGTTGCTCCAACTGTATACAATCTGTACCAGACATTTGTCTTCAATCATTCTTGTCCTAAAGTATGGAATCAAATTTTGGCTCCTAAAATCCCCAATATTGCAGATGTTCCAAGATCGAAAATCATGTTTAAGACAGTCATACGTCAGCTCTTTATTGATACTTATTAATCTCCATAGCCTAAGATCTACTCATAAAAACCTTCAGTTAACTTAAATTTCACTCGAAACTAGCCCAATAATACCAAAATATGTGCAGTGTCCCAGATCGGAGTTATTTTGCAATAACGTTTAAGTGTTCATTTCTGACCAACGGCCGTTTGCGCTCGTTTCCAGATATCTGTTCCCATGGGGGGGGGGTGTTCGTCAGTGTATGAACATGTCTTTGTGAATCTGCATTTGTGGATACTATGGTCTTGCATATTTATGTATATATCTTTGTGAATCTGCATTTCTAGGTCCTCTTGTGTTTATTTGGTGAAGAAAAAATGTGCATGAGTGCTAGGTGAATACGTTTGCGTTGCCTTCTCCTGCTGTCTGTCCCTATGGGGTGGTGTTGGGCGATGTGTTTACTGTGTGGGTATGTATATGTCTCTGTAGCTCTGCGTGTTGACCCTTTTGAAGGGCTCTGTCATGTTTTTCGGTGAAGAATGAGTGAATGAAGACTGAATGAATGTGTATTGAGCACTCTTCCTCTTGTCTTTGCTAAGACTTGGTTAATCTTTCCTGTCTCTTGGTGGTAGGGTGCAAAGACAAGGTAATCCCTTAACCGCTCCCTGCCCTATCCGAAATTTAAGAAAAAATTACTTTTTTTCCCATCTGTGCTCCCCAAACCCCACAAAAAAAATCGGGGGGTTTGAGGGCAATAACCCGGTTTGCCACCCCTCCCCCTCCCCTGGATCCGCCAGTAATTGTGGCAGTAAAACGGTCGGGGGGTGAGAATAACAAGTGGAAATAGACAGACTAGCGCATGGCGGGAGTAATCGGGGTGGGACAGTGCGATTCGGGTCCGGCGTGTTTCGAATGTCTCGTTATTAACGCCAGTCGTGTCACCCGAACAGAAAGTCACCCCTCAGAGCCTGAGACACGCGGCTTTCCCGAGACTCCTATTCTCAAGCCGATACGTGAACCGATCAAAGAAAATCACTGGTCTTTTTGCGCTCTTTGTTGGCCACTTCTTAGAAATACCAAAGCGTACTGGCCACAGTGACACGGCAGCCATGAGGTGTTTTACACAACCATGTAATATGAAGGGAAAAGATACGCATCGATTTCTACGGTTCACAACACTCAACATGCAATTCCTTCCGGAAAAATCCAGCAGTTCACTGGAAAGCCATGCAACGCTCGTGACATTCGCACATACAGCACTTCATATTGGCAGCGGTTTCACCCTCTTTGATAGTCTCTCCCCTACCCCGATAGTCACAACCACATACTCTTTGAAACAGCCCCACAGCCCTTCCCTAAGACCCAGTCCACAAGACAGGGGCTCCCCGTGCCAGACACAAGCCCTGTCCTGGAAGTGAGCCGGCTGACTGGTCGATCCATTTACTGGCTGATCAGGCCGACTATATCTGACGAAGAGGATGTTGGCCACCAACTGATGTTCCTCATCAAGCGGAAAACCCCTTCCCAACAGACACAATCTAAGGGTCATGGCACAACCCGGAAAATGTTTATCCATTAGCGTTGAGTCAAATGCATTCCGCATAAACTTGCATGGCGATCCCCCATCTGCTCTCAAGACACTGTACTTTGCCTTCTTCTTCTGCAACAACTCCCAACACCTCCACTCTTTATCCCAGCTGCAAGGCAGTGTCCATCCAAGTAAGGCAATTCAGCTGTTGGTAACCTTCAAATATGCGTCCTATCCCCTCAGATCCAGGTAAAACAGACGCGACATTCACCATCATCCCACGGCCCTATGTCACAAGCCAAGAAATAGGAAAGCCAGCACGAGTATCATACACCATATTCACTCCTCGTTTCAGTTGCAGTCTTACGTAAAAAGTGTCAGATAACCTTAGGAGTGCGCTGACTGCGCTTCGTCCCAATTCAATTTTCCTCGGGTTGGGCACGGCGCCTCAGGAAAGGCTTCTTGATGGAAGGTTATCATTTCCACTCCAATCAACCGTCCCAAACTTATCCCTATCCCAGTCTGTGTTTTGCCTTTGCATTACATTTATACGCTCATTTCCATTACGACTCACATCAGAGTAACTACTGAGAGATAGTGGAGATGATTCTATTACAACACAAGGTTCAAAATCCACCTGCTTTAAAGAGCCACAAAAAGGTTAACAGAAATGGAGTAGGTTCGTACGCACTTGTGCTGAAGAGGCGGTCCCCAAAAGAGGTCTCCTCCACGTAACGCTCCCGTCTGCTGCTACTGAGAGCGTCGTGGGTCCCCTACCTCGTGCGTCCTTTGGTCGGTCCTGTACGAAGTGACAGCATCAAGAACTAGTCCTGTGTGACGGGACTGTCACGTCCTGTGCACCGCTATTTCTTCGTCCTGTACACCGTTGTGTCATCGTCCTGTGTGCCGTCATGTTGTCGTCCTGTGTGCTGTTATGCCCTCATCCTGCGTGACGTTATTTCCTCGTCCTGTGCACCGCTGTGTCGTCGTCCTGTGTGCCGTCATGTCCTCGTCCTATGTGCCATTATATCCTTGTCCAGTATGACGTTTGTCGTCTCCCTGTATGCCGTTATGTCCTCGTCCTGTGTGACGTCATGCCCTCGTCCTGCGTGACGTGTCATACTCCTGTGTAAAGTTATTTCCTCGTCCTGTGTGCCATTATATCCTAGTCCAGTGTGACGTTTGTCTTCTCCCTGTGTGCCGTTATTTCCTTGTCCTGTGTACCGTTATGTCCTCGCCCTGCGTGACGTTACTTCCCCTTCCTGAGCACCGCTATGTCCTCGTCCTCTGTGCCGTTATGTCATCGTCTTGTGTGCCGTCATGTCCTCGTCCTGGGTGACGTCAGTCCTCATCCTGCGTGGCGTTATGCCCTTGTCCTGCATGACGTGTCGATATCCTATAGTGGGCCATGCACGGTATGCAAATATATTGCAGTCGTTCCTCTTAAATGTAGCTGCATCCCGTGACGGTCTGGTGCACAGTGCAGTCAGTCCTGTGTGATGTCACAACATCCTGAACTAGTCATGTGCGAGGTGACATGGCCCTGCGCCAGTCTTCCGGGGCATATCAGAGTCCGGGAACGGTCCTTGGTGATGTGGCAGTGCCCAGTGCTAGTCCTGCGCGACGCGTCAGTGTCCCGTGTGACGTGTCAGTGTCCCGTGTGACGTGTCAGTGCCCTGTGTCAGTGTCCCGTGTGACGTGTCAGTGTCCTGTGTCAGTGTCCCGTGTGACGTGTCAGTGTCCTGTGTCAGTGTCCCGTGTGACATGTCAGTGTCCCGTGTGACGCGTCAGTGTCCTGTGTCAGTGTCCCGTGTGACGTGTCAGTGTCCCGTGTGACGTGTCAGTGTCCCGTAAGACGTTTCAGTGTCCTGTGCGACGTGTCAGTGTCCCGTGTGACGTTTCAGTGTCCTGTGCGACGTGTCAGTGTCCCGTGTGACGTGTCAGTGTCCCGTGTGACGCGTCAGTGTCCTGTGTCAGTGTCCCGTGTGACGCGTCAGTGTCCTGTGTCAGAGTCCCGTGTGACGTGTCAGTGTCCCGTGTGACGTTTCAGTGTCCTGTGCGACGTGTCAGTGTTCTGTACTGGTCCTGTGTGCTGTTCCAGTCTCCCTTGGTCTGTCTTGTACGCCGCAGCAGCCTCCTGTACTTCGCCTCCGTGACCCCGCGGCGTCTCGCAGAGGCTGCCACTGCGCCGCAGCCTAGACGATAACGCAGCAGCCGCAGCACTGGCTGGGGTAGTCCGGAAAGTGCACCTTGTTCTCCTCGCCGTAGATGTAGAACGCCGCCTCGTTGCCGTCCAGTGTGTATTCGATAGTGTGCACCGGCACGATCTTGACCTTGTGGCGCTGCGGGTGAACAGAGAATTAACGGCGGAGCGACACCGGGTCGTGTTTTTGTTCTTTAGCGTGGGCGATGCCAGAAGTAGAGAACTTACGAACGAGACCGGCCACTTGTGGCACCAACACGCCTATAATAATAATTGCTGGGGTTTAACGACGCACCAACTGCCGAGGTCATACGGCGTCGCCAACTCTGGCCCGGTGACTTCGGAGATTTGGAGATGTTGTCCGCTAATTCACCAATCTCCACTAACACGTCTATCTCTAATCTAAGGCACAATTGGTTGAAATGACTTACCGGTTTACATTAAATACCTGGATCTAGATGATACCAAAGCCTATCATTTTACATTTCTGGTGATCTTTTGAGGCGGAATTGTCCATTTCTGGGGCGCTGGTGGAGCCAAGACCGGAGATTCTTCCCTTCGTTTACCTACCTGCATGATAATGCGCTCGGCAGGCCACTTGGTGCTGTGCTTGTGTATCAGCTCCTGGGATGCCTTGCTGATCTGTTCATCCAGGAAGCCCATCACGGGTGCGACTAGCGGGCGCTCGTCCTCGAAGGCCACCTGGCCACCGGCAGACTTGATGAGGTTGTCTGGAAGCGCTGTCTTCTCAACCACGAAGGTATCATCGTGCTTGTGCCTGCCGAACGTGCCGCAGTGAGTCTAGGCTCTACCCAGTGAGGAGACCCTGACTGGGGGAGAAAGCGGGTCGAGGTGGAAGGTTCAGCACACAACGAATATCATTTACAGGTTGGTTAAGACCAATTTCATCTTAATGTTGCACTGGTAGAGATTTCTCCTTCGAAAGTCAATGCAAGACCCCACCCATATGGATCGCCCAGAGTCCTCATTTGATGGCACAAGTTTCGTAGCACACTGCACCAACAGCACCACTTGGCTGCATCACCAACATCAACCCAGCTGTCCTACCCTCGTGGCAGCGCAGCGCGACAACTCACCACTTGACATCGAGCTCGACGTAGCAGCGCAGGTAGCGTTTGCCGTAGCAGTTGTTGCACTGGCGCATGCCGGAGCCGCCGCACCAGGTGCACTGGCGGGAGCCGGTGCCGTCGCACCAGGTGCAGCGCTCGTCCCCAATCCGGACCCCGGTGCCGGAGCACGAGGTACAGCTCTCCTGCAGGCACGGCGCGGCGTCACACCCACGGAGGAGGAGGAACTAACCTCACTTCTAGTGTGGTGTTGACTGGTCATCCGGTATTGGCAGGTTTATCATACTTGAGAGAGATACGGTTTGACATAGTTTACAGCCCCATCAGAACTTTTCAGAAGCTGTACACTCGATATAGAACTCGTAAACTAACAAAGACGGCTATGGACTGATTTAACCAGCACTGACAAACACATCTGGCCTCGCAGCTGACGTTTCCTAAAACTCCAATCATCATCACCACGACCATCTGATACTGGTGAAAGCTGGTGTTATGGCCTAAATGGCCAACGAGGGTGTCATTTAGGTTGCGCGAATTTGTGCACTTTTACCTTGCAGGCGCCAACTTCAAAGGCTGAGGGCTAACGTCATTATTTCAGTGTTTGAAAACCTTGATCGCAATTGCGCCGACTCATGCTACTGTGACACTGGATAAGCACACAACTGTCAAACACGAGAATAAACATGGGGTGCCTTAAATATCCTTTGACGCCGTCATAAGTTCACCACCCAGAGGATTCGGTTAAAACCTTCCCTGAAAAGGTGCCCTTGAACCAATAGCGTGTCCATAACATACTACCTACCAGTTTAAGCAGCCAAGCAAAAGCTGTTCAAATGCCTAAACTCCAGTAATTAACAACAGATTGAATTCAATTTCATTGCACGAGTTCAAAGATTGGTCTCAGTCAGTGGCGGATCCAGGGGGAGGGGCAAAAAAGGCAATTGACCCCCAAACGGAAAAGCTCGGGGCAAAACTATGTTTTTGCCCCCATCGACCTCCTTTTTCCCCGACTCCTTTTTAGCTTGTAAGCAAGATTTTGGGTGCTTCAACTCTCAACTTCAAACAGAATTAGTGAAGTTCAGTGTAAATATTGGAGCTTGGATAGGAAAAAAAGTATCTTGAGTCTATATTTTTCACCCCGTGGCGTTTTTTTTGCTTTTCGTCTCCAGTTCCCAAAATCCTACCGAAAAGGCATATTGTAACGCAATTTTTCACTGCGCGACGGTTTTTTATTTTTTTTTTGCTTTTCGACCTTGGTTTGCCCCTCCCAAACCATCCGGATAGACCCGCCACTGGTCTCAGTAGTATTTTACCTCCAGGGAGCAAAAAAGGTTCCTGAGTAAAAATAAAATCCAAGACACACAAGCGTCGATCCCGATCACTATCGATATCGGCACATGTCTGCCGGCCAGCTGCGAAGACCAGCTGGTCTGGGCTATCCAGCTGGTCCGGGCTACCCAGCTGGTCTGAGCTACCCAGCTGGTCTGAGCTACCCAGCTGGCCTGGGCTGCCCAGCTGGTCCGGGCTACCCAGCTGGCCTGGGCTACCCAGCTGGTCCGGGCTACCCAGCTGGTCTGAGCTACCCAGCTGGCCTGGGCTGCCCAGCTGGTCCGGGCTACCCAGCTGGCCTGGGCTACCCAGCTGGTCCGGGCTACCCAGCTGGTCTGAGCTACCCAGCTGGCCTGGGCTGCCCAGCTGGTCCGGGCTACCCAGCTGGTCTGGGCTGCCCAGCTGGTCCGGGCTACCCAGCTGAGTGGGCACTCACATATCCCCTGCCGTTGCAGTCCTCGCAGCGTACGTCTCCGTGTCCCTGGCAGGCGTGGCAGCGCATCGTGCTGGAGGAGTTGGGCACCTCCACCGTGGTGCTGTTGTCCTGAGGGAGGACGCACACAGTCTGATGCACTCATCCACACAGGCACAGATCGTCCACAGACAGTCTTCACCGTCGTCCAGGGGGACAACACAGGTGGTCTAACACGTTCATCCACGGAGAGGTTCTACCGTCTTGAGGGAGGACACATGATTTAACGCGCTCATCCACGGAAAGGTTCTATCGTCCTGAGGGAGGACACCAGCGGTCTAACCTCCAGGAAAGTCTTTCATCCACGGAAAGGTTCTACCGTCCTGAGAGAAGACACAGATCGTCTAGGACGCTCATTCCACAGAGAGGTTCTACCGTCCTGAGAGAAGACACAGATCGTCTAGGAGGCTCATTCCACAGAGATGTTCTACCGTCCTGAGAGAAGACACAGATCGTCTAGCACGCTCATTTCGCAGAGATGTTCTACCGTCCTGAGAGGCGCAGTCGGTCAGACAGGCGCAAACCACACAAGGAGGACAGCAAGCAATGCACACATGTCACCGAGTCTTGCTAATCAGAGTTTTAGGCACTAACCAAAGCTGAGTTCGCTTTTATTTGAAAATAAACTGGCATGAGTCGTCTTTTCCCGATTTTCAATACGAAAGGAGAGGTAGGTGGGATTGCAGTATATCCAGAGTTCAAATGTAATATTGACTTGGATTTCACGCCAGGGGACAACCGTCCCGGCAGTTGCGGTCCGACCTACTTTGAACATGGAAGGCGGTGAGACGGGCACCTCCCACGGCCCCGGCACGGGCAGACCCAGAGGCGGCGCCTCCGGCCCCAGCGAGGGCTCGTACTTCCACCTGGATTCCCGCTTCTCCGTGAACGTGTCCAGCGTGTACTGGAACACAGACCGGCGGTCAGGAGCCAGCAAACAGCTGACTCTGGGACACAGCGTCTAGGATGCTTCCCAAATGTAACAGTGAAAGGGCAGCAGTCCAGCACAGTAGATGGGGGGGGAATTAAACCAATGAAGATGTAGGAGCAGTAACGACTATCCCACAGTATCTCTTTCCCACGTCCCACGATAGGCCCTTGAGGTGCTACAGGGTCTGGGGATGCTGGGGAGCTTAATGCAAAAACACTGGATCAGCTGAAATTGGGTTTATGACCACTCAAAATACTAGGCCGTCATTTAACCCAATAGAGCTCCAACTAGGCGAAGTGAACATTATGAGCCGGACGATTGGTACACTTTCCGCGGAGGAAAACCGTGTCGAAAGTCGAGAGTCCGGCGAATGTGATCCTGTCACCAAGATGGGCTCTTTGGTGTGGCTGTGAATGATGGTTGCGTAGCGGTTAGGACCTTTTCGTGGGCGATGAAGATACTTTTTGTACTAAGTCCAATTTATTTTCCCACGTTTAGCCTGGCGTTGTGAACAGGCCGTAACTCAGCAGCAGTTCCAACACTCTGCACTGTCAGCAGCCTCCTCGTCACCACTGGTCACATGTCACGGAGCTGACTGGCAGAACTTCCCCGTCGCAATGGCGAATGCGAAACACGACTGTCTACTCAGCGCTGAAGGCGGCTGTTTATATACGGTTTGATACCGGATGCTGACGAGTTGACTGAGAACATTTCATCATCCAGAAATGAGGGCAACTGTGGATTTCCGAGAATACTGGGTACCAGAGTACGCCAGGTGTCTGCGAACTGGGGTGTGATGGGGTCCAATCTTAATGCAATATCCTGTCGGCACTTCAGATCTGCATAGCACTAATGGAAGTCCATTAGTTTTATGGGCGCTTTGAACTCAATGACTGCCATTCCCATGCCAAAGGCACGAGGATTTGGCGTCTTGGCCTTGAAGCGGTCACCTCTAAGCAGGGTTAACGCTCGGTGCGGCCACGTGGATTGGCACATGTCGGTGCAAGTTTGCGAACACGTCGGAGCAAGTACTCAAGTATGCTCTGACTGGGTGTAAAGCATTAGGTTTGACTATGGAGAGGGCTGTTTTTAAGCTTTATGAATTCAGAAATTTAGTAGTTTTAAAGGGGTGAATAAAATCTTTATTACAGATCCAGACTCCATGGATTAGCGCTGGGATGGCTTCAAGGTTCTACGGAACGTTCAACGAGAATTCATGTTCACTGCTTGGAAGATCCGTCCAGAAACATACATACAAGGCTAGGGAGGGTTGTCCGAGCACACCGTCCCGTCCCAAAAAATAATGCAAGTGGGAAAAAGATAACTAAAGCAGAGACAAAAGCCCAACTTTTAAGGCACAACGACAACTAGGGCGAACTCGCATAATTTTGAATACATTTCCAGAGACTTGTCGCTATTATAAGTCAAATTTTGATTCATCGAGTAGCTTTCCCACGTAATGGTGAGGAATGAGCAGGTTTTGTGTCTACACCGATTGGGGTCGGCTAGGTAGCGTTCGGCCTGTCTCACCAGAGATGACTCCACACATCAGGAGCATGTAGAACACGAGCATGCCCCATGATAAATGTGTAGCACTCAGTTGTGCATGGAATTAGCTATAAGTACCGCTTCATTTTTCGCTAACGCAGTGCTGCCACCTACACGGAGACGCTAACACTACGTTCTGAGCTCTGCCGACAGGTCTGGTTGTCTGGCGTCCGACGCCCGGCTGCCTATTGCGACTGCTGTTGGCGGCTGCTGGAGTTCCTTTGACCACCTGCTCCGAGCGCTGTTGCTGGTACCAGCCCTGCCTATCGCTGTTTCCACAGCTGACCTGTAAATATTATCTCTATCGGACTAGGTGGTGTTCGTTTCTAGGATTCCGGCCACCTAGTACCCCTTTTCCTCAGTCCCGCCCCGCATCTTTCTCAACTATCATTTCTCTCTTCGGCCTGAAACCCGAGCGGTGGTTAGCCTGGGTGACCTCACTTGTTGAACCTCTGGTTCTTGGGTGAGGGGCTTTGACTGGACCTATCGGTCCTTCATTGCCAAAATCCCTAAACGTACGGCCAGTAGACTGTCTTTCACCCTCGCTAATTAGCAGTGAGGTCCCACACATACCCTCCACGGGCTGCGTCTATGCAAAGGTGTCACGGCACCTGCCCATAAAACACTACCTTAAAATAACGTAGGTCCCAGTTAGGACCCTTTCGAGGCTAATAGCCACCTAGGTCCCTGATAGGTCCTGAAGAGGCCCCCTGCCTCCCCTCCGATTAGTGATAGGTCCTGAAGAGGCCCCCTGCCTCCCCTCCGCTCAGTAACCTTCTAGTGGCTGTAACAGCCCACTGTAATTAGGAAATTTCAGCCGATACTCCAGATAGGATAAAATCCCACACCACGCTGTATATAGGTTAACTTCCCATTAGTTAAAGCTCCCTGGCCTAACCTTCCAATTCACCAGCCTTACACAAGAGCCAGTCAGTTAGCGTCTCCTCAAAATTCTCTACTGCACAAGCACTCACCCTCCCTGCCTCATTCTCTGGCTCTGCCGTCATTTAAGTTAGCCGGGCCGCGTGGGGAAAACCGCCCGACGCTCTGACGTCACGCACACGCTCTGACGTCACACACACGCTCTGACGCCACAGCCTCCAGAACTTTCTCACGCTACGCAGAAAGCGCGCGCAGCCATAAAACTGAAAACTAAACTCGAGCGGTTCTGCACGGTATAACGTAAATTAATATAGCCAGCCATTCTCATGGATCGCCTTAATAATGCAAACCTGCCAAGCGAAGCTTGGCTGGTTGGTAGTTACGACTCCATCCACCAAAATCTTGCAAAGGAATCTACCTTCAGTCTGGACAAGGCCATCAGCCGAAAGGTGACAGGCAGCTATGAAATTATCCGGCACCAAAAAGATGTCCTTGTTAAAACCAGCAACGCTGCCTCAACTAAAGCCTTGCTTCAAACCACAACTTTCGGATCGAAACCGGTGAGTTTCGCCATTCATAAGTCTCTGAACTTCTACCGGGGCACAATTCGTGCGCCAGAGGCTTCCCACCTCTCTGAAGCCGAAATCGAGCGCAACTTTGATTTTGAGGGCCAAAGTGTGCTCACCATTCAAAGACTCACTCTCCCCAAGCCCACCACCGAAAAAGCCCCTCACCGTAAAGACAATCGCTTCCTCGTCACCTTCGACACAAAGTGCCGAAATGACTGTGGCCGTGTCAAACTGGGCGACTGTGTCTACCCAGTGAAGCCGTTCTACCCCAACCCCATCAGGTGTCAAATCTGTCAAAGGTACGGCCACGTTGAGTCCAGCTGTAAAAACCCCGCCCCCGCTGTGGCAAGTGCAGTGCTGCACACCGAACCAAAGACTGCACCTCCCTTAGCCTCCTGTGTGCTGCCTGTGGCGGCGCCCATGGGGCTACCGATCCTAAGTGCCCAGCCTGGCTCCGTGAAAAACATGTAAATATGGTGGCTGAAGACGAAAAGCTCCCCTTCGACCTGGCCCGCAAAAAAGTGCGTGAGAGCGAAAAACGCCACTCCCTAACCCAGGCACGTAGTGGCAAGGCCACCGCGGCAGCCCCCAGCACAGCTGGCCAGGCCACTCCTCAGCTCACCGCCTCCCAAAAGCGTCCCCTTCGCCCCCTGATGGAGCCGCTAGTCATGGTACCCCTTCGGCTGGCCATCCCCCATGTCATGCAAAACACGCACCACAGCACAAACACCTTTTGGCGCAAGTGGACTCCCAACACGGGCTGGACGGATCCCCCAGCCAACCCAGCCTGTTCCATTCCGGGTCTTCCGCCCAAAAGTACCGCCGCCCCCCGTCCCTCACATGGCACCAGGAAGACCTGGACCCCAACCGAAGGGCGGCAAAGCAGCCCTCAGCAGGTGCCTAGCTGTACCCAGTTTCCCCCGCTCCCAGCCCCCTCCCACCCAAAAGTCACCGGTGCACCCCCTCCCAGGCGCCGCCTACGGCGGGCGCCGGGACGGAAACACCAGAGTGGCAGCTCCCCCGCTTCCAGTAAGACAGCTGCCACTCAAACAGAAAAAGTCAGTGTAGCCACCCAAACCGAAACCTCTCTCACGGACAGCAGCAAAACTCCTGCCTCTCAAGCACCGACGACCCGCCATTGTGGCTCTCAAACAGATCTGGCATGTCATTACATGCAATCCGAATTTGCCAGTGATTCCGACACGTCAGGTAGCAACAGCGAACCTGATAGTGAGCTGCCCAAGACCGAGTCTTACCCAAATGCTGACAGCATCTCGGTCACAGACTCTGTAGAAAATAGTTATCTCATGTCGGCCTCCCCCACCAGTTCAGTCTCATCCAAATCCCTCAGGCCCGGCAGCCCCCCGGTGCCGAGGAAACTCCGGTACGCCCGGCACTCGTCCCCCGTTTCCACTACCAGCGACACGAGCAGCACACATTCCTATCACCTCCGCCCCCCGCCCCCCGCAAACCCCCCCAGCATCTAAGACATTAAACCACCATGGGTTCAATTCTCCAATGGAACACAAACAGTCTAATTGGGAAATTCCCCTTATTTATATCAATCTTTGCTGAGAAAAAGCCGGCAGTAGCAGCACTCCAAGAAACCCTCTTTAATGATAATGATAATAACAAATTCAAAATCTCGGGTTACTCTTGGTACCGCCATAATGTAAACGCTACTGTCCGTAAAGGAGGCACTGCCATCCTTATTGAAAATAGCATCCCTCACAGCCAAGTGCCTTTGGTTACGCCACTCGACTGTGTCGCTATTAATGTAGAAATTCAGCACGTCAAATTGACGGTGATTTCACTGTACATCTCTCCAAGCGATCTTGACCCGTCGGCTCGGGACCTCGCCCAACTTTTGGCACAAATCCCCGGCCCTTTGCTTCTACTTGGAGACTTGAACGGTCATCATCCCTCATGGGGCAGCGCCACCACCACTCGCAGAGGCGAAATCATCTATGACGCAATAGACTCTCAAAATCTAGTTATCTTAAATAACGGCGCTCCGACCCACCAAGCAATGCGCGGTGGCCATTCTGACACTGCCATTGACATCTCGTGCTGCTCTCCTAGAATTGCGTCACTGTTCACCTGGGAAGTCGAAGACAACCCAGGAATGAGCGATCACCTCCCAATAAAAATTGGTATTCCCACAGGCTCAATCGACCATGTTACTCTTTTTACACCCTCATGGAATCTAAAACGTGCCGACTGGAACAAGTTTGAGGCAGAGGTCGACCTCACACTTGTCACCGGAGGTGACCCCGACTCGGCAGACATTGACTCGGTACTAAGAGCCATCAGCTCAGCAGCACATTTAACAATACCAAAAAGTCAAGGCCCCCGACAGAAAAAAGGAGCCCCATGGTGGAATGCAGAGACGGCACACGCCAAAGCTCAAATGATTAGAGCCAGGAAAGCCTACGAGAGGAGGGCACACAGCCCTACTCGCAATGCCCTCCGGGCAGCCAAAGCCCACTTCCAAAACACGTGCAAGCGGGTCCAAAAAGATAGTTTCAACGCCTTCGTTTCTAAATTCAACCGCTTCACACCCATTTCTCAAATCTGGAAAACCATTGGAGCTTTCTCTGCGAAACGACCGCCCCGTGGACCCTTCCCTCAACTGACAATCTCCGGCCAAAACATCACGGCACCCAAGGAAGTCATGGACGCCTTTGCTGATCATTACAATGGCGTTGCAGCCAACAGTTCCTACAACCAGCGCTGAAAAGACCAGGCCGAATGGTGCAAACGCCGCACATTCTTCAATTCTAGTAATCAGGAGTACTATAACGTACCTTTTACAATGACCGAACTAAATTACTCCATTAGCAAGTGTGGAAACACTGCAGTGGGCCCGGATGAAATTCACTACTCTTTCTTCAGGCACCTCAGCCAGACAGCACTAAAATATCTTCTCTCGGCCATTAACAACATGTTTCTTAGCGACTCTTTCCCCACTATGTGGCGGGAGAGTGTCATCATTCCCATTCCAAAACCTGGCAAAGAAAAAACGGACCCTAAAGGTTATCGCCCCATTTCGCTTACTAGCTGTGCTAGCAAGCTTGTAGAGCGCATGGTCAACGTAAGACTTCACGAAATTCTCGAAAAGAAACTCGATGCTATGCAATCGGGTTTCCGGCGCGGGCGAGCCACCACTGACAATCTGATCAAACTGGTCAGTGACGTCCAAAATGGCTTTTACAAGAAGCAAGTCACAATTGCTGCATTCTTAGATATCAAGTCGGCCTTTGATCGTGTACAAAAAGACGTCCTTTTGTATAAACTTTGTAAACTGGGAGTCCATGGCCACCTTGCTAGATTCATTGACAACTTTCTTAGGGACAGAAAATTCAAAGTGCGCTGCGGCACCACCTTTTCCTATCTGACATCTCAAGACCAGGGCACACCCCAGGGTAGCGTTTTATCTCCGACCCTCTTCCTAGTCATGATCAATGACATTTTTTTCAAAAAGCTACCGCCTGGAGTTAAGTACTCCCTATTTGCAGATGATGTCGCTATTTGGAAATCCACTCCGGTCGACACCAGGCGGCGCAGTCAACCAGAATTCAAAACCGCGACTACCGAATTGCAGGGTAGTCTCGACGACATCCATGCTTGGTGCAATTCAATGGGTCTATCACTCTCGGCTGAAAAGTCATCAGTCGTAGTCTTTGCCAGGCCAGGTGTGAGACACGCTGTTCCTCAGCTCCAAATCTCAGGCAAACCCATTGAATGCGCGAAAAGCTTCAAATTCTTAGGCGTCATCCTTGATACCCGCCTTAGTTTTAACGAGCATATTACCAAAGTCGTCTCTAGCTGTCAAAAACGAGTCAATATCCTCCGCATGCCCGGCGGAACAGAGTACGGCGGGGATCGAAAGACCCTGCTCATGCTCTACAAGTCCTTGATCCGGCCCATACTCGAATATAATTCGTTCGTCTTTGACTCAACGAACAACACTAATAAGCTAAAGCTAGAGCGCATCCAAAACGCAAGTATCCGGGCAGCCACAGGCGCGCTCAGAGAATCCCCCATCACCAGCTTGTTAGTGGACAGTGGGCTGTGCCCTCTCCAAACAAGACGCCACTCCCAGCTTATCTCTTACTATATCAAGGTCCAATCTACCGAAAATCACCCGGCGAAACAATGTTTCGCCCACCCTGGACGTGTATCAAAAACTAATCGGACAACCTGGCCTCCATTTAAGAATAGAGTAGCTAAGACCCTGGAAACCCTGAACCTTGCGATTCCAGAAGCAATAGGCAAACCTCCACTCTCCCGCTTTTGGACTGGCAAACAGCCCAAAGTCGAGTTTCTTTTCACCGCACGCAAAGACAACCTCACCACAGAGGAGATCTCCCAGAAATTCTTAGAGTTCCAGTCTAACAACACTGGCAAAACCTTCATTTTCACCGACGGCTCTAAAATAGGCGAAAAAGTAGGCCTCGGCATCTGGGGGCAAAATACTTGCCTCCAAAAACGACTTCCGGACAACTGCTCAATCTTTACTGCCGAGGCTGTCGCCATTCTAGATACACTAGTCCAGATTAGAACCCTAAATATTAATTCAGCTGTCATCTGTTCAGACTCTAAATCTGTCTTGCAAGCTATCAATAACGTAGTCAACCCCAGCCATCACGTAATAGCAGACATCCAGAAGGGTATCGACGATATCCCAGATGTCTCCTTTCTTTGGATCCCAGGCCACTGCAAAATTCTCGGAAATGAAAAAGCCGACGAACAGGCCAAAAAGTCTCTTGAACTCAGAGCGGTCGCACCTCTCAAATGGTCCGGAGACGATAGCAAAGCTCTCCTCCAGAACCATATCCGGAAGTACATCCAAAATGACTGGACCACTAACCACAGCGCCCATTTATTCCATATCAAGCCTAACATCGGCTACTGGCCCAGCTCCAACCAAAACAGTCGTCGGCGTGAGGTCATCCTGACCAGACTCAGAAGCGGACACACCAAATTAAATGCCTATGGGCGTGTAGGTACCTGTGGTACCTGCTCTGCCATGGAAAATCCCTACCATATCCTCATCGACTGTCCCCAGCACGACGCCCATAGGCAGCCCATGCTAGATTATTGCCGCATCAGAAACATCCCAGTAAACCTTTCCACTCTTCTCGGCAATGATCACCCTGAGCTGCTGGACAAGCTCTTTACATTCCTGAAGGCTTCTAGGCTCGAGAGCTTTATCTGAACGTCTATGGTGGCAGGTATGGAAAATACCTGCATCCGAATAGCACCCCTCATATTAGAAATAACAATTACACTAGAAACGTCCCTCTGACAAATTTAAACAATAGGTGCTTCAAACTAGGTTTTAACTATCTGGTCCTAAGGTATGGTAGACTCAGAATAACTCCCATCATAGGAAAAAAAACAAAACAAAAAAAACAAAAACAAAACAAAACAAAACCAAAAAAGGTTCAACTAACCAACTAACCCTACCTAACCATCCGTTCATATTTGCTAACCAACTAACCCTAACTTAAGGACTACTAACTATACTAACCACATCTAAGACTAACAACTAACCAACTCACACCCCTCCCTAACACTCTATCTGTTCTATTACCCTTCTCTCTTTCTCTATGCGGCGGCTACCCAGCCAGAGAGGGTGCTGTAACCTCACCTCCTGGTTGCAGGATAAAGACCCGCGGCATCACGTCATGGTGCTTGCGGGTATTTCTAATAACCCAAAATTATTCTTTTTCAATGGAGGAACTCGAGTAACGTAAGCAAACGGTTATTCGATAACAAGGAACAAAATTCAAAAACTAATCTTTACGCTGGCAAGACTCTTCACGTACCCTTTTAAATCCTACCTGTGCCCCAGGCTCGGCATCTCTGCCGTAGCAATCCCCTTCCTTCGCAAGTGTTGCTACACTTCGCGACCCATTCCTTGAAATAAGATTCGTCCCTTTGTTCTGCGACATTAAAGTAAACACCCCTCCCGGAAAATTCTCCCCCACACTTTAGAGGCGGGCAAAGGTGCTTTGCACAGAACGCCTTATAAAAAGCCCTTAACTAACTAACTTTCGCTAACGAAGAAAATCAACACTACCAACATTGAAGTCATTGAACAAGAATCGAAGATATCATCCTTTCTGCTTACAATACATACAAGCCGGAGTCATAACAAAGCAGATGACCAAAACATTAAGCAACTTTAACCAACATGCAACATAGTTCCGCCGCGGTAGCAGCGCGTGGTCCGCGCCAGTCATGACCGTTGCCGTGGAAAGGCGGCGCCGGTGCCGCTGCCGGTTCGGAAGGGCCCTGCGGTCCGAGTGCACTGAGCGGGCGGGGCGAGCCAGCGCGCCCGACCACAGCATCGGACCCTGTCTGCAGGAGTGACACTGCTGCATCCTCTAGCCGCCGAAAAAGCAACGGACGAAAATTACGGCACACATATGGAAAAGAGAATTCCTGGGAAAATGATCAGTTGCAGCAATAGTGGATTTTGCCATAGCAGCAGACACGTCGCATTGTCCAAAACTGCCACATTTCCCTTACTTGTTTGATTATCACATACCAGACACTGGTCACAAGGCGAGATAAAAGTGGTGGTGATGTGATGCATTAGTGACGTTTGTGTTTTATGACGCTTCTGAATCCCTCAGGTATTGACACTGCTGAAACGAAGATTACCAGGGGATGAAATTCAGACTTACGATGTCACAATTCAGCGCGCCTTATTACGCCAAATGAAAGAAGATTGTTACGCACGGGTCGAAAAGAGCGTCCCGTGGCTGAATACACACAGCTCAGGGACGAGCTCTTCCTGTACGGTCGCAATGGGAAATTTGTTTGTTTCGTTGGGATGGGTGTGCAATTCTACAAAGGTGCCACATTTCCCTTTAAAGGGAATGTGGCACCTTGGTCGAATCCTGGAATTTAGTGTAATTACGCCTACTTTTAGACTAAAATAATGAAACCACTCATGATTTCTCTGAAAAACGTACAATAAGCTCAATATTTTTATTTTTAAAATGTTCCTCTAGGAAAAGAAATAAATATCTGCCTAATAAAAAAAAATAAATATCTGAACCACTACCATGCTCGAAATGCTTCAAGGGCTTCGATTGGCTGATGCTCATCGTGACGTCAGCATATGTCGTCACACCAGCAGCTCACAACAATGTCCGCCTGGCGAGGTACATGAGAGGTACATTTCGGGTAGGTTTTAGCTTTTTTCTACGGAAATATCGAGTTCCAAGACAAATGATATATAGAGTACCGGGTTTTCCGACTTGCTTTACAGCTTGGCTATCTCAGGTAAAATCACGTTATAAAGGTGCCACATTCCCTTTAAGCACTCACACCAATACTCCCTGTAATTGGGCCAGTATGCCTGTTGGGCGTCGCCGTAAAAAAACTTCCCGTGCAGCGGAGCATATGAAGCTTCCTTAGGTTCCCAAACACAGTTTTTCCCGTGAGCTGGCAGAAGAAGCTTCTATTTCATCATGTGGCGGATCGAGAGTTCCGGCACCGGCGACACCCCAGAGACGAAACTCCGACGCAAAACCTTGGTATTTTGACCTAAATTCCCAAACACGAAACACACAGGTTACACGGCCTCCCGATTGGAAACCCACACTGGGGAGGGCTATGCTGATCCGCATTATAGCCAAGTTTCATTGGTCTAGCTAAATATCTTCACGGTCAAACCAGGTCATAAAGGACGAATCTTGGCCGTGCAAGGGCCCTATTGGGAAATGCCATGATTATGCGAAAAAAGTCGGGACTAGATTGAAAACGGGTCAGGGTCATAGAGGGGAAGTCCAAAAATATTTACTGAAATTTTGGGGTTAGTCACTCAAGGTTATTGACCCATGACCTCACAATATGATATATTCCCTATAATGTACACCATGACTGATACTATAGCAACCGTTGGGCGATAAGTGAGGCCTTGACCGTGACTAATAGCTTTTGATCTTGACCTTTACATTATCTTTACTATGACGTCATAGCGTAATATACATCCCACGGGGTAACTTCATTTGACGGGACTCAAAGGGGAAAATGACCTTAAAAATGGCCCCATGACCTGTGACCTTTGAGCTTAAACTTCATGTGAAGTGACTTTGACACATGATCTCATTTATATGGCTTTATGACGTCATCACTTGGTCTCCAATGCAGGAAAGCTGTTGCAACTGCGCGGTTAAGGCGATCTCAGAATATATGCCTGACTTGAAAGCCTACAAGTGAGAAAATAATTGTTGACCAATCTTCAAAAACGTTCACGGGTCGACGCACCCTCCAATTCTTTCAAATGTAGCCAAACTGCATTTTTCGACTGCGAACGGTTCTCTGGCCACCTCAGAAAAATAGGTGGGGTGCTCCAACCCCCCCCCCCACAGTGCGCGTGTTAAAGCAAGGCAGTGGGAGCACCAGGGGATTGGTTAGCGCTAGGGGAATAGATAAGCAGGACTAGATTGACCATCTGTCTCCTAAGCCGCCGGTCCGCGGTTAAAGTCCCGGCGAGTGTTCCGACTAAGTGCAATCGGATCCAAAAATTCCTCCCCACGACGGAGCTGAGTTGGTGGCGAAGTATAGCTTCATTAGTTGTCGCGTCACTCAAGTCCAATGATGATTACCATTAGTATGGCACTGCAGCAGTGCACTCGAGCACCTGCGAGCGTCCGCCGCTGCGCTGCTAACGCTCTCCGCCGGTGGCATGCACAGCGTCCATTACTGTCAAGGCTATGCCCGGAACGAACACCCGCGCGGCGGCGGCAGAGCTGCAGCGGCACCGCCCCCCCAGCTCCCAGCGGCGGGGTCAGACCGGGGAAAGTCCAGACAACGACCTGAAGCCCAGACAACCCCACTGCGGGGTACCTGAATCATCACCCCTTTGTCGGCTCTCTTGCGTACACCTCTGTATCGTGATTGGCGCTGCCAAGTTGGCAGCAAGTCCCGAGAGAGCCCAGAACCGGCGACAGACAACGAGTTAGGAGAGCAGGGCCGAACCACGTCACAGACGACATGTAGAACATTGTCCGCTCTCGACTGATGCCCGGTATTCACCTCACCCGCGTGCACGATCAAACAGCAAAGAACGTGACGACAGCTATCGGGTTACTTCCCCACCGGTTGGTAAGAAGCATGACTTTCACATGGCCTCAGCATGACTTTCACATGAAGCCACTGCCAAGGAAAAATACTATTTGCAGCGTGAGGAGCAAAGGCGTAGCCAGGATTTCGCTCAGCGGGAGGGGGCGCCCCGAAAAGGGCCCTGTTGGGTAAAAAGGGCCCTGCTTGTTACAGAATAGAGTGCTGAAGAGGGCTTAAGAGTGCCCTGTGTGGTATGAAATTCAGGGCATTTTTTTAAGGTAACGTCAGTGGGGGGGGGCATTTCATGTGCTGGCCATTATAGTGCTTTAGGGGTTCAAAAATTTTGAGGGGTTTAACAAAAATTTAGACGCGTTATTGTTAAAAAAAATGTTTCTCAATTTTTGTGTTATTCCATGTCTAGAAATTATATATGCTGCCCAGGACTGCCAGGTTTTTTCGGCGGAAAAGGTCAAATCGAATTAGAAAAGGGCCAAAAAGGGGCAAAAGTTTATTTTTTCTAAAATAGCCAAATAAGCATCACAAAAGCCAGATTTGAGGCTAAAACGACCCCTAGCGGAAGTCATAAACCCACAGAAAAAGCGACTTGGATCAATTTTTAACACGCGCATTGACGGGGGGCAGGTAACCGCCCCCACGTTTTTTAGAAATGTTGAAAATATCGGCGCGTAGCGCCGCCGTACTTGGCATATCTTTTCCCTGATCATTTTACAACTTTTGTCAAAATTTTAAGGTTAGGTCATGTCAGGTCAGGTTACCAGTACAGGTCAAGTGACCTGATCTCAAAAAAGTTTAAGATAGCATACGTCAGAACAGGGTGAACTTATCCTATTAAAACTCATATCACATAATGGGCCCACCGAGTTCTGTAAAAGGCGTTCCGGGATTTTTTATATCGATGACCTAAGGTTAGGTACGAGCCATGACCTCTCCATTGGAAATGAATGGGAAAATAGTTTTAAGTGAACAACTTAGCAATCGTTAAAAATAGAGCGTTTATTTTGATTTCATTAGATTTGCCTTATCATTGTGGTTCTAGTGATATGCATTTTTCCTAATTCGACCTTGACTTAACCTCAGGTCAGGTCAAATCCTTGTTTTGACATACCTAGGCCATATTATATATCATTCGATTCCACTTGCTGCGAGGTTTCATATAGTTCAAAATGTTTTGCTCCATCATTACTTGTTCAGATGTAATGACCGAAAACCTTCATTTCCATGTTATCCCTATGATGGCATGTTTTGACGTCTGGTGACCATAAATGTGACCTGACAAAAATGGTTCACATATTTTCGATAGAGAAGTATATGGGCTACCCAACGCCGTTTATCGTTTTTCCCTATCTAGCGTGGTTCTCGAGATCTTAGGGGGGGCGGTTACACCCCCGTCGAAGTGAAGGTTGCTGAGACCTCCGTCAATGCGCGTGTTAAAACTAATTATTGACAGTTTGATATCGACTTGACGCAATATTTTTAGCACACTACCCATCTAATAGGAAGCTAGGGGTGCCACTCCAACCCCGCGTGGCCATCGAATGATTATATCCACATACCAGAAGATTTTTAGCATCATTAATCACTCCCCCTCCCTCTCAATTTTTTACTAACAATTTCCTGATATCAGTCAAAATGGGAGTAAACCGGAAATTTGTATAGCCAGCCGCTGCGGAAGGCAACAAGGAGCCCAAATTCGAAAAGTGTTTGGTACTAACGTAGAAAGTTTTCTGTCAGCATCAACTTGAAGTTTGGCTGGCCCACTCACTTTTTTGTCCGTGGCGACCCTTATTTATGCACCACAATAATAAATAACTTCATACCACCGCACCAGCAACCAGCCTTACGCACTTTGACTACACCGTGTCCCGTCTAATCCACGAACGAGCTCTTAGCGCTGACAACTGACTGCGTGTGAAATGAGAGCATCATGCAATGTCACGGTACTGGCTCGGATGTGGGCTTCCGGTCGGATAGAACAGGATGTTTGATTGGTTGTAGGCCAGCGCTCATCTCTAGTGTTGTTATTAGTTGATGCTGAGGCTGCTTTGCCGGGATTTCCTGTAACTACGCGCTTTGTTTCGTCTTTGCAGGATGAAGTATACAGCCACAGGTGAACACAATTTTTGAGATTACCTATTCGGGACCAGAAATAGAACAAAGTTAAAATCATAGAGTAGTAGTATGACTTATTTTCGTTAGGCGAGTCTGCATTTGGTCAATTTTAAGTCATCTGTCTATTTCACTGGGGGGGGCAATTTCCGGGCACTGGGGGGCATTTCGGCCGACTGGGGGCAAATGCCCCCCAGTTAACATGTTAAAAAATGGCCTGATGAAATTTCAAATTTGGCCACAGAGCATAGTGGGGGCGAGCCGCGATTCGCACGGCCCATGTCCTCAGGGCGGGGGGGGCGGCTGTCCCTGCATTCTCTGCATTTCTGGAAACATTTCCAAGGGAGCCAAGTGATCACCGAAGCCGCACCAACCCCACCGTCTGCAGTCCTTCCATCCTTCCAAATACCCCCGTCTACGACAAAACTTCCGTTCACCCCGGCCTTGAAGTTGGACTGCACAACTGTGTTGATTTTGTATGTGCTTTTGAACTTGATTCGCCCTTCTCTGCGCTAGTGCCTTATGAATGGCAGTTCAAGGTTTCATAAGCGTTGCCACCGAAAACAAATCAAGGGGGCTATTCAATCTTACACCTCCTGCTCACAAGAAACTTTTCTCCCTTAAACCCCCAAAATTCCCAGATTCCCTTTCCCATATATTGGTTACAGCCATTTTTTTACTATGCATACATTCATTTTTCTGATATGGCTATAATTGATAAAATTTGGATGAAGAGTGCGAGAGTGGAGGGGAGAAGTACTGTGCCGAATTTTCACACGCGTATGCAACGTTTCATTCTTCAGACAATAGGAGCTAAAGTCACGGCCAGAAAAAAGTACAACGAAATGCCACACACTTCAGATCATATCAGTTAACGTTTGTTTTCTAGCGGGAAGCAGCACTGACTGCACCGGAGGCAAGTCTCTAAAAGCCTCGATATTCAACGTTTGGAGATGTCTCGCCCGGGCCCTGTTCCGTATGTCAGTAGTTTTATCAGCACGGCCTCTTGCATCCACCTCCAGACGACCAACACCACAGCACAACACCAGCGCACCAGGCGTCTCCGGTATATGCTTACCCCACGGAAGAAAGGTAGGGGTAATTGTACTCCTCGGCAAAACGGTGGGCTGCAGCTACCGGACTGTTCCCATTTTTCCCGCAGCACATCAGGCCCTCAGAACGTAAACCCCCGAGAGAGGCTACCGCCCTGTCACGTAGGCAAAATACTGCCCACTGATTGGTGCTGACAGATGGAACAGAGCAAAAATAGTGCAGAGGAAATATGTCTTGAGAAGCTAGTGTGCTTCCAAATCGTAAAACCTTAACGTCTCTCTTCGTGCGGACTATCATTTAAAATGCAAGCCACCGACATATTTTCCGGCACGGAACATTTTTTTCGAGAACATCCAAAAAAATTTTTGAATTGAAACAAGTTACAAGCTGTTGAGGCTCGCCCCTGGGTGACGTCACACGACGTGGTCGGGATACGGAGCCATTATTTCCACGTTGCTTTTCATTTCCTACCCTATGTATGAACAAGCCGGCGCGTTGGACTCCGTTATCGTGGTACGCACATCGCCAGGCTGCGTAAATGCGATAAGGAGTTCCACTCAATTTCGCGAGGGTACGATTACAAGACCAAATAGAGACATTCCATTGGCTACTCAGACGCACTGTATTTACGAGAAGGCAACAGGTAATAATTTCACTCTCAACGCTACAAGCGGCGTAGGGAGCAAAGAACATTTCGACCGGTGACGTATTGGTACACTTGTCAAGGGTGCCAGGCCGTCTACGGGCGTCAGCGACGGACGGCATACTCGGAGGGGGGAGGGGGGAGGGGAACCAAATTCTAGAAGGGGTTGAAAAGGGGGAGAAAAAACGGGATGAAATGCAACGAAATTGTCCGGGTTTTATACGCGACTCTCTCTCTCCCTCTCCCTCTCTCTCTCTTTCTCTCTCTCTATCTCTCTATACCACCACCCAATATCTCAAGCATCAAAACTCTCACTGTCCCACCTTGAATGCCGACGTAGGAACGATATTGAGTATCTTGAGGTTCTCCATTGGTCCCTTGCCATAGCAGCAGTTTTCGGAGACGTACTGGCTGAGGCAGGAGCGCGCTTCTTTGTCGGTGAGTACCGACTGGTTGAACTCCACCTGGCCCCCCTGTCCCCCTTCCGTGGGGGGCTCGTACGGCGGAGGAGGCGGCGCGAAACCTGACCGACATCACCAACTGTCAGGTAGGTATGCTGTCTCGAGCAAGGTCATGCACTTCAAGGAAACCACGCTCGAGCTTTGCAGGATCAACAGTGGATAAGTGTTTTTTCTCCAGAATTTTTAATTTGAAGTTACATTACAAGAAATCACTTAGTCAAATTAAGTCAAAGAATAGAACTATCGATACTTAATTGCTTAAGCACTCAATACGGTTCAACTTTCTGAACAGAATAAAATGACGATCAGCAAAGACAAATAGAATGGGAATAAAGATAAAACAAAAAGTTCAGCGATAAGTTCCGACCGATCAAGACGATATTTATTCCCTCACCACACAGATTAGTTTGGAGAGCAGGAATTCATATCAAAATAAAGGCATACAAATTTTCCAGGTACTTCTCAATATCCCCTGGCGGATCCACATCTTAGTTTCGGGGATCCCGCGGAGCGGAAATTCTAGTAATCTAGTGATCGAGGGGAAAGAGGGCGTGGTGTGATGCTTCGATGGAAATCACTGCTGACCGGAAGTGAGTGGGGGAGGGAGGGGCGGAGAGGAGGGGCGGAGGGGAGGGGCGGAGAGGAGGGGCGGTGCGGGACGTGCAAACTGCAGCAGATGGATATAAAAAGAATTGATGTTTTCTCTCATTCAAGGTAATTTGGCTTTTACCGGGCTGTTGGGAAGGATGCCGTTTGGCCCTTAGCAGATTTTCGCGTTTTTTATAGCTCAATTTCGATTAGTTGGAGGAAGGGGCAAATGAATATTTCCAAGCCTCTGGGGGAAGGCCCTTTGAGTCTCTGGATCCACTAGGGGTGAAAGATTGCTTATCTACTACCATACATGACGCATACGGATATCAGAACAAACTGGGTGACAAAAACCATTGGAATTTCGGATTCTTGTCAGATGAAAATCCCTCTTCACCAATACAGCGTCATGATACATCTTTCTTCAATATCCTGATCGTTCCTTCCTACAATCCCACGTTATTGGGGTTTGAAAAAGGCCGCCAATAACCGAGAAGACGAGAAATCTGAGGAATAAAATGTCAACCTGCAATCTGATGGAAAACTATACTATTTTGCTTTACAGACGTAAAAAACAGGTTATGGGGGGTAGAGCAAACCCCCTCTTTGGAGGTAGGATTCTCCCTTTCCCCGAAACTATAACTTCCGTGTAATTTGTTACCAGTTTGGTTGCCTTTAACCACCCATCCTGATCCTTCCCTTCCATCCTATTTGGACGATCTGAGCCCGCCACTAAGTGTTTTTGCATCAGAAGTTTATCAAAGTCTGAACAAGTATTCAGAAAGCTTTGGTTTGAACCTATTCAAGTCACTGCATCGGACTTCGAACAAAATTTTGGCCGGACACTCAAAACAATATACAAGGCTGGCTGAAGCAGAAAAACTTCCCCCGTCTTAAAAATGCAAGCGCAGCAGAGAGGGTTATGTTTCAAATATGACCCCTTTGATCAAAATAACGGGTATGGAAGAACAGTGGAGGATGCAGGTTAAGAGGGGATGTCAGCCCCAAAATATACTGATGATTCCCGTCAGCACCACATGGCTAACATTTAAACAAAACTTCCCTTTCGGTAACACCAGTGGGCCTAGGTCTCCTCCAATCGCAATGATTAGGTACCAGTAGCGTGTGTTGTGGATTGAGTATACGAATGGATCCCGAGCCGCTGGGCAAATCACTGGAGAATTGGGCTCGTTCGTAATGATCTGGCCCTGGATCCGGGTTCCCATTCTATCCTGAGTCACACCTATCGGATCCAGATTGGTTTTGGACTCTCACTCCTGGTGTGCGAACAGTTTGCTACAGGGGGTCCGTGGTTCAGTGGATTGCGCTCCTGTCTTCTGAGCCGTGAGCCCCGGGTTCAAGTCCGGCAGAGTCTTTGAATAAGTCGATCTGATCCCCAAATCCCTCCGAACAGGGCGAAAGTTGGCGACGGCATATAACTTGGCAGTTGGTGAGTCGTTTAATTCGAAATTCGTTTAATTCGTTTAATGATTAATGATTCGTTTAATGGTAATGATTAATTCGTTTAATCATTACCAGGTTGTTGTAAATCTGCCGTGAGACTTGCGATATGGATTGGATTGAACATTAATCTAATTGGCCACGACACACTTCAGCTGCGAGGCTACACACCGGTTCCGTTAGTAGGCTACCTGGGTGACGGAGGCTGCGGAACGGACCAGGCCAGTGAGACACCCCGGGGACGTCGCCAGCATCAAGGCCTGCATCCAGGTGGAAGGACGCAGAAAAAGCGGATGACCCCTGTTCTGCAGGATTGGAGATAACGGAACGCAACGAGAGCATGGGTCAGGAGGTATGGAAAAGGGAGAAGGTGGGAGGACACGGGACGAGGAGTCCTCGGGAGGATAGGGCACCGCACCATAGATAAAACAGGAACGTTAAAAAACAAGAACAGGCAGGTTGGTTAATTAGTTGCGAGGGTGTGGATTGAGAGAATATAAAAATGCGAAGAACATGAGCACGAGGCCCCGATTAAGCTGCGTTTGGGGTGGACCGGTAGCCACAGACTGTAAGGGTGAAAACCAGGGGGGAGGGGGTTGAGACATCACGAGGCCTCCAGAAAGCCTCAGCAGTGCTGCCGATTAGTCATTGGAAGGAGGGGGGGACAGGAAAGGCACACCTATATTGTGAAATCATACATAACTTCAATTGATTTAATGATCATGATTCTGTTGATAATGATTCATGAAATACGTTGTACATATGCAGAAAGACATTACGAGCCACACTGTGCACCGTTCCACTGATCAGGCGTTATCGTCAACATGAGAGGTTATCAGCACAGTTGGAGGGCTGTGGAAACTGCACACATCCGGCCCCACAGTCCGAGTGGGACTGCGTCGCTGTCAACTGTTCAGCCAATGGCAGCGCTGCGGCTCGATAGCGGCCCACTTAAGGCTCCTATATAATCATCACTTTCAGACAGCACACATACAAACGTCAGTGGACCGAATTAACTCGGTAAATACAAATGAGAGGCTGAAACAAGATAGCGCAGCCACCCGATAGATGATGCACTCCCTGATTGAAACACAACATCTGAATCAACGCCGAACCTTCACCGGCTCACCATGTCATTCGGCAAAGCAGTCCCGGCAGTTTAGACGACAGTACACTGCAAAACATTCATTTTGGTTGATTTTAATATCTCCCTCTCCCCTCCCGATAAATTGGAGCGCATCTCTTCACTGGGAACCAAATGACCCAAAGAGACACAAACGGCCACGTATTACCATGCAAAAGGGGCATCTTTTTTTCTTTTTGGGCACACTTGTTCCTTACTTGGCACAGAAGACCCTGTCAGAGAGACATAACCCCGTCAGTGGGATATAGTGGGCTATATAGGGCCCACCTCTGGTTAGCGATCACTTCTTTTAACACGCGCATTGACGGGGGTCTGAGCCACCTTCGCTTTGACGGGGGGTCGGTATCCGCCCCCTAAGATCTCAAGAACTACGTAAGATAGCGGAAAACAGTAAACGGCTTGGATAGCCCATCCACTTCTCTATCGAAAATATTTGGACATTTTTTGTCACGTCACATTTAAGGTCACTAAAGGTCAAGACATGCCATCATTAGGATAATATGCAAATGAAGGTTTTCGGTCATCACAACTAAACAAGTAGACAGAGCAAAACAATTTAGACCATTGAAAACCTCGCACGAAGCCAAATCGAATTATGTATACTATGACTGCTAGGTCAAATCAGGTCAAATATGGCATTTGACCTGACCTGAGGTCAAGTCAAGGTCAAATTAGATCAAAATGCATATAATTAAAACCGCAAAGACAAGGCCAAACTAATGAAGTTAATATAAACGTTCTATCACTATTCATTACTAAGTTATTCAGTTCAAATCA
The DNA here is from genome assembly GCA_034440635.1 of Lepas anatifera. NCBI lineage: Eukaryota > Metazoa > Arthropoda > Thecostraca > Lepadidae > Lepas > Lepas anatifera. Next base: position 1,022,920 of record JAOTON010001253.1, read on the forward strand.
TTTTTCCCATTTATTTTTAATGGAGAGATCATGGCTCGTACCTGACCTTAGGTCATCGATATAAAAAATACCGGAATACATTTTAGAGCAATCGGTGGGCCCATTATGTGATGAGTTTCAATCCGATAAGTTCACCCTGTTCTGACTTACGCTATCTTAAACTTTGAGTTCAGGTTACTTGACCTGTACTGGTGACCTGGCCTGAGATGACTTACCCTTTAAAGTTTTGAAAAAAAGTTGTAAATATGGTCAGAAAAGGTATGCCAAGTACGGCAGCGATACGCGCCGCCGTTTTTATGGTGTCTCCAAAAAAACCGAGGGGCGGGTACTCGCCCCCGTCAATGCCCGTTTTAACACGCGCATTGACGGGGGCGGGTACCCGCCCCCTCGGGTTTTTCGGAGACAGTAGAAAAACGGCGGCGCGTAGCGCCGCCGTACTTGGTATACCTTTTTCCTCATCATTTTTACAACTTCTGTGACAATTTTAAGGTTAGGTCATCTCAGGTCAGGTCACCAGTACAAGTCAAGTGACCCGACCTCAAAAAAGTTTAAGATAGCATAAGTCGGAGCAGGGTGAACTTATCCGATTGAAACTCATATCACATAATGGCCCCACCGAGTTCTCTAAAATATGTTCCGGTATTTTTGATATCGATGACCTAAGGTCAGGTACGAGGCATGACCTCTCCATAGGAAATACATGGGAAAAATGGTTTTTTACGGAATAACTCAGTAACGGATTGTGATAGAGCATTTATTTTAGCTGCATTAGACTCGCCTGGGCTTTGCGGTTCTAATGATATGCATTTTATATAATTTGACCCTGACCTGACCTCAGGTCAGGTCAAATCCTTGATTTGACCTAGCAAGGTCAAATTATATATCATTCGATTCGGCTTGCTAAGAGGATTCATATAGTTCAAGTCGTTTTGCTCTATCTTTACTTGTTCAGATGTAATGGCCGAAAAACTGAATTTACATGTTATCTCTATGACGGGCATGTTTTGACCTCTCGTGACCTTAAATGTGACCTGACAAAAAAATGGTTCCAATGTTTTCGATGGAGAAGTGGATGGGCAGCCCAACACCGTCTACCGTTTTTCGCTACCTACCGTGGTTCTCGAGATCTTAGGGGGGCGGGTACCCGCCCCCCCCGTCAATGCGAAGGTGGCTCAGACCCCCGTCAATGCGCGTGTTAAGAGCCCTAGTACGTAAGACGATGAATAATAATTCGTCGGTATTTAACACAATCTCAAAAACAAAGAAGACCTGTTGATGTAAAAAAAATTACTGATTCGATCCTGATTCATGCCCTTACGTCTCATTCTCACTCCAATTCAGATCTCCACTTATCTGGTGAGTCCACCCCGCTTCACTCTCGATTCAAAAGCGAATGCATTTGGTTGGACTCAAATGAATAAGGAATCGATCAGAGTCGATTCTGATTTAGCTGCGACCTGAGTCTTTTGTTGCAGAGGCAGTCATGGGCATTGACCTCAAGCACTGCCCCCCCCGACCAGAGCCCTTACGACCGTCATTAGGCGGTCCCGAAGATTCCAGACCGGTTGGAAAAACGGTGCCCGTTGATTAATCGAATCATTTTCGACTTCAGTTTAACCCTCGCCCCGGTGGGGGGAAGTGTTTGAACAGCCCCCCCTCAGGTTTTCCAGCGGCACGAAGCTCGGCCGTACTTGGCACAGCTTATTCTTGATCAAGTGCGCCGCTTTATCCACAGTTTTAAGGTTGGGTCATCTGAGGTCAGGTTACCAGTACAGGTCAAGTGAACTCACATCCAAAAATGTTTAAGGTAGCATAAAAAGAAATGGGCGAATCTACTGAATTAAAACGTATACTACATAATTGGTCCACCGAGTACAAAAACATATATTCCGCAATTTTTTATATCAATGCCTAGGGCCAGGTACCGGTACCTCTCCATTGAAAAATACATGGGGAAAACAAAAAATGGGCTATTTGTGTAGATAGTGCTGAGAATACCTTCGTGTTCTCTAAATCGTAGCATCCTGGGCCCCTTTCTACGTTCATGTTACAATGTTTGACCCGTGATCTCTGCGAGGCCATCTGGGGCTATTTAAACAGTTTTCAGACTAGGGTCAATAGCTTTGCAGGAAATGACGATACAGTTTATATTTTGATACACTTACGTTTGGAGTGCTATTACGAGTCGATTTATATGGATATTGAGCATGCTAGGTTCAAAAGTGACCCTGACCTGACCTGAGGTCAGGTCATTTTGTTTTGACCTAGCATAGCCATATTATACATCATTCGATTCGTCGTGACGAGAGCAAGCGAATGGTGCCTAAAAATAGTTAAAACTCAACTCCTTTCAGACGCTAAAGCCCAAAAACACTATCCTTACATGCAACCTTATTTCACCTGCCTTCACCTCAATATTGACCTGAGCCAAAAAGTCACATGTAGTTTCTTCATGAATGGGTATCAGATATCCAGCAGCGTTCGCGTTTGACCGCTATTCCGCACAGAAGCCGAGTACGAGGGGGTGTTTGAACACCACCCACCATGGCGAAGGTGGCTCGGAAGCCCACCAGGGCGGGTGTTGAACCAATGGGTCGACTTTAATTTTTTTAGCCAGACGCTCTCTCAAGCTCTGTGTGGCGGCACCTGAAAACACTAGCACGCAGAGGACCACACATCACCCTGCAGTGGGTGCCTGGACATGCCGGGCTACCGGGGAACGAACTGGCCGATGAGGTAGCACGAGACGCGGCGAACCTGGACCAAAGTCAGGCTCAGATAGATTTCCAATCGGCCAAAGGCTGCCTTCGTCGATACGTCCACAAAAAATGGACGGAACACAGCACCTACCCGCTATGCGCAAGAGTGCGGCACCATACGGCCTACTCTGGGAGACCGCCAGGGTCTCTCACGAAGGGAAAGTGTTGAGGTGGCGCGGTTAAGCACCGGTCATTCTCTTATTCTTCGCCACTACCGAAAGCGGATTGAACTAGACCCTGAGGCTACCTGCCCAGAGTGCAATGAGGAGGAGGAAACTCTACGACACTTGCTGACCCTGTGCCCTGCGCGCGCCATCCTACGTCGGGATATATTCGGCCGGGACGACCCAGCCATTCAGGGAGGCGCTGGCCGACTGGCCCCGGCTTGTGATCTTCCTCCGGCGAATGAATAGCCTTATTCGACGGCCGGAAAAATCATCATCATCATCACTTTAATTTATGCTGAATTTGAGTCAATTATTATTTAATTCAAGCCAGCAAGTCAGTGAGTTCCAGTCGTCCCTGGCTCTGAATCGAATTACCGACAAGTCTGCACGGATCCCAATATCTGTGAAGCCACATCATTACATCCTTCATAACCCTTTACGGATATAATATCGGACATCATTACATCCTTCATAACCCTCTACGGATATAATACCGGTAATGATAATCAAATTACTCGGAATACCAGTGCAAACCCATCTCACTTCATCTCCCCTTCCCTCTACAGCCTGGAAGACACGGTCTTGTTCTGAAAAAAACGCGCCTTTCTATGCAACACATGATTGCCAGATGACCTGCTTAATTTGGACTTTATGCAAATTCAGAGAGAGAGAGAGAGAGAGAGAGAGAGAGAGAGAGAGAGAGAGAGAGAGAGAGAGAGAGAGAGAGAGAGAGAGGGGGGGGAGGGAGGGAGGGAGGGAGGGAGAGAGAGGGAGGGAGGGAGGGAGAGAGAGGGAGGGAGGGAGAGAGAGAGAGAGAGAGAGAGAGAGAGAGAGAGAGAGAGAGAGAGAGAGAGAGAGAGAGAGAGAGAGAGAGAGAGAGAGAGAGAGAGAGAGAGAGAGAGAGAGAGAGAGAGTCAACTATCCAGTCAACAGGCAACACAACAGAGTGTTCAGGATAAACATCCGTTCTCATAGGCCGATTCCATGCCCGGATTGTTCGCAGCACCACGCGTTGCTAGCCTGCCACTCGTAAAACGTGCTTTCTGCAGAGAGGCGCCGCGGTCGGCAACGCCACGGTCCGCTCCAGTTTATCGACCGGCGGGCTCGCGCCATGAGCTTCAGCCTTGGCGCGGCTGTGACGTCTGGGAGCGGCCGCCTCCGCAGCTGCCCAGCTGAGCTGCCGGGCTTATCCGGACTCCTTCTACACCGACTGATGTGAGGTAGTCACCGAAACTGTTCCCAGCGCCTGACCTAGATCAAACGTGGGGGAGGAGGGTGACCCAAGCAGAATCGTGAAAAACGTACCAATTTAGGAGAAACTCGGTCAAAGTCGGTAGGCGGTGGGTTAAATTTGGCTGTCTTGGGGCTGATGGCCGGAGTCCCCCAGGAACCGCCCCTGGCTGTTCCCCGGTCACGTCTCCCACCCAGCAGTGCCAGGATAACACTGAAATATAAAGAGATCGCTCTCACCAGTGTTCCATCTTTAGACAAGGGTTAAGTTGCCATGCACAGACCGCCGTATAAAGTCCTTTACCAGTGCTCCAAATTGCAGCGGACTGGGTGGAGAGCGACCACCCAGGCAAGCTTAATTATACACTCATTTCTGTGATATTTTTATTTGATTTTCCACTCACCTTACCAGTGGACCTTTTCAAGCACAATTCAATAATCCTGGTATTTATCAAAACAATGAAAATCATAGAAGTAAGAAAATTTTGATGACCAATTTTTACCAGCCAATTTTTAACAATTTTCAAATAAGGGTTTTAAAAGGGTAAACAAGGATTTTAATCCACTATCTTAACAATATCACTTTTGAGTTTTTCAATTCCCCGGCTATCTTTTCCAATGTGAGTTTTATAATTAGCGCCCTAGCCCAAAATTAGTTTTGAGGCACTGCTTCTCACAGCAAGTTATTAAGGTTATATGGAAAGTGATTGGTTTAGCATAAGCACAAGTTGAAACAAATAAAAAATATGCAAGAGAGAATGCAAAGGCACTTATTTCATGCATTTTGTTCGGGATAGCTGATATTTCAGTTTGTGGTAGGGTCAGAGAAGGGGGGTTTTTATTTCAGTTTTTGTTTTTGGTTCAGTTTTTGGTCCGGTGGTAGGAAATAAAACTCTTCGAAAAATGATTTACAGCACATTAAAAAAAATAATTCAGCAGTTGAGAAAAAATGTTCCCAACCTGTGCGGTCATACACTGCCTAACTCTCAACTAAGGCCCCGAATTATCAATCTGTTGGTGAGATGGCGAATGTAACTGAAGTAGTTTAAGGGAAGATTAACAGTTATATCGGAACTAGTGATTTTTTTATCCATTTTATTATTTGTTCTTGGGGGTACCCCCAATAAACACACTTGCCCGATTACAGGGAGTATTTGCTTGGGTGTTCAAGGATGTTCTCCGCCGGGGCAGATGGAGCACGGAGGGCGGATTACCGTCCTCGGTACTGAACCCACGTTAATCGATGCTATCCTATCTGAAGGCGGTCAACGAAGCCAATAGGCCGCTCGGCCCCCAAGTTAGTTCATCTGGACCAGAAATGTGAAACATAAATGTTTAGACTCTAGCTTCTGAACCTAAGGTACATTACTGACTCTTACTCTGTTGGTAGAAATAGCGCGGAGCCGTATTATTCAGGAAACCTACCGGGGATTTGAACACAATGCTGGACTCAACAAGGGGGTGATGTCACTTATGAGACACTCATCACGCCGCAGTTACTGACGGGTGATGGCGGCCAGCAGTAAGCATGCTTACAAGACCAAAGCTACTTCTATTCACGTCGTTAGGCTGGTACCGTGCCAATTGACGTATCCTTTTCATCACAGCTGACACTGAACACGATTGGTTCCCATCACCAGAGGCGGATCCAGCGGAGCAGGGATGGCACACGCCTCTTCAACTCATCGAGCATCGGCGCCTCCGTACAGCAGCTCTAGGTAACACCGTCTTCCACTATCCCTTGAGATGTTAGCAGCGCTGAAACATCGCTTCCAACTACAACCCCCGCCCACAGGCTGAACCCCCTCCATCACGCTGTTAAAATGTGGCAGCTGTGTGGTTCATAACGGTGTGGCTGCCTATTGAGAAGTATCTTCCCATGGCCGAAATATTAGATCCAGCCGCCCCATGAATGTTTCCATAGCATTCTTCGACATCAAACTTGCCGAACGTGGTCAGCAGTCTATTTGTGTAATAATGACCAACAAACAAGATATTTGTATGACTTTCGGACACTCGGCAACCCACTAACCACCCGTGCCCCTTTCTAGAGCGGAGGCCCGACCTTCTCTCCTGCGCTCACCTCCGTCGAAGGTGGTGCCCTCGTAGCCGGGTGGTAGGTGCCCGAAGGCGTCCATGGGCGGCGCGGAGGGCGGCGGCTGTTTGCTCTGGGCGGGCGGCTGGGGAGGAGCCGCTGAGCCCTCAGCCTGCCAGCCGATCTGCTGTTGTTGCGCCACCTCACCCATGGGGTAGCCGGGGGTGGCGCCGCTGCCGCCGTTCTGCGGGTACCCTGACATGGCGGCGACCAGCAGCTGACCAAGACGCGGTCACGGGACCCGGGCGGATGTTGGCAGGCGGAGCGAAAACCCTGCAACAAAAACCGAGTCAGTTGCCAGACGGAGGAAAACCCCAGAAACAGAAAAGTGGGTGACTTAAAGGGAATGTTGGACCTTGGTCGAATCCTGGAATTAAGTGTAATTAGGGGTACTTATGGCCAAAAATCATGAAAGCGTCCATTTCTCCGAAAAAATGTACAATACGCTCAATATTTGTATGATTAAAATGCTCCTCTATGGAAATAAATATCTGCCTGTGGATGATGTCATGATCTGGCAACCAATACCATTTTCAGTACGCTTCAAGGGCTTCGATTGGCTGATACTCACCGTGACGTCAGCATATGTCGTCACACCAACCGCCATGACAACTGTGGCCTGCTGCTAAGGGTACATGAGGAGAACATTTCAGGTAGGGTTTAGTTTTTTTCTACGGAAAGCTTGAGTTCCAAGACAAATGATATATTGAGTACTGGGTTTTCCGACTTGCTTTACAACTTGGCTATCTCAGTTAAAATCACGTTATGAAGGTGCCACATTCCCTTCAAGGATTTAAGGGCGCTTCAATAACTAAGGCCAGTCTGTGCCCAGTGAAAGAGCCAGCGTGTGCCAGTCGAATGCTTCACTGCCCTGGCCGAGCGTCATGAAGGGCCATCTGAAGCGCTCGCTGATGTAACTGGCAATCCACCGCTGCGCGTTGGTTCAGTCCCTAGACATGCAACCTACGTGGTCTTTACATCTGTGCCGTTTCATCGTTGAATGAAATTTTAGAGCGATGATAATAGCTATTACTGTTAACAAAGCTGGATATTTATTCTCGATGCACGGAGGAGGAAGGATGGGGTAACACTGGCACGGTTACAGAATGTCTATAAAATCCCCATGGAAGATACATGCGGGTTCGTACCCCCCTCTCACCAACCCACGGTATTTCGCCCTAGCTGTTAAACCGGTGACCAATACAATACGATATAGGGACATCGGGAGATTTTTTTACAAATTACTGAGCGGCAGTAATGCAATAAGGAACTATTTTTCTGCGTGAATGATTGTATCACCAGTGCCTGACAATTTTTGGATTCACGATTTCTGACTCTGTCTCTGTGCGCCAGAAAGTTTTCAGGTTCTGCAGGGTAAGTTATTCGTACATGTTATCGCGAAAACATCTGGAATATCGGCCACCCTGTCATAGAGCACAATTCCTTCCAATTACAGAGGAAGACAAAGAACATGACAGGATAATCCTCTGCATAATTGGTAGGGTTTTGCATTAACCCTATGACGGCAAGCAGAAACGGATGGGCTATAAAGGTCGATACCTTCAATTGAGCCTTATACATATTACACCACCAGTCATAGGAGTAAGTGGTCATTTGACTTGCAGTTTAATTGCTTCACTTTGCTGCACCAGTGCTAGTATAGCTTTCCTTCCCAAATATCCAGATATTTGCAATATCCTTCACAGCCTTCTCGGCAGACATTTCGCAATGAACTAAACTGTTCACTATTTTAACTCCCTCCGTCACTACACCAACGCCGATCCAATTCGTCGACTCGAACTCGTACTCGTATCGAACTCGAACTCGAACTCGTAGTCCCGCGTGCGTGCGCGTCCGTGCTGGTCCGTTCGCGTCCCCCCCTCCACACTCATCGCTCCTTAACCCCGGTGCCATCCTCCTCTACATATCAATTCTTTCCTTTTGTTGTAGCGTGCATATATTTGTGTATGAATGTATGAATACATGTTATGTACCTATATACTTCTCCTTCGGATCCAGTAGGTAATGGTTAAACTACTCGTTTGTGTTTTTCTGAAAGTTCATCCTATCAGCTCTGCCCCGTCAGAGTCAGTCCAGTCGGCTCCCACCTGCACGGCAGGTGGGGATTGCATTGCGTCTCAGCAGGTGGTACACCAGTGAACAGTTTAACACCCATTTCCAGCTTCCCTCGCCATATTTTCTACACCGATAAGCCAACACTAGATCCGGCATTTCTAACGCTTGCCAGGCGCGGAACCAGCCCCTCTCCCCGGGCCAGCTGAGACCGGCTGAAAGCGCATCATCACCATCATGGTTAGGGTATAGGGGCGCACCGACATCAGGGTCATATGGCGCCCACGCCTGAAAGCGCCAGCGCGCGGCTCATGGGTTAGAGGGGCGCGGGCCCCCTGACCGAAATTCTGAATCCGCACCTCTTTCTTCATCTGATGCCATCACCAATACTAGAAATAAGTATGACGAAGTCATCCTGCCATATCCGTAACTGCCTAAAACATACAACTATACGCTAACTATTTCTACATTCTTGCACAAATTTCGGAAATGATTTAAAAATAAATTTTGTCCGAGTTGTTCCCTGTACGGGTGTTGAAGTCGGGGTTTCATTAAAGTCACCAAGGGACTTGTCACAGACACACCGACCCCATTACCAGAACGAGCAACTCCCACAATGAAGGGTTAATTTAGAAGCCAAAGTCTAACGTTCCACAAATCACAGGGACGGCCACCCCGTTCAGGTCACTCTCTCACTAGTCAGTTGCCAGCCGACCAACGTTGGGTAAACTATTGAGCGCCGGAGCGTCTCAGGGTAACCGAACCCAATCCTGGACATGCACTGCCACTGCATGCTACTGAGCAGCGGGCCGGAGCCCTGTGCTCTACCAACTGAGCTACCGCGGCGGCTCATTTTAAGACATTTTGTCGGAGCTACCGGTCACATTGTTGAATTCAGTAATTTCAGTAATGAAAAAAACCGTGAGAAGGCATGGTGAGAAGCGACGTTTCAGGGGGACCGTGGCGGTTCTCGGGTCACTGGGAGAGCCAATTAACCTTCGCCCCGGTTGGGGATAGTTTGAACACCCCTCGGGTTTTTCCGGCGGCACTAAAAAACGTCGGCACGAAGCGTCACCGTACTTGGCGGCGGCGCGGCGCTATCCTTGATCGATTCCGGAACTTTCCCCAAAATTTTAAGGTTGGGTCATTTCAGGTCAGGTCGCTTCCAAAAGTCCTCAGGTCAAGTGACATCACCTCCAAAAAATGCTTAAGGTGGTATAAGTAAGAAAAGCGCGAATCTATCGAATTCAAACTTATACCGCATAATGGGCCCACCAAGTACTACAAAATATATTCCGAAATTTTTCATATCGATGACCTAGGGTCAGGAACGGATCATGAACTCTCCATTAGAAATGCATACGGAAAACGGAAATTCGCCGAAAAATGGCTCTATTTTTGTAGATACCGCTTGGAATGCCTTCGCATTCTCCAAATCGTGGTATCCTAGGCCCATTTATAGTTTCATGTTTCAAGTTTGGACCTGTGACATCTGAGAGGGCATTTGGGACTACTTTCAGGCTTTCAGACTTGGGTCAATAACTTTGCGGAAAATGATGACAAAGCTGTTATTTTGATACCATTATGCTTAGACTGTTATTGCGAATGGATTAAAATGCATATTGGCTATGCTAGATTAGACGGTGACCTTGACCTGATCTTAGGTCAGCCTTATGTTTTGACCTAGTATAATCATATTATACATCATTTGATTTGCCTTGAGGAGAGGAAGTGAATGGTGCCTAAAAAAATATTCTTACTCTATCTATCATATTCTTACTCTCTATCTTCTTCAATTCTATCAGACGCTAGAGTCCAAAAACTATTCTCTAACGTGCCACATTCTTTGACCTGTCATGGCCTAAATATTGACCTGAGGCAAAAAGTGAGCGATATAGTGTTTCCATGAATTTTTATGGGTTATTCACCAGCGTTCGCGTTTTTTGCTGCCCCGCATAGGAGCCGAGTTCGAGAGGGTGTTTGAAAACCCCCCACCAGGGCGAAGGTGGCTTGGAGGCCCACCGGAGCAGGTGTTAAGAGCAGGTGTCGGGGGGCACCTTGCTCCCTTACATCTAGTATCTGCCTATGCCTCTGCCAAATAATTTAGGCCCAAAACAAGTAATTAACCGATGAGTTTTACAGTGGTGTTGAAAATGACCATTCTCTGGCAAGTTATTTTTATTTTATTTTAGACAAATTAAGATTAAAATAATAGATACAATAATATGAGCTTTCGACGTCAAGTCATCCTCAGCTATGACACTTTTTTATCACAAAATTCAAAAAGATTAGCACACGGTTAGGAGCAACCACTTCTTCCTGCAGGAATATATTGAACGGTTAACAGTACAAAAAGGCACGCATTCACACACAGTATAGGTACACATCAATCTTACACATTTCTTGTTCTATTTTCCGTCCTAAAATTATATATATATATATATATATATATATATATATATATATATATATATATATATCACGCATCACAAGACCAACTAGAATTTTTTCCTTCCTCTTTTGTTTATTATTTTATTAAGGTGACTTGTGGGTGATAGGCCAAGAAGCTGACATGGTGTTCATTTTGGGTTCAAGATCGCGTATAAAATTGATTCCTTTATTTTGGTTTCAGCGACGTCCCGGTTACCACTTAAAATTTCTGTAAACTGTAAAACTCATAATAATAATGCTGCTGCCAGCACCGCTCTGCCTACCACTATTTTTTTTAATAAATTTTGTCCAAGTTGTTCTCAGTTCGACTGTTGGAGTCGGAGTCTCACTAAAGACATCAAGGGACTTGTCACGGAGACCCCGACTCCACCACCCGAACGAGCAACTCCCGCAATGAAGGGTTGATTTAGAATCCAAAGTTTAACGTCCCACAAAGCACAGGGACGGCCGCCCCGCTCAGGTCACCCTCTCACCAGCCAGTTGCCAGCCGACCTGTTCGTCGGGTAGACTATTGACCGCCGGAGCGTCTCAGGGGAACCGATCCCAAGCCTGGGCATGCACTGCCACTGCATGCTTCTGAGCAGCGGACCGGAGCCCAACGCTCTACCAACTGAGCTACCGGGACGGCTCAGTTGGTAGGTAGGCGGCTTGGTTGGCAATTAACCGATCTCAGGCGCGAAAACCAGGATTTTCGGCTAAAAGTTCCCCTAATTACACTAAATTCCAGGATTCGACCAAGGTGCCACATTCCCTTTCAAAACGTTCACACCATTAACACCCGCACTGGAGGGGGGTCTGGCACTAACGCGCACTGGAGGGGGCCTGGTAGGCCCCCCTAAGATCTCGGAAACTAAGAGGGTTAGAAAAACGCCACTTGGTAGGTGGGTGGGGGCTATGGTGATCTACATGATGACCAATTTTCATTGACCTAGGTCAATATCTTCAAGGTCAAACGAGGTCGTAAAGGTCAAATATTGGCCATGCTGGGATCGATTGGTAAATGCTGTGATTATGCAGGAAAATGACGGGAATAAGCTAAAGGCGGACAAGTTTCATAGAGAAGAGGTCTCAAAGAGGCTTCCCCACAACTTTTGGGTCAAGGTCATTCAAGGTCATTGACCTTTAAGGTCACCATATGGTATACTACTTATTATTTACACTTTGACTAACACTCTAGCCACTGTTTGGCGGGAAATGAGGATTGACCTTTCCCAATGACCTTTGACCTTGACCTTTGACCTTGGCCTTTGTATTGGGGTACCCTACCGATGACGTCATATCATAATATATGTCAGACGGGGTAACGTCATTTGGCCGGACGCACAGTGGTCAGTGACCTTGAAAGTGCAGATATGACGTTGACCTGTGACCTTTGACCTTGACCTTCATGTGAAGTGACCTTGACATATAGTCCCGCTCATATGACGTTATGACGTCACCACTCGGTCTTCAATGCAAGCTAACTGGTCCAACCGTGCGTTTACGGTGATCTCAAAATGCAGGTCTGACTTTGAAAGCCTATAAGTCAAAAAAATTTTCGGACGATTTTCAAAAACTCTTCACCAATCGACGCGCTATTAAATTCTGTTAAATGTAGCCACGTTTCGGTTTTCGGCTACAAGCGGTTCTCCGGCCACCTTGGAAAAACAGGTGGGGGGCCTCCGAGGCCCCCTCCAGTGCGCGTGTTAACTTTGTCCGCGCAGCTACCCTGTGCATTACATCGCGTTCCAATGTTCAGCTCATACCACGTGGATTTTATAATTTTGACAGGTTGAAAATGATAGGTAACAGTATAGATTGTCGTTTATTCTTACGGAAGCGTTTCGGATTACTTAGGCTATATTCTTACGCTGATGAATAATACGACACACGTTCGTGTGAAAATATACGACAATGAGCACTGTTATCTTCAATTTTCATACCACGTGACTACCCAGGGAGGAAGGGGTCGGTAAACGGTAAATTTCTACTTTTTTTCTCCAGGAACGGTGAGTTCTGGGGTAAATAGGATTCGAACAGAGATAGCCATGTGATAGAGCATGATGAGAACCCACTTGATCGAAATTAATGAAGTTTCATTTTATCAAATCTCAATTTTAAACATTTCAATAATTCGACATTTAGTTATAATGAAGGTGCCACATTCCCGCTAAGGATTAAAAACGGTTTTGTGACGTCAAGCGAATGACGTTATAAATTCGACCGTGCAAAGTAGTTAGCATTTCGTGTCATGCTCCTAGAACTTATACCGTCACTACCAGGGGCCGTCCCAGCCTCGGGTTGGAGGGGAGGGGCTGGCTTCAATACCCTTTAGAGCACCAACGCTTGCTGGAAACGGGGAGGTAAGGGCGCCTAAGGAATTGTCAGCATTTTTATGTTCAAAGCTCCCACAAAATTGTCTTCAAATTATTTGTAATGTTTATTGCCTTCGCGAGGCCTTCAGCAGGGCTGCCCGTTATCCGGGCTCTTGTTCGCTTTGGCGGTTGAAATTCAGGCTATCAGAATACGTCAGTTGGAGTCGATTCGAGGTATTCACATATTTGACCAATATTTCAAAATATCTCCGTATTGTGATGATACCACGCTATTTGTCGAGGACCACGCGTCTGCTGAAGAGGCGATTCGGGTGGCAAACTTCATTTGCCAGCTTTGGACAAATATCTGGACTTGAGTTAGCATAGATAAATGTCAATCTATGCAGTTAGGCAAAGGTGAATTTAATGCGTGAGATCAAACTATATGTGGCGTCGCGCTTGCTAGTAAAGTCAAGATTATAGGTATATGGTTTCCCTCACAGGGTTTTTGCGTAGAAATGAATCTCCAGCCAGTGATCGCCAAAATAAAGAACACATTTAACAGTAGGTAACAGCGAGACCTTACACTTAAAAACAAAATTACAGTTGCCAAATCATTGGTTGTTTCTCAATTGATTTATATAATGTCAGCGGATCAGATCTCGAAGAAATCACTACATATCATCCAAAGCCACATTATGAAGTACCTGTGGAGAGTTCGGCCACCGAAGGTATCAGAGTACGCTATATATGGCATAGGCGGATTCAGGAGGGGTGGGGGCAAAGGGGGACACGTGCCCCCAGATCGACCCTCGGCGCCCCCTGAAATGGTCACGGCGCCCCCTGAAATGACCGATAGGATTTGGCGCCCACCTGATAGGTTTTGTCGGTCAAAAGTGGCGCCCCCTGGTCCGGATGGCGCCCCCGAAAAGGTGCCCCCCCGATCGGCAATCCTGGATCCGCCTATTCTAGATGGAAATAGCGAAAGGGGGATTGAAGGCACCAATTTGGAGACAATGCAAAAAATCCAACAGAGTAGCATGGTTTGGTGGGCTATGCTGTAATTGAGACCAGGCCATTTTTTAACATATTAACTGGGGGGCCATTTTCCCCCAATGGGCCGAAATGCCCCCCAGTGCCCGGAAATTGGCCCCCCAGTGAAATAGACAAGAGATGACTTAAACTTCAACAAATGCAAACTCACCTAATGAAAATAAGGCAAAACACCACCCGATAATAATAATTTAGGTTTATTGGTGATGCCAAAGTGGCGACCCACAAAAATTGTGTTCAAAATTTTAATCCGTGGTTATCTACTCCATCGTGTGAATACGAAGCAAAGCGCATAGTTACGGGAAATTCCGGCAAAACAGCCTCAGCATCAACTAATCACAATGCTCGAGATGAACGCTGACCTACAACCAATCGAACATCATGTTTTATCCGACCGGAAGCCCACATCCCAGCCAGTATCGTGAGATTGTATGATGTTCTCATTTCACACGCGGTCAGTTGTGAGCTCGTTCGTGGATTAGACGGGATACTGTGTAGTCGAAGCGGTTGCTGGTGAGGCGGTTTGAAGTGCTTAGTCTTTTCATTCATTATTGTGATGGTAGAATACATAAACGCAACAACCGGCAAAAAAGTGAGGAGGCCAGCTAAACTTTGACCTGATGCTGACAACAAACTTTCCACGTTAGTACCAAAAACTGTTCAAATTTGGAGCCCTCGTTGCCTTTCGCAGCGGCTGGTTATGCAAATTTCCGGTTTTCTCACATTTTAACTGAGATCAAGAAATTGCTGGTCAAAAGTAGGCGGGGCAAGCCCCTGGTCCCCATTTTCTACTTTTTGTAGCATACGTGAAATTTATAGTGAGAACGGTGCATCAATGTTTTCTGCAAAGTCGATAAGTTGTTAGCTATCCTTACTCATAGATTCCCTGATGTTGAAAATTGGGAGGGATTATATATTCGGCCACAGCCTTTCGTTAGAATCACCAAACTGTCTCCCAAGAAACCCTCCCAACAAGGAAGGAGCTGACGACGCCATATGACCCTGACAGTCGGTGCGTCGATAATACTGGTCAACAAAATTTAACCTCGGCCTGCGGCCTGGGCTAACGCCCCACCGGCGCAGGAGAGCCGCATGACAATGTGCCGAAAGCAAACCATATTTCGTTCTTAATGTATCTCTTCATAAGCCTGCAAGTCAGTTTTATCATTCTTTTCTTTGAAATAACCAATAAAGAGTACGAGGTCACCCCCGGATTCGAACCGGACCTACCTGATCAATAGACAGGGCCTCTAACCACTAGACCACCGTGCCACACTACTGACCCTCCCACTAGCTGAACAGCTGTGACCCGTCAGGAGGTCACTGGCTGCTACAATACCGCCGAATATGCCGGGCCGCTGGCGCCGGGTGCTGTGCTTGTCCCGAAAAGGCACGATATAAAGGTGCTTCTAGAAGACGAACCAAGCATTCTTTTGGGCTGAAATTACTTGTATCGTCGAGCTAGGATCTTAAGCTAGCTTCATGCCAAATTTCTTCAACTTCCATCCATTTTAAGGACTTGAAACCATGGTGAGAAGCAAAGGTGGTCCGAGAAATTTAGCATCTTGTAATACATTTTGGACTAATTACTCGAAAGCCATTTGAGATAGGTGGGTAGTATAAGTGAGCGAAATGACCGCAAATAATTTTCCTATTCAGCCATGTCAGTTCTGAGTTTGTGAGTGACATGAGCTTGGAACCAGGAAGATGCAAATAAAAAGTTTTTTGACTCAATTTCTATTTATGCCTATAAAACAAAGAATTTCACATTCACAATTTCTATCTCCAAATATTATCGGGCGGAAGCAATGTTCTTTCATTATTTGAAATGGAAACTCAAATCGGTCAATTAGATTGTGAGATATTAACGTTGAAATGAAATAAACCAAAATTCAGTCTTCCGGAAGAACTGTAAAAAGTAGGTCAAAATTTTACGTTTTGCACTCAAAACTATGCCTAAGCACTACAAAATTTGCCTAGCTACCCCTAGGTAACTGCCTTTCAGCTAACTGAGGCCTGACTTCTGACATTTCGAGCGCACAAGTCGGCCATAAACTTTTAGCAGGTTTTTTGCGCGCGTGAGAAATGCCGCGTTTTCGCGCAATAAATATTGTTGGATCAGCTCAATTTTTTCCCTTAGCTGGCCCTTGTTATCCATTGAAAAGGACATAAATTTCAAGTTCGTAGCTTAAGAAGTAAGAATTAGAAAAATATAAAACAGAAAAATGTTGAGCCAAAATTTCTCAAAAACTATTTTGGATTTCAACTCGGGGCTTCAGTTTGGGTGTCTGGAGCAGAAGGGCTATCACCCTACAAAATTCCAGAGCTCTGACATCAATTCTCAGGACTGACAGACGCCAACAACAACAACCTCGGCCTGCGGCCTCGGCAGGTGCCGCTCTGGCGCAGGAGAAGCCGGTGACAATGTACGTTAGCCAAACAGTTCGATTGACAGGCGAGTTTTTTCAGCAGTTTGATACTTATAACAACGCAATGTTGGAGTTTTAGGTTTTGTGTTCTCATTATGGCTCCATTCAATCCCCTGTCTAGGCCCATGTTTTCCTAAATTAGCATGTCTCTGCATACTGCACCACGCCTGCCCTCTGTTCATATCATCAAAGAAATAAACACACGCATAATGTTTGTTTTGTTAAGCATGACGAGAAGAAAGGAGATACGATATAAAATATGATGGGTTTTCCGACGGTATTTAACCTATACCTGCAGATTTTCACCCAATTCAGCCTATTTGTTACCGAATTATGCCCCAGCTCGAGACCTCAGCCCCACCACCGAACTGATGTCCTGGATCCGCCTATGCTCCAGCTCCTTAGCCCACCCCCTTACATATGTCCTGGATCTGCCTATGCTCGAACTCCGTAGCCCCAACTCTATACTGCCCTGGATCCGCCTATGCTTGAACTCCTTAGCCACTACCCCTACTGATGTCCTGGATCCGCCTATGCTCGAGCTCCCGAGCCCCACCCACGTACTGATGTCCTGAATCCGCTTATGCTCGAGCTCCTTAGCCCCACCCCCGTACTGATGTCCTGGATCCGCTTATGTTTTAACTCTTTAGCCCCTACCTGTTTTAACTCTTTAGCCCCTTGATGTCCTGGATCCGCTTATGCTCGAGCTCCTTAGCCCCACCCCCGTACTGATGTCTTTGATCCGCTTATACTCGAGCCTCTTACCCCAGCCCCGTACTGATGTCCTGGATCCGCCTCTGCTCGAGCTCCTTAGCCCGACACCCATACTGATGTCCTGGATCCGCCTATGCTCGAGCTCCTTAGCCTCACCTCCGTACAGATGTCCTGGATCCGCCTATGCTCGAGCTCCCGAGCCCCACCCCCGTACTGATGAGCTGAATCCGCTTATGCTCGAGCTCCTTAACACCACCCCCGTACTGATGTCCTGGATCCGCTTATGCTCGAGCTCCTTAGCCACACCCCCGTACTGATGTCCTGGATCCGCCTCTGCTCGAGCTCCTTAGCCCCACACCCATACTTATGTCCTGGATCCGCCTATGCTGGAGCTCCTTAGCCCCACCCCTACTGATGTCCTGGATCCGCCTATGCTCGAGCTCCTTAGCCCCACCCCCGTATTGATGTTCTGGATCCGCTTATGCTCGAGGTCCCGAGTTCCAACCCGCTCCTGATGTCCTGGATCCGCCTATGCTCGAGCTCCTTAGCCCCACCCCGTACTGATGTCCTGGATCCGCCTATGCTCAAACTCACTAGCCCCACCCCGGTACTGATGTCTTGGATCCGCCTATGCTCGAGCTCCTTAGCCCCACCCCCATACTAATGGCCTGGATCCGCCACTGCTTATTAAGTTTATTTAAGCAGGGAGTGCAAGGAGTCACGTGTCATGGTATCACCACAAAGAGGTTTATTCGGCTGGGAAAGAAATGGTGTGCAACGGTGGATCCTTTGGCCAGTGCTACCTATGGTTAGAGGATGCATTAACTAGTGGGTAGATAGATAGACAGATGATAAACTTTTATTGGACGGAAACAATATGACAGGTATAACAAATAGATTGACGCAAAAGCCCGAAGGCTTAAGTGGTGGGGCCTCTCTTATCTCTCTCATAAGACACATCACTTTTACCGGACCTATCACACACATACACAGTAAGATTTGGACACACATCAAGAAACAACAAAACACAACAAACCAAACAAGCAAACCAGTTCCTGACCACCATTTTGTTTTTTATTCGTCGCAAGTCGCAGCAGCGAGCGGGACCCTACCGCACGGCCGCCACCCGGCCGTCCGACTGATATGAATATCTAATAGACAACGCGCCCGCCGCACAAGTAGAGGCGCCGAAACGAGACAGACTACCCTGCCACCACCGGGCATTCGCGCTGGTCTATAGCATGCGTACATAGCTATGGTATCTGTCTCGCATAGCAGCTACCAGTGCGCCGCCCGCAGCCACGCTACGGCCGAACGGCGGGGTGAGGTTTCGAGCGGAAAACTTACTAGCATTGTGTATTACATTTAATTAAAGGTACACTGTTGTTGCTATGATATGCAACCTGTTGCGATGGCAAGATATGTCTTTCAACTAGCTTTTTGCCGAATTTCATCCACTTCCATCTATATTAACCATTCGAAATCCTGGTGTGAAGCAAAAATGAACCGATAAAATTACCACCTTGAAATGTATTTTACGGCTGATAGCGCGGAAGCCGTAAGAGATAAGTGGGGGGTATGAGTGAGAAAAATGACGGCAACGAAGTTTTCTATCCAGCCGTGTTAAGTTCAATACTGTAGCTATCACGGTCTGGAAACCAGGGGGCTGAGAATAAAAATTTTAAAAACTTATATTTTATTTTTGCCTCTAAAATAAAAAAGTTTCAGTCTGAAAGCTTTTATCTCTAAATATATAATAAAGGAGGCTATTCTCTTTTATTATCTGAAATGGGAACTAATTTATCTTAATTAGATCGGAAGATATAAGGGTTTGACTGATATTTTGGGAAATGCAAACCTTCGCAGAATGGGCCAAAAAGGACCCTTAAATTTCCGTTTTTGTTTTGTTTCTGTGTTTGTGCAGTACTGCACAAACCGGCCTTTAAATTGGTATTTGACTCAGAACCTGAACTGCTGTAGCTTCAGATATTTTGAGCCTGTAGTTAAGACTATGAGTTTTATGCCAAATTTAGGGTGCAAAGCTTAAAAGCTAATTTGGAGCCTTAAATTTATAACTTTTTCTTTGAAACTTTTTGTGTGATCTACAAATTTCCCTGATGTAAAAGGGTGCAAGTTTGAGGACTGTAGATGAATTAGGAAAAAAATAGAAAAATAAAAGTTAAAAATCACATAATGCAAAATTCTGGGCAAAATTTTGAAAATTTTGAAAATTGACAACCGTGGTGCTTATTCATTTGGAAGTGCCTTCTATCCACAAAAGTTTTAGGTCTCTGATACCAGCGCTCAGAACAGACAACAACAACAACAACCTCGGCCTGCGGCCTCGGCAGGTGCCGCTCCGGCGCAGGAGAAGCCGGTGACAATGTACGTTAGCCAAACAGTCCGATTGACAG
This sequence comes from Lepas anatifera, assembly GCA_034440635.1. Taxonomy (NCBI): domain Eukaryota; kingdom Metazoa; phylum Arthropoda; class Thecostraca; family Lepadidae; genus Lepas; species Lepas anatifera. The sequence continues at coordinate 1,042,599 of JAOTON010001253.1, forward strand.
GCGAGTGTTTTCAGCAGTTTGATACTTATAACAACGCATTGTTGGAGTTTTAGGTTTTGTGTTCTCATTATGGCTCCATTCAATCCCCTGTGTAAGCCCATGTTTTCCTACATTAGCATGTCTCTGCACACTGCGTCACGTTTGCCCTCTGTTCATGTCATCACATAGATAAACACACGCATAATGTTTGTTTTGTTAAGTAAAGACTGGGCATGACCAGAAGAAAGGAGATACATTATAAAATATGATGGGTTTGCCGACCGTATTTCACCTATACCTGCAGATTTTCACCCAATTCAGCCAATTTGTTAACGAGTTAGCTTCGGTTACCCTACTCCCAGTCCGCATGCGCAGTAACGTCTGCAGTGAATGGGAGCAAAGATACCGTTATAGTTGACTGAAGCATGTTAATATGCCGTTTGTTTGTCTCCTGGTCTAAATGATCCCTTAGAGCCTATTATTCCTTAGAATTCATACTGCACATTCGCATAATAGTGCAGCGTCATAATGCCATCAATTAGGATTAGCAGATGCTATTCTGCTTTTACTCGCAAAAATTTGAGCGAATTCGGTCTATTGGCTCCCGAGATCACGGTTCCTATAGATACGGTTCGGACATAACAGCCAGCTGACTGCCTTATTTGGCAGCACGTTTAGGATATGGCAGTTATTTTAAGGGTTTTGTTCAAGATAACTTTAATTTTGCTAGCATAAGGTAGAATGCAGCGTTTTGATTGGGTAATTGAAACGTTTGAAACAGAATTATGAAGGAATTAGCATGAAGTTAATCGTGGATTTTCCTTGTTATAAAAGCGCTTTAGAGACTAAAAGCTGTATCCAGCAGATAGCCTGATCAATTTTACATACAAAAAATAAAAATATACCCTTAAGTACCACTTACATTTTCCCACTGGCCCGTGCCCCAAACCCCTGCAAACAGTCCCATTGGAATTACATGTTAAATTTTGCTGCCAAAAAACTGTTAGAACCAGAAGTGGAACCTTCAAAACCCCCAGAATTCTAGAGAAGTATCTCTTGTCCGCCCCCTGCCCGAGATAGCCTCCATGACCATAAGTTCTAATGCGCATGCGCACTAACCTTTTTGTTACCACGGGTGACAAAACATTCATGCTAACTTTAAGCACGTTGGCTTTCCCTCTGTTCAGGTCCTCCTCTGAAATATCCTCGCCTTTCAGGCTTATTTCCATAATTTCTGCTGCGCATGCGCAGAGCAGTGCAGCTTCAATGACATTTTTGACTTACATTTCGTGATATTCTTCTGCTCACAAAATTTCAAGAAAATCGACCCGTAGGTTGCCGAGATAGCCTCTGTTACCATTAGTTCCAGTGCGCATGCGCAGTGACCTTTTGTTGACCTGAATACCACATTCGAAATCTGTATGGTCGATTGCCTCTCATTGATATTGTTCGGTAATTTGGTACGGAGTGCAACGAAATCTTCAATCTTTCATATGCTTATATACATACATGGTGGCTATTCAAATGGTGGTAGATACAACGGGCGGAGCTTGGGGCTGAACTCCCCCCCAATGTCAGAATATCTATGGTTAATACAAACACAGAAGCTGTTCCGAGGCAATGGCGGGGAAGGCTCCAGTCCCGTACCAGCCCCCCATCCTCACTGCTCCCCCGTCCGAAATGTTTCCCATGAGCTATCTCAGCACGCCTCTGGACCCCGCTACCGTTCCCTAGATACCTGAGGGCATCACTGCTCAATTCCTCGGATCTCTAAACACGCCTCGGCACCCTCTGCCCTCTAGTCAAGGTCCCGTCCGCCCCGACCGGCTAGCCACCCGCTGTATGCACTCGGATAAAAATGTTATGCCTTTCTTGCACGCATTTACCGGCTGCAGCCTACTGCCGCAGCACAGAAGGTCCATGCAAGAAGGGCAGAATGACGTCACTACTGCTGCGGGAAAAATGGGACCGAAGTATTTTGCCCCTCAGTGGCGAACTAGTCGTCGGAGCGTCATGAAACAAAAACGGCAGAGCTCATAATTTCCCATACTAAAAGTTTAGAGAGAGCCATATATCTCAGTTGAGTATAAAGGCACTTTATCACGTGATGAAGCTATTACATCCTATGAAAACCGCATCAAATTCAGTCTTTATCATCATATAGCTCAAAACCTATGGGAGACGCGCGGGTATGGTCAGGCAGACGGTTGTAGAACTTGAGCCGGGCTTTTTTTTGGTACCAATTTCGAAAAGAAAATTTGGAAATATGTAGTCCTAAATTCCCAAAAAAAACAAAAAAATATTGTATTTTTTGCAGAAAAATATTTCCCATTAACTCAGAAATTTGCATTTAGAATATGTTGTTGTAATGACAATACCCATCTCAACAAAGAAAACTGCGTTCAAAAATGTCCAGAATTTTGAAAGTTATATGGTTTTAAAGTTTTAGGCCATAGTTGCAATGTTTTGGAAAAAGGGCCAAAACTGACCTTCAAAATTATGCATTTGGTTCAGTTTAGTGTCTATGCAGTAATGCACAGTCCATTCTGTCTGTAAAAATCCAGTTTGGAACACCTAGCATCATATCTTCAGATATTTCGAACTTATAACTTTGTTAATGCATTTCACTTCAAGTTGGAGGTAAAAGTTTCAAAAAATCATTTTGGAAGTACAAATTTGGACTTTTTGCTTCAAACTTTGAGCAACGACTGGTAATTGATCGTGTGTAAAAGAGTGTAAGTTTGAGAGCTGTAGACTAAAAATAGAAAAATAGAAAAATAAAAGTTTATAAAAATATAATCCAAAATTTTGGAAAAGTTTTTGCAAAATTCGAAAATCTGCAGCCGTCGGGATTTTTTATGGGTTCCTGCCTTTCATCCCTGCAAGTTTCAAGTATCTGATACCAGTCCTCAGAACAGACAACAACTACTACTACTACTACTACGGACAACAGAGAACGAAAAACTGTCAGTATAGAAGCCGTTTTCACTTCGTTCGTCACCGGCTTCTGACAACAGACAGACACGACGAGACCGGAAAAACTTAGAATAGAAGCCGTTTCTTACTTCGTTCGTCACCGGCTTCGACAACAACAGACAGACACGACGAGACCGGAAAACTGTCAGAATAGAAGCCGTTTCTTACTTCGTTCGTCACGCTTCTGACAGACCTCGGCCTGCGGCCTCGGCAGGTGCCGCTCTGGCGCAGGAGAAGCCGGTGACAATGTACGTTAGCCAAACAGTTCGATTGACAGGCGAGTTTTTTCAGCAGTTTGATACTTATAACAACGCAATGTTGGAGTTTTAGGTTTTGTGTTCTCATTATGGCTCCATTCAATCCCCTGTCTAGGCCCATGTTTTCCTAAATTAGCATGTCTCTGCATACTGCACCACGCCTGCCCTCTGTTCATATCATCAAAGAAATAAACACACGCATAATGTTTGTTTTGTTAAGCAAAGACTGGGCATGACGAGAAGAAAGGAGATACGATATAAAATATGATGGGTTTTCCGACGGTATTTAACCTATACCTGCAGATTTTCACCCAATTCAGCCTATTTGTTACCGAATTATGCCCCAGCTCGAGACCTCAGCCCCACCACCGAACTGATGTCCTGGATCCGCCTATGCTCCAGCTCCTTAGCCCACCCCCTTACATATGTCCTGGATCTGCCTATGCTCGAACTCCGTAGCCCCACCTCTATACTGCCCTGGATCCGCCTATGCTTGAACTCCTTAGCCACTACCCCTACTGATGTCCTGGATCCGCCTATGCTCAAGCTCCCGAGCCCCACCCACGTACTGATGTCCTGAATCCGCTTATGCTCGAGCTCCTTAGCCCCACCCCCGTACTGATGTCCTGGATCCGCTTATGTTTTAACTCTTTAGCCCCTACCTGTTTTAACTCATTAGCCCCTTGATGTCCTGGATCCGCTTATGCTCGAGCTCCTTAGCCCCACCCCCGTACTGATGTCTTTGATCCGCTTATACTCGAGCCTCTTACCCCAGCCCCGTACTGATGTCCTGGATCCGCCTCTGCTCGAGCTCCTTAGCCCGACACCCATACTGATGTCCTGGATCCGCCTATGCTCGAGCTCCTTAGCCTCACCTCCGTACAGATGTCCTGGATCCGCCTATGCTGGATCTCCTTAGCCCAATCCCCGTACCGATATGCTGGATCCGCCCATGCTCAAACTCCTTAGCCTCTACCCCCGTACTGATATCCTGGCTCCGCTAATGCTCGAGCTCCTTAGCCCCACCCTCGTACTGATATCCTGGATCCGCCTATGCTCGAACTCTTTAGCCCCACCCCCGTACTGATGTCCTGGATCCGCCTAAACCCGAACTCCTTAGCCCCTACCCCCTACTGATGTCCTGGATCCGCCTATGGTCGAGCTCCTTACTCCACCCCCTTACTGATGTCCTGGATCCGCCTATGCTCGAACTCCGTAGCCCCACCTCTGTACTGCCCTGGATCCGCCTATGCTTGAACTCCTTAGCCCCCACCCCCTACTGATGTCCTGGATCCGCCTATGCTCGAGCTCCCGAGCCCCACCCCCGTACTGATGAGCTGAATCCGCTTATGCTCGAGCTCCTTAACACCACCCCCGTACTGATGTCCTGGATCCGCTTATGCTCGAGCTCCTTAGCCACACCCCCGTACTGATGTCCTGGATCCGCCTCTGCTCGAGCTCCTTAGCCCCACCCCCGTACTGATGTCCTGGATCCGCCTCTGCTCGAGCTCCTTAGCCCCACACCCATACTTATGTCCTGGATCCGCCTATGCTGGAGCTCCTTAGCCCCACCCCCTACTGATGTCCTGGATCCGCCTTTACTCGAGCTCCGGAGCCCCACCCCCGCACTGATGTCCTGGATCCGCCTATACTCGAGCCCCTTAGCCCCACCCCCGTACTGATGTCCTGGATCCGCCTCTGCTCGAGCTCCTTAGCCCCACCCCCGTACTGATGTCCTGGATCCGCCTCTGCTCGAGTTCCTTAGCCCCACACCCATACTTATGTCCTGGATCCGCCTATGCTGGAGCTCCTTAGCCCCACCCCCTACTGATGTCCTGGATCCGCCTATGCTCGAGCTCCTTAGCCCCACCCCCGTATTGATGTTCTGGATCCGCTTATGCTCGAGGACCCGAGTTCCAACCCGCTCCTGATGTCCTGGATCCGCCTATGCTCGAGCTCCTTAGCCCCACCCCGTACTGATGTCCTGGATCCGCCTATGCTCAAACTCACTAGCCCCACCCCGGTACTGATGTCTTGGATCCGCCTATGCTCGAGCTCCTTAGCCCCACCCCCATACTAATGGCCTGGATCCGCCACTGCTTATTAAGTTTATTTAAGCAGGGAGTGCAAGGAGTCACGTGTCATGGTATCACCACAAAGAGGTTTATTCGGCTGGGAAAGAAATGGTGTGCAACGGTGGATCCATTGGCCAGTGCTACCTATGGTTAGAGGATGCATTAACTAGTGGGTAGATAGATAGACAGATGATAAACTTTTATTGGACGGAAACAATATGACAGGTATAACAAATAGATTGACGCAAAAGCCCGAAGGCTTAAGTGGTGGGGCCTCTCTTATCTCTCTCATAAGACACATCACTTTTACCGGACCTATCACACACATACACAGTAAGATTTGGACACACATAAAGAAACAACAAAACACAACAAACCAAACAAGCAAACCAGTTCCTGACCACCATTTTGTTTTTTATTCGTCGCAAGTCGCAGCAGCGAGCGGGACCCTACCGCACGGCCGCCACCCGGCCGTCCGACTGATATGAATATCTAATAGACAACGCGCCCGCCGCACGAGTGGAGGCGCCGAAACGAGACAGACTACCCTGCCACCACCGGGCATTCGCGCTGGTCTATAGCATGCGTACATAGCTATGGTATCTGTCTCGCATAGCAGCTACCAGTGCGCCGCCCGCAGCCACGCTACGGCCGAACGGCGGGGTGAGGTTTCGAGCGGAAAACTTACTAGCATTGTGTATTACATTTAATTAAAGGTACACTGTTGTTGCTATGATATGCAACCTGTTGCGATGGCAAGATATGTCTTTCAACTAGCTTTTTGCTGAATTTCATCCACTTCCATCTATATTAACCATTAACCATTCGAAATCCTGGTGTGAAGCAAAAATGAACCGATAAAATTACCACCTTGAAATGTATTTTACGGCTGATAGCGCGGAAGCCGTAAGAGATAAGTGGGGGGTATGAGTGAGAAAAATGACGGCAACGAAGTTTTCTATCCAGCCGTGTTAAATTCAATACCGTAGCTATCACGGTCTGGAAACCAGGGGGCTGAGAATAAAAATTTTAAAAACTTATATTTTATTTTTGCCTCTAAAATAAAAAGTTTCAGTCTGAAAGTTTTTATCTCTAAATATATATTAAAGGAGGCTATTCTCTTTTATTATCTGAAATGGGAACTAATTTATCTTAATTAGATCGGAAGATATAAGGGTTTGACTGATATTTTGGGAAATGCAGACCTTCGCAGAATGGGCCAAAAAGGACCCTTAAATTTCCGTTTTTGTTTTGTTTCTGTGTTTGTGCAGTACTGCACAAATCGGCCTTTAAATTGGTATTTGACTCAGAACCTGAACTGCTGTAGCTTCAGATATTTCGAGCCTGTAGTTTAGACTATGAGTTTTATGCCAAATTTAAGGTGCAAAGTTTAAAAGCTAATTTGGAGCCTTAAATTTATGACTTTTTCTTTCAAACTTTTTGTGTGATCTACAAATTTCCCTGATGTAAAAGGGTGCAAGTTTGAAGACTGTAGATGAATTAGGAAAAAATAGAAAAATAAAAGTTAAAAATCACATAATGCAAAATTCTGGGCAAAATTTTGAAAATTTTGAAAATTGACAACCGTGGTGCTTATTCATTTGGAAGTGCCTTCTATCCACAAAAGTTTTAGGTCTCTGATACCAGCGCTCAGAACAGACAACAACAGACAGACACGACGAGACCGGAAAAACTGTCAGAATAGAAGCCGTTTCTTACTTCGTTCGTCACCGGCTTCTGACAACAACAGACAACAACCTCGGCCTGCGGCCTCGGCAGGTGCCGCTCCGGCGCAGGAGAAGCCGGTGACAATGTACGTTAGCCAAACAGTTCGATTGACAGGCGAGTTTTTTCAGCAGTTTGATACTTATAACAACGCAATGTTGGAGTTTTAGGTTTTGTGTTCTCATTATGGCTCCATTCAATCCCCTGTCTAGGCCCATGTTTTCCTAAATTAGCATGTCTCTGCATACTGCACCACGCTTGCCCTCTGTTCATGTCATCAAATAAATAAACACACGCATAATGTTTGTTTTGTTAAGCAAAGACTGGGCATGACGAGAAGAAAGGAGATACAATATAAAATATGATGGGATTTCCGACGGTATTTCACCTATACCTGCAGATTTTCACCCAATTCAGCCTATTTGTTACCGAGTTATGCCCCAGCTCGAGACCTCAGCCCCACCACCGAACTGATGTCCTGGATCCGCCTATGCTCGAGCTCCTTAGCCCCATCACTGGCATGTCCTGGATCCGCCTTTGTTCGATCTCCCCCCACCCTTACATATGTCCTGGATCTGCCTATGCTCGAACTCCGTAGCCCCACCTCTATACTGCCCTGGATCCGCCTATGCTTGAACTCCTTAGCCCCTACCCCTACTGATGTCCTGGATCCGCCTATGCTCGAGCTCCTGAGCCCCACCCACGTACTGATGTCCTGAATCCGCTTATGCTCGAGCTCCTTAGCCCCACCCCCGTACTGATGTCCTGGATCCGCTTATGTTTTAACTCTTTAGCCCCTTCCTGTTTTAACTCTTTAGCCCCTTGATGTCCTGGATCCGCTTATGCTCGAGCTCCTTAGCCCCACCCCCGTACTGATGTCTTTGATCCACCTATACTGGAGCCCCTTAGCCCCACCCCGTACTGATGTCCTGGATCGCCTTGTCGAGCTCCTTAGCCCGACACCCATACTGATGTCCTGGATCCGCCTATGCTCGAGCTCCTTAGCCCCACCTCCGTACAGATGTCCTGGATCCGCCTATGCTGGATCTCCGTAGCCCCATCCCCGTACCGATATGCTGGATCCGCCTATGCTCAAACTCCTTAGCCTCTAACCCCGTACTGATATCCTGGCTCCGCTTATGCTCGAGCTCCTTAGCCCCACCCCCGTACTGATGTCCTGGATCCGCCTATGCTCGAACTCTTTAGCCCCTACTCCTGTGTTGATGTCCTGGATCCGCTTATGCTTGAGCTCCTTAGCCCCACCTCTGTACTGATGTCCTTTATCCGCCTATACTGAACCCCTTAGCCCCACCCCCGTACTGATGCCCTGGATCCCCCTCTGCTCGAGCTCTTTAGCCCCACACCCATACTGATGTCCTGGATCCGCCTATGCCCGAACTTCTTAGCCCCACCTCCGTACTGATGTCCTGGATCCGCCTATGCTCGAACTCCTTAGCCCCTACCCCCTACTGATGTCCTGGATCCGCCTATGCTCGAGCTCCTTAGCCCCACCTTCTTACTGATGTCCTGGATCCGCCTATGCTCGAACTCTGTAGCCCCTACCCCCCCACTGATGTCCTGGATCCGCCTATGCTCGAGCTCCTTAGCCCCACCCCCGTACTGATGTCCTGGATCCGCCTATGCTGGATCTCCGTAGCCCCATCCCCGTACCGATGTCCTTGATCCGCCTATACTCAAGCCCTTTAGCCCCACCGCCGTACTGATGTCCTAGGTCCGCCTCTGCTCGAGCTCCTTAGCCCCACACCCATACTGATGTCCTGGATCAGCCTATGCTCGAGCGTCTTATCTCCACCCCCTACAGATGTCCTAGATCCGCCTATGCTCGATCTCCTTAGCCCCATCCCCGTACTAATATCCTGGATCCGCCTATGCTCAAACTCCGTAGCCCCTACCCCCTACTGATGTCCTGGATCCGCCTATGCTGGAACTCCCGAGTCTCACCCCGTACTGATGTCCTGAATCCGCTAATGCTCAGCTGCTTAGCCCCATCCCCGTACTAATGTCCTGGATCCGCCTATGCTCTAACTCCCTAGCCCGACCCTCGTACCGATGTCCTGGATCCGCCTATGCTCTAACTCCCTAGCCCCACCCTCGTACTGATGTACTGGGTCCGCCTATGCTCGAACTCTTTAGCCCCTACCCCTATGCTGATGTCCTGGATCCGCTTATGCTCGAGCTCCTTGCCCCCACACCCGTAACGACCCCACCTCCGTGCCCCCCCCGAAACGACATAGGCGGATCCAAGGGGAAAGGGGACAGGTGCCCCCCATAGAATCTTAGCGCCCCCTGAAATTGTCCCGGAAACCCCTGGAAAGTTTGATGGCACCCCCTGAAATGTCGTTTTCCCCGAGATGCAGGTATCGGGATCTACTGATAGGTTTTAGCGCCTACTTGATAGGTTTTTCCAGCCAAAAGTGGCGTCCCTGGTGTAGATAGCACCCACCAGGAAGTTTCCCCTTCCACCTCGCCCCCGATAGGCAATCCTGGATCCGCGTATGGGAAGCAACATTTCAGGGAGCGTCATCGACCTTGAGAGGCGTGTCTTTACAATTTCAGAGGGCGCCGATGGTCGATTGGGGGTTGGGGGAGGGGAATGGGGGGAGAAGGGTGGGGGGGGCACCTAGCCTACTTATTCCCTGGATCGACCCATTGTCCAAAACAGAAACATAATACTCTTATTGTAAACTCGGCCTTTCACGGTACTCTAATTACTTGTGATGCATTATGGGTAGTATTGGGTACTTTTTTACCAGACCATAAATAAACAGAAACGGCCGCGACGATCGCCGGCGTTGCCGCGGCGTGGACCCAGGGGTGACGCGTGGTGATTTGCTACAACGATGCGTGGAGAAACGGCGTGTTTGTAAAGGTAACTTGGTGTTTCATTGATATCTATGCAGATGGAATGTCGACATATGTCTCTTACCTAGCTGCATGCAAAATTTCATTTCCCTCCAATGACTCTAACCACCCTAAACCCCGGTGTGAAGCAAAAATGAACTGATAAAATTACCACTTTGAAATGTATTTTACGGCTTATAGTGCGGAAGCCGTAAGAGATAAGTGGGGGTATGAGTGAGAAAAATGACGGCAACGAAGTTTTCTATCCAGCCGTGTTAAGTTCAATACCGTAGCTATCATGGTCTGGAAACCAAGGGGCTGAGAATAAAAATTTTAAAAACTTATATTTTATTTTTGCCTATAAAATAAAAAGTTTCAGTCTGAAAGTTTTTATCTCTAAATATATAATAAAGGAGGCTATTCTCTTTTATTATCTGAAATGGGAACTAATTTTTATCAATTAGATCGGAAGATATAAGGGGTTGAATGATATTTTGGGAAATGCAGACCTTCACGGAATGGGCCAAAAAGGACCCTTAAATTTTCGTTTTTGTTTTGTTTCTGTGTTTGTGCAGTACTGCACAAGCCGGCCTTTAAGTTGATATTTGACTCAGAACCTGAACTGCTGTAGCTTCAGATATTTCGAGCCTGTAGTTTAGACCATGAGTTTTATGCCAAATTTAGGGTGCAAAGTTTAAAAGCTAATTTAGAGCCCTAAATTTAAAGCTTTTTCTTTCCAACTTTTTGTGTGAACTACAAATTTGTCTGGTGTAAAAGGGTGCAAGTTTGAAGACTGTAGATGAATTAGCAAAAAATAGAAAAATAAAAGTTAAAAATCACATAATGCAAAATTCTGGGCAAAATTTTGAAAATTTTGGAAAATGACAACCGTGGTGCTTATTCATTTGGAAGTGCCTTCTATCCACAAAAGTTTTAGGTCTCTGATACCAGCGCTCAGAACAGACAACAACAACAACAGACCTCGGCCTGCGGCCTCGGCAGGTGCCGCTCTGGCGCAGGAGAAGCCGGTGACAATGTACGTTAGCCAAACAGTTCGATTGACAGGCGAGTTTTTTCAGCAGTTTGATACTTATAACAACGCAATGTTGGAGTTTTAGGTTTTGTGTTCTCATTATGGCTCCATTCAATCCCCTGCCTAGGCCCATGTTTTTCTAAATTAGCATGTCTCTGCATACTGCACCACGCTTGACCTCTGTTCATATCATCAAATAAATAAACACACGCATAATGTTTGTTTTGTTAAGCAAAGACTGGGCATGACGGGAAGAAAGGAGATACAATATAAAATATGATGGGTTTTCCGACGGTATTTCACCCATACCTGCAGATTTTCACCAAATTCAGCCTATTTGTTACCGAGTTATGCCCCAGCTCGAGACCTCAGCCCCACCACCGAACTGATGTCCTGGATCCGCCTATGCTTGAGCTCCTTACCCCAACCCCTTACATATGTCCTGGATCTGCCTATGCTCGAACTCCGTAGCCCCACCTCTATACTGCCCTGGACCCGCCTATGCTTGAACTCCTTAGCCATTACCCCTAATGATGTCCTGGATCCGCCTATGCTCGAGCTCCCGAGCCCCACCCACGTACTGATGTCCTGAATCCGCTTATGCTCGAGCTCCTTAGCCCCACTCCCGTACTGATGTCCAGGATCCGCTTATGTTTTAACTCTTTAGCCCCTACCTGTTTTAACTCTTTAGCCTCTTGATGTCCTGGATCCGCTTATGCTCGAGCTCCTTAGCCCCACCCCCCGTACTGATGTCTTTGATCCGCCTATACTCGAGCCCCTTAGCCCCGGCCCCGTACTGATGTCCTGGATCCGCCTCTGCTCGAGCTCCTTAGCCCGACACCCATACTGATGTCCTGGATCCGCCTATGCTCGAGCTCCTTAGCCCCATCTCCGTACAGATGTCCTGGATCCGCCTATGCTGGATCTCCTTAGCCCCATCCCCGTACCGATATGCTGGATCCGCCTATGCTCAAACCCCTTAGCCTCTAACCCCGTACTGATATCCTGGCTCCGCTTATGCTCGAGCTCCTTAGCCCCACCCCCGTACTGATGTCCTGGATCCGCCTATGCCCGAACTCTTTAGCCCCTACCCCTCTGCTGATGTACTGGATCCGCTTATGCTTGAGCTGCTTAGCCCCACCTCTGTACTGATGTCCTTTATCCGCCTATACTCGAACCCCTTAGCCCCACCCCCCGTACTGATGCCTTGGATCCGCCTCTGCTCGAGCTCCTTAGCCCCACACCCATACTGATGTCCTGGATCCGCCTATACTCCAGCCCTTTAGCCCCACCCCCGTACAGATGTCCTGGATCCACCTATGCTCGATCTCCTTAGCCCCACCCCCGTACTGATGTCCTGGATCCGCCTTTACTCAGGCTCCGGAGCCACACCCCTGCACTGATGTCCTGGATCCGCCTATGCTCGAGCTCCTTAGCCCCACCCCCGAACTGATGTCCTGGATCTGCCTATGCTCAAAATCCGTAGCCCCACCTCCGTACTGCCCTGGATTCGCCTATACTCAATTTCTTTATTCCCTACCACCCTACTAATGTCCTGGATCCGCCTATGCTGGAACGCCCGAGCCCCACCACCGTACTGATGTCCTGGATCCGCCTATGCTCGAGCTCCTTAGCCCCACCCCCGTAATGAGGCCTGGATCCGCCTTTGCTGGAGCTCCTTAGCCCCACCCCCGTACTGATGTCCTGGATCCGCCTATGCTCGAACTTCTTAGCCCCACCTCCGTACTGATGTCCTGGATCCGCATATGCTCGAACTCCTTAGCCCCTACCCCCTACTGATGTCCTGGATCCGCCTATGCTCGAGCTCCTTACCCCACCTTCTTCCTGATGTCTTGGATCCGCCTATGCTCGAACTCCGTAGCCCCTACCCCCCCCCACTGATGTCCTGGATCCGCCTATGCTCGAGCTCCTTACCCCACCCCCTTACTGATGTCCTGGATCCGCCTGTGCTCGAACTTCGTAGCCCCACCTCTGTACTGCCCTGTATCCGCCTATGCTCGAACTACTTAGCCCCCACCCCCTACTGATGTCCTGGATCCGACTATGCTCGAGCTCCCGAGCCCCACCCCATCAGCTGAATCCGCTTATGCTCGAGCTCCCGAGCCCCACCCCATCAGCTGAATCCGCTTATGCTCGAGCTTCTTAGCCCCACCGCCGTACTGATGTCCTAGATCCGCCTCTGCTCGAGCTCTTTAGCCCCATCCCCGTACTAATATCCTGGATCCGCCTATGCTCGAACTCCGTAGCCCCTACCCCCCTACTGATGTCCTGGATCCGCCTATTCTGGAACTCCCGAGTCTCACCCCGTACTGATATCCTGATTCCGCTAATGCTCAGCTGCTTAGCCCCATCCCCGTACTAATGTCCTGGATACGCCTATGCTCTAACTCCCTAGCCCGACCCTCGTACCGATGGCCTGGATCCGCCTATGCTCTAACTCCCTAGCCCCACCCTCGTACTGATGTCCTGGGTCCGCCTATGCTCGAACTCTTTAGCCCTTACCCCCATGCTGATGTCCTGGATCCGCTTATGCTCGATCTCCTTACGCCCACACCAATAACGCCCCACCTCCGTGCCCCCCGCCCCCGAAACGACATAGGCGGATCCAAGGGGAAAGGGGACAGGTGCCCCCCATAGAATCTTAGCGCCCCCTGAAATTGTCCCGGAAACCCCTGGAAAGTTCGATGGCACCCCCTGAAATGTCGTTTTCCCCGAGATGCAGGTATCGGGGTCTACTGATAGGTTTTAGCGCCTACTTGATAGGTTTTTCCGGCCAAAAGTGGCGTCCCTGGTGTAGATAGCGCCCACCAGGAAGTTTCCCCTTCCACCTCGCCCCCGATAGGCAATCCTGGATCCGCGTATGGGAAGCGACATTTCAGGGAGCGTCATCGACCTTGAGAGGCGTGTCTTTACAATTTCAGAGGGCGCCGATGGTCGATTGGGGGTTGGGGGAGGGGATGGGGCGAGAAGGGTGGGGGGGGCACCTAGCCTACTTATTCCCTGGATCCACCCATGGTCCAAAAACAGAAACATAATACTCTTATTGTAAACTCAGACTTTTACGGTACTCTAATTACTTGTGATGCATTATGGGTAGTGTTGGGTACTTTTTACCAGACCATAAATAAACAGAAACGGCCGCGCCGATCGCCGGCGTTGCCGCGACGTGGACGCAGGGGTGACGCGTGGTGATTTGCTAGAACGATGCGTGGAGAAACGGCATGTTAGTAAAGGTAACTTGGTGTTTCATTGATATATATGCAGATGGAATGTCGACATATGTCTTTTACCTAGCTGCATGCAAAATTTCATTTCCCTCCAATGACTCTAACCACCCTAAACCCCGGTGTGAAGCAAAAATGAACTGATAAAATTACCACTTTGAAATGCATTTTACGGCTTATAGCGCGGAAGCCGTAAGAGCTAAGTGGGGGGTATGAGTGAGAAAAATGACGGCAACGAAGTTTTCTATCCAGCCGTGTTAAGTTCAATACCGTAGCTATCATGGTCTGGAAACCAGGGGGCTGAGAATAAAAATTTTAAAAACTTATATTTTATTTTTGCCTATAAAATAAAAAGTTTCAGTCTGAAAGTTTTTATCTCTAAATATATAATAAAGGAGGCTATTCTCTCTTATTATCTGAAATGGGAACTAATTTTTATCAATTAGATCGGAAGATATAAGGGGTTTGAATGATATTTTGGGAAATGCAGACCTTCACGGAATGGGCCAAAAAGGACCCTTAAATTTTCGTTTTTGTTTTGTTTCTGTGTTTGTGCAGTACTGCACAAACCGGCCTTTAAGTTGATATTTGACTCAGAACCTGAACTGCTGTAGCTTCAGATATTTCGAGCCTGTAGTTTAGACCATGAGTTTTATGCCAAATTTAAGGTGCAAAGTTTAAAAGCTAATTTAGAGCCCTAAATTTAAAGCTTTTTCTTTCCAACTTTTTGTGTGAACTACAAATTTGTCTGATGTAAAAGGGTGCAAGTTTGAAGACTGTAGATGAATTAGCAAAAATAGAAAAATAAAAGTTAAAAATCACATAATGCAAAATTCTGGGCAAAATTTTTAAAATTTTGAAAATTGACAACCGTGGTGCTTATTCATTTGGAAGTGCCTTCTATCCACAAAAGTTTTAGGTCTCTGATACCAGCGCTCAGAACAGACAACAACAACAACAACAACTCCGGTCTGCGACCTGGGCTAACGCCCCACCGGCGCAGGAGAGCCGCATGACAATGTGGTGAAAGCTAACCATATTTCGTTCTTAATATATCTCTTCATAAGCCTGCAAGTCAGTTTTATCATTCTTTTTCTTTAAAATAACCAATAAAGAGTACGTGGTCACCACCGGATTCGAACCGGACCTACCTGATCAAGAGACAGGGCCTCTAACCACTAGACCACCGCGCCACACTACTCATCCTCCCACTAGCTGAACAGCTGTGACCCGTCAGGAGGTCACTGGCTAGTACAACTCCGCCGAATATGCCGGGCCGCTGGCGCCGGGTGCTGTGCTTGTCCCGAAAAGGCACGATATAAAGGTGCTTCTAGAAGACGAACCAAACATTCTTTTGGGCTGAAATTAGTTGTATCGTCGAGCTAGGATCGTAAGCTAGCTTCATGCCAAATTACTTCCACTTCCATCCATTTTAAGGACTTGAAACCATGGTGAGAAGCAAAGGTGGTCCGAGAAATTTAGCATCTTGTAATACATTTTGGACTAATTACTCGAAAGCCATTTGAGATAGGTGGGTAGTATAAGTGAGCGAAATGACCGCAAATAATTTTCCTATTCAGCCATGTCAGTTCTGAGTTTGTGAGTGACATGAGCTTGGAACCAGGAAGATGCAAATAAAAAGTTTTTTGACTCAATTTCTATTTATGCCTATAAAACAAAGAATTTCACATTCACAATTTCTATCTCCAAATATTATCGGGCGGAAGCAATGTTCTTTCATTATTTGAAATGGAAACTCAAATCGGTCAATTAGATTGTGAGATATTAACGTTGAAATGAAATGAACCAAAATTCAGTCTTCCGGAAGAACTGTAAAAAGTAGGTCAAAATTTTGCGTTTTGCACTCAAAACTATGCCTAAGCACTACAAAATTTTCCTAGCTACCCCTAGGTAACTGCCTTTCAGCTAACTGAGGCCTGTCTTCTGACATTTCGAGCGCACAAGTCGGCCATCAACTTTTAGCAGGTTTTTTGCTCGCATGAGAAAAGCCGCGTTTTCGCGCAATATATATTGTCGGATCAGCTCAATTCGTTTTCCCTAGCTGGCCCTTGTTATCTTTCGAAAAGGACATAAATTTCAAGTTCGTAGGTTAAGAAGTAAAAATTAGAAAAATATAAAACAGAAAAAGTTTGAGCCAAAATTTCTCAAAAACTATTTTGGATTTCGACTCGGGGCTTCAGTTTGGGTGTCTGGAGCAGAAGGGCTATCACCCTACAAAATTCCAGAGCTCTGACATCAATTCTCAGGACGGACAGACGCCAACAACAACAGACCACGACGAGACCCGTCTGAGCGGCCAGAATAGAGCCGCTTGAGAAATCTCAATGCGCTTCGCCCATGGATTTCGTCATGCGGCTCTGACAACCTCGGCCTGCGGCCTCGGCAGGTGCCGCTCTGGCGCAGGAGAAGCCGGTGAAAATGTACGTTGGCCAAATAGTTCGATTGACAGGCGAGTTTTTTCAGCAGTTTGATACTTATAACAACGCAATGTTGGAGTTTTAGGTTTTGTGTTCTCATTATGGCTGATATAGTACTATTATAGTATTATAGTACTGATGTCCTGAATCCGCTTATGCTCGAGCTCTTTAGCCCCACCCCCGTACTGATGTTCTGGATCCGCTTATGTTTTAACTCGTTAGCCCCTACCTGTTTTAACTCTTTAGCCCCTTGATGTCCTGGATCCGCTTATGCTCGATCTCCTTAGCCCCACCCCCGTACTGATGTCTTTGATCCGCCTATACTGGAGCCCCTTACACCAGCCCCGTACTGATGTCCTGGATCCGCCTCTGCTGGAGCTCCTTAACCCGACACCCATACTGATGTCCTGGATCCGCCTATGCTCGAGCTCCTTAGCCCCACCTCCGTACAGATGTCCTGGATCCGCCTATACTGGATCTCCTTAGCCCAATCCCCGTACCGATATGCTGGATCCGCCTTTGCTTGAACTCCGTAGCCCCACCTCCGTACTGCCCTGGATTCGCCTATACTCGAACTCTTTAGCCCCTACCACCCTACTAATGTCCTGGATCCGCCTATGCTGGAACGCCCGAGCCCCACCACCGTAGTGATGTCCTAGATCCGCCTATGCTCGAGCTCCCGAGCCCCACCCCCGTACTGATCAGCTGCATCCGCTTATGCTCGAGCTTCTTAGCCCCACCCCCGTACTGATGTCCTGGATCCGCCTATGCTCGAACTCCTTAGCCCCTACCCACGTGCTGATGTCCTGGATCCGCTTATGCTCGAGCTCCTTAGCCTCACCCCCGTACTGATGTCCTTGATCCGCCTATACTCAAGCCCTTTAGGCCCACCGCCGTACAGATGTCCTAGATCCGGCTATGCTTGATCTCCTTAGCCCCATCCCCGTACTAATATCCTGGATCAGCCTATGCTCGAACTCCGTAGCCCCTACTCCCCTACTGATGTCCTGGATCCGCCTATGCTGGAACTCCCGAGTCTCACCCCGTACTGATGTCCTGAATCCGCTAATGCTCAGCTGCTTAGCCCCATCCCCGTACTAATGTCCTGGATCCGCCTATGCTCTAACTCCCTAGCCCGACCCTCGTACTGATGTCCTGGATCCGCCTATGCTCTAACTCCATAGCCCGACCCTCGCACCGATGTCCTGGATCCGCCTATGCTCTAACTCCCTAGCCCCACCCTCGTACTGATGTCCTGGATCTGCCTATGCTCGAGCTCCTTAGCCCCACCCCCCGTACTGAGGCCTGGATCCGCCTTTGCTGGAGCTCCTTAGCCCCACCCCCGTACTGATGTCCTGGATCCGCCTATGCTCGAACTTTTTAGCCCTACCTCCGTACTGATGTCCTGGATCCGCCTATGCTCGAACTCCTTAGCCCCTACCCCCTACTGATGTCCTGGATCCGCCTGTGCTCGAGCTCCTTACCCCACCTTCTTACTGATGTCCTGGATCCGCCTATGCTCGAACTCCGTAGCCCCTACCCCCCCACTGATGTCCTGGATCCGCCTATGCTCGAGCTCCTTACCCCACCCCCTTACTGATGTCCTGGATCCGCCTATGATGGAACTCCGTAGCTCCACCTCTGTACTGCCCTGGATCCGCCTATGCTCGAACTACTTAGCCCCTACCCACGTGCTGATGTCCTGGATCCGTTTATGCTCGAGCTCCTTAGCCTCACCCCCGTACTGATGTCCTTGATCCGCCTATACTCAAGCCCTTTAGCCCCACCGCCGTACTGATGTCCTAGATCCGCCTCTGCTCGAGCTCCTTAGCCCCACACCCATACTGATGTCCTGGATCAGCCTATGCTCGAGCTCCTTATCTCCACCCCCGTACAGATGTCCTAGATCCGCCTATGCTCGATCTCTTTAGCCCCATCCCCGTACTAATATCCTGGATCCGCCTATGCTCGAACTCCGTAGCCCCTATCCCCCCCTACTGATGTCCTGGATCCGCCTATGCTGGAACTCCCGAGTCTCACCCCGTACTGATGTCCTGAATCCGCTAATGCTCAGCTGCTTAGCCCCACCCCCGTACTGATGCCCTGGATCCGCCTATGCTCGAACTCTTTAGCCCCTACCCCCATGCTGATGTCCTGGATCCGCTTATGCTCGAGCTCCTTACCCCCACACCCGTAACGACCCCCCCCGAAACGACATAGGCGGATCCAAGGGGGAAAGGGGACAGGTGCCCCCCATAGAATCTTAGCGCCCCCTGAAATTGTCCCGGAAACCCCTGGAAAGTTCGATGGCACCCCCTGAAATGTCGTTTTCCCCGAGATGCAGGTATCGGGGTCTACTGATAGGTTTTAGCGCCTACTTGATAGGTTTTTCCGGCCAAAAGTGTCGTCCCTGGTGTAGATAGCACCCACCAGGAAGTTTTCCCTTCCACCTCGCCCCCGATAGGCAATCCTGGATCCGCGTATGGGAAGCGACATTTCAGGGAGCGTCATCGACCTTGAGAGGCGTGTCTTTGCAATTTCAGATGGCGCCGATGGTCGATTGGGGGTTGGGGGAGAGGGATGGGGGGAGAAGGGTGGGGGGGCACCTGGCCTACTTATTCCCTGGATCCACCCATGGTCCAAAAACAGAAACATAATACTCTTATTGTAAACTCGGACTTTTACGGTACTCTAATTACTTGTGATGCATTATGGGTAGTATTGAGTACTTTTTTACCAGACCATAAATAAACAGAAACGGCCGCGCCGATCGCCGGCGTTGCCGCGGCGTGGACGCAGGGGTGACGCGTGGCGATTTGCTACAACGATGCGTGGAGAAACGGCGTGTTTGTAAAGGTAACTTGGTGTTTCATTGATATCTATGCAGATGGAATGTCGACATATGTCTCTTACCTAGCTGCATGCAAAATTTCATTTCCCTCCAATGACTCTAACCACCCTAAACCCCGGTGTGAAGCAAAAATGAACGGATAAAATTACCACTTTGAAATGCATTTTACGGCTTATAGCGCGGAAGCCGTAAGAGATAAGTGGGGGGTATCAGTGGGAAAAATGACGGCAACGAAGTTTTCTATCCAGCCGTGTTAAGTTCAATACCGTAGCTATCATGGTCTGGAAACCAGGGGGCTGAGAATAAAAATTTTAAAAACTTATATTTTATTTTTGCCTATAAAATAAAAAAGTTTCAATTTGAAAGTTTTTATCTCTAAATATATAATAAAGGAGGCTATTCTCTCTTATTATCTGAAATGGGAACTAATTTTTATCAATTAGATCGGAAGATATAAGGTTTTGAATGATATTTTGGGAAATGCAGACCTTCACGGAATGGGCCAAAAAGGACCCTTAAGTTTCCGTTTTTGTTTTGTTTCTGTGTTTGTGCAGTACTGCACAAACCGGCCTTTAGGTTGATATTTGACTCAGAACCTGAACTGCTGTAGCTTCAGATATTTCGAGCCTGTAGTTTAGACCATGAGTTTTATGCCAAATTTAGGGTGCAAAGTTTAAAAGCTAATTTAGAGCCCTAAATTTAAAGCTTTTTCTTTCCAACTTTTTGTGTGAACTACAAATTTGTCTGATGTAAAAGGGTGCAAGTTTGAAGACTGTAGATGAATTAGCAAAAAATAGAAAAATAAAAGTTAAAAATCACATAATGCAAAATTCTGGGAAAAATTTTGAAAATTTTGAAAATTGACAACCGTGGTGCTTATTCATTTGGAAGTGCCTTCTATCCACAAAAGTTTTAGGTCTCTGATACCAGCGCTCAGAACAGACAACAACAACAACAACAGACGACGAGACCGGAAAAACTGTCAGAATAGAAGCCGTTTCTTACTTCGTTCGTCACCGGCTTCTGACAGACAACGACGACGAGACCGGAAAAACTGTCAGAATAGAAGCCGTTTCTTACTTCGTTCGTCACCGGCTTCTGACAACAACAACGACGAGACCGGAAAAACTGTCAGAATAGAAGCCGTTTCTTACTTCGTTCGTCACCGGCTTCTGACAACCACGACGAGACCGGAAAAACTGTCAGAATAGAAGCCGTTTCTTACTTCGTTCGTCACCGGCTTCTGACAACAACAACAGACAACCACGACGAGACCGGAAAAACTGTCAGAATAGAAGCCGTTTCTTACTTCGTTCGTCACCGGCTTCTGACAGACAGACACGACGAGACCGGAAAAACTGTCAGAATAGAAGCCGTTTCTTACTTCGTTCGTCACCGGCTTCTGCCTCCGGTCTGCGACCTGGGCTAACGCCCCACCGGCGCAGGAGAGCCGCATGACAATGTGCTGAAAGCTAACCATATTTCGTTCTTCGTTAGGTAACGATCAATTCTGATACCCGGGGTTACTGAATGCTGCATAGTAAAAGCAGGGTGAACGAACAATGAAGTGAACCGACTGGTAATGAAAGACAATTGTCTGGGCTATGCAGTGGTACCATTTTCGATTTCATACCTTCGACACCTCTGCTAAGACAGCGTTTTACTTTACGGAAACTGGTCTCACCGCCGTGATCATTAGTGATTGAGTCGGGCGGGCTCCAATGGCATAGGTTCCCCGGATCTCCGCCAGGTGGCAAGCGTCGCGACGCCCGATATTTGGCTAAATTTGTAGGAAAAACGCTCTTATCTAATAAGGATCAGAAACAAAACCTTAGCTTCCAACGGTTTCGTATGTAATCGGATCTTGGCTATCACGCCATGCCCAATTCTACTCTGGGCTACGTGCCGGTCATCGGCCCATTTCAGATTCATACCCTCGTGTCAGTATCTTTTAACCATTACAAGAAGCGCAGAAATCGGTGACGAATTCAGAAAGCCCCTTCCAAGAGGGACATTCCCTTAGCACAAGTCTTAAGTACGAACAGTTTCGTATGCAGCGGAAAATGCGCTATCGATTGGTATGCCTTCACATTCAGTGCATTTTGCCGGAGATCGGCCCATTTTAAGATGCGAAGACCTTTCTACCCGTGCGAGTAGAAATATTTTCGCATTTTAGAATGGGCCGATCTCCGGGAAAATGCACTGAATTTGAAGGCATACCAATCGATAGCACATTTTCCGCTGCATACGAAACTACGCGTAGCTAAGACTTCTGCTAAGGGTATGGCCCTCTTGGAAGGGGCTTACTAAGCCTCCACCGGCCTAGATTTCTAAGATTTCCGCTGGGCAGCAAGCGCCGCGGTACACACAATTCGGGTTCAATTTGCGGAAAAATTGGTCTTCCAAAACTTTCTTTACTGAGAAGCAGGCCTAACACCGTGCTTACGCACAATTTCGTGAGCAACTGGACCTCGGCTTATATCTAACTCGTCGTGAAGCTGCTGGCAGATCGATGGCCCATTTCAGATTCATATCAGCACAGCAACAAATATTAACCACTCCCGGAAGCATATGAACCAGAAAATAAATTCTTCAGCCATTCGCTATGAAAATATATCCTGAGAAGAGGTCTGAAGTACGCACAGTTTCATATGAAGGATGAAATTCATCGGATGAATTATGTTATTGTCTACATAGGCACATCGTGAACTGCGGTCTTAGGCACATACATATAGTTTCGATGCAATGGAAAAAGGCAATCAAACTTAATTAATTCCCATTCGGATAATTTACACGGAGGTCATCCCAATAAAAGTTCCAAATGCTTTCATTTCCCACAGCAAGCTTCCAACAGCCAGAACTCGTCAGATTTCTGTTAGGCATAGGCGCAGGGATTTTTTCCAGGCTGGTGTTGGGGGCAAAAGTTGTAACCAATGGTGGGGCCAAATACGATTCGGTCTATCACTTGATTTGTCGACAGAAAAAGTACGGAATCGGCTCAAAAGAGCACAAAGAGAGCCCTGCTTGTTACAGAATGGAGTGCTGAAGAGGGATTAAGAGGGCCCTGTCTGGTATAAAATGCCAAATTTGGCCACAGAGCATAGTGCGGGCGAGCCGCACTTCGCGCGGCTCGTGTCCTCAGGAGGACCATTCGGACCCTCAGGGAGGGGCGGCTGTCCCTGCCGCCCCTCCCCCTTAGCTACGCCCCTGAACCACT
This sequence comes from Lepas anatifera, assembly GCA_034440635.1. Lineage (NCBI taxonomy): Eukaryota > Metazoa > Arthropoda > Thecostraca > Lepadidae > Lepas > Lepas anatifera. Next base: position 1,065,257 of record JAOTON010001253.1, read on the forward strand.
TCACAACTACGGAAAGTAGAAACACAAGTTTCATTAGCTTACTCTGTAGATATATCCTAAAGCTGAACTCTTAAGTACGCGCAGTTTTCTGTGCAGTCGGTGACTGAAAACTGAAAATATTCTGGTATGATTTTAAGGTAAGTGGTTTTACCTTCAGGTCGGCATATTTAAAAAGCAAAGGTTCTGCCCGCTTATCCGGTCAGCCAGCGATGACCGAAAGCCCCGTAAACCCTGTTGGGTCACACCATAACACCTTGTTACGCTTTATTTGATCCAGTATATAGGCTATCATCTAATATTCAGTTCTTGGTTTGATCATTTGTATCCGTTCATATATTGACTGACACTCCTGCATGTAACATAGTGCGTACAACGATACATGCCTGTAAGACACCGACCTAAAATAGACCAGTGGCAATTTTAAGTAAAATTAACCAGGCTCCCCAAGCACGGGGCCCCTTTAGTTACGCCGGTGGGCACCCAACCAACCATTAGCAACTCAAGAAATGTAAAATAGTGAAACACAAGTAAGATAGACACCCGCCGTCCACATCGAGCGGATGAAACGGCTGAGCGGAAGGACAGAGCGGAGGTACCGGTGGGGAGGGGGTCCACCCGGAGGTATGTGGGGCTCTCCGACCCATCACTGGGGGAGGGGGACAGCAGGTCCGCAGTGGCGGCTGAATAACGCTACAGTCCCGGAATGTCAGGCGCACTACCCGATGGGCGGCACGCCGACCCCCTTCCCCTCCCCTCCCCCCACCGCCAGCCGCCGCGCGGGGTTGTTGGCGTGTCGGACGGGCGCGCCGGCCGAACAGACCCGACCGCCGGGGCAGGCCACGGCCGCGAGATCGCTTGCGCGTCAAGGTATTGGGGCATCCCACGACAAATCGACCAAGCGATAGCACCTTACATGTCAGACTTTGATGAAAATTTGTCACATCGGTTTTGCGAGGCGCAGACTATCGCTGTGATATTATTAGCTGCGCCCGTTTAATGGTTTTTGAGTTGTGGCCTCGGGCACTTTTTGGACCCAATGAAAAACCTTACTTTTCCACTTGCCATATATTAGAGACTAATAATTAGCATTATATTAATTGTAGATCCCTTGAGTCGTTAAGACCCAAATCAAATATGATGACGTCTAAATTTAAGTTGACAAAAACAATCAAACATTACCGTTTTACCGGTGACCTAGGGTTGGGTTACGCGACTTGGTACTGATTAGAGTTATAAAATGTACTGTTTTTTTTAATTATTCAGTGGCTTATCCGTTGTAAGAATTGGCAGCAGGATTTTTTTTATAATTGTTTGATGACATTTTAAATAAGTGATGCAAGAACAATGTATGTATGTACATACCTAACTGTTCAATGCCTTCCATTGTATCATATCCGTCCCAGCACCCCTCAATGGGCCTGTTATGGGAATTAAATTTTCAGCGAGAGATGACCTTCAAAGAATAAAATAACCCGTAATATCCCTCTGTCTTCCATTATTTGTTTGTTTTAACATGAGCCCTACAGGGGAAAAATTTTCTCCCTGCTGGTTTTCCCAAGAAACGCAAAAAGAAGAAACAAAGGACAGCACAACTTACAGTGCCTTATTTCCAATTCGTGTTATGCACCTGACTAAATTTTCTGTCAGGTCATGCCAGATACAGGAGCTATTCAAGGGCAAGCGACCCAACCTCAGAACCCAATATAACAAGTTTCACGCTGCGTCAAAGGAATATCTGGCAACCGATCAGTTCCAAACAATAGTAGGGGAGACCAGGGCAAAGCGGTCACCATAGTGATATTTGCTCAATTTTGAAGAACTTTTAATCCCCATTTCTTATGTTTTGTACCATGATTTTGTCCCATGTTCAATTCTGAAGACACTAGAGGGGACAAAAAGGCAAAAAATACAAGACATCTGCACAGGAAACCAAAAATAAACCAAAGTTATTTTGACCACTTTGCCCCAAGCACGGGCTTATTTTGCCTCGATTCTTTGTTTGCAAGATATTTGGCATGTATACTTTTCAGTTTGATATAATTTTAATATATAATTGTACATAAATGCTTAGATTCACTTATTTAATATGATAGCGTCTGCGGAGTGGCAATATTGCTATCCCCTCCCCGCTACTCAGTTTCCAAACGCTCTAGCATTAAATGTTCCTATCTGACGGTAAAAATGTTTTGCGGCAGGCCTCTTTGCGACAGGCCTCTGTGGTATGCTGCTGTGCCCAACATGGACGGTTAAGGAGCTTCCAGCACCAGAAGACCGACGACTTTAATAGACAAAGTCGCATGTTACAATAGTCGTGAGTTGAATAGGAACGCATGCGTTGATCCTATCCGGGTGGAAATATTCTGATTTGCGTAGAGGGTTTAAGCGATGGAATAGAGAATTTTGTGGCGGTCGAAAGATTGCTGTCGTTTGCTTTTAATATCAGTCGTTTAAGACACAAGTCAAATGCTGGCTGCCACGTCTGCAGATAACGTAATTTCAATTTATGTGTAAAATTTCGGTCTGGTTTATCAAACCCACAAGAAGCGAAAGAAACACGCGTATATTTCTGTATCCACGATGATTGCTAAGGCTTCCTCGCCATACACGAACCAAGGCGCCCACTAAAGGTATGTACGTGCCACACACGAAAATGATATCCTCTGCAACAACCCCCCTCCCACATGTATCGTGAACCCACTAAGGCATATTGCGCAGCGTGACCGGCCATCACCTTTTTTGGATTTAGGGTTAGTCTCTGTACAAAAGATATTTCTCATTTCCATTGCCATCAGTTTTAAGAACTGGCGTCTCGGTTCGCCTCTCTGGCTCGGACCAGCCCTCGCACCGTTGGTGTTCATTCTTGGTCTTTCATTCCATGCCTCTGCATCAACCCCTAGCTGATCCTCAGGGTGCCTGCTTTCTCCACCTGTGGTTGCTTTCCCCTCTGGCACGTTCTCTGCATATGCACCAACTATTTAAATAGGTTGGGGCCCTAGCTCAATTTAGGGGCGCCCCAAAGGTCGGTGTATATTGGGTCTCAGAACATCTCCAGGGGCCATTTAAGCTCTGGTCCCCAGCTCAGCTCAGGGGCCCTATAACTGTGCAGCGGCCCAGACCAGCCCAGGGGCTACCCAGTTCAACACAGGGAGCTCAAGATTGGCTTAGGGCCCAACTTAGCTCAGGGGCCCCAGGTAGGATCTTAACACGCGCATTGACGGGGGCGGGTACCCGCCCCCGGCTTTTTCGAAGGTAGTATAAAAACGGCGGCGCGTAGTGCCGCCGTACTTGGCATACCTTTTTCCTCATCATTTTCACAACTTGTTTTCTTCAAAATTGTAAGGTTAGGACATCTCAGGTCAGGTCACCAGTACAGGTGGAGCGACCTGACCTCAAAAAAGTTTAAGATAGCATAAGCAGGAACAGGATGAACTTATCCGATTGAAACTCGTACCACGCAATGACCCCACTGAGTTATCTAAAATATGTTCCGAAATGTTTGATATCGATGACCTAAGGTCAGGTACGAGCCATGACCTCTCCATTGGAAATGCATGGGAAAAATGGTTTTAACTGAATAACACAGTAATTAATAAAGATAGAGCGTTTATTTAAACTGCATTAGATTTTCCTCGTCATTGCGGTTCTAATGATATGAATTTTGCCCAATTTGAGCTTGACCTGACCTCAGGCCAGGTCAAATCCTTGATTTGACCTGGCAAGGTCATGTTATATATCATTCGATTTGGCTTGCTGCGAGGATTCATAGAGTTCAAATCGTTTTGCTCTATCTCTACTTGTTTGGATGTAATGGCCAAAAAACTTCATTTACATGTTATCCCTATGACGGCTTGTTTTGTCCTCTAGTGACCCTAAATGTGACCTGACAAAAAATGGTTTAAATATTTTCGATGGAGTAGTGGATGGGTCATCCAACGCCTTTTACCGTTTTTCGCTACCTAGCGCGGTTGTCGAGATTTTAACCCGCGCCCCACCGGGGTCCGGCGCCACCTTCGCCCCACCGGGGCCATCAATGCCCCCCCCTCTAACTCCGAAAATATGGGCGTTAGCGCAAATCTGCAAAGTGCAATAGAAAGCTCGCGTGAATTCAGTAAGAAATTACTTCACATGTTTTAGTGCGCAGGTCAATGGTTTGACCTCCAGAGGTCAAATTAGGTCAAGATCGGCTATTTTCACTCAAATATGCAATGATTAAGCAAACTGGGCATAACTCTTGTCATTAGAGCTATTGAGGCCTGGTAAAGTACATTTGATAGCAAATTGCCAGTACTTTTTCCGTTATGTGGAACGTAAAGACCTCCCGCCAGTGGTTTGACCTCCAGAGGTCACCTCGTGACCTAATATGACCTGAGGTCACGAAAGGTCAAAAAGTGACCTTGCCGTATATCAAATGAAAGCCAGTGACAAGACAAACACGATGGTGTTTGTTTCACCGCTCTAGCTTAATTAGGTCAAAAGTTATTGTCAAAATACTGTTTTTGACCTCTGGTGACCTTGGATGACCTTGGAAAAGTCAAAGGGCAAATATGACCCCTGGGATCCGTGAAAGGGTGTCCAAAAACGCTGTTCTGAGCAGTCTGAGTATTTGCAATCATTTTGTGACTTTTATATCATGAAACAGCTTTTCCCATGCTTTTCCAATGGGAGAGGTCACCTCGTGACCTGACCTCAGGGCACGAAATCGAAAAAATCCCGGATATACACCTTGTAGACCCTGGAGGGTTCATGAAGTGTAGGAAGTTTCAAATCGATCGACTTTGAAATGTAGCTCTTACAAAGCTCTAAAGTTGAAGTGAGGTGACCTTGCTTGACCTCGTCTGGTGCCCTGACCTTGGGTGACCCGGGGTAAAAAATTTCAGGGATGATGGGAAAATGATGCAGTGAGAGGTAGAGCCCTCAACCGCGGTGCTGCACCTCGTCGTTTTTCTGCTATCCCGGAAAAACCTTAGGGGGGCCATCGATGGCCCCCCGGTGGGGCGAGGGTTAAGGGCGGGTACCCGCCTGACTCGCTAATTTGGGGGTTTGTCTAGAAGCCGAGCATTGTCGCCTGCGCTGCTTTTGTCCTACAATTAGTGGCCGTTGATGTGTATTTCGATAAATGTTTTGCCATAGGCGGTTCCAGGAGTTCATAATGGGGGTCTACAATGTTTTCCATTCGAACCTTCCAAAGTGAATATACTGCCTACAGAATGGACGGGAGGGCGAAACATAACCATGCATTGAGCCGATATGTGTGTTATATAATGATAGGAAGCCATCGACGTGCTCAGGTACCGTAATTAGGGGTGAGGGGGGAAGTTCACTCACACTCAAGTTCATTTTATTGTTGTGTCTGCATTGAATGGGGCAGAGCATCGAAGATATGCATTTAATTCTTACACCAAATGGACACAATCCATCCATAGGTGGATCCAGGAGTGTTCCCCGGGTCGAGCAGAGGTGGATAAAGGCGGGGTAATTTGAAAAGTAGCCATACCTGAAAGGCGGGGTTGTTTGTCTTACCCTACTTCTTTGCCTCCCTGAATCCACATCTGACATATGTTTGGCATTTGATCATTTTGTTTGACATAAGAGATATCACACTCTACCTGGCGTATGTATTTCTGCAAAAAAGACGAGCAAAAATCATATAATTCCCCCAAAATTCTGGCCCTTAAACCGCCCTTGAATTTTTAATTTCACCTAAATAGAAGATATCACCATGTTCAAGCAATTCCCTTTCAATCCATACCAGTTTCGTGAAAATAGAGCCTAAGAGACAAGAGTTACGGATAATCTAAAAAAGGCAGACATTTTGTATATTTTGAAACACTTACCCTCAATTTTCAAAATTTTGGGATTTTCTTTTTTTAAAAATGGAGATTAGCGCAAGATGAATCGATTGCAGTGTGAATTTTTAAAATCGGTCGGGTAACTTTTGAAATCTTCGGGGGCAGAATCTGCCCTCTGTTGGAAATAGGGGTAGCCGGAAGCCCGTTGGAAGTAGGGTTAAGTTAGTCATGGGCGGATACAGGATTCATTATCGAGGGGGAGGCACATAGACCAGGTTTGCACCAGCTAATGCCGAATCGCAGTGTAGTGTAGTCGAGGACTTGATCAGAGGGTAACCACTCTCCTCTTCTGTTTACTCTGAATTCGCCCTTGATACCTTTGATGCCAGGAAAAATGTCAAATCGGCAGGTACAATGGAAAAGCCAATGTGCATGGTGCTTTATGTTTGGACTACAGAAATGCATATATGTAATTAACATAGGGTGCCCAGTTCAAGATGCCGCTTCGAATCCGTAATGGCAGATATATTAACAGAGTAACACACTCTCCACAAGTTTTTTTGTACCCAACATATACCACGCTAATATGTCAACGTAGAAGCAATAAGAGTCAAACATAATACTCTGCCAGGTACGAGGCAGAATTTTAGCCCTTCTCCCATTCAGCAGACATTGCTGTGCAATGACTAAAACTCAGCCTTATGTTCATCTTGTATAAAATAATCCAGGAAACGATACGTTTGTAAAAATTATGAGCCCGCAGCTAATATCAATGATCCCCCTCATTGTCATGTTAAAAAACAGTCTGACATGTAAGAATTCCATAATTCATATCCTTTACACACCAACACACAATGAAATGCTGAAAAAATTCATAGCATCAGACTCATCAATGGAAATAAGCATGCGGAATAGTTCAGTTCCTTTCACCGTTAGTGCCCCAGGGGATTCAGAAATTGCTCAAGGAGGGGGCGAACCCTGATGGGGGCGGCCTTGAAGGAGGCCCAGAATAGCTTTTGGGGGCCCAACCGTGCAAGATGTAAATTTTCGTAAAAACGCATATGCACAAAAACATTTCGGGGAGCAAAAAAAGAAGAGTTAAACAACGTTTTGGGGGCGAAATTTCTGAGCATTCTAAACGCTCACAAAACTATGAATTGGCCTTAAACTCCTTGAGGTCCGTTCAACATTTGATTGAATCTCCAAAAATCCAGGGTTTGGCCGAATTTCAGCTAGGATCACTAAATGGGACCATCACAGATCGCATACAGTATTCTGGAGCCTGCTTGAATTAAGAGTTTAAGATATAATACTTACCTACTACTCCCAAGCAGGGACGGATGTTGTAGCCACGGAGGGCAGAGACCAAAGGAGTCCCGCAAGCAAGGCAGGGGCCCAATTGTAGCCACAATATTTCCGGGCCATTTTAGATATTCAGGCGCCAGCACTAATCCTGAAACCCTGGTACTTGATTCATCTGAGATTTTCGGGTCCTTTTAACTGGTATGGGGCCTCTCAGCTGATTTTGGACCTTTGAGATAGTTTTGAGCCTCCTGAGAGTAAGTTTTGCAAGTAGTCCCTGGGCTGTTCTGGGGCCATGAGAGGGTATTGCAAAGGAGCTTACTGGCATGGCCTTAGACTCCACCACGCTGTTTGGGGCCCCCTGAGCTGAGAAGAACCACTATGGTGGAATTATTGAGACGGGCACCAGCTGGTCTAGAGCCCCTAAGAGGATCTGCTCAAGATGTCTTTGGCTTTATCGTAGGGTTCCTAGCTGGATTGGTGTTTATTGAGCTGGTAAGAACCCCTGAGATGGCATTGGATTTTTTAGTTTGTCCAGGCTCTATTGCGCTGATCTAGACCCTACGCTGCTTTGGGGCCTCTAAGCCCGTTGGGGGCCCAGTTGGTCTGGCCTCCTGAGTTTTTTTTACTTGCTCAGCTGATCTGGGGCCCCTGAGCTGGTTCTAAGCCCCTGAGCTTATCTGGGTCCCTTCTAGATGGTAAGGGCTCCCATGCTTATCTTGAAACCCAGGTTTTGGCACTAGGGCTCCATTTGCCGTCAATGACCCCTTATCTGGTTCGAAACCTCTTAACTGTTACGGGCCCCTCGGCTGATCTTATACCCCCTGAGTTGGGGTCGGGCCCCTTGAAAGGGGGTTTGTGTTGCATGTTGCAGTGGGGTGCTCCAGTACTGAAAAAAGGGCGGTCAATCATGAAATATAGGCACCCAATCACAAACAAGAGGGCAAGCAAAAATCGATGAAGTTGGTCCATGTTCAAGTGAGACGCCCAATGGTATGCCGGGGAAAGCTTACTCAAAACCAGGGGTGGCACAAAATAGAAAAGGCCAGCTTCAAATTGTTTTTCCTTCGAGCTTTGGTCTAGCATTCACTGTTCATATCCAAGGTGTCGCCAATTTTCGTTCGTCTTCGGCACCCGAAATCGGTGGAAGCGGCACTTGGGTCGTAAGTGAATGAAACAGTCGTTGTAAAGACAGTAACCAAAATGTTAAGAAATATTTACAAATATTCACTTTCCAGGTAATCACAGCAGTTTAGAATTATATTGCGAGAAGTGTATAATGTATATTATATATGACCGGTTCTTTACACAATGGGAACGCACGCTATGGGCAGGGGCGGCATTACGGATGGCGGAGAGACTATCAGTTTCAGTTATAAATGGGCCCATCATTATATTGTACGTGATCACTGTATGAGTGAATGTGCTGTGACTCCGGCTTCCTCCCAGGACGGACGTAGGTAAGGCTTAGACGCACGCCTGTTTTTGACACAAAGGTGCCATCTTTGGCAATCGTCTTTCACGAAACTGTCAGGAGCTGTTTGATTTATCTCGGTGAATTGGCATTGTACATTGTAGCCAACCCTTCGGTAAGCATCCCGGCAGCGCTGAGTGATGGTCCCCTCCACCCCACCCACCGCGGAGCCATTGTACGGTTGGCTCCACTGTCGTGTCCGGCACGTATCAGGACTGTCGCCGGCGCACGTATCGGGTGACGACTTAGTATCAGCCGGCTAAAGCTTTTTGTTAGAGGGTTGAGTGATACCCTGACATGTTGTTGCTGTGGCCACCTTCTTCAAACACTTGTGTTACCGCATAAGCATACCTTTTCATCCCTTCGTCGAAATTCGCCTCCACGGGCAATACGGGCGCATTGTGTTGAGCGTGAGGAAGTGTCATGGCTATTACGAGCCCTATCCCTCTCGCGCCCCGCACAGCGGTATTTCACGGCGGGCGTAATTGATGGATGACTGGGTGTACCCTCCTCTTTTGTTGAGGTCGGGCTGGCAGCGCTCCGTAGCCATGAGAGAAATCCGCAATGAACCAGAGTAAATACACCACTTCACGGGTAGACCCTAGGATCAATGCGTACACCAGAAAAGACGTGATCTGAAAATAAGTATTGAACTGAAGAGTAAAGCAATGTATTGTATCTTAATCTTAGAGGTCTCACCACCTATCCTAATCCCCTCCTATTAGCTTGTGAAATATAATAGTTCTTTTTAGTAACGCCGACGCTCCATGACATAAGCGTTATACCAAGATGTTATTTCCCCGTGTTGATTCCTTACATTTTCATTCAAGGTATGGGCAGGAAGAAATTTGCTTTCCCCACTTTATGCGAGAGTGCCAGGGAATATGTGAGTTTTTTAATACAATACCATTTTGGGAGGTGGGTGAACTCTGACCGTGACTCGTGACCGTGATCACTGCCTCAGGCAGTGGTGGAAGTATAGCTTAGGTCCCACTCCTGAAAGTAGCACGTTTCCATAGACTAACAGAGATTCTTCCAGGGCAACCGCGTCAGGCTTTATCTCCAGAGTATTGACTTAGCTGCCCCCTCCCCCCCACCGTTCCGAACTTGGGGCCTGGGTCCGTGAGCACTATTCGGTGACAAGCAGGGGCGCAGCCAGAACTTCCGAATGGGGGGCACATCACCTTTGAGGGGCACGCCAGGAGTAAAAGGTGGCCTTTTAACGTAACCCAAAAAACTTACTATATCTTAAATTATATTAACTTTTGGGTACCTTTGGTACGAGAAAAATGCAAATCAAATATTGGTGGAGAAGGGAAGCTTGATTAAAACCGGAAAAAGAAAATTTCACCGCAATCTCATCAAAGTATTCAAAACATGACTGTTTTGGATAGATTTAAGGACAAGTCAGGCAACTCATGGAAGTACTTAACATCAGAGAAATCAGCAGAGCCTGTGATATCTCACTATGTGCAAGCTAAGATATATTGGAGTCGAAAATTCACTTGTTATGCCCACTGGTTTTGTCGTGACGAGTGAACCCTGGTTGAACGCGGATTAAGTTCCGCGGCTCCCTCAAGGGGTGTAGGAGGAGGAGTGGCAAAGTGGCATTGGACCATTTTTGCTGCCGGAATAATTTGAGAGATATCTTTTTAACGCGTTTATCAAGTTCCATATTTTCGAGGATCAGTCCCAGTTAGAGTAAAAAAGGTAAAGAGGCTGGTGGTTTTGTGGGGATGGTGTGACAGGGCTGAAAATTGTGAAAAACTAGTTCTTCATTTAGATTAATTAGTAGAAATCCTGGTTTAGGGGACTGCTCTCTGAGCTCAGGGGCACATGCCTTTTTAGCACATCCCTCCCCAGAATCCATCAGTATAATTAGCAATTTATATAATCAGGGGTGCTTAGGCAGCACCCCGACCAGCTCGGGGACCATATCAACTCGGGGGTGCCAGATCAAGTCAGGAGGCACTTAATCAGGCCAGGAGCCCCATACCAGCCCAGGGGCCCTCATCAGCCTCACTGTGACCAGCTAAGCTCAGGGCCCTAGAGCTGCTGATGAAATTCCTAATCAACTCAAGAGGCCCAGATCAGCTTCAAGGGAGATACGCAAAAAAATTATTGGCTAAATCAAAAGGTCACAAAAAGTTGTTTCAGAAGTCCCATTATCATTTTTGCGAATTCGGCTTGTAAATGTCTTAAAGTTGCTCTCAAAGTCAACATTTCTAGACGACTTTACCGGTACACCTCTTATCGATGTAAATGACCTACCCCCCGGCTACGGCTGTCAATTTCTCTAAGAAACCGGTCCCATTTTTCCTAAGCAGTGACATGAAAGTTTAAAACTATTAAATAAAAAGTTATTTTAAAAAAGTTACAGCCAAAAATAATATTAAAACAAAATATACGACTTTTAAGAAATCACAATTGACCGATCAGAACGTACAGTCACCTCATAAGGGGGGTACAGTCACCTCATAGGGGGTCACGTGACCTTTCTGACGCAAAAGTTTCGTCATCTTGGGGTAGAAGCAGAAAACTACTCAAGACCCGAGGTACGAAACGGCTGAAGACGTGAGTAATTATGTTTTTTTTCGTTTTTTAGGGCGTATTAATTCATTTTGTATTTTCAAAGACGTTTTAAAGTTAATTCAAATAAAATACATGAAAATATACATTTGTATTACAAAAAAACATTACTTTTTAACTTAAGATAGTTTTCGAAAAGTAAGTGATGGGTGAAGGTTTTAGCATTTTATCGGGATTATTAACCTATTTCGATAATAAGTGAGTGGCCTCCCAAAATTTTGCCGAAGATACAAAAATAATTGACAGTTTCGTAATCCGGATTTTTCAAATAGCAAGAAACCACAATAATATTTTTGCGTATCTCCCTTTAAAGGGCACAAAATAGGTACTAGCTCAGGGGGCACCAATGTGTGGTGGTCCTGGATGGCTTAACGCTGGCACAGCAATACAAGCCCCGTACAAAGCCTATCAGAGACCCAAAGTCGAAGGGGAGTACTGACCTCCCCAATCTCCTGGGATCTCCAACCAATGGCTAGGGAGGGGTAAGTCAGCGGCTTCATCAGCAGGACCGTCCACGGAATAGGTGTTATATAGCAACTGGGGCACAGTTCTATATCCTTTTATTGAGCGTCCTTTTTTCCTTAACATTTCTTAGATTTTAGAATACAATCCAGAGATATTGCTTGAGATCCTAGGCCCAAACACTATTTTCGAAAATTATATGTCTCGGAACAAATGTATCTACGCCCATTGTGTACCAAAAAAATACAAATTGAAACATGTCAATCTGGAACCAATACTGAAAGAAAGGAGGCAAAAATTAATCTAGTTGTATCATCGATAAGAGCAAATCAAACAGGGAACTTGGCACTTCAGCTAGTTTTAAATGTATAGGCGTAACCTCAATAACTACCTTCCTAACTATTCTGAAATAAATAACTTTTCGTTTTTAACATTTCGTGGGAAAACTAGACAAACAAGGGTAATGCCAGAAATTGATGAACATAATCCCAAAAATAAAAGAAGGATGACAAGTTGAAAATAACAACAGGGTGAGCCAAGGCGATAGATATCTCGGTTGCCTATTTTCGTGGTAATTTGCTCACTTACAACATAGCAAGGGTGATAAAGAACTGTGGTGAATTCAACAGGATCTGTCCGCGGAATATACGTTATATCCGGGACGCACTCCCATATCCCTTGTATTTTGATTAATTTTTCTTTTCATTTTCTTGGAAATTTCCTGATTAAAGAGTTCGTGAATTCGACACCGGGAAAGAATTGGTAATCATTTCCCGCAGAGTATCATTTATTCGTGCTCAAAACGACTGACATTCAATAACTTTAAGTCTGATTACCAGAGTGAATTGAGGTAGTCAGGTTTAATATCATGCACACCGTCTCCTTTCATTGTCTTCATCACTTCACGTTCATTACGACGGCGCTTGAAAAGCCACCATATGTGTGAAAGTGTTCGAACTAATACACAGCAGTATTTAATTTCCCGAAATGTGTCATAAAGCTGTTATTTTAGCCACGCTGCAAATTTCCATATACGTAAAGGCTAGCTTTAACCCACGCCCCACCAGTGGTCCGGCGCCAACTTCCCCCGACCGGGGGCCAGTGATGCCCTCCTGTAACTCCGAATATATGGGGGTTAACGCAAATCTGCAAAGTGCACTGAAAAGCTCGTGTGAATCCAGTACGAAATTACTTCGCATGTTTAAGCGCTCAGGCCAAATGTTTGACCTCCAGAGGTCAAGTTAGGTCACGATAGGCCATTTCCACTAAAATATGCAATGCTTAAGCAGACTAGGCACAGCTCTCATGCCGTTAGAGTCATTGCAATCTAGTAAAGTGAATTTAAAGGGAGATACGCGAAAAAATTATGATTGTGGTTTCTTGCTATTTGAAAAATCCTGATTAGGAAACTGTCAATTATTTTTAAATCTTCGACACAATTTTGGGAGGCCACTCACTTATTATCGAAATAAGTTAACAGTTCCGATAAAATGCTGAAACCTTCACCCATCACTTATTTTTCGAAAACTATTTAATCTTGAAAAGTAATGTTTTTTTGTAATACAAATGTCTCTCCTGTATTTGTATGTGAATTAATTTTACAAAGCCTTTAAAAACTACAAAATGAATTAGTTTGCCCTAGAAACGGAAAAATATAATTACCTACTCAAATCTTCAGCCATTTCGTACCTCGGGTCTAGAGTCGTTTTCTGCTTCAGCCCCAGAATGACGAACCTTTTGCGTCAGATAGGTCACGTGACCCCGGTATGAGAATCCTAGGCTTCTCATTGGTTAATTTTGATTTCTTTTAAGCCCTATATTTCTGTTTCAAAAGGGGTTTGGAATGTTTTTTCTTAAGTAATTTTTTTCTATAGTAGTCTAAACTTCTACATCACTAATTAGGATAGATATAACCTAATTCTTAGAGAAATTGATAGCCTTAGCCGTGGATACGTCACATTAACTGATAAGAGGTGTAACGGTAAAGTTGTCTAGAAATGTTGACTTCGAAAGGAATTTTAAGGCATTTGCAGGCCGAATTCGTAAAACTTGGAATAAGACTTCTGAAAAAACTTTTTGTGACCTTTTGATCTACCCAATCAGGGGCCAAAAGTGTTCAGATTGTCACCATTAAAAATGCCAAACCATAAATGTGTCACCAGCCCAGGCTGCAAAATGTGGCACGTTTTGAGTTATTGGGATACCAAGGGATACTCCTGGACCATCCTAGTTGTTGAAAAACATTGCGAGTTTAAATTGCATGTGCAAATTTTGGCTATTTGTTCCGTTATTCGTCTGGAGCAAACATATCAGCTAATTTTTGTCACCTTGTCCACCTTGGGCTGTCACCATTTAGAATGCCAAAATGGTTAGTTTTTCGACCCCTGTACAGTGGCGTAGCCAGGATTCGGCCAAGGGGGGTCCGACTACCGTCGGGGGGCCCTCAGGCCGGGGCCCCCTTAGTAGTCGGGGCCCATCTCCTATATATGTCGTATAATATTTTGGCATTATAACATTTACACGACGGAAATTTTTATATCCATTTTTAAGTGTTTGTTATTATTTTGTTTATAGTTCTATTTTTCTCGATCCGACCAAGTGTTGGTAAGTTTAGGTCACCAAATATTAAGGCTGGCCCATACCTATATGACAGCGTGGCTATAATAACAGTTTTGTGGCACATTTCGGGAAATCAAATGTTGCTGCGTGCATGAAGTTAAACCTGACTTTACCTCAATTCACTCTGGTAATCAGCTATGAAGTCATTGAAGGTCAGTCGTTTTGAGTACGAATAAATGGTCTTCTACGGAAAATGATTACCAATTTTTTCCGGGTGTCGAATTAATGAACTCTTTAATCAGAAAGTTTCCAAAGAAATGGAAAAAATGTATAAAAATACAAGAGATATGGTGGATGGTGGTGTATTCCGGACGTCATATAACGTCTATTCCGCGGAAAGATCCTGATGAATTCACCACAGTTACTTTCTTACCCTTGCTATGTTGTAAATGAGCAAATTACCAAAACAATAGGCCCCTGAGATAAGTATCGCCTTGGATTACTCTGTCATTGTTATTTTAAACCTTGCATACCTATTTTCCTTTTTGGGATTATGCTCATCAATGTGTGTCATTTTCCTTGTTTTTCTGGTTTCCTACGACAATATTTGAAAGTTGTTTATTTCAGAATATTTAGAACGGTAGTTATTGGGACTAAGCTAATAGATTGAAAACCAGCTGAAGTTCCAAATTCCCTGTTCGATTTGCTATTATGGATGCTAAAATTAGATTAATTTTTGCCTTTCCTTCAGTAATGGTGCCTGATCGATATGTTTCAATTTGTCTTTTTTGGTACGCAATGGGAATACATAAATTTTTCCGAGGCATATGATTTTCGAAATCTTCTTTGAGCCTAGGATCTCAAGCGATATCTCTGAATTGTATTCTAAAATCTAAAAGAAACGGAAAGGAAAAAGGACGCTCAATAAAAAGGATATATGAGTGTGCCCCAGATGCTATATAAAACCTATTCCATGGACAGTCCTACTGATGAAACCGCTCACTTACTCCTCCCTAGCCATTGGTTGGAGATCCCGGGGGCTTGGGGAGGTGAGTACTTCCTTGGACTTTAGGTCTCTGATAGGCTTTGTACAGGGCTTGTACTGCTATGCCAGTGTTAAGCCACCCAGGACCATCACCCACCGCTCCCCCCTGACTCCTGAGTCGAGCAGAGATCTCCAGGGGCCTAGCACTTGACACGGCGCCGAAACCAGTATCAGGGACCCCCGAAAACAACACTTTTCCCGCAAATCCGTACTTACGTCCCCCAAAACCAGCATTTGGGGGTACCATGAGACTACCTACTGGGACTCCCTGGAACTTACTCTCGTGGGGCCCTGAGGATAACTTTGAGGGGAGGGGGAGGAAGGAGAGGAATGCTCGCTGAGACTAGCTTTTGGGGACACTTGAGGGCAGCTTCTGGGACCCCTGAGACTAACTACTGGAGACCTCGTGAGACTAATTGTCGGATCTCTGAGATTAGCTCTCCGGCCCTCCTTACACTAGAACTGAAAGGTCCCCTGAAAATAACTCGGGTTTCCGAGATCAGTTCTTGGGGGACCTGAGACTAGCTCTGGGGCTGCCTAAGACCAACACTTGGCGCTACTCACAAGGTTAATTTCCGGCCCCTCTCCCGATTAGATCTCAGGGAATCTCTGATACTGATTCACGGCGCCTCTTGATCAAAACTGGGGGCCCCTGAGAATCTCTCGGGGCTCCTGAGATTAGTTATTCGGCAGCACCTCTGAGAATAATTATTGGGCCCCCTCCCCCAGATTTACTCTGGAGGGGGCTGAGACTGACTATCGTGGCCATCCAGATTAGCTCTTGGGGTCCTCTAAGGCTGTCTTTGGGGTGGGGGAGGGGACTGGGAATGACTTCCGACAGCCTTCTGAGACTAACCCTGGGTCGCCCCCTGAGACTAACACTCGAGGAGGGAGGCGTGGAAGCACCCCTGAAACTGAGTATTTGGCACGGCACTCCCGAGACTGCCTCTCGGAAGCCCAGATTAGCCCTCAGAGGTCTAAGGCTAACTCGGAGCCGTGAGACCAAAATTCGGAAGCACCTCTGGGAATTACTCTCAAAGCCCCAAAATTAGCTCTTGGACGAACCGGAGACTAGCTCCCGGGAGCACTCTGAGACTAACTTTTAGGTGCTCCCTGAGATTGACTCTCGGGGCCTCTTATGCAACAACTAGGGGGGGCACAGTCTCAGGCTAAATCTCGAGGGTTCCCAAGATTACCCCTCAGGGGCCTCCTGAGATCAGCACTCTGCGGATCAAATGAGACTAGCTCTCGGACCCCTAGATTAACTCTCGGGGCCACCTGAAAGTAAATATTGACTCCTGAGAGAGATGCCCGTAAGAGTATGGGACCGCATATCGGGGGTCCTCTAAGACTGACTCTCAGGGTCCCCTTGACCGACCCTTGGGGTTCTCTGAGACTGACTCTCATGGAGCCCCCTGAACTAGTCTGTCGCGGGGTCCTGAGAACCACTCTCTGGGGACCCTAGGACGAGCTCGGCCCCCTGAGACCGACTCTCGGGGCCCCTGAGACCGACTTTCGGGATCCCCTGAGACTAACTCTCAGGGACCCCCTGAAATCTACTTTTGGGGGTCTTGAGACTGACCCTCAGGGCGGGGCCCTGAGGCCGACTCGGGACGCCCTGAGAACGAATCTTCAGGGGCTTCTGAGACTGATTCTGGGGGCCCCGTGATCAGAGAACGCTTTGCAGTGGTTTAGATTGGCCCAAAGGGGGTTCTCGGACTCCTAGAACCCCTTGGCTACGCCACTGCATCCACACATTCGGGGGCCCGCCGAGATCAGCGCTTGGAGGCCCCTGAAATCATTGCTCCCTCCCCCCCGATACCAATACTCCGGAGCCCCTGGATACTGATGCGCG
Organism: Lepas anatifera; assembly: GCA_034440635.1. Taxonomy (NCBI): domain Eukaryota; kingdom Metazoa; phylum Arthropoda; class Thecostraca; family Lepadidae; genus Lepas; species Lepas anatifera. The sequence continues at coordinate 1,082,332 of JAOTON010001253.1, forward strand.
GGGCTCCTAAGACCAAGCTCGGGGTTCCGCTTAGATCAGGTTCGGGGGCATCCTTAGGCCTATGCTTGCACTTTTCTCAGGAGTAACTCGACACCGTTGTTTTGGGGGGCCCAGATCAACATTCGAAGGCCCCCGAGACTAATGCTCGGTACTCTGGAGCCCCTCGATACCAATGCTCGGGGACCCTGAGCCCAAGCCTGGGCCCCTGAGACCAAACTCTGGGTCCCATGGGGCCAATTCTCGGGCCTCGCTCATAAGTCCCCTCGATATCGATAGCTGGGGATACCCCGAGATCAGTATTGTCCCCCCCCCACTTCCCGAGATCAATGTTCGCTGCTCCGGAGCCATCGATACCAATGCTCGGGGATCCCTGAGACCAGCTCTGGGGCCCCCTAAAACCAAGATCGAAAGACCCGTGAGACCAAGCTCAGGGCCCCTGAGACCAAGCTTGGGGGACCTGAGACCAAGCTCGAGGAGCCCCCTGAGACCAAGCTCGGGGGCCTGAGACCAGGCTCGGGGGCCCCTGGTACCAAACTCGGAGGGCCTCGTGACACCAAGCTCGGGGCCCCTGAGACCAAGATCGAAAGGCCCATGAGACTAAAGCTCGGGGGGGGCCTGAGACCAAACTCGGGGGCCCTTGAGACCGAGCTCAGGGGCCCCTGAGATCAATGTTCGGTACTCTGGAGCCTTAAATACCGATGATTGGGGGCCCCTGAAACCAAGCTCGGGGCCCCTGAGACCAAACTCGGAGGGTCCCCTGAGACTAAGATAGAAAGGCCCCTGAGACTAAGCTCGGGGGTCCCTGAGACCAAGCTCGGGGGCCCCTGAGACCGAGCTCTGAGGCCCCCTGAGACAAAACTCGGAGGGCCCCCTGAGACCAAGATAGAAAGGCCCCTGAGACTAAGCTCGGGGTCCCTGAGACCAAGCTAGGGGGACCCTGATACCAAGATCGAAAGGCCCGTGAGACTAAAGCTCGGGGGGTCCCTGAGACCAAGCTCGGGGGCCCCTGATACCGAGCTCAGGGGGCCTCGAGATCAATGTCCGGTTCCCTAGAGTCTCGATACCGATGATCAGAGGCCCCCTGAGACCAAGTTCGGGGGTCCCCTGAGACCAAGCTCGGGGGCCCTGAAACCGAGCTCTGAGGCCCCCTGAGACAAAACTCGGAGGGCCCCCTGAGACCAAGATAGAAAGGCCCCTGAGACTCAGCTCAGGGTCCCTGAGACCAAGATCAAAAGGTCCGTGAGACTAAAGCTCGGGGTCCCTGAGACCAAGCTCGGGGGCCCCTGAGACCGAGCTCAGTGCCCCCCCATAACAATGTCTGGTTCCCTAGAGTTCGACACCGATGATCAGGGGCCCCCTGAGACCAAGTTCGGGGGTCCCCTCAGACAAAGCTCGGGGGCCCCTGAGACTGAGCTCTGAGGTCCTCTGAGACCAAACTCGGAGGGCCCCCTGAGACCAAGATAGAAAGTCCCCTGAGACTAAGCTCAGGGTCCCTGAGACCAAGCTAGGGGGACCCTGAAACCAAGATCGAAAGGCCCGTGAGACTAAAACTCGGGGGCCCCTGAAACCGAGCTCAGTGGGCCCCCGAGAACAATGTCTGGTTCCCTAGAGTCTCGATACCGATGATCAGGGTTCCCTGAGACCAAGTTCGGGGGTCCCCTGAGACCAACCTGGGGCCCTGACAGCGAGCTCGGGGGCCCCCCTGAGACTGAGCCCGGGGGACCCCTAAGACCAAGCTCGGAGGCCTCTGAGACCAAGATCAAAAATTCCGTGAGATTAAGCTCAGGGGCCCCTGAGACCGAGCTCAGGGGGCCCCTGAGATCCATGTTTGGTACTCTGGAGCCCTCGATACCGATGATCGAGGGCCCCTGAGACCAGGCTCAGAAAGCCCCTGAGACCAAGTTCGGAAGTCTCTTGAGACCAAGCTCAGGGGCCCTGAGACCAAGCTCAGGGCCCCCTGAGACCGAGCTCGGGGCCCCCTGAGACCAAGCTCAGGAGGCCCGTGAGACCAAGCTAGGGGGACCCTGAGACCAAGATCGGGGGTCCCTGAGACCGAGCTCAGGGGCCCCCGAGATCAATGTCTGGTTACCTAGAGTCCCGATACCGATGATCTGGGGCCCCTGAGACCAAGTTCGGAGGTCCCATGAGAGCAAGCTCGGGGGGCCCCTGAGACAAAGCTCGGGGCCCCCTGAGACCAAGCTCAGGGCCCTCCCGAAATCAATGTTCGATACTCTGGAGTCCTCAATACCGATGATCGGGGGCCCCTGAGACCAAGCTCGGAAGGCCCGTGAGACCAAGCTCGGGGGCCCCCTGAGACCAAGCTCGGGGGCCCCGGAGACCAAGCTTGGGCGCTCCCTGAGACCAAGCTCGGGGCCCTGAGACCGAGCTCGGGGGGGCCCCCTGAGACCAAGATCAGGGGGCCCGTAAGACCAAGCTTGGGGGCCCCCTGAGACCAAGCTCGGAGGTCCCTTGAGACCAGCCTCGGGGGGCCTGAGATCGAGCTCGGAGGGCCCCTGAGGCCAAGCTCAGGGGGCCCCTGAGACCAATGCTCGTGTTTTCCAGTGCATAAGGTCAGGCCAAGGGGGGTCCGCGGACCCCAAGGACCCCCCTTGGCTACGCCACTGCCCCTGTAGCCAATAAAATTGTTTTCGCGTATCTCCATTTAATGGGAAAATGTCATAATTTTCTCCGCTATGTGAAACATAATGACATTCTGATAGTGGTTTGACCTCCTGAGGCTACCTCGTGACCTAATATGACATGAGATCATAAGACTTTTACAATGACGTTTATTTTAGCGCTCTAGCTTGACACAACTGACCTTATCAGTACAGGTTTCAAGAGAACATGACGAGTACAGACAAAAGCGAAAGAAAAGGACAAAACAAATACGATCCAAAGACAGAAAATGTGAAGTTTTGCCTTTACCACAAGATCAGAGGCTAATACGGACCCCAATTTGAAGAGTCTTAGCTGAAATATCATACATTCCTAGCTAGATGTAATGGATTCAATGCCTCCACGCCCTCTATCTCCTCCCAGACGACTCTCATGACGAATTCGGTCATGTGCGGCTGGCTTTCACACGTAGGTAAAAATGGCCAGAATAATCCCATAATCCTAAGGCAGTAATCCTGGCAGAGCTAAAACAGCCGGCTTCCCCTCTAGCGGCCAGTTGCTGAACTAGCGTCTCGGTTGCTCAGCTGCTTCGGTATCCTGCCACCAGGTGGTTAGCCCCGCTAGTGTCAAGGCCAATGAGCGTTTCGTTACCTAACGTAATGTATCTCTTCATAAGCCTGCAAGTCAGGTTTATCATTCTTTTCTTTGAAATAACCAATAAAGAGTACATGGTCACCCCCGGATTCAAACCGGACCTACGCGATCAATAGACAGGGCTTCTAACCACTAGACCACCGTGCCACACTACTCACCCTCCCACTAGCTGAACAGATGTGACCCGTCAGGAGGTCACTGGCTGGTACAACTCCGCCGAATATGCCGGGCCGCTGGCGCCGGGTGCTGTGCTTGTCCCGAAAAGGCACGATATAAAGGTGCTTCTAGAAGACGAACCAAGCATTCTTTTGGCCTGAAATTACTTGTATCGTCGAGCTAGGATCCTAAGCTAGCTTCATGCCAAATTTCTTCCGCTTTCATCCATTTTAAGGGCTTGAAACCATGGTGAGAAGCAAAGGTGGTCCGATAAATTTGGCATCTTGTAATACATTTTGGACTAATTACTCGAAAGCCATTAGAGATAGGTTGGTAGTATAAGTGAGCGAAAGGACCGCAAGTAACTTTCCTATTCAGCCATGTCAGTTCTGAGTTTGTGAGTGACATGAGCTTGGAACCAGGAGGATGCAAATAAAAAGTTTTTTTACTCAATTTCTTTTTATGCCTATAAAACAAAGAATTTCACATTCACAATTTCCATCTCCAAATATTATCAGGCGGAAGCAATGTTCTTTTATTATTTGAAATGAAAACTCAAATCGGTCAATTAGATTGTGAGATATTAACGTTGAAATGAAATGAACCAAAATTCAGTCTTCCGGAAGAACTGTAAAAAGTAGGTCAAAATTTTACGTTTTGCACTCAAAACTATGCCCAAGCACTACAAAATTTGCCTAGCCACCCCTAGGTAACTGCCTTTCAGCTAACTGAGGCCTGTCTTCTGACATTTCGAGCGCACAAGTCGGCCATCAACTTTTAGCAGGTTTTTTGCGCGCGTGAGAAATGCCGCGTTTTCGCGCAATAAATATTGTCGGATCAACTCAATTTTTTCCCCCTTGTCATCCATTGAAAAGGACATAAATTTCAAGCTCGTAGCTTAAGAAGTAAAAATTAGAAAAATATAAAACAGAAAAAGTTTGAGCCAAAATTTCTCAAAAACTATTTTGTATTTCAACTCGGGGCTTTAGTTTGGGTGTCTGGAGCAGACGGGCTATCATCCTACAAAATTCCAGAGCTCTGACATCAATTCTCAGGACTGACAGACGCCAACAACAACAACAACAACAACAACAACAACAGACCACGACGAGACCCGTCTGAGCGGCCAGAATAGAGCCGCTTGAGAAATCTCAATGCGCTTCGCTCCATGGATTTCGTCATGCAGCTCTGACAGACCACGACGAGACCCGTCTGAGCGGCCAGAATAGATCCGCTTGAGAAATCTCAATGCGCTTCGCTCCATGGATTTCGTCATGCGGCTCTGACAACAACAGACCACGACGAGACCCGTCTGAGCGGCCAGAATAGAGCCGCTTGAGAAATCTCAATGCGCTTCGCTCCATGGATTTCGTCATGCGGCTCTGACAGACCACGACGAGACCGGTAAAGCGGCCAGAATAGAGCCTCTTGAGAAATCTCAATGCGCTTCGCTCCATGGATTTCGTCATGCGGCTCTGACAGACAGACAGACCACGACGAGACCGGTAAAGCGGCCAGAATAGAGCCTCTTGAGAAATCTCAATGCGCTTCGCTCCATGGATTTCGTCATGCGGCTCTGACAACGACGACGACGAGACCGGAAAAACTGTCAGAACAACGACGACGACGAGACCGGAAAAACTGTCAGAATAGAAGCCGTTTCTTACTTCGTTCGTCACCGGCTTCTGACAGACAGACAGACAGACCACGACGAGACCGGTAAAGCGGCCAGAATAGAGCCTCTTGAGAAATCTCAATGCGCTTCGCTCCATGGATTTCGTCATGCGGCTCTGACAACAGACCACGACGAGACCCGTCTGAGCGGCCAGAATAGAGCCGCTTGAGAAATCTCAATGCGCTTCGCTCCATGGATTTCGTCATGCGGCTCTGACAACAACAACAGACCACGACGAGACCCGTCTGAGCGGCCAGAATAGAGCCGCTTGAGAAATCTCAATGCGCTTCGCTCCATGGATTTCGTCATGTGGCTCTGACTTTTGTCATGGATCCAATATAAAATAGTCCGTTGCTAGGGTAATTTGTGGCGCTGAACACGAATCTGGCAGCAGAAATGCCGTATCAGATCAGAATTTTGAGATCCAGTATGTCTGTGTGTCGTCTTTGTGCAAGCCTTCTTGGCATCAGTGACATTGACAGTGCAAAACCCAAGAGGTCTAGGAAAATGAACGTTTAGGTGGGAGGCTAGGGTATTCTACCTTAAACCCGATTTTCATAGAACTAGGGCAATATATTCAAGGTAAAACGAGGCCACATAGGTCAAATTCTGTATGTGCAGGGTAGCCATTGGGAAATGCCTAGATTATGCGATGAGAAGCCGGATATAAAGAGAAAGTGGTCTAAAGTAACAGAGGAAAGGTCTGAGGCAATCCTCTCTGAAACTTTTAGGCCTAGGTCGTTCAAGGCCATTGACCTTTGACGTCAAAATATTACATTTTGCCTATAACGTGTACTGCAGCTAGCACTATGGCAACCGTCGGGCGGAAAATAAGGTTTGACCTTGACCCATGACCTTTGTCTTGAACCTGCGACTTTGAGTTCAAGATTGAGTGACCTAGCGTATGATGTCACAGCATGATATACGTCATATTAGGCGGCATCATCCGACCAAAGGCACTAGGGTCAAAGACATTGAAATGGTGGTATGACCTTGACCTGTGACTTTTTTACTTAGACTCGACCTTCAAGGGAGGTGACTCTGACATAAAATCCTCATCATATAATGTTCCGGCGTCACCTCTCGGTCTACAATACCAGCGAGCTTGTGCGACCGAGCGCAAACCTTGTTCAATGTACAATGTTCATGCACTTGATTGCGAGGTAGTCTTTCGTTGCAATAAATTCACATGTATATTGATAAGCTGCATTGTCTGGGTGCAGATAATCCAGATTCTCGACATCCTTGATCTATATTTTTCCACAAAAGGCCAGTGGCGGATCCAGGGGGGGTAAAAAGGCATTTGCCCCCCAACGGAAAATCTCGGGGCAAAACTATGTTTTTGCCCCCCAAGCGATGGACCTCCTTTTTCCCCGACTCCTTTTTAGTTTGAAAGCAAGATTTTGGTGCTTCAACTCTCAACTTCAAACAGAACCAGTTAAGTTCAGTGGAAATTTGGGGTCTTGGAGAGGGAAAACGCATCTTGAGTCCATATTTTTCACACCCGGTTTTTTTTTTTGCTTTTCACCTCACATACCCAAAGTTCTACTGGGAAGTCATATTGTGGCGCTGCTTTGCACTGCGTGACGTTTTTTTCGACTTTGGTTTGCCCCTCCCAAACCGACTAGCTAGATCCGCCACTGCAAAAGGCTAGGCTGATGACAGTGTGTGGAAAGTGTAGGGGCTATACAACAGGTATGCTCTGGAGAAGAAACCAGGCCCGATGGCAAAAAACGGTTACTAAATTTGAAATCAGCGGTATCGAAATAGGCAGAAACAGGTGCTCACGTGCCGGATCCATTTTGGCTGTTGACCAGTGTAATACTAAACAATTATTAACTGGTTTTTGTACTACATTCCCTAGATGATCTTGACAGCAACAGCCACACATCATAGTAGGTATGCATATAAAAACTTATCACCATTTAGCTTATAAACTGCTTGTGTTCGATACCTTAGTAATTTACTTATCTTGCCACACTCGTACAGAAAAATAAGAACATAACCTTTTCACTTCGAATGCATTGCAGCAGCGTCAGGGCTGCCAGGCTGACCATTTTGTGGCCAAATATCTTGAATTGGGCTTTTTTGTCGTGTTTGGCCCTGCCATTTTTCGGATGGCCATTTCTTGGGATCTGGCCCTTTTCGCCCCTTTTTGTTGCTGCTGGCACCTAAGCTTTTTCTGATTTGTCTCTTGTATAAATATGGCCCCTTTTGACCTCTTCCGCTCTTGAATACGACATTCTGATACCGAAAAAGCAGCAGAGCAGCAGAAAAACTGGTATGGTGGTGGGAGGAAGGCACATAACTTTGTTAAAAACACGACCCACAAAAATGATGGCCACCGAAAACCGGACGCGAAGGACGCGATACTATAGGGGCCTTCTGGGTGAAAAGTTGATGGCAAAGTGCGCCCTCTGAGGCTGTTCTCCCCCCTTACCAAAATCCTAGATCCGTCACTGTTCAAGAGAAAAAATTGCATAGTTGGAACAGAGAGAAAACATAAAATATCAGCGGGGAGTGGTGCAGTCAAGATGATTAATGATGCTAACAAATAATCTGGTTATGTGGATAAAATCATTTGATGATCACGCGGGATTGGAAGGGCACCCCTGGCTTCCTATTAAATGAGTGGTGTGCTAAAAAAGTATTGCGTCAAGTCGACATGAAATTGTCAACAATTAGTTTAAAACAGTAATACATGTCGCCTTTTCTGTGGGCTACCGCTGGGGGTTGTTTTAGCCTCAAATCTGCCTTTTGTGGTATTTATTTGGTTATTTTAGTGAAAATAAAATTTTGCCCCTCTTTAACCCCTTTTCTGACTCGGTTTTACCTTTTCTGCCGAAAAAAACTTGGCAGCCCTGGGTAGCATCTATAATCTGGAATAACATGGAATAACACAAAAATTGAGAAACATTTTGTTAACACTAACGAGTCCCCCCTCAAAACAGGGTCTTGATCCCTTGAAGACACTATAACGGCCAGCACAACAAATGCCCCCCCTCACTGACTTTTCCTTAAAAATGCCCTGATGGAGACCCAACATTTGTTATGGTCCTGGAGAGGAAAATTGGCGATAGCTTAGATTATATTTTTCGAATGATCTATAATGAGAAACAGGACACTTCATTCACATTATTGAATTTTGCTTCAATATAACTTTGGCACTGGGGATCAAACTTTTACATTGCTTTAAAACCGTGTGCGTGGTGGCACAATTTGATGAAAATAAATATATTTCTGTATTGTGCAGCCAGGGGCGCAGCCAGGGGGGCACAGGGGGCACGTGCGCCCCCATCGGTGCCGGGGTGCCCTTTTGATTGCCAGGTGGTGTGCCCTCTTTGGGCCGTGCCGCTCGAAATTTAGTGCCCTAGCCGTTGAGCCTAGATGGAACTAGACTGCATATAGCGATTTAAACTATTGTTTGACAATTATGTGCCTTTTTGGTCAGTTAGGGCATTCTGTCGCCTTTCCAAACACCCGGGAAGAGTATAGGCACGTAATCCGTTTCCAGATAATGCCTCATCGTCGCCAATAATCGTATGGGGAGAGCTAATCTGGTGCCCCCTGAGCGCTGGTCTTGAACCCTGGAGCTGATCATGTGCCCTCTGAGCTGATCTGATGCCCTCGTAGTCAATCTGGTGCCCCCCCTGAGAAAATAGCTGTGCCTTCTGAATCTATACAATGCTCTCTGAGTTAGTCTGATGCCTCCGAGCTTGCCTGGTGCCCTATTAGCTGTTTTAGTGCCCCTTAAGTTGATCCGGGCCCCTAAACTTATTTAGTGCCTCCCGTAGTTTATCTACTGTCCAGGGCCGCAGCCAGGGGCACAGGGGGCACGTGCCCCCATCAGTGCCGGGTACCCTTTTGATTTCCAGGTGGTGTACCCACTTTGGGCCGTGCCGCTCGAAATTTAGTGCCCTGCTCCGTTGAACCTAGATGGAACTAGACCGCATTTAGTGATTTCAACTATTGTTTGACAATTAAGTGCTTTTTTGGTCAGCTAGAGCATTCTGTCGCCTTTCCAAACACCCGGGAAGGGTATAGGCACGTAATCCGTTTCCAGATAATGCCTCATCGTCGCCAATAATCGTACGCGTGGAGCTCATCTGGTGCCCCCTGGAGGTGATCATGTGCCTTCTGAGCTGATCTGATGCCCTCGTAGCCAATCTGATGCCCCCTCCCTGAATAAATAATTGTGCCTTCTGAACCTACATAATGCTCTCAAGTTAGTCTGATGCCTCCGAGCTTGCCTGCTGCCCTATTAGCTATGTTAGTGTCCCTTGAGCTGATCCGGGCCCCCTGAGCTTATTTAATGCCTCCCGGAGTTTATCTACTGTCCAGGGGGCACAGGGGGCACGTGCACCCATCGGTGCCGGGTGCCATTTTGATTGCCAGGTGGTGTACCCCATTTGGGCCGTGCCGCTCCAAATTTAGTGCCCTACGCCGTTGAACCTAGATGTAACTAGCCTGCATTTAGCGATTTCAACTATTGTTTGACAATAAAGTGCCTTTTTGGTCAGCTAGGGCATTCTGTCGCCTTTCCAAGCACCCGGGAAGAGTATAGGCACGTAATCCGTTTCCAGATAATGCCTCATCGTCGCCAATAATCGTACGAGTGGAGATCATCTGGTGCCCCCTGGAGCTGATCATGTGCCCTCTGAGCTGATCTGGTGCCCTCGTAGTCAATCTGGTACCCTCCTGAGAAAATAAGTGTGCCTTCTGAGCCTATAAAATACTCTCTGAATTAATTTGATGCCTCCGAGTTTGCCTGGTGTCCTTTTAGCTGTTATAGTGCCCCTTGAGCTGATCCGGGCCCCTGAGCTTATTTAATGTCTCCCGGAGTTGATCTGCTGTCCAGGGGTCAGAGTCAGAGTCAGTTTATTCGGTAACATCCTCAAGATAGCGAGGTTTTTCATGCTCCCACGTCAATGCATTGTGGAAATAAAAAGTAAGAGAGAGGTGAATAAAAGTAAAAACATACATACATACGGGGTGCAGCCAGGAAGGCACAGGGGGCACGTGCCCCCATCACTGCCGGGGTGCCCTTTTGATTGCCAGGTGGTGTACCCAATTTGTGCCGTTCCGCTCGAAATTTAGTGCCCTAACCGTTGAACCGAGATGTAACTGGACCGCATGTAGCGATTGAAACTATTGTTGGGCAACTTAATACCTTTCTCGGTCAGCTAGGGCATTCTATCGCCTTTCCAAGCACCCGGGAAGAGTAGGGGCACCTAGTATGTGTCCACCTAATGCCTCATTGTCGCCAATAATCGTACGGGTAAAGCCAATCTGGTGCTCATTGAGCTCATCTCGTGGCCTCTCACCTGGTCTTGGCCCCTTGAGCTGATTACTTGCCCTCTAAGCTGATCTGGTGCCCGAGTCAATTGAGTGCCCCACTGAGCAAATAATTGTGCCTCCTGAACCTATATAAAGCTCTCTGAGTTAGTCTAATGCTTCCGAGCTTGTTTGGTGCCCTAATAGCTGATTTAGTGCCCCTTGAGCTGATTCGTGCCCCCGAACTGATCTCATGCCTCCCCAAGTTGATTCTGTCTTCTAAGTCAATATGGTGCCTCTTCAGCTGATTAGGTGCCCCCTCAACTGATTATTAATGTCTCCTGAGATGGTCTGGTCCCACCCCCTGAGCTGGTTTGGTGGGCCCTGAGCCCATCTTGTGTCCCCTGAGCTGTTATGTTGCTCCCTGAGCTGATTTGGGCTCCTGCCATAGTCTGGGGGGCTGGGAGCTGATCTGGACCCCGAGTGGATCGATCTGGTGCCACCTGAGCCCATTTGATGCCCCCATAGCTAGTTTGGTGCCCCCTGAGTAATCCGGTGCCATTTAAGCTGATCTGGGCCTCCTTACGTGATTTCATGAGCAGCTCTAAAGCCCTGAGCTGAGCTGGTCCCACAGAGGCTGATGAGGGCCCCTGAGATGGTATGGGGCTCTTGAGCTGATTAAGTACCTCCTGACTTGATCATGTATTCCCGAGCTGGTCGGGGACCACTAATCTGATTGTTTGTCCCCTAGGCTGAGCTGGTACCCTATGGGCCGATCTGGTGTCCCCTGAGCAGCTCTGGGGCTTTTGAACTGCTTGGGCCCCGAGTTGGTGAGGGATTCCTGAGCTGAATTAGTGCCCTCGACTTGATCTTGCCCCTGACCTGACTTGAGGCCCCTGAACTGATCTGGGACCCCAAGAGCTGATCTGGCGCCCTAGAGCGGATCTAGGTTCTGAGGGTACCCTGAGCTAATCTGGGCGCTGAGCTTGTGAGAATACTAATTAAGTTGTCTTGAGGCCCCATGAAGTGATCTGGCGCCTTGAACTGTTCTGGGGCTTCTTGAACTGGTTTAAGGCCCTATGAGCCAATCTGTGGCCCATTGAGCTGGTCTGATGACCTCATCTCTGGGACCAATGAGCTAGTCTAGTCCCTGGGTGAAGCATGAGCTGCTCTATGGCCCTGATCTACATCAGAGGCTCCTGAGGTGGTCTTGAATAGATAGATAATAAGAACACAAGGCCAACTCCCATCATCTTAGGGCGGGGTCAATGAGCTAGTCTATTCCCTGGAGGCACAACTGGGGGGATGGGGGAAGCTGCTCTGGAGGCCTCTGATCGACACTTGGGGGGCCCAGAGCTGGTCTTGAATAGATGGGGAATCAGAACACAATGGAAACTCCCCTTGTAAAACGGAGCTAACCAGAAATGAGGAATCTCTAAAACGGCTCGTGATACCTAGGCACCCCTGGTTATATGAATTGCTTATTATACTGGCGGATTCTGGGAAGGGATGATAAAAAGGCATGTGCCCCTGAGCTCAGAGCACAGTCCCCTAAACCGGGATTTCTACTAATTAATTTAAATGAAGAAATAGTTTTCACAATTTTCATCCCTGTCACACCATCCCCATCCAAACCACCCGCCTGTTCACCTTTTATTTACTCTTAACTGAGACCGAGCCTTGAGAGTATGGAACTTAATAAACGCGTTCAAAAAGTATCTACAATTTTTTTTCGGCAGCAAAAATGTGTTCTTCCAAAGACACTATGCTACTCCTCGTCCCATGGCGATTGTGGGAGGCAAGGAACTTAATCCGCATTCAGCCAAGGCCCACTCGTGACGACAAAATCAGTGGGCATAACAAAAGAATGTTCGACTCCAATATGCCTTAACCTACACATTGTAACAGATATCACATTTTCCGCTGATTTCTCTGGTGTTAAGTACTTGCAGGAGTTGGCTGTCCTTAAATCTATCCAAAAAAGTAGTGTTTTGGCTACTTCCATGACATTTTGGTGATATTTTTTCCTTTTTTCGGTTTTAATCGAGTTTTCCTTCTCCGTCAATGATTTATTTGTATTTTTATTGAACCAAAGATGCCCAAAAAACAATATAAACAAAGATATAGTAAGTTTTTTAGGTCACGTCAAAAAGTGCCCTTTTTCCCCGGGGTGCCCCTCAAAGTTGCTGTGCCCCCCCCCTACGAAAGCTCTGGCTGCGCCCCTGAGTGCAGCACATTACGCTCTCCGTCAGGAGATGTATGTACATACTTCAATCACTTCTCTCACTTCCATACACCAGGCAAAAGTCCTGAAAAAAACACGAGCCATCGCAGTGCTGTATTTGGAGACATCTGATATCACACAGGTTGCGTGGCCTACATGTTCGTCATCTCCGCTGTTCAGTAAACCACTGCAAAATGAACAGTGCACTGGGAGCGACGGCGTTAAACAGCCCGTTTTAATCTCTACCGACAATGTTATACACAGTCGTTTGATCGTGTCTCGTTTGAGGTCACTCGAGGTCAGAGTATTCCTTATAGGAATACAGTGGAAACCTAAATGTTGTGGCAAAATAGCTGACAGAGCAGAGCCGTATAAAATTTTCAGCACCATCGGAATGCTGTTGTCGAGCCCGATCGGATGATATATCTTAGAATTTTGACTAGTCAAGTTTCAAAATTGACCTACTTTGACCTAGTCGGGCTAAAGTCTGTATGGAAAAAGAATATTAATCAAACTGCCGTATCAAGCCAGACATGATGACGTAAAAATAAAACTTTCATCGCAATTCTCAGCAATTCTCAATTTTCTCAATTTGCTATCGAAAGTTACCAATTGCCCCATACATTTCTGATGGAAAGGTCGTGACCCTAACCTTGTCCCAGGTTACATAGGCGGATACAGGATTGCCGGTGGGGGGGCGCCATCCGGACCAGGGGGCGCCACTTTTGACCAACAAAACCTATCAGATGAGCACCAAATCCTATCGGCTGATTTTCGCATCCTGGGGGGGTGGGAAGCGACATTTCAGGTGGCGCCATCGACCTTTCAGGGGGCGCCGAGGGTCGATCGGGGGGGCACGCACCCCCTTTGCCCCCTGGATCCGCCTATGCCAGGTGATCAATATGGAAACACTGCTAAGAACAATTATCTTGCTTGGTGGCTTTACTAGGTGATGTGAATGTAACTTCGGTGCTTTAAGGTTGATCTTACTGATGCACCTCCAAATTTTTTTCGAGGTTAGGTCTCTTGACCTGGATTGGCGATCTGACCTGATATGACCCAAACCTACAATTTTGCCAGAAGTTGGAAAAATGTCGGTTAAGAGGTAGATGAAGCACGGTGGCGCTGCGCGATGGTGTTCTTTTTTGCTTGTGGAAACCTGACGGGGTAAGTTACTCGCCCTCCAGTACGCGCGTGTTAATTGTCATAAACTCTGACAGTTGCAGATGAAAATTGCGTGAAGACAACGCAATACCATTGCATTCTGGTGCAGGATGTTATTCAACCGATTCCAAAAGCATTCACTTTGTTTCCGGTGTTTAACATCAGGTTGTACTACTGCAGTTGTCTGCAGGCCGTCTGCATACCTATCTTATGTGCCAAAAATTCGGAACTTATTGCAAGAACGCATTTTTAAATTCTTTTATCGAAAGATAATCTATGAACCAAAATTTTTGAGGAATCTGAAATATCAATTTCTAATGCTATAAGGTCAAGTTGGGTCGCAAAAGAAAGGGTCAGGCCAATAAAAAGTAACAATGAAGGTTTTCTTTTTTCAAAATAATTTATGGTTTAAGACCAGTTTAATGGTATCCAAAAATTTTCTATCACACTATGCGTTTTTTAGTTATGAAGCTTTAAAGATTAGCATATAAGGTGACCCCCCGAAAATTCCTCGGGCAGTAACTCGGTCACCGTTGGTTGGGGGAGGCTAAGATTCTCACAGCTGTTCAGTGCCCAACACTTCACGGGGGACAAAGTTTCATATTTTTCTAGACATGGTGGTGTCAAACTTTGGTCGATTTGTCCTGGGATACGCCAGCCAGGGACAATGCAAGGTTGACAGTGATAAATCGGGGGCGGCAGTGCTGAGCTGGGGGCGGCGTGAATCAGAGCCACTGGTAAGACGGGGGCGCATGAATCTGGGCAGCAATGCTGAGCCGGGCGACACGTGCATTTGAGCCGGGCGCTCAAAACAGGATTGGGGGAGCTGAACTTAGGATTGGGGTGCTCAGGCACCCCTAAAGAGATAGGAAGTTACACCTGGCTGTACTTTTGACTTTTCATTGGGTTGCGCGGCCCCGGGGGACCCCAATGAAGCATCGAGGTAGTGTTGTAAATATCCTTTAGATTTTCGTGTTTTTCATTTTATAGATATTGAAATGGCGTTTGTGTTGGGTTCAGTGTTAGACCAAGCCTGTGGAAGAGAATACCACGTTTCGCATTATGCTATACCTACCTTACGATTAAGTGATTAAATATCGACATTGTTTCGCATTCGGGCACCCCAGTCATTAAAAAATCAACGTCCCGCAAAGAGATATAAATCCACACTCACCACATAGGCAGAAACTCGGTCACTTGATTCTGACAGCCAGATCTGCGGTGGAATGCCGTAGTCAAAGACTCAGAACCTCACCGTACCTTGGCGTGGCCGCTTGCTGTCTCTCCGCAGTAACTCCTTCAATCGCAAGTAGCTTCAGCTTCTGGAAATCCGCACCCAACCACACCCAACAATGTCTCACGGTCCCACTTGTCACACCCCTCACAGCGCACGCGCCACACCCCACTCTTCTCCACGAGACGCCACGAATGGGATCCGACGGGCGACACGACGCCAGACCACGCGTCGGTTGCGGCGGCGCCCTCGCAGCACGGGATTCGGAGGGACAAACTGCACGCGCTGGCGTCCCGCATCCGGCTTAGAGCTAACGAATTTACAACAACGGGACCAGCTAAGCGCGAAAGGCGTCCAGAGAACGATGTATGATGATATATGTTTATCCCGTGGGGTAGAAAATAGCTGGGCTTGCTCGTTGACATTTTATGTTCGCAGTGTTCTGACTCCGCTTTACTGTAGCCACCATTTCGCTACTACCCTGACATTTCAACCACATGAATTATTAATATGCACATACTCGATCAATAAAGAGAGCAACGGCCGCCTGGGCCACGATGCGGTGGTGGACTCGTGACGGTGCCTTGGTGTGCAGCCGCTGCAGGATGCGTTCGGATGCGTGTGGAGCTACCGAGCTGGATGGGAGTGGACTCTCATACTGGTAGAGGCTGCTCTTGCGTGTGGGAGGCGCTCCCATTTCCGCGTCGTTCGTGGTCTGCGGGTGGCGTCCTCTGCTTGCGCCAATTTCTGCAGGTGGCGCCCTCTCTCTGTATGTGGACGGATGTGTGTCTGGCACCCAACCGGCGTACATACATGTCAGCCTGTTGCTGAAACTGAATTGTCAAGGTGTTTTATGTCTACCTGCTTGTACTGTCCTTGTTTTAACCCACGCCGACGTATGTACCGGCGGATCCAGAAGGGGATGTGGGAGGTAAACCGGGGAATTTCCCCAAACCCCTCATTTTTTGCCGAAATTTCTTAGATAAACATGTTTTCACAATTTCTGGCCCCGTTGCCCTCCCCCTTCAAACATCGGCCTGGATCCAATCTGGACGTAAGCCTCTTCATAACTTCTCCCCCTTCCCGTAAAGCCTCTTCTTTCTAGCTTACCTTTTTAATGCTGTTTCTTGGAAATATTTGCGTGTGAACAAAAAGGTGTCGCTAGTAAGAGATCTTCGAACTAGAATAGGTGTCGCTAAACAGTATATCGCGCTGCCTCAGCGGCGCCGGGACGAGAGCACTGGTGCTGCATCGCCGCAATCAGTGACGTTCTCGAACCTCCTCACCCCGGCCACCGCCAGATCCAGGTGTGACAACTAGGCATGTCTTCGCAGGTGCCGGGGATTTTCTCAGCTTAAAGTTCTGGGATAGATTAGAAACAACATTCTGTCATACTTTACCTAAAAGCATATCCGTTAAACCGCCCGATTTCCGTGGTTAGGTCCGCCCGTGCCCGGGCCTCTCCACCTCACGGCGTCATTGCCAGCACACTCTGTTTCGTCTGGTTGTCGCGAGGAGTGCGCGGGCCTGATCGTGCGATTTTGATTTAGGCGATAGACGTCCCGTGATTCGCTAATCATCATCAAAACAAGCGCTGCAGGACGGGAGATAACGAGAACTAGGTGAGTTATTGCGCAGCGGGACTCTTTTACTTATCGGCTCACCATTGGCCTGCATTGGAACTAGAGTGTCCATTAGAAATATTCCCAATCTGTTTTATCATGTCAAGCCAGATTTTCATGATCAGATCATCATGTCTTGGTCGGCTCCGAAATTTCGTGGTTCAATCACTCAAGCTTCCTGGTTCTATGGCCCCTATAACTGGACTTCGTAGAGCGCAACCCGATATAAAAACATTATGGTTTCATTTTTGGCCTGCATTTTTCTTGCATCACTCTAGCGGTGTGATGCGCTGCACACATTTCCAGGGTCCTAAGAGCAGACTGCGTGCCTCTCGAGCAAGTTTTTATGGTCCTTGTTTTCATTGGCGTTCCATCAGCGCCCCGACTGCGTAAAACGGTGGTTGAATGAAATTGGAAGAAAGACAACAGAGCTGAATTTAGGGGTGCTGCCGCTGATTTTTTACAAGGGGAACAGACTCCGACCTGGGGATGGGGAAAGGGACCGGGATAGCAGGCGAAACTGAAACGTGAATTCAGTGGCAGTCCGGGGGAAGTAAGTCATTCTCATAAGCTCAGTTCTCCTCTAGAAAAACGTTAGCCTTGACTTATCGCACAGTTCGGCCACATGCTATGACAAGATTGCACTTCTCCGCCTTTCAGCGACCGTTCAGGTATTCGGGCCCCGAGTCTGGCATCACCAGGTTTGCGTCACTAGACACGATCCTGGCACTTCAAGGTCTCGCGGGACTCCCCGTGTCCGGTCCGCAGTTCAGCAGAAACCAGTTGTGGCAGCGGCGGCTGGATGGATGCTTCACTGGAAGATCCAGCGCGCCCGACAAACCGCTTTTAGTCCATAGGCGGATCCAGGGGGCAAGGCGGGCATTCCCCCATCAACCCTCGACGGCCCTTGAAATGCTTCGGTGCCCCCCTGAAGGGCCGATGGCGTTCCTGAAATGTTGCTTCCCCCAGGAACCGAGTATTTGTTATTTCTAGAATTCCATTATTTTCTTCAACCCAGTCTTATGGAAGGCAAATAAAAGCACGGAACATAGGCCGCAGCAGCGGGAAAGGAAGAGCAAAAAAGGAAACACTGACGTTGCTTTGTTCTCCCGATTTACCCTCTCTACCTATGGTTTATAGACAGGAATAGCATGTGCATTATCATCGCTTAAAGGGATTATGACACCTTGGTCGAATCCATGGATTTCGTGTAATTAGGGGTAATTTAGCCGAAAATAATGAAAATGTCCATTGTTTCTCTGAAATATGCGCAATGAGCTCAATGTTTTGATTTTTAAAATGTTCCTCTAGGGTGAAACCTCTGCCTGTGGATGATGTCATGATCCAGCAAATACTATCATATTCAATAGGCTTCAAGGGCTTCAATTGGCTGATTACTCACCGTGACGTCAGCATTGTCGTCACACCAACTGGTGACAACTGTGGCCGCCTGGCTGGGATACATTTTGGGTAAATTTCAGGTAGGGTTTTAGCTTGTCTACACGGAATTTTTAATTTCAAGACAAATTATACATTTGGTACCGGGTTGTCCGGCATGCTTTACAACTTTGCTATCTCAGTAGGGTTTATAAGGGTGTCACAATCCCTTTAAAGGGGAATGTGGCACCTTGGTCGAATCCTGGAATTTATTTTGATTCTTAAAATACTCCTCTAGGAAAATAAATAAATATCTGCCTGTGGACGATGTCATGATCTGGCAACCACCACCATACTCGAAATGCTTCAAGGGCTTCGAATGACTGATGCTCATTGACACGTCAGTATATGTCGTCACACCAGCAGCTCACAACAGTGGCTGCCTGGCGAGAAGTACATGGGAGGTACATTTCGGATAGGTTTTAGCTTTTTTCTACGAAAATATCGAGTTCCAAGACAAATTCTATATAGAGTACCGGGTTTTCCGACTTGCTTTACAACTTCGCTATCTCCGTTAACCCTCGCCCCACCGGGGGGCATCGATGGCCCCCTTAAGGTTTTTCAGGGATAGCAGAAAAACGACGAGGCGCAGAACCGCGGTTG
Organism: Lepas anatifera; assembly: GCA_034440635.1. Classification (NCBI taxonomy): domain Eukaryota; kingdom Metazoa; phylum Arthropoda; class Thecostraca; family Lepadidae; genus Lepas; species Lepas anatifera. Next base: position 1,100,994 of record JAOTON010001253.1, read on the forward strand.
AGGGCTCTACCTCTCACTGCATCATTTTCCCATCATCCCTGAAATTTTTTACCCCGGGTCACCCAAGGTCAGGTCACCAGACGAGGTCAACCAAGGTCACCTCACTTCAACTTTAGAGCTCTGTAAGAGCTACATTTCAAAGTCAATCGATTTGAAACTTCCTACACTTCATGACCCCTCCAGGGTCTACAAGGTGTATATCCGGGATTTTTCTATTTCGTGCCCTGAGGTCAGGTCACGAGGCGACCTCTCCCATTGGAAAAGCATAGGGAAAAGCTGTTTCATGATATAAAAGCCACAAAAATGATTGCAAATACTCAGACTGCTCAGAACAGCGTTTTTGGACACCCTTTCACGGATCCCAGGGGTCATATTTGCCCTTTGACTTTTCCAAGGTCATCCAAGGTCACCAGAGGTCAAAAACAGTATTTTGACAATTACTTTTGACTTAATTAAGCTAGAGCGGTGAAACAAACACCATCGTGTTTGTCTTGTCACTGGCTTTCATTTCATATAAGGCAAGGTCACTTTTTGACCTTTCGAGGCCTCGGGTCAAATTAGGTCACGAGGTGACCTCTGGAGGTCAAACCACTGGAGGGAGGTCTTTACGTTCCACATAGCGGAAAAAGTACTGGCAATTTGCTATAAAATGTACTTTACCAGGCCTCAATAGCTCTAATGACATGAGTTATGCCCAGTTTGCTTAATCATTGCATATTTGAGTGAAAATAGCCGATCTTGACCTAATTTGACCTCTGGAGGTCAAACCATTGACCTGAGCACTAAAACATGTTACGTAATTTCTTACTGAATTTACGCGAGCTTTCTATTGCACTTTGCAGATTTGCGCTAACGCCCATATTTTCGGAGTTAGACGGGGGCCATCGATGGCCCCCGGGTGGGGCGAAGGTGGCGCCGGACCCCCGGTGGGGCGCGGGTTAAAATCACGTTATAAACAGGGGCGCAGCCAGGGGGGCACAGGGGCACGTGCCCCCATCGGTGCCGGGGTGCCCTTTTGATTGTCAGGTGGTGTGCCCTCTTTGGGCCGTGCCGCTCGAAATTTAGTACCCTACGTCGTTGAGCCTAGATGGAACTAGACTGCATTTAGTGATTTAAGCTATTGTTTGACAATTATGTGCCTTTTTGGTCAGTTAGGGCATTCTGTCGCCTTTCCAAGCACCCGGGAAGAGTATAGGCACGTAATCCGTTTCCAGATAATGCCTCATCGTCGCCAATTATCGTATGGGCAGAGCTAATTTGGTGCCCCTTGAGCTCATCTGGTGCCGCCTGAGCGCTGGTCTTGAACCCTGGAGCTGATCATGTGCCCTCTGAGCTGATCTGATACCCTCGTAGTCAATCTGGTGCCCCACCCCCCCTCTGAGAAAATAATTGTGCCTTCTGAATCTATACAATGTTCTCTGAGTTAGTCTGATGACTCCGAGCTTGCCTGGTGCCCTATTAGCTGTTTTAGTGCCCCTTAAACTGATCCGGGCACCCTGAACTTATTTAATGCCTCCCGTAGTTTATCTACTGTCCACGGCCGCAGCCAGGGGACACAGGGGGCACGTGCCCACATCGGTGCCGGGTGCCCTTTTGATTGCCAGGTGGTGTACCCCCTTTGGGCCGTGCCGCTCCAAATTTAGTGCCCTACGCCGTTGAACCTAGATGGAACTAGGCCGCATTTAGCGATCTCAACTATTGTTTGACAATTAAGTGCCTTTTTGGTCACCTAAAACATTCTGTCGCCTTTCCAAGCACCCGGGAATAGTATAGGCACGTAATCCGTTTCCAGATAATGCCTCATCGTCGCCAATAATCGTACGTGTGGAGCTCATCTGGTGCCCCCTGGAGGTGATCATGTGCCTTCTGAGCTTATCTAATGCCCTCGTAGTCAATCTGGTGCCCCCTCCCCTGAATAAATAATTGTGCCTTCTGAACCTATATAATGCTCTCTAAGTTAGTCTGATGCCTCCGAGCTTGCCTGCTGTCCTATTAGCTGTTTTAGTGCCCCTTGAGCTGATCCGGGCCCCTGAACTTATTTAATGCCTCCCGGAGGTTATCTACTGTCCAGGGGGGCACAGGGGACACGTGCACCCATCGGTGCCGGGTGCCCTTTTAATTGCCAGGTGGTGTACCCTCTTTGGGCCGTGCCGCTCGAAATTTATTGCCCTGCGCCGTTGAACCTAGATGTAACTAGACTGCATTTAGCGATTTCAACTATTGTTTGAAAACTAAGTGCCTTTTTGGTCAGCTAGGGCATTCTGTCGCCTTTCCAAGCACCCGGGAAGAGCATAGGCACGTAATCTGTTTCCAGATAATGCCTCTTCGTCGCCAATAATCGTACGGGCGGAGCTCATCTGGTGCCCCCTGGAGCTGATCATGTGCCCTCTGAGCTGATCTGGTGCCCTCGTAGTCAATCTGGTACCCTCCTGAGAAAATAAGTGTGCCTTCTGAGCCTATAAAATACTCTCTGAGTTAGTTTGATGCCTCCGAGTTTGCCTGGTGTCCTTTTAGCTGTTTTAGTGTCCCTTGAGCTGATCCGGGCCCCCTGAGCTTATTTAATGTCTCCCGGAGTTGATCTGCTGTCCAGGGGTGCAGCCAGGAAGGCACAGGGGGCACGTGCCCCCATCACTGCCGGGGTGCCCTTTTGATTGCCAGGTGGTGTACCCAATTTGGGCCGTTCCGCTCGAAATTTAGTGCCCTAACCGTTGAACCGAGATGTAACTGGACCGCATGTAGCGATTGAAACTATTGTTGGACAACTTAATACCTTTCTCGGTCAGCTAGGGCATTCTATCGCCTTTCCAAGCACCCGGGAAGAGTAGGGGCACCTAGTATGTGTCCACCTAATGCCTCATTGTCGCCAATAATCGTACGGGTAAAGCCAATCTGGTGCTCATTAAGCTCATCTCGTGGCCTCTCACCTGGTCTTGGCCCCTTGAGCTGATTACTTGCCCTCTAAGCTGATCTGGTGCCCCTGAGTCAATTGAGTGCCCCACTGAGCAAATAATTGTGCCTCCTGGACCTATATAAAGCTCTCTGAGTTAGTCTAATGCTTCCGAGCTTGTTTGGTGCCCTAATAGCTGATTTAGTGCCCCATGAGCTGATTCGTGCCCCCGAACTGATCTCATGCCTCCCCAAGTTGATTCTGTCTCCTAAGTCAATATGGTGCCTCTTCAGCTGATTAGGTGCCCCCTCAACTGATTATTGATGTCTCCTTAGATGGTCTGGTCCCCCCCTGAGCTGGTTTGGTGGGCCCTGAGCCCACCTTGTGTCCCCTGAGCTGTTATGTTGCTCCCTGAGCTGATTTAGGCTCCTGCCATAGTCTGGGGGGCTGGGAGCTGATCTGGACCTCGAGCGGATCGATCTGGTGCCACCTGAGCTGCACTAATGCCCCTTAGTCGATCTGGTGCCTCCTGAGCCCATCTGATGCCCCCTGAGTAATCTGGTGCCCTTTAAACTGATCTGGGCCTCCTTACGGGATTTCATGAGCAGATCTAAAGCCCTGAGCTGAGCTGGGCCCACAGAGGCTGATGAGGGCCCCTGAGATGGTATGGGGCTCCTGAGCTGATTAAGTGCCTCCTGACTTGATCTGGTATTCCCGAGCTGGTCGGGGATCACTGATCTGATTGTTTGTCCCCGGAGCTGATCTGGTGCCCTATGGGCATCTGGTGTGCCCTGAGCAGCTATGGGGCTTTTGAACTGATTGGGCCCCGAGCTTATGAGGGATCCATGAGCTGATTTAGTGCCCCTGACTTGAACATGCCCACTGTGCTGATCGATCTGGTGCACCCTGAGCAGACATACTGCCTCCTGAACTTAACTAATGCCCCCTGAGTTGATCTGGTGCCTGCTGAGTCATCAGTGTGTCTCCTGAGCCCATTTTATTCCCTCTGAGCTAGACTTGTGCCCCATGGCTAGTATGGTGCCCTTTAAGCTGACCCGGGCCTCCTGGGTTGATTACGTGATTTCCTGAGCAGCTCCCAGGCCCTGAGCTGAACTGGGCCCACAGGGGCTGGTGAGGGCCCCTGAGATAGTATGGGGCTCCTGAGCTGATTAAGTGCCTCCTGACTTGATCTGGTATTCCCGAGCTGATCTGGGCCCCGAGCTGGTCGGGGACCACTGATCTGATTATTTGTCCCCGAGGCTGATCTGGTGCCCTATGGGCCGATCTGGTGTTCCCTGAGCAGCTCTGGGGCTTTTGAACTGCTTGGGCCCCGAGCTGGTGAGGGATTCCTGAGCTGATTTAGTGGCCCTGACTTGATCCTGCCCCCTGACCTGACTTGAGGCCCCTGAACTGATCTGGTGCCCCAAGAGCTGATCGGGGGCCCAAGGGTGGGTCTAGGTTCTGGGTGTACCCTGAGCTGGTCTGGGCGCTGAGCTTGTGAGAGCCCCTTAAGTTGGCTTGAGGCCCCCTGAGGGGATCTGGCGCCTTAAACTGTTCTGGGGCTTCTTGAACTGGTTTAAGGCCCTGTGAGCCTATCTGTGGCCCATTGAGCTAGTCTGATGACCTCATCTCTGGGACCAATGAGCTAGTCTAGTCCCTGGGTGAAGCATGAGCTGCTCTGTGGCCTGATCTACATCAGGGGCCCCTGAGGTGGTCTTGAATAGATAGATAATAATAACACAAGGCCAACTCCCATCAATTCGGGGCGGGGTCACTGAGCTAGTCAGTCCCTGGAGGCACAACTGGGGGATGGAGGAAGCTGCTCTGGGGGCCTCTGATCCACATTTGGGGGCCCCAGAGCTGGTCTTGAATAGATGGGGAATAAGAACACAATGGAAACTCCCCTTGTAAAACGGAGCTAACGAGGAATGAGGAATCTCTAAAACGGCTTGTGATACCTAGGCACCCCAGGTTATATAAATTGCTTATTATACTGGTGGATTCTGGGAAGGGGTGATAAAAAGGCATTTTTTTATGTTGGAAGAATGTATTTCACAAAACACGGCTGTAAACTTTGCGAGGCAATTGAACAATTTTCATTCACACCTTGCCACTGGTGTCACAGTAATAACCCCACGTCGCTTGAACGTACCATCGCCTCGGTACCAAACCCACCCTACCCCCCCCCCCCCCCCCCGATCCCTACTCTCCCACAATGTGCAATCACGTTGATTCCATACACTTCACAGATCACTTCACATCACGACAACCTCCTTCACCACATGCAGCTCGCCGAAGTGGGTCCAGATTATACGAACTAAATACAAAGCTCAAAATGTTCATTGATAAATGGCAGCCACCTCTCGTTAAACCTGTCAATTCTTCTGTCCTTCTTTGCAATGCACCGTTCCATTTGAAATGTTTTTTCCAGAAATTTTGAGAAAACTCCCATCTTTATTTCTTCATCCTTAAACCTCTGATTCACAATGAACTGTTTTGCAGCCAAAACTATTAAATTGACAACATTCAATGTTCCTAATGATCCAAAGAGAATGTTTGTAACGTTGCCTAAGAACTGTTTTGTTGTGGCAAGCTTTGAGTTAATTTTTCTAACTACATCATCCCAAAATCCTCTAACCTCTCCACACTCTACGAAGAAATGCTCAATTGTCTCTACGCTACCGCACCTATCACAGAATGGATCATCTATCACTTTTCGTATACACAAGAATCTTCGAGTTGGAAAAAAACCTATGAACTATCCTATATTGTAAATTTTGAAGCTTTGTTGATTTCGTGATGTTAAATGGAAGTAAGTATACTTTACACCAGTCTTCTCCGTATTCAACTCCTTCATTTATCCATTTTATTTGCGCTCTGGGGGTTATCTCCTTTAGAAATTTGTTTGAAAAATATTTAACTTTAATCCACTGAACCGGGACAAGTTTCCCTTTCACTTCTATGCCACGGCCAAGCACCTTCTCCTCAACGGTTAGTGTTTCACTGCCAACGGCAAGCCGTCTCCATATCGCAGGAATGGCCCGGCACCAGCCCATATAAACAAGAGGATCCAATCGTGTCAAGTTGTTGCTTTCCTTAAACGAATTATAATCTAAGATTCGTCCCTGATGATTAAGGAATGCATCAAGGAACAATATACTGTTTTCGTACAATGCAGCATTGAAAATAATTTTCCCTTCCACCCGAATAGCTTCATTATTCCACACTATTTGTTTACGCACTTCCTTTCCACAAGTAGGTTCTTTGATGGGGACCGCTTCTCTGAACCAACATAACATCTCCCTATAAAACGCAGCTACTCTTCTGTCATTAACCCACGCAAAATTGTAATTCATATGCAATATGTGCTCTAACTTAACACGAATCCTTTTCTGAAAAATTTTTGCGAACCCTATATCCATATTCCACAAGATTCTGCCCATCCAAGAGCAACGCAGCCCTTTATAAAGATTTATCACATTTGGACAGTTTAAGCCCCCATTCTTGACTTCTTGACGCAGCACCTCTCTGGCAACTTTTGGCGGACGCCCCCTCCAAATGAAACGCATAATTTTACTTTGGATCGTGTCCAGATGTCTCTTTTGAAAAATTACTGCGGAGGTCATGTGGATTAGCTGAGAAATAACGAGAGCTTTTGCTATTGTTATTTTCCCTTTAAGCGTGAGATTTCGCTGGGACCACTGGTTGAAAACATTTTGAATCTTAATCATAGCTGGCTGAATATTAATGTCGCTACACTCATGCAAGGCACTAAATGTAACGCCTAAAATCTTTACTCGCTCATTAGGTTCTTGTCCACAAATACGTTCCGTTGAGCGTTTCTGGGAGCCTAACCACATAAATTTGCATTTATTTAGATTTAATTGCAGGCCGGAGTACATTCCGAATTCCTTCACTAGCTCCAAAGCATTCTTGGCTGAGTCAATGTCTTTTACGAACAAAGTTGTATCGTCTATATATTGTGAGATTCTTATCTCCTCATTAGAAATTATTATACCGTTCAACCTAGGTGTTGCACGAATCTTAACAGCCAAAATTTCGACAACTAAGCAAAATATGAGACTGGAAGCAGGGCAGCCCTGTTGCAGACCACGCGATGGTTTAAACCATGAGGATGTAAATCCATTGTTTATGATAGCGAGTTCCATATCCCTATGCAGAATCTGAATCCATTCAATAAAATTACTTCCAAATCCGAATTTTATCAGAGTATCTTCAATGAACTTATGCTCGACAGAATTGAATGCATTCTGAAAATCCAATGCCATAAGTATTCCACTTAATTTATCGGCGTCACAATATTCTATGATGTCAGAAGTTGTTCTTAAATTTACTCCAATATTCCGCCCTCGTATTGAACCTGTTTGATCAGGAGCAACTAAATCCCTCACTACTAACATTAACCTATTTGCAAGGGTGATAAAAAGGCATGTCCCCCCTGAGCTCAGAGCACAGTCCCCGAAACCAGGATTTATACTGATTAATTTAAATGAAGAACTAGTTGTTACAATTTTCAGCCCTGTCACACCATCCCCATCTAAACCACCGGCCTGTTCACCTTTTATTTACTCCTGGGACCGATCCTTGAGAATATGGAACTTAATAAACGAGTTCAAAAGGTATCTCCCAAATTTTTCCGGCAGCAAAAATGTGATCTTCCAAAGACACTATGCCACTCCTCGTCCCACGGCGATTGTGGGAGGCAGGGAACTTAATCTGCGTTCAGCCAGGGCCAGTGACCCAAAATAGGTTTTGCGCTAGGGTGTCGAGTGGAAAATTCAGCTCGGAATGTATGGCGAGTGAGTGGAAAATTCCTCTCAAAATGTATGGCGGAGTAAAAATTTCAAATTTTGTACTCAGGTGGTAAACTCTCAGAGCCCTTGTTTGAACTGAAGGATGGACATTTCCTTTAATTTTTCAAAGTAAATATTTTTAAATCATGCCCAAACAGCTTTGTTTGACCATTCCCATGTGAGAAATTTGGGTTAAGCAGGTATATCTTTACCAGCTGAAACCCCTGATGCAGTCTCCAATTTTTTAAGGAGTTGGTGAATTTCCACAAATAAAAAACTTTTGGGGGCCTCTGAGACCAACCTTGGGGGAAAGAACTCTGGGAGCCACTAAAACTCTTGGGGGGTTTCCCTAGACCAACTCTTGTGCCCCTCCACCCCACGACCAGCTTTTAAGGGCCCCTGAGACGAAATATCGGGGCCCCCTTGGACAACTCTGCAGAGGGGCCTCCGAGATCGGCAGGTGGTGAAAATGAAAAGGGGTTTTTTTCATGCAATACCTAAGCCCTGTTCCACCTGTCAGCACAGTTTTGTCAGCACCAATCAGCGGGCCGCGTTGCGCCTACGTCACAGGACTGTAGCCTCTCCTCGGGAACTAGTTCTAGAGGTTTTACGGGCTGACGGCCTGCTGTTTGTGCTGATGAAAAACCGTAGTGACGAAGTGCAGCCTAATATTTTTAATGTTTTAAAGGTTTGAGTTCCCTTTGATTAGCACAAACAGGAGGTGATTATGGCGCTGATGTTACTTTTCTGGAGGAGAGGTTGGAGGTCCTGCTGACAAAACTGTGCTGACAGCTGGAACAGGGCTCTAGTTCCAAATTATTATCTACGCATACACTGTATAGTTTTCCTGTCCGGGACAACGCCCCTCCTATACCTATACCTATAGCTATCGGAATTTTGGAGGCCACTCCTGGCCTCAATCACTGCACCTGCATACACCTATGCTGGGGCCCAGTAGAGCCTTGGTTTACACTTAACTAACCCAGACGAAACTACAAACTTTCTATCATGGCAATAAACTCTTCCAGACTCTTGCTAAAAGTTTTTTTTTTACCTGTAATTCCTGCTTCTCTTCACATATATACTCACCTTCATATGGTATGCTGCTTTCTATCAATATTAGTCTAGCTGCTGCAGCCTCCTTTCTGTTGTTTCTTCCTTTCGTCTACAATCAGCCAGGCGCGGCGGGCTGCGACAGCGTCGAAGCAACTACTAATTTAAATTTCTGATCGCAATCCAGTTGCCGGTCGCATAAGCAACATAATTTGCATTTGAAAACTTGCTCTAAATTAATTTTCTAAATCCTTATAGACTAGAAAATTATACAACTAAAAGCACACCAAGAGAAAGACTAACAATGTTTTGTCAATAACGAATACGAAACCAGCCTTTCAAAAGCCTAAGATGCCGCTTTATTTACTAGATGTAAAGACGGCGTTTTGGTAAGTCCACGCCGTAGACCAGCCATACAAAAAGTGCCGATGTTTGAAGGGTAACTGGATGCATTCTTGTTGCCCAAAAAATCATTTAGTGAAATGTAGAGTTTCAATGTATTAAAGTACCGGAAACTTTTAGTTCAACTTAAATATCAGCGTATTTATGCCTAGGGTGTCGTAGGGTGTCGTGAGTGGATTTGGGTGTCACGGCGTGGACGCAGCAATGAAGGGCTAATATGGATAAAAATTATTTTCTACGCAATAAATGGTTAATTTTCTACGATACAATGTCAAAAAATATGCTGCTTACCATACAAATTTCAAGATAATTGCTTTTAACAGCAAGATGACCAAAATGTTTTTCACTATTCTCGGTACCAGAAATACAAAAACAACTTTTCAAGGACGTAAGCCTAGAAATCATATGCCAGATAAACTGCTTTCCAGAAATGTATCTTTCAAGCGGTCGCTCTTTTTTGGCAACACAAGGCTGGGTGTTATTTTCCCTCCCAATTTTGGAGTGGTGGATTTAGTGGCGGTGTTCCCCATTGGCTTTCTCCGGTGGGGCGGGGGGGGCCTGTGCGTCTTGCCCGCGCCGAATTTCGTTCTGTTGTTCCACTGAAATCAGTGGAGATAGGGATGCCAGGTATATTGACCAGAAAATAGAGTCGCCGATTCTCTTCAGAAAGCGAAAGAAGCGCATAGGCCGGTTATTTGGCGATTTCTAGTCGATTCTGCTGCTCTTTTCCAGTGGACGTTGGTGGGGGCAATGGAACTGGGCTTTGTAGTAAGTATTGTTGGTAAATTCAATAGTAGTAAATATTGTTCAATAGTTATTCAATAGTAGTAGTAAATATTGTTGGAAGTGGTGGAAATTCAGCAAAAATAAAGTGGTGGTTCTGATTGACTGGGTGGTTCTGCCCCCCCTTTTGGGACACTGGCCAGGGCTCACTCGTCACGACAAAACCAGTGGGCATAACAAAAAATTTTCGACTCCAATATGCCTTAACCTGCACATTGTAACAGATATCACATGCTCCGCTGATGTTAAGTACTTGCATGAGTTGGCTGTCCTTAAATCTATCCCAAAAAAGTAGTGTTTTGGCTACTTCCATGGCATTTTGGTGATATTTTGTTCCTTTTTTCGGTTTTAATCGAGTTTTCCTTCTCCGTCAATGATTTCTTTGCATTTTTATTGAACCAAAGATGGCCAAAAAATGATATAAACAAAGATATAGTAAGGTTTTTTAGGTTACGTTAAAAAGTGCCCTTTTTCCCCGGGGTGCCCCTCAAAGTTGGTGTGCCCCCCATACGAAAGCTCTGGCTGCGCCCCTGGTTATAAAGGTGCCATATTCCCTTTAAATCGTTTGTTCCCATCACTGAGAGCGAAAACGCTAGGCCACTGTGAGGTGGTGGTGGATGAAGAGTGTAGGGAGAGGGTGGTAAGATGGGCACAGTTCCCTTTGGGGCTCTGTATCTCAATTGTTTTTAATGTGAGGATGATGCTATTCTGTCTGACACTTCTACGATCGCTTATGCGTCCCTGCCCTCAAACACATTGTGCTCAATGTTTATTCCTTGTAGCGATAATATTTAGCGTAGAATGCTGCAAAAGCCCATCTTGCTCCAATAGGTGGGGTAAGACGGGATTTTGCATGTGGTGTGCCATAGGAGGATCCAGGATTGCCGATCGGGGGGGGACACGGACTTCGCGGGGGCACCATCCGGACCTGGGGGCACCACTTTTGACCGGCAAAACCTATCAGGTGGGCGCTAAATCCTATCGGTGGACGCCAATTTTTACATCCTGGAGGGAGGAGTGGTGGGAAGCGATATTTCAGGGGGCGCCATCGATCTTCCAGGGGGCGCCGTGACCATTTCAGGGGGCGCCGAGGGTCGATCAGGGGGCACGTGCCCCCATGCCCCCCGTGGATCTGCCTATGTGGTGTACCTTATGCAATGGTTTGTTCCACAAAAACCTAGTTGTTTTGAGCGCAAACGAGAGTTGAAATATTTGACGGAGCATCGTTTTGATAAAAGGAATGAACGGCAATTAACTTGGTTGATTCCCCCGTAAAACGAAAATTTCCTTGGAATTTAGCCAGTTATATACCTACTTGACTATATTTAACTATATATTATAAAATTATATATTTAATTATTTTTGTCATATATTTAATTATATATTGTATTATATTTAACTATAATTATATCCTTAAACCAGCCTGTGGTGATCTCTGACACAGATGGCGTTGAACAGTGCAAAAATAACGAAGATCACGACTTGATTTCTAAGGTGAATTTAATTTTTCACTCTGTATCCGTCTGGCCCCAATCACCATCTTTGTGAAAATCTTATGTTTCTTTATCACTCTGTTCGGTTGATGGAACATGTCTATCGCATCATACGTTTGAATGTTCTCCCGCGGTAGAAATTGGAAATCAAGACTTGAAAACAGAGCCGGAAACTGACAGAGCGCTGCAAGCAAAACTCTTTATAATGCGAGAGTGAGCCACGAATTTTGTTTCTCTCAAATTCTAATCGATAAAAAAACTACTTATTCGTGTTTTTGACACGAAAAAGCGTCACATGATGCACTAATATAAGCAATTAAGTCTTCGTACCATTTTTGGTTTGGTCCGCAGAGCTTGTGCCCGTCTTACCCCCATGCACGTCTTGCCACCCAGTCCCCTAGCCCCAGACCTCCCAGAAATAATGCTTAGAAGAAGCCGTTTTCAATCGGAAAAACGTGATTAGGATAAGTTCGTCTTTACCGTGCCTCCCTTGCAGGGACCTTGGAATCACTAGAGGAGCCCGAGCCACCCTAAAAAAACACCAGGAATTTTTGAAGCCCACGGCAAAAGCATGTACTATTATTTAATGTTAATGTTTTATCACTGGCTTGGAGAATAAATACAAACCTAGGATTTCCTCAACTCTATCAAATTCTTGCATGAAACCCTGCTTCAAAAGAGCCATAAAGTCACGATCGTTATGATAAACCAGATTCCGATACCCAGGTTGAAAAAAACCTGATAATGCGTCGACATTCTCCTCTTCTAACCCCCGGTGCGTCGACTTGCCGCTGATGCGCGACTTCATAGCCGCAGGCACTTTACGCTAGGTCGTAAGCCTTTGGGGCTGAAACACGTCTAATATTTATGAAAATTGGTACACTTACACCTGGTAAAATACGATCAGTGAGATAACCTTAGGTATGTCCAGACAATAAGCAAAGCCGTGTGTGCATGCACACCCGGCTTTAGATTCATCTCTGCAGAGAATCTAATAGGTATGTTTCGGGGAAATTTCTGTTTTAACACCTGAATTATCTGATTTTCGACATAAATAATCAGTTTCGTTAATATTTCATCATGTTTTTGCCGGTTTAATCAATTAATATACTCGTGCCTAGGCATGCGTACCAAGGTGTCACTCTAGGGGCACAACAATACAGAGATGAATATGTTTTTTGGACTGCCCCTTATTTTTCCGGAGCCAAATCTGTACCCCTATTAGTTTTTGTGTGGACACAGGGGCGGAGAGATTTTTTGCTCTACAGACCTAGTGTAAATACCTTTTTAAAAAAATTTATCCGGCGTTTGGGGGGGCAAAGGTAGTTTGCCCCCCCTCCAGCGCTTGAGGGGGGTGTCGAAACCGCTCATGTTGTGTCTCCTTTACAGGTAATGCAAGAAGTTAAGGGAATGTAGCATGAATGCCAGAAGAGATTTGTTTGTTAATGCATGTTAGCCGAATGCCAGTCAAGACCTAACGAGCATGGATTTTGCAAGTTACTGAGTAATGCACCGCACACCTGCCGGGCATGTGGAAACACTTTTGGTGGGTTTCAACTAAAAGCATTGAGTTTGTTACTGCTGCACATAGCTTGTTTGAGTTGTCTGCTTTGTACATGTTCACGCTATGATTCTTCGCACTGAAGCATGCAGCCTGGTTGTGTGATTATTGCATGTGCGCTTGAACTCTTATTTTTCGTAAAAGTCCATGCTAGTGGTGTAACAGCATGCTCGTCATGTTATTTCAGAAACCACATGAGTACATCTCGCCTAAGGTCAACAACAGCTAGTGCTCTGGTTCCTTGTGTCCTAAAGCATCTATAGGTCATTGTCCTAGCTTCCTTTATGGCAAGTGGCAAGAATACAGGTTTTCAAGCTGGTACTCTGTGCGTGTTCAGGGGTTCATCCCGGCGGTAGTGACAGTTTCAAAAGTGTTCTAGTTTGGATGGGTTGAAGATCATGGATGCTGACAGGTCTGCTGCTTTGAAGAGTGTTCGAGCAAGAAAGTTGGGGTCATTGACAAGGTGAAGACGGCGTGCATTCATTCTCATCGACAACAAAGGCAGTAAAACTCAACTTACTGCGCTGATAGGAGAGATAGACGAAGCCTTTGAGGCTGTTGAGGAGGCTCACTGTGAATTTGTCAATTCTCTAGTAGAGGAAGAAGAAATAAAGCAAGCTCAGAAATACCTTGAGCAGGTTGAGCAACAGCATGGAGAGGCGATCGAAAGAATCAAGGATCATCTCGCTTCAAGAAGAGACGAAGCACCATCTGTGACAGCCTCCCTTTCCAAACACTCCGAGGCCTCTGGATTGTCTACCAAATCCCGGAACGCAGACATTGAAGCTAGAATAAAGGAACTGAAGTTGCAACAACTAGAAAGAAAACTGGAACAAGAAAAAGAAGAGATGGAGCTACATCAGCGGAGGAAAAAGATCAGCGGAAGCTCAAGATGAACTGGAAGCTGCAAAACTGGAGTCATCACTGAGGAAAGCTGCAGTTGACGAGCTTTCTTGGGAAAGGAGGGATGATTTTGTCGGTGAGGAAGGACTTGATGATATCGACGTCAGAGGAAGACCCGCCAAGCAAAGTACCAAAGTCGCTAGTAGAGACAGAAATGCAGTAGAAGAAGCTGCCAACGACCAAGCGGAAGTTGTCATGTCAGCTCCATCTAAAGGACATGTCACGGAAAAGGAGGCTCAGATCAGTCATGACTCATGTACTCTCTTCTCAATGAGTCTTCCGCGCATCAACGTTCCTGTCTTCCTGTCGACGGAAACCCCATTGAGTGGCCTAAGTGGTATGGGATCTTCAGAGCCCTGGTACATAATCAGGCCTGCCTCACTGATGCAGAGAAGATGATGCATCTGCAGGCATCAGTATCCGGTCTGGCTGCGCAATGCATTAATGGGATGTTGTTTGATCCTGCTTTGTACGGTGAAGCAGTGAGGACGTTGAAGGAACGTTTCGGTCAAGAAGAGACAGTTGTGCATGCAAACCTGAATGCCGTGTTCTCAGCGACCTCCCCAAGCTACCTGTAAGGGAACATCACTCAACGACCAACTACTGAGTGGTCCAGACCTTCTCTTGAGTCTTCCAGGGGTGCTGATGAGATTTAGGGAGGAGAAAATAGCGCTGGTTGCTGATGTGAAGCAGATGTTCCACCAAGTAAGAGTAAGAGAAAAGGATCAACCAGCTCTGAGTTTCATGTGGAGAGATCTGGATCAAACAAGAGAACCTGATGTGTTCCAGATGATGGTAACTATCTTTGGGGCGAGATCCAGCCCAGCCTCTGCCAACTTTGTGCTCAGGAAGACAGCCGCTGATCTGGCTGGGGACTCAGAGGAAGAGCGGAGAGCAGCGAGCGCTGTGCTCTCGCACTTCTACATGGACGATTTTTTAAAGTCAGAGAGGGACATTGAAGATGCCAAAGCTATGCAGGTGCAGCTGACAGACCTCCTACAAAGAGGAGGTTTCTGCCTTACTAAATGGAAGAGCAACTGCAAGCAGGTGCTCGAATCTGTATCTGAGGAGCATCGAGCACATTCGGATCTGCTAATGCCTACAGAGAGTCTCCTTGGGTACATGTGGAACCCACAGGATGATACATTGGGTTTGAGAACCATTGACACAGACGTTGCAGTTACCAAACGTGGGGTAGTCAAGGCTGTGGCACGATTATTTGATCCTCTGGGGCTGATGTGCCCGCTAGAAGTGCGCGCCAAGATTCTCGTACAACGTTTGTGGGTGAAAGGCTATGGTTGGGATGATCCACTGGATGATCAAGATGAAGGGGAACTCTTGGCATGGCTGCGTGAAGTTGGCA
This sequence comes from Lepas anatifera, assembly GCA_034440635.1. NCBI lineage: Eukaryota > Metazoa > Arthropoda > Thecostraca > Lepadidae > Lepas > Lepas anatifera. The sequence continues at coordinate 1,116,253 of JAOTON010001253.1, forward strand.
TGGTTGACAACTTCCAGATCCCTAGGTGTTATAAGTCTAACATCCTGTACACTGAAGAGGTTCAGCATGAGCTTCATGTGTTTGGAGACGCGTCAGAGAAGGCCTTTGGTGCGGTGGCATACATGAAGACAACCGATGGAAATGGAAGCAGCCAGGTCCTGCTCGTCATGGCAAAGTCAAGAGTAGCTCCTCTCAAGAAGATATCTATAGTTCGCCTCGAGTTGCAGGCTGCAGTAATGGCTATCAGAATAGCAAACGCTATTCGAGACGAACACCAATATGCACTCGATCGCGTGATATTCTGGACTGACAGTCAGGTAGTGTTGAAGCAGACCCCGTTCAAGTTGTTTGGCAGCATTACGTCATCATGGCTGGAGAGGCACTACAGTTACTATGCAGGGCATTGGAGAAATTGCACTTTTTCGAAGCTCTAAATAACCTATTTTAGAACTGTATCAACAGAACTTATATGGTTGAACAGAAAGCTAAAAGATTTTTATTTGTGAAACCATCAGACGTTTTGCAAGCACTCCAGTGAAGAATATTATTTTTACCAATTTTCCAGAGCGTGTCAAAATACGGACAGGTTCAGCACTAACAGCTGTTCGCAGTAAGACTAATCTCGATTTTGATTGGCTGTTGATTTCTGACCTTTGATTGGCTGTTGGTGGTACCTGCAGCAGAAGACAATAAACACCGGTGATCTCTTGAGCGAAGGTAAATTTATTTCTCTCGGCTATTAAGTAGGCCTGAGTTGATCAAATAAATGCATGCCCTTTCAATAAATTCTTTGAAGTGTTATAATTTTTTCATTAGATTTACGTAAAATACGCTGCTCGCCGTTGAGATCAAGGTTACTGTCAAATGGGTGAAACAAGTTGATTTCCATTGATACTAGATTGGTGCCAAATACGCCCAAACTTGGTATGTTCCAGCTGATCCTTCCAAAAACTTAGTAGAATCTCCTATAAATTAGTAGGAAAGGGCGGTGACGTCATCATGGGAGGACTATATTTAGTAGGAAACTTGGTTGTACCCGTAGTTAAAGTACCATGTGTTGAAGTATCTTCAGAGTGAGTCACACAGGTTCCACACCTTCATCGCCAACCGAGTCACTGAAATCAAGGAGGCGTCCCGTCCACAACAGTGGCGGTACGTTCCCAGTGCCATGAACCCCGCTGATGCCTGCTCGCGGGGAGAACGAGCGGAAAGACTAACACGCCGACAAGACTGGGCGTGTGGCCCTCTGTTTCTTCTAGGCAGAGAAGAGTCATGGCCTCCGCTAGAGTCAGGGCTGGCTGTGCATGACTTACAGGGGGATCCTGAGGTTAGAACATTGCTGACAACTGGAGCAGCAGTAGCGGAGCCATCAGTGCTTCCAGAAGCCGACAAGTACTCGTCCTGGAAGAGGTATTGCAGAGTTGTAGGGTGGATGAAACGATTTGTTCGAAATTTTGTGGCTAAGTACGGTTCATGACAAGGAAGATTGCGGCAAATCAGGTCCTCTTTCAGCGGCAGAGATCAAGGCGGAGGAACTTTGGATTGTCAGTGCCTCTCAGAAGCAACATTATCCAGATGTTGTTGACGCCCTTAGTGTGGGGTCTCGTGAAAAGAAAGATCATCTTTCTGAGTTGTCACCGTTTCTAGACTCTAGTGGAATCATGCACGTGGGAGGCCGTCTAGAGAAGGCGCCTCTTCCCTTCGAGACCCAGCACCCAGTCATTCTTCACCCTAAGGATCCTGTTACGAGACTGATCATAATGCACGCTCACATGTCAGTGCTCCATGCAGGATTAGAGAGGACGCTTACAGAGGTGCGATCTACATACTGGATCACAAAAGGCAGAGCAGCAGTGAAGCAGATGATACACAAGTGTGCAACTTGCATCAGAAGAAGATCCACTCCTCGTCCCCCTCTGATGTCTAGTCTCCCCAAGGATCGGTTTGACTGCACAAGACCGTTCAACAAAGTCGGAATCGACTACTTTGGCTCCCTGATGGTGAAGCGACTACGTAAGACTGAAAAACGATACGGAGTTCTCATCACGTGTCTCTCGACGCGAGCCGTTCATCTGGAGGTGGCACATAGCCTGGAGGCTGATGGACTGATCCTAGCACTACGACGTTTCCTTGCGCGCAGAGGGAAGCCAAGTGTCATTTACTCGGACAATGGGACGAATATGGTAGGGGGAGAGCGGGAACTGCGAGAGTCTCTGCAAGAGTTAGACACGGCGCAGATAACTGACAAGTTAAGCCACGATAAGATAGAGTGGAAGTTCATTCCCCTCAGTTCGCCACACATGGGTGGAGCTTGGGAACGTATGGTGGGGAGTGTGAAACGCGCCCTTCGGGCGATTTCGTCAGGTCAGTGTTGGACAGATGAGGTGTTGCTTACTCTGTTAGCCGAGGTTGAGTCGATGCTAAATGGCAGACCCCTGACGTATTTGAGCTCTGATTCGAGAGACCCTGAGCCTCTTACGCCCAATCACTTCCTGGTGTGGTGTGCCAATCCCAACGTTGCTCCGGGTGTGTTCCAGGACAAAGAAATCTGCAGTCGACGCCGTTGGCGTCAGGTTCAAATTTTGTCCAGGCATTTTTGGAACAGATGGAGGAGGGAGTTTCTTCCTTCTCTCGTACGACGAGAAAAGTGGTGGACGGAAAATCAGAATCTGATGGTTGGCGACGTGGTTTTGATGAAAGAAGACGATACCCCACGCGGTTTTGGCCGCTGGCAAGAGTCGTGAAAGTGATTGAAGGCTCCGACGGACGTGTACGTTCTGTTGAGTTAAAGGCGGCCTCTGGCGTGTTCCATCGTCCAGTAGCCAAGGTGTGTTTGCTGGAGCAAAATAACGCCGGTGGTTGAGTATAGCATCCTGATTTTATCCTCACCTGAGCCTTACCAGAGCGGCTGTGGTTGTCCGGACGGTGCCTGATGTCTGGTGGCGGCGTCCCGCGGATCTGGTGGAGCTACTGTCGTCCCTGAACGGACTGAGAGGCCTGCACCAACTCGGCTGCTGCTCCCTGATAGCGTTTCCGACGAGATTCGCCATCATATTGGGTCCAAGAGTTTCCAAATGTTAACTACATCACATAGTCGTGGCCTTCTAGAGACTGAAGCAGTGCCGTGGCATTTAAATGGGTGTGGTTGTTGCCATGAACAGTAGTACTCATATCAAGGTGTGATAAGAAAGTGCGTTGAGCTACGTAAGGGGAGTGTCAGCACGATGTTTGCTGTAGCAAGTTGTGGGTTTATATCTAAGTGAGAGGGAGATGGACAATCGTTGATTATCGCGTTTTCTCTAGACAAGAGTTCTAGGCCAACGGCGGGGAGGATGTCGAAACCGCTCATGTTGTGTCTCCTTTACAGGTAATGCAAGAAGTTAAGGGAATGTAGCATGAATGCCAGAAGAGATTTGTTTGTTAATGCATGTTAGCCGAATGCCAGTCAAGACCTAACGAGCATGGATTTTGCAAGTTACTGAGTAATGCACCGCACACCTGCCGGGCATGTGGAAACACTTTTGGTGGGTTTCAACTAAAAGCATTGAGTTTGTTACTGCTGCACATAGCTTGTTTGAGTTGTCTGCTTTGTACATGTTCACGCTATGATTTTTCGCACTGAAGCATGCAGCTTGGTTGTGTGATTATTGCATGTGCGCTTGAACGCTTATTTGTCGTAAAAGTCCATGCTAGTGGTGTAACAGCATGCTCGTCATGTTATTTCAGAAACCACATGAGTACATCTCGCCTAAGGTCAACAACAGCTAGTGCTCTGGTTCCTTGTGTCCTAAAGCATCTATAGGTCATTGTCCTAGCTTCCTTTATGGCAAGTGGCAAGAATACAGGTTTTCAAGCTGGTACTCTGTGCGTGTTCATGGGTTCATCCCGGCGGTAGTGACAGGGGGCATGGCCGGAATGCCCCCCCCGTGCGTCCGCCAATGTGTGGACATGTATATCGAAAGACAATTCCAGCCGCACATGGAGTGTTTCTTGCCCCTCTAAGATGGTTTAAAACGAAGGAAGCCAAGAAGTTAGAAATATGCGTTCTGCTAACACCTTGTGTTAGAAATTGCCTGTTATGAACAATCGGGGAGTAAGCATTTATCTCTGGATGGTAACTGTGTACCCATTTTTTCAAAGTTGAAGTAGGAGAGTTTGGGAAAATTTCGCGTCTTCGACTGCACGATAAAGTAGTCATTATTTCTGAGAAATTTACCATTAACGATCCTCTAGGACATTTCCCGTTGATGAGATGGACTCCATTGAAGGTGCCCCCCTTCTTTGGACAAAAAGTTCCGCCGTCACTGCTTGAAGGTATCTAATGGCATAATCAATGAAACTTGTCTATAATGTAGATCACCGAACAGACGTTTTTCTAACCCTGGTTATTGAGATCCCAATGGAGAGTGAGGGGCACTTTAGAACCCCTCTCCAGTGCGCGTATTAACCCTTGCCCCGGTGGGGGTGTTTGAACACTCCTCCTCGGGATTTTCCGGCGGCACCAAAGATTGGCGGTGTGAAGCGCTGCCGTACTTGTCACACCTTATTCTGGATCAATCCTACAACTTTCCTCAAAGTTTTGAGTTTAGGTCATCCCAGGTCAAGTCACCAGTGCAGGTCAAGTGACCTCACATCCAAAAAAGTTTAAGATGACATGCGTAAAAAGGTGGTGAACCTACCCAGTTGAAACTTATAACATGGGCCCACCGAGTATCTACAATAAAATGCATTGTGAGATTTGTCCTATCGATGACCGGGGGTCAGATACGGCCCATGATCTCTCAGTTGGAAATGCATGGAGAGAACGATAATTTGGCAAAAATAGCTCTATTTCCGTAGATACAGCTTACAATACATTCCTATTCTCCAAATCGGAGTATCTTAGGCCCATTTCTAGGCTAATGTTGCAAGTGTGGGCCTGTGACTTCTGAGAGGTCATCTGGGACTACTTAAGCAGGATTTCAGACTCGGTTTAATAATTACGGAGGAAATGGTGATCAAGCTTCTTTTATTGCTTTGCCCGATTTAATGTAGCCCTGAATTGGAAACTTTTTAAAGTTGGTGTCTCTGATATATTTTACACTGGAGTATTATTTACTAAAGACCACATTCCTCGTCAACGACGTCCAAATTTTAACGCCTATCATTTTCAATGATCACGTCTCGGTCCACCTAAGGTCATGGGAGAGGTTACACAATAAGATTGAGGATTCTAAATGCAAGACATATTATATATTTCAAAAACCAACAAAAAGGAATTGCTGTCAGACTCTGAAAGTCTCTTTCCGAAAGCCCAGACCGAGCGCCACTTCATTGCTATCTTCGCCGATTTAAGGGGGCACCTCGATAGTGGTGCCCTCCGCCTGACCGCCCAAGGGCGGGCAGGGAGCCCCGCCGTTCCGGAGCTTCTGCCTTCAAGGTCAAACGAGGTCGTAAATTTCAAATTTGGGCCGTGCTGGAGACCGATTGTGAAATTTCGTAATTTTGGTTAAAACGGGAATACACTAAAAGCGGACTAATATCGCAAAGGAAAGGTCTTGCACAATGTTCTCAGAACGTTTGAGGTCAAGGTCATTCAAAATCATGACCTATGACGTAAAAATGTGACATATCGACATATCCCCACAATATACAATGTAACTGGTACTATAGCAGCCTTTAGGCGGGAATTGAGGGTTTGGCCTTGAAAAAGACCTTTGGGCTTGACCTGTGACCTTGGACTTGACATTGAGCAGCCTCAACTATGAAGTCATAGCATAACATCCGTCATAGGTACTGAATAATATCATTCGACCGGAACGCTGGGGTTAATGACCTGGACCTGTGACCTTGATCTGCTTATGGGGTGCCCTTGAGATACAGTCCCAATTATATGACGTTGTACGTCACCACTTGATCTATAGCGCAGGTGAACTAGTGCGACCGCGCGAGTGCGATGATCTTAAAATTTAGGTTTGCTTTCAAAGCCTATAAGAAAACAAAATTATTGACTGATTTTTAACATTTTTACACCAATCGAAATGCTCATGAATTCTTTCAAATGAAAACAAGAACATTTTGCGGCTACAATTGCTTCTCTCGCCACCTGGGAAAAATAGATGGGGGCTCTTTAGGACCCACACCGCGCGTTTTAATGCCCATTAACGTGGTCAATTGCGACATATCACAGTAACGTCGTCAATGAATGGAAGGAGGTGGCACCCGGCACAAGCGAAATGATCCACAGATAATTATCTTCTCCTCGCTATTTAAAGACCAAAGGTGCGACAGTCGTACACTATATTTGCTCGTTATGTGTAGAAAATACTTGCAGAATATCTAGGCTGATGAACTTTATCAACGTCTGCAAGTTTAGGAGCCACTGTCTATGGTTATTGTTGTTGTTTCTTCTTTTAGATGTTATGATATTGTATGCCCAGAAATGGTGCCTTCACAGATGTTCTCGTATCCAGGCGGTCGTCTAACCGAGTTATTTACTGTTCTGTTCTTTGCCCTCTCCTATAAGCGAATGAAAGACTTCCGGGAAGAGTGACACTTTGGTTAAGGGGAAATTGTGATATTTGGTTCCGGAGGTAGCACCGTTTGGGCCGCGGATGCGAACTCATGAGGTGTGACCCAAGATAGCCAAAGTGCCTCGTGGGGGCGCCCGAATCCGGTCCTGGGAAGCCATTTCAGGGGGGCACCGGGAGCGGTGTGGGGGTGGGGTGAGTGGATCAGGGGCACGTCCCCCCTGGATCCGCCTCTGGTCAGCGGTGACATCAGCACGTGTGTATTGGGGTTTATAGGGCGCATTCAGCGTCTAGGCTATATCGCGCCCATCATTATTTAACCTACTTAGTTTCTAATGCTATGTAATTTAAACCTGCCCTGGGTTGTTGCGAGCTCTACATGCCACCTAATTAGGTGGGATGGGATTGTAGATGATGTCAAACTTGATCTCCCGCAGGTATGGTAGAACCTGACATATGTCTATGACTGTGTTGTCGCCTAAAATCTGTTCCAGTGGAAACGGCGGGAAGAACCGGCGCTGAATTCGTTTAAGCTGTTCACAGGAGTCAGTGACAGATAAAACGTGTTGAACAGTGAGGCGGCTGCCACAGTGAGAACACATGTTGGGGTTCGTGCTGTTGAGATAGTGCGAGTGTGTGGCATAGCAGTGGCCAATGCGGAGTCGAGTGAGGCAGACCTCCTCCCTCCTATTGCGTCTGCAACTCGACTCCCATTGGCCAATGCGTGACCTTAAGCGCTTCAACGCACAGTCTGGCTCCGCCTCCCATCTCGACTGCCATTGTGAACGTATATTCTGGTCAATTAGGGCCTTGATGTCACCAGCTGGCACCCGAAATCGTTGCGGGGGAGCCAGCGAACACGCCGTCTTGGCAGCTTCGTCCGCTAATTCGTTGCCAGTCACACCCACATGACTTGGAACCCATAGAAACTGGACGTCAAAGCCACGAGAAGCCATTGCAGTCAATAACTTTAGAATAGCAGCTACAAGCCACGATGTCTGTAAATGACTAGATTGGAGCGCTGCCAGCGAGCTGGCTGAGTCAGTGATAATAAGATGTCGTGTCCCAGAAAGGTGTCTGATGTGTCGTAAAACTTGCAAGATGGCAAACAGTTCGGTTGTAAAGACCGACACAACATTCGGCAGCCCGAAACAGCGGCGGGTTCCTTCGCTAACAAAGGCACAGCCGGCTCCAGCTGCTCCCTTGGAGCCGTCAGTGTAAAACTTTGTGCGGTCGGTGTATGAATGGATTCTTTCAGCAGCGAGTTGCGCAAAGTCTGGTGGAAGTGTGTGCGCCTTTCCGTACTGCATCAACCTTGTGTCACATTTGGCGGATACTTTACGCCATGGTTCTAGGGTCCCTGGGCGTTGTTTTGCGATCATGGTGATATTAATGTTAGATTCGCCAAGCCAGTGTGAAATCCGGCTACACAGGGCCGAAGATGAGCTTTGCCTCCCCACAGCGAATAAGTCTATTAGCGAATGGTCAAAGATCCACTTGTACGTTGGGTGGGTTGGGTATTGCCGGATCTTAGTGGCATACATAAGTGCGAGTCGCTTCCTCCTAAGGTCAAGCGGGGCCTCGTCAGCGTCAGCCAGAAGGCTTGCTCTACGTGAGGTGCGGAAAGCACCAGTGGCCACTCTTATACAGGCGTGGTGGACTGCGTCCAGGGGCTGCTTAGTGCTCGTTAGAGAACCGTCATAAACCACGGAAGCATAATCCAGGACCGATCTTACCAGCGCTCGATATAGGCGTAAAAGTGTGATTCTGTCCGCTCCGTAGGATGTGCGTGATACCATCTTTAATACATTTGCGCGTTTCATGCATTTGTCTCTTGTCAATATAATGTGCTGTGTGTAGGTAAGACGTTTGTCGATGGTTAAACCAAGAAATTTGGCATGGTCAGAGACTGGGATTTGCCTCCCGTACAGCCTCAGCATCGGCTCTGGGCAGTAGCGGGTCCGGCGGCAGAAATGCACACAAACCGTTTTCTCAGTAGAAAACTTAAAACCATTCACGAGGCTCCACTCGGTCAGGCCGTCAATACATAGCTGTAGCTGTCGCTGTGCAGAGAGTGTGGTCGAGGTGCTTATCCATACAGCTAGGTCGTCGACAAAAAGCGATCTCTCAACAGTGGGAGGGATTGCACTGCAAATGTCATTGATTAAAACCCCGAAGAGGGTCACACTCAGGACACTTCCCTGTGGTACACCGCTCAGCTGCTCAAACCTCCTTGACACGGCATTTCCTACCTTTACCCTAAAATATCGATTCCTGAGAAAATTGGCCAGAAAATGGCCCATGTGCCCTCTCACTCCCGCAGCATGGAGCTTCCGGAGAATCGCATGTCTCCAGGCCGTATCATAGGCTTTCTCGATATCATAGAAGACCGCGATGGTGTGCTGTTTCCGCGTGAAAGAGCGGCGGACGGCTGTGTCAAGTGAAACTAAATGATCAGTGGTGGACCGACCGGCGCGGAAACCACACTGTGCGTTGGACAGAAAGCCGATGCTTTCCAGAAACCACGTGAGGCGACGGTTAATCATTCTTTCGAACAGCTTGCACGCACTAGAAGTCAGGGCGATGGGGCGGTAGTGGAGAGGGTCACTACCGTCTTTGTCCTGTTTTAAAACAGGGACTACCATGGCCTCCTGCCAAGCGTCCGGGAATTCGTGCGTGGTCCAGACATGGTTGTAGAATGATAAAAGCACCCGAAGTGATGGCTCGTCCAAGTTCCTAATCATGATGTAGTGAATGTTGTCGGGCCCGGCTGCGGTGTTTTTGGTGAGCGAGAGTGCTGTACTCAGTTCATCAAAGCTGAAACAATCATTAAAAGGCAGTGCGGTGGTGGTGTTGAAGTCGACCGGCGTCCCTTCACTGATTCCTTTGTGACGGATAAAGCGAGGGTCGGTCGTTCCCAGCTGCCAGCGCTCGGCCCACACCGCTCCGAAGGTGTTAGCGACTTCCATGGGGTCAGTGATCAAATTGTGGTTGTAGGATAAAACCGGGAGGGGTGTCGGGGCGGTACGACCGGAGATGCGGTTTATATGTTTCCAAACAGCCGTGAGTGGTGTGAGCCTATTAATTGTGTTAATGTAAGCGTGCCATGATTTCCTTTTCGCATCTCTAACAGTTCTTCTCGCTAATGCTTTTGCGCGTCGGAACGCGACTAGGTTGTCGGTTGTAGGGCGCCTTTGGAACTTCCTAAAACAGCGTCGCCGTTCCCTGATGGCGCATCTGCAAGCCTTGTTCCACCAGGGGACTGGTACTCGGCGGGGGAGTGGGCTAGTTTTTGGAATAAAACTGTCAGCAGATTGCAGGATGCGAGAGCGTATCTCTTCGTACAAGGTGGTAGCGGTTTTACCATTCTCTGGTCTGAATGCTAAAACGCAGTCAGAGGTAAAACTGTCCCAGTCCGCCTTTACAAAGTTCCACCTAGGAATCCGTGTTCCCGGATGGGGCCTATCCGACCACACCCACAGCGGGAAGTGGTCACTTCCGCAGGGGTTGCTGTGGGTGCGCCAGTGAAACCGATTTGCTACAGAGGAAGAACAGAGCGATAAGTCGATGGCCGACGTCGCGCCTGAGGGTAAAGAGATGTATGTTTGTTGGCCTGTGTTCATAATGCATAAGTCGTTGTAGTTTATTATATTTTCGAGACGCCTTCCTCGGCTGTTGGATCCGGAGCAGCCCCATAGTGTGTTATGTGAATTGAAATCGCCTAATATTATGTGATGTGGGGGCAGCTGCCGTAACAGGCTCTGAAATTGAGCGTCAGGGAAGGCCTCCCCGGGAGGCAGATAGAGCGATACTAGTGTGATTTTTATATCCCCAAGATCAGCAGTCGCAGCTACTGCCTGCAGTTCAGTGCGGAGCGTAAGTGCTACAGAAGGTACGCTGTAGTGAATAAGAAGAGCGACGCCTCCATGGGCAATTGTAGTGTTCGGTAAGTTATATTGATATGTTTTATAGTGGTGAATATTGCAGCCTTGGCCGTCCCTGAGCTTCGTCTCTTGAAGTGCGACTGCTATGGGATTGCCTGCTGACACCAAGGCCTGGAGATCAGGGAGGTTGGATCGGAAACCACGCATGTTCCATTGAAGAAAACTAGTCATGGTCATGAGAGTGATAAGGAATGATATAAAACACTGATCACGGCTAAAAGAGAAACCAATCATCGTGGCTGACTAGGCCCCTGGAAGGGGATTCCTCCTGTTCCACTCAGCTGAGGAGCTGTTCCTCGCTCCCATACCGGACATGGCCGGTCTCTTGAGCGTGCACGCCTATAGCTGTCAGACTCCCGAGAGTGAGAACGCGGTCTCTCCGGTCGGTCAGAAAACGAATATGCTCTATCCCTGGCCCGAAAGCCAGGTGGCACTCTGGGAGAGGGATGGGGAGGCATGAAACCATCCTGTTTGTGTGTGTCTATGTTCATGTTAACTGTATTTACTGTGTTTACTATATATGTGTTGTCTTTGTTTTGGCATGTAGCGCTAACTCTTTTGTTTATGCTTTCTACTAGTTCATTTACTCGCCCCGGGGGCCCTATGTGCGGTGGCGGCGGGAGTGGGCATCAAGGGTTTGGGTGGTGATGGTGGCGATGGCACCCTATGACTGCACTCGTCTGTGGTTGGGAGGTGGTCAGAGTCAGTCTCTCTCTGTTCTGAGCTGGGAGGGGCAGTTCCAGGTGTGCTTGAGGTTACACACGGCGTGTGTCCTCTCTCGGTGACAAGGAGGGGGTTTTCCATCCGGGACAGCACCACTCGCGCCTTTTTAGAGAAGGACTTAGGGTTTGAAGCACTTCTGACTGGGGTGGGAGGGCTGGGGTCATTCACGGCTCCTGGGGGGAGGTTGGGGAGTCTTCCCTAGCTCTCTTTCCGCAGGGCTCACTGTTCGTTGTTTCGTCTGTGTTTGTTGTTTCAGTTGTGTTTGTTTCGTTTGTGTTTGTTGTTACATTTGTGTTTGTTCTTTCAGTTGTGTTTGTTGTTCCTGAGCTCGCTCTGCAGGGTTCTATGACACCCAGCTCAGCGTTCAGCTGGGCCGGGGAAACGTTGGTTTCAGTGTCACAGACCCCCTGTGTTGTCTGGGTGGATTTGCTCTCCAAAGGAGGGGCTGTCGATGTGGTGGTCGAGGTGGTTCCTACGTCACGGAATTCAAGTGAGGTTTGCACCGCTTTCTCGCTTGTACTTGTACAGCTCGCTTGTTTATCGAGACTGCTATCCCCCCTATGAGGCAGCATTCCGGTTAACAAGGACAAGAATTGCCTGAGCGAGAGGCCCATACACTGGTCCATGCCCAAGTCTAAGTCAAGTGTTGGACGAACATCGGCGTGGGGCTCGTTTGGTGGGATTCTACACTGATTCCCGACCAGCGCGTCTCTGTATGGAGAGCTGTTGGGGGCGGGCCTGTTGCTGGGGGCTTGTGGTGCTTGGGCTGGGGCTGCTTTGTGAGGGGGCTCGGTTTTCTTTCTCTGGGCCTCTTTTGCTTCAGCCAGCCTTGGACAGGACCGACTCCAAGCTTCATGCTCGTTGCCGCAACCTACACACTTGGGCTTCTCAGCCTCGCAGTTGTTCGCATTGTGTCCCATTCCAGAGCATCGTCCGCAACGCTCTTTTCCCCTGCAACTGCTGGCGATGTGACCGAATAACTGACATCTGAAGCATCGCGTGGGGCTTGGAGCGAATGGACGGACCTTGATGGCCATCCAGCCAACACGCACTTTTTCGGGCAAGGTTGTTCCCGAGAAGATCAGAAGGAACGTCCCTGTATCCATGTCCTTATCCTCTCTTCTCCGGAGCATTCTCTTTACCTCGGTTACTCCCTGATCTTTGAGGCCTGCCAGCACTTCCTCGTCTGTGGCATCGCAAAGATCAGCGCAGCTGATCACGCCACGGCAGTGGTTTTTGGTAGAGTGGGGTGAGACACTGATGGGAACTGAGATCATCCTGTTTGATGCGCGAATTTGCAGAGAAGAGGCAGCTAAGAGTTTACTGGCACTGAGCTTGCTCCCCATTTCGACCTCCACCTTGCCGTTTCGGTACCGGTAGGTGCGCTTGGGCTTATAGCCCTCAAGAGCGCCGTGAAGCTGGAAGGGGTTAAGCTTAAGTGACCTATCCTCTATCCGTATGACAAGAGTCATAGGGGTGTCTTGGTGGGAGGTCGATTGCGCAGTGGGTCGGTCAGCAGAGAAATCCATCGAGGCAGATGCATCAAGAGGGGTGGCAGCGGTGGTCTGGTTCGAAGTGGGGGTCGCATTGTCTGAGATCAGTTCGGCAGGAGAAGTAGAAATCTGGAAAGCCATGAGAGTGTGGTTTACCTTCGGCCCCCCGGGTTGCCAGCTGTCAATAGCTGGGCCCGGGGGCTGTTACAGTGCCTACGGGGGCAGGTGCGCCCGTCTCAGAGGGGCGAGAGGTACTCACACAACCCCTCCGATCAGAACGCACCCACCCCCTTGACGCCATCAGCCCAGTGTGCCGGCAGGGCCATGAGTCGGGACGAAGCAAAAACGCGGCAGCCCTCACGCAGCGGAGACTGCGGTCTACCAGGCGCGCGCAACAAGTCGGAGTCTCGCAAATCGACGGTTTCCGAAACCCCGGCCCCCGTCGCGCCCGGCACGAGCTATCACAGTCCTCACCGCGCAGGGCGCCGCGCCGCACGCCCGAAACATAATCCCCCTGCCCAGCTGGACCGAGCGACAGTGCCCGTAGACACTGCCGCGTAGCTAGGCCGCCCGCGGCAGCCTACGGACAGCTTACCCCCGGTTGGATCGAGATATCTGGGCCAAAGGGGGCGTGTTGGAGCCCTCGGGACTGACCCGCCCGAGGGGGACCTCAACCCCCAGGATCCCGTCAACCTCGTCGCCGGGGCTCGAGATAGGCCTCGAGTGGGCGCCTTACACCCATAAAAATGCCGAAGAAGGCAAATAACTGTGGGACCAATAACTGAAGCATAAAAAGAGGAAAGGAACTAAAAATAATCAACAAAATAAGAAAACAAAAACAAACAAGAGCTACATACTGGGAGGTGCAGGACAGATCTGACCCGATCCAATACGGTTACCGACCAGGTAACAAAGGGCCCGTAAGGCAATCATCAGCATCGCCGCGGACCTCATCACCAGAGCCACCGACGACAGACGCCGACTCTAACCGAGGGAAGTCGGAAGAGGCGGCGGCCGTCGGAGGGCTAGAAAAGATGTATCCGCGGCGATGCGACAAAGTGCCTCCCAAGGCTGACTGGGGCCCCGGGCGCGTCACACCCCGTTGCTCCAATCTTTACTTGCCGGACGAATCCGGCAAATGAAGATCGGTCCCCTGAGGGAGGTGACATCAGCACCTGGCTCCGGTTCACTGCACCCGGCATTCTGACAGAGAAATGTATGAGGTGGAGCTTTTAGTATGGGGAGCGGATGCCAGTCGCAGGAGGCCCTAACTGAGTGATGTATATTGGAGGAACAGTTTTTTTGGCATCATATTTAGATCAACGTTCCAGCAAGGGCTTAGTTTCGACACACCACGTTGGAGGGCATTGGAGAGGCTGCGGCGATTCTCCAGCCCTGGCTCTGCAGGCATGAATTTCTCCCTCTGAAAGAATGACCAGGCATTTTCTTTCATTTGCCGTGCAATGCATGTGTAATGTGCATGCATGCATGCGGAGTCATCCGTTGGAACCACGCCTTAGGAACTGTGAGCGAATCAACGCGACGTAAAACGAAAATACCTTCAGATGATACGGAAGAGATTGACTGGTTGGGAACAGCTGACACAATCTCCGGTCATTTTCTCCGCCAGCTGGAGCGCTCTGGCTGTGTGTCGAGCGGGCAGTGCCGCGTCACCTTTAGGAGGGCTCCCATTTTCTGCGGTAGCTGGAGCGCTCTGGCTGTGTGTCGAGCGGGCAGTGCCGCGTCACCTCCTTCAGGACGGCTCCCATTTTCTGCGGCAGCTGGAGCGCTCCGGCTGTGTGTGGAGCGGCAGTGCCGCGTCACTTTTTCCTGTACCAAGCAGCATACACGGCCCTGGCTGTGGCGCCGCGGCGGCGCGCCGGCCCTCCGTGATGTATACATCAACGTGGCCGGCGCCATCCTGTGGGATTCCCACTGCCCCGGCGTGGGGACGAGAGGTCGCGGCGCTCTCTCGTTGCAACCGGGCCTACCATACATGCAAAGTAACATGATTGGGGGATGTATGCTTCGGACACTTTTTTTTAAACTTATCCTCTGGAGGACAAAGTAACTGAGCCAGGACACGATCTCGTGATGTAGATATTCTGGTTATCAAGGCAATATTCTGACAAGGAAAAAACGAGAGCTTTGAGGATTGAGGAGTAGAGGAATAGAATAAAACCAGACTGTGTCAAATGTCCAAGCCTACCCCACTGTTGGGGTAGGTTCGGGAACAGGGAGTAGATGGGTTGGGATGGAGTCCTGGTGACAAATAATATACCATTACTACAGTGATGAATTTAAGTATTGCCATGCTGATAAGGAACTGGACTGACATCTACCCACAGAAAAAGTTTCAGGTCCCTAACCTCACAAATATGGTCAGTGCATCATAAAATGATCACCCATGAGCCTTCAATTCGGGTATGAAAATGGTGATATATGGAGACCTTATTTTAGTGGTTCAGCTCGTTGGAACAGGCCATTTTTTAAGATGTTAACTGGGGGCCATTTGCCCCCCCCAGTCGGCCGAAATGCCCCCCCCCAGTGCCCGGAAATTGGCCCCCAGTAAGATAGACAGGAGATGACCTAAAGTTAAATAAACGCAAAATCACCTGACGAAAACAAGAAAGAACACTGCCCGATGATATTAACTTTGTTCTATTGCTCATCCCAAATTGGAAATCCACAAAAATTGTGGATCTTGTCTCGATTAAATTATAAACCACATACGTTCGATACTTTAAGAATTTACTTGCCTTGCTACACTCATAAAAGATAAAATAAAATAGTTTATTCATTTGGAATACATTGCAGCAGCATCAGGGCTGCCAGGCTGGCCATTTTGTGGCCAAACTTTCAAAATTTTAATTTTTTAGTCGTGTTGGGCCGCGCGATTTTTTCGGTTGGCCCTCTCTTGGAATCTGTCCTTCTTTGGCCCTTTTTCTAGCAGCTGGCACCTGAGCTCTTTTTGATTTGCCCTTCACTGAGAAAAATTTTGACTCCGGAAAGAAGAGTTTACTCCCCGGAGCGGCGTAATGTGACCCTGTAAAAATGTCCTATCTTTTTCGGTGTTCATCGACACCGCAGAGGAGAGTCACCAGGACTAAGGGGGTCACATGACTCTTTAAAGACGGGTCACTTGACTCGCCAAATAACCATGGAACCCGCCGATTCGGGGTCAGTTGACCCTTCATTTACGTACGATGTCACCCTCCAAAACAGGGTCAGGTGACCCTTTATAGGAGGGTCGTACAAAATGCCCTGGAAAGGATAATTTAAATAAATCGCTTCGAGAACTAGCAGCAAAAGAACACACAAGTTTTTAACGTTTTATTACCGTCAGGCAAACAATTTCGACTAATTTACGAAACATACAATAATCCAAGCAAACTTAACACGCGCACCGCTGGGGTCCCTGGCATGACGCACCCCGCTGGGGGGGAGTTTTTTGCCCCCCCTCCGTATCTAATGTCCCATGAAAGCTAAAGGAAACTTACGGGCGGCGTTCGAAAGCTCCTGACAAGACGAAGAGATTGTATACGAAAATTTTTTTATGTCAGGTCAATATTGAGGTCCGCATAGGTCAAAGAGGGTTCCATAAGCTTACAAAAGAGCAGTGTACGTTTCTCTCTCTAGATCGCTGGGGGTGTTTTTCGCCCCCCTCTGTATCTTATTTCCCACGAAAACTAAAGGAAAATTACGGGCGGTGTTCGAAAGCTCTTGACAAGACGAAGAGATTGTATACGAAGAATGTTTATGTCAGGTCAATATTGCGGTGAGCAAAGGTCAAAGAAGGTTCCATAAGCTTACAACAGAGTAGTGTACGTTTCTCTCTAGATCTGCCCTCAGGGGAGATAGAGCAAATCTTTATGCATCGCTGGATTCCTCTCATGGCGGCAAATCGAATGATGTATAATATGACCTTCCTAGGTCAAATAGTAAAAATGACCTGGACTCGAGCTAGGTCAAGGTCACAGAGTGACGTGGTATGGTCATGTTGCATATCAATCGACTCCCCGTGACAATATAAGAACAATGAAAGCAAAATGGGAGCTTTATCTCAATTCAGTGAGAAGTTATTGGCAAAACAATCAATCTATGTTCTCGTGACCTGACATGACCTTTGAGAGGTCAGATGCCCAAAAACTCAACTTTATGGTCATGATCGTGGTAAGAATAGATGGTTTGAGTATTTTCGGTTTTATCTATCCAGTTTTTACTGCAAACGAGCCAATTGTATTTTTCCCTATAGACTTATAATGTAGTGACCAAAAAATTGGCCCCACCTTAGGTCAACAATATCAAAATTCCGAGATAGCAGATTTGTAGACCCTGATAACCTCATCATATTGTAGAAGTTTCAAACTGATCGGTTCGCTGATGTTCCCTTGGCGCTGCTTCAAACTCGTGAATTTAGGTTTTGAGGTCGGGTCACTTGACCTTAAATAGCTCCTTGACCTGACATGACCTTAACTCAAAAATTTTGTCAGATGTGTAAAATTAATCAGGGATAAGGCACTGTAAGTTTCGTTGTTCTGCATCCCTTCGTTTTTGCGTTGTCTGGGGGAAAACCAGGAGGGGGCGATTTCGCCCCCCAGCGGTGCGCGTGTTAACTATAGTTATCCTGGCCGGGCAACTGAACTACACACTAAGTAATCGCTGGGCAGACCTTGACGGAATCGTAAGTCCCCTGAACAGAATTATTCTTACCGGGTAAGTGCGCACTTCGAGTGGGGCTGGCCAATGCCGACCGAAAATCACATTATGATCACGTTACAACAGCCTATCACAATGCCAACTTGCCGGAAATACACACCGTACCCATTGCAGCGAGACAACGTCCAAATACACATCTTCCAGCGGGTCATTGGCGTCTCTCGGCGGGAATGCGCGGCCGCCGCCGGAGGGTGGTTGGTCTGAGATCAGCTCAGATACCGGTAACGGCCGCGTACGGCACACTCGTATGGCAAGGGACGGTCACACAGGGACATAAAAAGTAGCACAAAACAAGTTATTCGTCAAAGTATTCACTCAATTTGAACCATATCACAGCTTCTTAAAAGCTTCTGCTCGGGATCCGTGGTATGAACCCCTCGAACACGGCCTGTCTCTCCACGTACATCCGGCCGTTCCAAATGCAGATACAGTACTGTCGGTTTAAATTTCCACTCCTGGATGAAGTCACCCACACCAGTTTAGCCTTATGAGGTCAGCAATACAGTTTTATGGAAAGCACCAAAGCATAAAACCCCCACCCTAACCCTACCCCCTAACCCTTTTAAACACTGTTCTTCCACAGAACTGGCAGTTTCCATTCCCTCACGCAGGATGGCATGGATCGCCTTCCTGTTCTTCAGGACAAAGCCCTCGGCGTCACCCTTGTCCTTGAATACAACCGGCACTAAGAAATCGCTGATGCGTTTGAGACTTCCCGCGCACCACTGATTGAAAACCAGAAGAACTGCGCCCCATAGGAATGCCTTCTCAGGATCCGTTGTCAGGACAGCAATCACAGCCTGCCATCGACGTACATCTGGCCGTTCCAGGTGCTGGGTCCATATTGGTGTTGAGGTTCGGCTTTCCCTTGGATGACGTCATTCAGATCAGCGCGGAGGAGGCGCACCATGTCCATGACTGCAGTCTCTGCGGAAATGTAATTGCATCACTCAATTTGTAAAGCAAATGTGTTGTCGAGAAGGCTCGCGCGGTAACATCTTCCTGTTTATACAAAAACATTTAATTATTTTTTTGCACCGTAAAATCGAATATCGCGGGATATTCTTAACAAGAAGCACCGGCAGTTAAGACAATTCATCGAATGTTACGGTACCAGGGTGGATGAAACCACTGCAGGGTGACAAGGAAACATACAAAATGTTTGTTATGTCTTATAACTCAATACAACGAGGTACATTGAGCTGCAAAACGCAAAAGTCTGACGATACCTGGTCCAATGTATCGAAAATCCCGTTCAATATTTAATAGCTCTAAACAAGCGATTCCTCTAATCGTGGCGAATCAAATGATGTAAAATATGGTACCTTATTTCAAATTGTAAAAATATCACGACATTGACCTATGTCAGGGTCACAGGGTGGCCTGGTATGGTCATGTTGCATATTCTACCGGAACCACAGCGGAATGGCCTACTTCATGACCTCATTAACCCCATTCAAAGTTCACATCACCATACAAATCATTTCGGATGTTTGGCGTGTACCCAGCAAGGTTTCACACTGAAGTTAAGAAATAAAACAGAATTTCTTGAAACAAAATACAGTTGGAAAAAATAATCAAGCTGGGTCAAACTCCACCATAGGTCAAAAATTATGATTTTTTGGAAAAGTTCCGTACGGATTTTTTCTCATATGAAACTTTCCATGCATTGCCGAATTCGTCCGGGCGATAATTTTAATCACGAGCGAGGCGGACACACCAGTGCAAAGAAATATAACACAACTTAGAAACATAATATACCACCGCGCAAGGAATAGTAGATCATGAAAGGCTGCACATTACTCAAGTTCCCTGCTCTAGTCTATATGAGATATCGGTTTCTTCCCGACACTGGTACTCCCAAAAAGCTCAAAGTTCGCGTATCTAAGGCACTCACTCAAATCACACGCTCCATTAACACGCGCCACGCTGGGGTCCCTTGAATGTCGCGCCCCGCTGGGGACGTTTTTCGCCCCCTCCGTATCTCGTTCCCCACGAAAGCAAAGGAAAATTACGGGCGGCGTTCGAAAGCTCCTGACAAGACGACGAGACTTTATAGGAATAATTTTTATGTCAGGTCAATATTGAGGTCAGCATAGGTCAAAGAAGGCTCCATAGGCTTACAACAGAGCAATGTACGTTTCCCTCTCTATACCTTTCCTCAGGGAAGCTGGAGCAAATATTTATGCATCATTGGACTCCTCTCATCGGGGCAAATCAAATGATGTATAATATGACTTTGTTAGGTCAAATAGTCAAAATGACCTGACCTCGACCTAGGTCAGGGTCACAGAGTGACCTGGTATGGCCATGCTGCATATCAATTGACTCCCCGTGACAATATAAATACAATGCAAGCAAAATGGGAGTTTTATCTCAATTCAGTGAGAAGTTATTGGCAAAACAATCCCTCTCTGCTCCCGTGACCTGATATGACCTTTGAGAGTTCAGAAGCTCAAAAAATAAACTTTATGGTCAATATCCTGGTAAGAATAGACGGTTTGAGGATTTTCAGCTTTATCTATCCAGTATTTACTGAAAACGAATCCATTCTACTTTTCACCATAGACTTATAGTGGGGTGACTGACCAAAAAAGTGACCCCACCTTAGGTCAACAATATCAAAATTCCAAGATAGCAGATTGGGTAGACCCCAATGACCTTATCATATTGTGGAAGTTTCAAACTGATCGGTTTGCTAATGTTCGCTGGGCGCTGCTTCAAACTCGTAATTTTAGGTTTTGAGATCGGGTCACTCGACCCTGAATAGCTCCTTGACTTGACATGACCTTAGCTAAAAAAATTGGTCAGATGTGTAAAATCAATCAGGGATAAGGTGCTGTAATTTTCGTTGTTCTGCGTCTCTTCGTTTTTGAGCTATCTGGGGAAAACCAGGAGGGGGGGCGAATTTCGACCCCCCCAGCGGGGCGCGTGTTAACTTGGTAACCCTGCGCCCCATACCCCAACCCAATACACAAATAGACATCAACGATATGCTCACCTCGATCACAGCTAGTGGCAGAGACAGTGTTCGCCAGCACCTTCTGAAACGTGGTCTGAACTTCGCCCGAGCGGACACTTGGCGGACAATCCACCATTCTGTCGATTTTGTTCCAAATCTGTAAAAAAAGAGACAAGACCTGCATGAAGGATGGATATGGAACAGGTATAAATAAACGGTACTTGAGCGCTACAAGACTATCACTGAAGGCAAATAGATCAATGAAACAATATTGTGATTAGGACAAGTGCGAGAAACACAATTTGTTCAATTAGCGTTTGTTACATGGAATTAAACATTCTAGCCTCCAGTGCAGAAAACTGACAGCTTAGTTCCCACCTAGCCTATCACACTGACATGCTCCTTTGTCTGCCTCAGCCTAGCTGGCTTCACCAAGGCCACCTCAAAACCCATATCTGAGAGCTCATGCTGCCTGAATTTGCAAACATGATGGGACAAATGTGGTATTCTTTTGCAAAGCTTTTAAGGTATTATTTTACAAGTAGGTGAGCAATTGTTTACCACCTTCGAATAACCATCATCTGACATAATATTATGCGCTGAGAATGAATTTAACACCACATTCCCCCACAAACAATTTTCTCCCATTAAATTTACCACCTATCATACCATATCATACCATGACACTAGCACTTAATGGTAGCGCACAACCACAGCACAGGATCCCGCAAACATTTGAGTGACACACTTCTTAGTTGTCAGTGAGTGCTCACCTAATTGTAAAAATTAACAATTCTTATACCTCTGGTAGTCTGTATTAATTTGACATTGAAGCAAAAGCTGGCTAATTGGGAATTACCAGTGTTTTGTTTATGGTGCAGGAGAGACACAGGATTAAGATGTAAATGAGCATTGAAAATGCTGGCTGATTCTGGTGATTATTATATCTAAATAACATCTTTGGAGATAGGAACAGGCTACCTGATATGGAATTTAAAATATATTGTCAGTGTGGATTATCTTCAATACCGGCACAAGTATTTTAAAATCTTGGGGTTACTGGTGCGGACAGGGATGTCTGGTTTGGGAAAATTGCCCTGAAGTAGGTACCATACAGAACAGTGGTGGGATGCTGAGGGATGTCTTTCTATGGTGCAAATTTATATTGGTACCAAGCACTGGCAGGCCGATTGAACTTCGGGAGGCACAGGGGCAAGGTGCCTGCCTAAAATCAGACATTCTAATTTCCAACACTAACCCCACAGTGTTGACTGGAAAGAAATGGGTTGAAAAGTCCATGGTGTCCCCTCAAATTTGGGTATTCAACTGTCACTGGTACCAAGTTTTTGTTTTTACTATCACCAGGACATAATGTACAACATCTAGGGGAAAGTGTGTGTATTGCACCCCCCCTAACTAACTGCACCCCCTTATAACAAAGGTACTAGTGGCAATTTGTTTTGTGCAACTAAATCCAGTTCTCATCTTCAATCCATACATTTTCCCAATGTTTCAATGAATTCATACATAAGAATGTATTTTAATAAGCTAGCAAAATAAATTCAGTACTTCCTTAAATTTGCACGGGTTTATGAGCCCGAAAAATAAGAATATGGCTGTAACATTCCAAAATCGATAGCTTTAATTTCAAAGCCAGATATTCATTGCATATTCTGAAAGCAAAAATTATAAATTTCCCCTGGCGGTGAATTTTTAAGGCAGACGTCTCTGATTTAAATGTTAAAAATAAATGCGACCTGGTCCAATGCGCCCTATCCAAATGTATGTTGAAAAATCAAATCCAAGGCCTATACATATGAGTGTAATTTCATTATTTCAAGTCATTCTGAATGCAAGAATACCACATTAAAATGCCTTCCAGGCCCTCCAGATGAAAAGCTTGGGAGGTAGCCGAGCCCCATTTCCTCCTATACTAATGCTTTTCTGCTGTGCCATTGACTTAACATGACATGAGGGAAGGGCGCAATTAAATCTAAATGCACCCTCCCCCGGGCGCAATTATCCTCACACTTTGGAAAATGTGCCCTTTGAATAGTTTCACTCAAATTGGAATTCACTGTTAGAACATGCTATTTTCAGGCCAGGAATTTGAATTGCTTTCTCAATAACAGAAAATGATCAAATTTTGTAATTTAATCCACAGTAGCAGCATTGAATAAGAGATATTCGTCTAGCAAGTGAGTTCCCTTAAGGGTGCGCAATACACATACTTTCCCCTATGTAGGTAACTATTTCAATTTGCGAAAAATTAAGAACACAAAATGGTTGGAGATGAGCCTACACAATGGGACTGCTCCAAGTATGACTTACCTGGTAAATATTGATGTTAGCATCCGTCTTTGTATGTCTCTATTCCAGAGAAGTTGAAGTAAAAATACCACATCAACATCATTTTTCTCTCATAAAAATGTCAGGGTCAAGACTAATAGAAAAACCTGCAAATATCATCATATGTCACTCTATCTCAGCAAAGTCATCTATTGATAAGCATCTGGACTCCGACCGCAGTTTAAAATGCAAAATAATTGAATGAAAACACTAAATACCACTATCACTTATACAATATCAATATACACGGCGCCAACGCTGCACCACTACCACACAGCAGTAAATAATGAGCGCGGCGAAATTTGACGCAGCACGTGCAGCGTCCTTTTTCACTCCGCTCTCGCCAGGGTCACTTTGATCGCGGTTCTAGAGTCAGCTGACTCCACGATCGAGCGAGGCGCAGGCTGTCCTTGGCCGACTCATCATCTGACCCTGCTCTCAAATTCGTTCATGCTGGGAGGTTCATTGGACTCTTGCTGAACGACTCAACCTAATTTTGAGAGTCAGCAAATACGAGAGTTCAGAGTCACCACAATGCAGGAAATTTAGGAGAGTCCAAATTTTTCTCAGTGTTTGTATAGATATGGCTTCTTTTGGCCTTTTCCGGTCTTGAATAAGATGTTCTGACATAAAAAGGAGCAGAGCAGCAGAAGAAACTGCTATGGCGCTGGGAGGGAGGAACAGGATTCTGTTAAAAACACGATCCCCCAAAAAATGACGGCCACCGAAAACCGGAGGCAAAGGATGCAATACTATAGGCGCCCTTTGGGTGGAAGGTTGATGGCAAGGTGTGCCTCTGAGGCTCCACCCTCCTCCCTCCCATTTACCAAAAATCGCAGATCCACCACTGTTCAAGAGCAAAAATTTCACAGTTGGAAAAAACAGGAAAGATATTAAACATTAGCGGGGAGTAGTGCGGCCGAGAGGATTGATGAAGCTAACAAATTTTCTGGCTATGTAAATGAAATCATTTGATGGCCACGCGTAATTGGAAGAGCACTCCTGGCTTCCTATTAACCCGCGCCCCACCGGGGTCCGGCGCCACTTTCGCCCACCGTGGCATCGATGAGACACTCTAACTCCGAAAATATGGGGGGGGGGTTAGCGCAAATCTGCAAAGTGCATTAGAAAGCTCGTGTGACTTCAGTAGGATTTTACTACACATTTTCAGGCGCTCAGGTAAATGGTTTGACCTCCAGAGGTCACGTTGGGTCACGATACTTTACTCTGAAAACATATGTTATAATGACCATATAGTATGGCCATTATTCGCTCAATATGTGCCGTCACCTGATGCTAATACACTGTGAAAAAAGTGGGTCACGATAGACTATTTCCACTAAAATATGCAATGCTTAAGAAACCTGGGCATGGCTCTCATGCCATTAGAGCCATTGAAATTTACTAAAGTTCGTTTGATAGGAAAATGCAAGGCTTTCTCTGCTATGTGGAACATAATGACCTCCCGCCAGTGGTTTGGCCTCTAGAGGGTACCTCTTGACCTAACATGACCTCAGGTCACGAAAGGCCAAAAAGTGGCCGTGCAGTATATCTAAGGGAAGTCATTCATGGGACATACACGATGGCGTTTAATTCAACGCTCTAACTTGATGTGGTTAATAGTTATCGTCAAAATACTGGTTTTGACCCCTGGTGACCTGTGATGACCTCATATAGGTCAAAGGGAAAATATCACCCCCGGAATCCATGAAAGGGTGGCCAATAATGTCTTTATGAGAAATCTGAGCATTTGCAATCATTTTCGTGACTTTTATATCATAGGACATATTTTCCTCATGTTTTTGCTATGGGAGAGCTCACCTTGTGACTTGACGTCAAGTCACAATAAAATAATTCCGGATATAGGTCCATTTCTTAAACCCTAGAATGGTCAAGTGTAAAACTTTTCGAATCAGTGGCCCTAGTAAAATGAGAATAAAAATACAAAAATCGAGCCGATTAGAAATGTAGCAATTGTAGAATTCAAACATTGAAGTGAGGTTACCTTGGTTGACCTCGCCAAGTGACCTGACCGATTTTGGCCCGGGGTAAAACTTGTTAGCAAAGGTAGGAAAATGATGGGGTGAGAAGTAAACCCCTCAACCACGGTGCTGCGCCTCGTCGTATTTCTATTATTCTGGAAAAAACTAAGGGGGGGCATCGTTGTTCCCCCGATAGAGCGAGGGTTAAATGGCCAGTTTACAAAAAAATTTGCGTCAAGTCAAGATCAAACTGTATAAAAATTAGTTTTAAACAGTGAAACAAGTTCTTTTTCTGCGAGATTATGATTACTTTGAGAGGTCGTTTTAGTCTTAAATCTTACTTTTGTGATATTTATTTGGCTGTTTTAGTGATAAAAATTGGACCCCTTTTGGCCCTGCTTCTAACTCGATTTGGCCTTTTCCGCTGAAAAAAACTTGGCAGCCCTGGGGAGCATCTATAATCTCTAGAATATTGAATTACGCAAAAATTGAGCAACATTTTTTAACACTAGCATATCTTAGTATAATTTTTGGGGCTTATCGACGCACCAACTACCAGGGTCATATGGCGTCGCCAACCCTTTCCCTGTTGGTAGGGTTTCTCGGGAGCCGGCTTGCTCCTTGTTCAGGGAAGCCGCCGGGCCTTGAACCCAGAGCGTGTCTAAGTCTTATTACCCCCCCCCATTTGGGGTCTAAACCTCCTGAAGACACTATAATGGTCAACACAAGAAATGCCCCTCCCCACTGACATTTCCTTAAAAAATGCCCTGCAATGGGCCTGATATAAATCGTTTATATACCTAGCTGTGTCCGGCATTCAGGGCATCGTCAAGGATTTTCTACAAGAGGCCTGGATCCACAGTGGTGAGGTAGTGATAGCCTATATTTTCTCTTGAATTAAGCACATCCAATAATATTCCAGCACAGATATTGAATGTTCCCGTTTCCGAACAGTAGAGGGATTTCAACCCACCCCACCCCCGTAGCGATGCTTTTGTTGGCCACTCTCGGGATATAGATGGGTCATTCCAGGACACATCGTCCTGATAGGCAGAAGAAGTCCAACACTACCCACTCCTCAGATTTCCACCAAACTTTTACCCAAGACTCAAAAGAACAATTTGGGATCATTTTCAGATCCAAAGAGGTCACCAGATAGAGGTCATGGAAGTTTCAAGGCAAACACAAACATTGAATCAGAAATAATTATATATCTTTTAAGTGGCTGATCTAAATTAATTTGTATGGATGTCGCTGGATAGAAGATACAACGGTTCATACAAGAAAAAATACAAAAACTTTGACTTCAGTTCAGGTTTTGACCTCGTGACCTTGTGACCTCCTCTTTAAATTTAAAATAAAAAAATCATATTCTGATTTTTCACTGGGTGCTCCTCAGGGTATAAGCTAACCAATGGTGGGTGACCATTATTCAAATCAGGTTTAGTAACAGGTCACAGAGGCCATCACCTAGGTAAATTTATCGTTTTTGGCCATGAACGGTTCTCCGGCGACCTCAGAAAAATACGTGGGGGCTGGCCTCCGAGACCCCCTCCAGTGCGCGTGTTAAGAAAGTTGTGCAGCGCCAAGAGGTGGTCTGCGGTGATGAGTGGTGCGGATATGAAAGAGGAAAATTTGGGAAGTTTAAAACAAGGAAGCCTAAGACAAAATCATAAACCTAGTGATGTTTGTGCAAAGAGGAACTAAATTACTGTAGTGATTGAAGGTCGATTTAAATATTGTTCCAGATTAGTGT
Source organism: Lepas anatifera (assembly GCA_034440635.1). Lineage (NCBI taxonomy): Eukaryota > Metazoa > Arthropoda > Thecostraca > Lepadidae > Lepas > Lepas anatifera. Next base: position 1,142,690 of record JAOTON010001253.1, read on the forward strand.
ACAAATTATAGGTATTTAGATTTTCTTAGAAGTGATTATGAAATAAAATGATTTAAACTCTCCGTTGCAGTATTTGTTTATCAGAGTGTAGGTATATTAATCAGCCTAATCAGAGTAAACTGACCTCAAACGCTCGATGAGAATAAACTGGGTTATTTTTAATCCTTGTTTCTTTACAGCAGCAATGGAATATTTAACGTGGGTTCATTCTGCACCTTGCAAAGATTTTTCTACGCCGGAAATTTCACATTTTAATCTATTTCTACTCCCCCAATTCTAGTTTACACTGTTCCGATTTGTCTGATAATCTTTTTACTCAAGTGGTATAATAATATTCCCTCAAAGACATGCATTTTTGCATTACACCGGTGTAAAATGAGTTGTGGAATAATGCTGGAAAGAGGAGTTGATTGTGGCACCGTAGAAATAATCCTAAAAATGGCGTACTTTTTCGTAGTTGATATTTTCATAACCCACGGGTTTGGGTTTTATTATTCCTGTTTTATGGCATTTTACGCTCCTCAATCTAAAAATATAAGCTGTAACATATTCACGGAAAGAAGAGTGGATTTTGGCACCGTAGAAATATCCAATTTCTTGCGTACTTTGTTCAGTGTATAATCTTTAGACTTGGAATAACTAAAGAAATTGAGAAACATTTTTTTACACTAACGCGTGTAAGTTTTAGTAAACCCCATCAAAATGGGGTCTTGACCCTTTGAAAACATTATAATGGCCAGCACAAGAAATGCCCCCACTGACTTTTCCTTAACCCGCGCCCCACCGGGGGTCCGGCGCCACCTTCGCCCCACCGGGGGCCATCGATGGCCCCCCTCTAACTTCGAAAATATGGGCGTTAGCGCAAATATGCAAAGTGCAATAGAAAGCTCGCGTGAATTCAGTAAGAAATTACTTCGCATGTTTTAGTGCTCAGGTCAATGGTTTGACCTCCAGAGGTCAAATTAGGTCAAGATCGGCTATTTTCACTCAAATATGCAATGATTAAGCAAACTGGTCATAACTCTTATGTCATTGGAGCTATTGAAGCCTGGTAAAGTTCATTTGATAGGAAATTGCCAGTACTTTTTCCGCTATGTGCAACGTAAAGACCTCCCGCCAGTGGTTTGACTTCCAGAGGTCACCTCGTGACCTAATATGACCTGAGGTCACGAAAGGTCACAAAGTTACCTTGCCGTATATCAAATGAAAGCCAGTGACAAGACAAACACGATGGTGTTGGTGGTGTTTCACCGCTCTAGCTTAATTAGGTCAAAAGTTATTGTCAAAATACTGTTTTTGACCTCTGGTGACCTTGGATGACCTTGGAAAAGTCAAAGGGTAAATATGACCCCTGGGATCCGTGAAAGGGCGTCCAAAAACGCTGTTCTGAGCAGTCTGAGTATTTGCAATCATTTTTGTGGACTTTTATATCATGAAACAGCTTTTCCCTATGCTTTTCCAATGGGAGAGGTCGCCTCGTGACCTGACCTCAGGGCACGAAATAGAAAAATCCCGGATATCCACCTTGTAGACCCTGGAGGGGTCATGAAGTGTAGGAAGTTTCAAATCGATCGACTTTGAAATGTAGCTCTTACAGAGCTCTAAAGTTGAAGTGAGGTGACCTTGGTTGACCTCGTCTGGTGACCTGACCTTGGGTGACCCGGGGTAAAAAATTTCAGGGATGATGGGAAAATGATGCAGTGAGAGGTAGAGCCCTCAACCGCGGTGCTGCGCCTCGTGGTTTTTCTGCTATCCCGGAAAAACCTTACGGGGGGCCATCGATGGCCCCCCGGTGGGGCGAGGGCTAAAAATGCCCCGCGTTGGAAGCACCTTATTTGAACATGAATCATATCCCTGGCGCGAACAATAAAACTTCAAGAGGGGAGTGGGTAGGAAGCGACATTTCCAATGGTGCTCGCCAGTGAGTGCATGCTTCTCGGCTGAAATAGGGCAAAACATATGTGGCCTTAATCGCTTTAAATCAGACTTTGTCTTGAACATCGGTGCTGACTTGTAGCAAACACGACAGTTCAGGCCAAAGCCTTTTTGTGTATTCTCTTCCGCCCTCCAACCACCGCCGCCACCAGCTTCCGGTGAGACCCTGCAGAAGCAACACGTATTGCTTCGTTGCAGGATGTCAGGCGGCTACCCACCGAATGGCCCACAGGGCCAGTATCAACAGATGCAAGGTCAGCCTCCACGCCTTGGACGGTACCCAGCGCAACCCGCGGCCTACCCAGCGCAACCTGCAGCCTACCCGGCCCAACCTGCAGCCTACCCAGCGCAACCCGCGGCCTACCCAGCGCAACCCGCAGCCTACCCTGCGCAACCCGCGGCCTACCCGGCGCAACCCGCGGCCTACCCGGCGCAACCCGCGGCCTACCCTGCTCAGGCAGCCAGCCCGCCACCGGCGGCCGCGCCGGGCCCTGTGCCACCCCCAGCCGGCTTCAATCTGCCCAGTCTGCCGGGATACGAAAACGTCAGCTTCGACGGAGGTAACGACGACGGAGATCGACGGAGGTCTGAATCTGCTTTGTCTCGTTGGGAAAAGCAGAGAAAAAGTGGCAAATTGTCATGTTTTGCAATCATGAATTGAGCTTCCCTTACCTTTTGACAATGGCTGCAGGTCGTCTTTTTCGGATTTGACATGCGCTTAATAGCGCGTTTGCAGTACCGGCGCTGGTCCTCAAACATTTTAAGCTTCTCTTGAAAGCTAATCCTTGCATCACATTCCCTCTTTAGGTACGAAGATGACATCTTCACCTCATGTCACAGGGTCACTGTCACCGTACGTATCTGTAAGACACTGCCGGCACCTGTGTCTACCCAGTTCAAGGTGTTCCCGGTCGAGACGCTAACTAACGGTGTCTTACATGTGTCTGCCCAGTCCAGGGTGTTCCCGGTTGAGACGCCAACTGACGGTGTCTTACATTTGTCTACCCGGTCCAGGGTATTCCCGTTGAGACACCAACCGACGGTGTCTTACATGTGTCTGCCCAGTCCAGGGTGTTCCCGGTCGAGACACCAGCCGACGGTGTCTTACATGTGCCTGCCCAGTCCAGGGTGTTCCCGGTTGAGACGCCAACTGACGGTGTCTTACATTTGTCTACCCGGTCCAGGGTATTCCCGTTGAGACACCAACCGACTGCCAGACCGAAGGTGTCTTACATGTGTCTGCCCAGTCCAGGGTGTTCCCGGTCGAGACGCTAACTGACGGTGTCTTACATTTGTCTACCCGGTCCAGGGTATTCCCGTTGAGACACCAACCAACGGTGTCTTACATGTGTCTGCCCAGTCCAGGGTGTTCCCGGTTGAGACGCCAACTGACGGTGTCTTACATTTGTCTACCCGGTCCAGGGTATTCCCGTTGAGACACCAACCGACGGTGTCTTACATGTGTCTGCCCAGTCCAGGGTGTTCCCGGTCGAGACACCAGCCGACGGTGTCTTACATGTGCCTGCCCAGTCCAGGGTGTTCCCGGTTGAGACGCTAACTGACGGTGTCTTACATTTGTCTACCCGGTCCAGGGTATTCCCGTTGAGACACCAACCGACGGTGTCTTACATGTGTCTGCCCAGTCCAGGGTGTTCCCGGTCGAGACACCAGCCGACGGTGTCTTACATGTGCCTGCCCAGTCCAGGGTGTTCCCGGTTGAGACGCCAACTGACGGTGTCTTACATTTGTCTACCCGGTCCAGGGTGTTCCCGTTGAGACACCAACCGACGGTGTCTTACATGTGTCTGCCCAGTCCAGGGTGTTCCCGGTCGAGACGCTAACTAACGGTGTCTTACATGTGTCTGCCCAGTCCAGGGTGTTCCCGGTTGAGACGCCAACTGACGGTGTCTTACATTTGTCTACCCGGTCCAGGGTGTTCCCGTTGAGACACCAACCGACGGTGTCTTACATGTGTCTGCCCAGTCCAGGGTGTTCCCGGTCGAGACGCTAACTAACGGTGTCTTACATGTGTCTGCCCAGTCCAGGGTGTTCCCGGTTGAGACGCCAACTGACGGTGTCTTACATTTGTCTACCCGGTCCAGGGTGTTCCCGTTGAGACACCAACCGACGGTGTCTTACATGTGTCTGCCCAGTCCAGGGTGTTCCCGGTCGAGACGCTAACTAACGGTGTCTTACATGTGTCTGCCCAGTCCAGGGTGTTCCCGTTGAGACGCCAACCGACGGTGTCTTACATTTGTCTGCCCAGTCCAGGGTGTTCCCGGTTGAGACGCCAACCGACGGTGTCTTACATTTGTCTGCCCAGTCCAGGGTGTTCCCGGTTGAGACACCAACCGACGGTGTCTTACATGTGTCTGCCCAGTCCAGGGTGTTCCCGGTCGAGACGCTAACTAACGGTGTCTTACATGTGTCTGCCCAGTCCAGGGTGTTCCCGGTTGAGACGCCAACTGACGGTGTCTTACATTTGTCTACCCGGTCCAGGGTGTTCCCGTTGAGACACCAACCGACGGTGTCTTACATGTGTCTGCCCAGTCCAGGGTGTTCCCGGTCGAGACGCTAACTAACGGTGTCTTACATGTGTCTGCCCAGTCCAGGGTGTTCCCGGTTGAGACGCCAACTGACGGTGTCTTACATGTGTCTGCCCAGTCCAGGGTGTTCCCGGTCGAGACGCTAACTAACGGTGTCTTACATGTGTCTGCCCAGTCCAAGGTGTTCAAGGTTGAGACACCAGCCGACGGTGTCTTACATTTGTCAACCCGGTCCAGGGTGTTCCCGGTCGAGACGCTAACTAACGGTGCCTTACATGTGTCTGCCCAGTCCAGGGTGTTCCCGTTCCAGGCGCTAACTAACGGTGTCTTACATGTGCCTGCCCAGTCCAGGGTGTTCCCGTTGAGACACCAACCGACGGTGTCTTACATGTGTCTGCCCAGTCCAGGGTGTTCCCGGTCGAGACGCTAACTAACGGTGTCTTACATGTGTCTGCCCAGTCCAGGGTGTTCCCGTTCGAGGCGCTAACTAACGGTGTCTTACATGTGTCTGCCCAGTCCAAGGTGTTCAAGGTTGAGACACCAGCCGACGGTGTCTTACATTTGTCAACCCGGTCCAGGGTGTTCCCGGTCGAGACGCTAACTAACGGTGTCTTACATGTGTCTGCCCAGTCCAAGGTGTTCAAGGTTGAGACACCAGCCGACGGTGTCTTACATGTGCCTGCCCAGTCCAGGGTGTTCCCGTTGAGACACCAACCGACGGTGTCTTACATGTGTCTGCCCAGTCCAGGGTGTTCCCGGTCGAGACGCTAACTAACGGTGTCTTACATGTGTCTGCCCAGTCCAGGATGTTCCCGGTTGAGACGCCAACTGACAGTGTCTTACATTTGTCAACCCGGTCCAGGGTGTTCCCGGTCGAGACGCTAACTAACGGTGTCTTACATGTGTCTGCCCAGTCCAGGGTGTTCCCGGTTGAGACGCCAACTGACGGTGTCTTACATTTGTCTACCCGGTCCAGGGTGTTCCCGTTGAGACACCAGCCGACGGTGTCTTACATGTGCCTGCCCAGTCCAAGGTGTTCAAGGTTGAGACACCAGCCGACGGTGTTTTACATGTGTCTGCCCAGTCCAGGGTGTTCCCGTTGAGACACCAACCGACGGTGTCTTACATGTGTATGCCCAGTCCAGGGTGTTCCCAGTTGAGACACCAGCCGACGGTGTCTTACATGTGCCTGCCCAGTCCAGGGTGTTCCCGGTCGAGAGACCAACTAACGCATGGCTTGGCCACAGGGTTCGTGGCTCCGCCGCAGCAGCCACCGCCGCCGCAGCCGTCTGCTCCCTCCGCGCCTATAGATGTCAACCTGCGCCCACTCAGTGACCAGCAGGTCCGAGACGCTCTGAGCAGCTTCGTCTCCCAGCACTGCTGCTACGGCAGCCGCCCGGTTCGCGACCTCCAGATCAGAGAGGTCACCCCTTCGGCAACCTACAAGGTACGGTGAAAGGGAGATGTAGATTTACGAAAGTTATTTTGCGTTCATTCTTGTGTATTTCCGGCTTAGGCACAAGCCGTGCAGCACAGGCTCTTTTAGTTTTTTTTATTTTAACTGTCGTTTCTGTATGCTCTTGCACCCACACCACTCTTGTGTATTTCTTCACACCTGAAGCACAAGTCTAAAAATGGCACCAATCGTCCAAAGTACTGTTGAGCACACTAATGCGTATACAGGTTTAACAGTTGACAGCAATGAGCTAACTCTTACCTCTCAATTTCTCACTTTTTATCGTTTCCATGGAGATGGCAAAAATTGATAGAATAACCGTCAACAACCAACAGTGAAGAAGTCACTTTTGGACCACTGTTGATGAGCGAGCATCTTTAAACAAATGTCTCTACCCCAATGTTACTCATTAATACGCGCAGTTGAGAGAGGTCTGGCGTCAACGCGCTGTGGAGGGGGTCCTAAAGTGCCTCCTGAGACATAGAAAAACAGCCGTAGGCGGTTCCAAGGCAATGGCGGGGAGGCTCGAGCCCCATATCTCCGAAATGAAGTCCTGGATCCACCACTGCAAGTGGCAGGTATTTTTGCACACTGTCATCCAGTTTGCATCTGTAATCCAGGCATTTACCCAGCGTTTCAAAGTATTCATGCGCATGAATGTATTTTAGTCAGAATGAATGTATTTTAGTCAGCTGTGGAAATAGGTTCAGTATTTCCTGACATTTTCACGGGTTTATGAACTCGAAAAATGAGAAAGTTGATGTCACGTTTCCAATTTCATGGTTTTAATATGAATGCTAGAAATTTTTCGCATATTTTTTTAGCAATAGCTATAGATTATCCCATGGTGGCAAACTTCTAAGAAATACATCTTTGATGTGGGTGTAAAAAAACAGTTGCGCCCTGGTTAAATGCACCCTATCCAAATGCATGTTGAAAAATCAAGTCCATTGCATTTCCGTATGCGTGATTTTCTTATTATAAGTCATTGTGAATGTAACAATACTGCCTTAAAAGGACTTGCAGGCACTCGAGACGAAAAGTTAGGTGGTTAGCATTGCCCAATTTTCTCTTATAATGGTACTTATTTTTATCATTACATTTACTTAACATGGTCTGAGAATGACGCAACTAAATTTAGACGGGCCTAGCCCCGGGCGCAATTACCCTCACACTTTGGTAACGTGCGCTCTTTGCATAGTTTTGCTTAAATCTGAGCTCAATCCTAGAATAAGCAGGTTCAGGTCAAGACATACTTCTAAAAGACAAAACATTATCAAAATATTTAATTTTATCCGCAGGAGTAACATTTAGCAAGTAATTGCTTTCACTTCGGGGGGCGCAATGCCCACCCTTCCCTGAGTTCAGGCGGAAGCAGCTGGTGGTTCGACACTGTACGGGTTTCGTGTTTGTTCGGCATTTCCGGACTGACAGTTGGCCCGGACTGAATAAGCTCAAAATGCATAAGTTTTTGTTTCTCAGACTGAGCACTGAGCCATGCTCAACACTGACTCAGACTTTGAGATGACCCGAGGCTCAAAACCAACTGTGACTCGGAACCGTGATTCTCTGCCCGTAGCCCGACTCGGCAGAGACTCAGACTCAGCTGTGACCCGGCCTCTGCCAGCACTACTCGGACCCAGCATCAGTCGGTAATGACTATGACTCAGCAGTGACCCGGCCTCTGCCAGCACTACTCGGACCCAGCATCAGTCGGTAATGACTATGACTCAGCTGTGACCCGGCCTCTGCCAGCACTACTCGGACCCAGCATCAGTCGGTAATGACTATGACTCAGCTGTGACCCGGCCTCTGCCAGCACTACTCGGACCCAGCATCAGTCGGTAATGACTATGACTCAGCTGTGACCCGGCCTCTGCCAGCACTACTCGGACCCAGCATCAGTCGGTAATGACTATGACTCAGCTGTGACCCGGCCTCTGCCAGCACTACTCGGACCCAGCATCAGTCGGTAATGACTATGACTCAGCAGTGACCCGGCCTCTGCCAGCACTACTCGGACCCAGCATCAGTCGGTAATGACTATGACTCAGCTGTGACCCGGCCTCTGCCAGCACTACTCGGACCCAGCATGAGTCGGTAATGACTATGACTCAGCTGTGACCCGGCCTCTGCCAGCACTACTCGGACCCAGCATCAGTCGGTAATGACTATGACTCAGCAGTGATCCGGGCTCTGCCGTGACTTAAAGGGAATGTGGCACCTTGGTCGAATCCTGGAATTTAGTGAAATTTGGCGTAATTTTAGCCAAAAATAATGAAACCACTCACGATTTCTCTGAAAAATGTACAATAAGCTCAATATTTTGTTTTTAGAAATACTCCTCTAGAAAAAGAAATAAATATCAGCCTGTGGATGATGTCACGGTCTGGCAACCACTACCATACTTGAAACGCTCTAAGGGCTTCGATTGGCTGATGCTCATCGTGACGTCAGCATATGTCGTCACACCAGTAGATGACAACAATGGCCGCCCGGCGACAGGCTGATGGGGGGCTGGTGTCAGGTAGGTTTTAGCTTTTTTCTACGGAAATATCGAGTTCCAAGACAAATGAAATATGGAGTACCGGGTTTTTCGACCTGCTTTACAACTTTGCTATCTCAGTTAAAATCACGTTGTGAAGGTGCCACATTCCCTTTAATCAGCTGTGACGCAGTCTACATTGGTAGTGACTATGACTCAGCAGTGACCCATCCTCTGTCGGCAGTGACTATGACTCTGAAGTGACCCTTCCTCTGTCGGCAGTGACTATTGCTCAGCCGTTGTCGGCAGTACACGCTGGATACGTTCATAGAGAAGCGGGAGACGGTGTGGAAGTGTGTGCCGTCGGAGCAGAGCAGTTTTCCAGCGCCGTCTGGACCGGCGCCGGGGCCATGGAGCGTTCCTGCTGCACCCAAACAAATGTTCAAGGTCAGCCAGTCACACGCCCCGCCGGGGTAGCAGCAGATAACCCTCGCCCCACCGGGGGCCATCGATGCCCCCTAAGGTTTTTTTCGAGATAACAGAAAAACGACGAGGCACAGCACCACGGTTGAGGGCTTTATCTCTCACCCCATCGTTTTTCCACCATCCCTGAAATTTTTTACCCCCGGTCACCCAAGGTCAGGTCACCAGGCGAGGTCAACCAAGGTCACCTCACTTCAAATTTTGAGCTCTATAAGAGCTACATTTCTTCGTCAATCGAATTGAAACTTCCTTCACTTCATGTCCCCTCCAAGGTCTATAAGGTGTATATCGGTTTTAAGGTGATTTTTCGATTTTGTGACCTGAGGCCAGGTCACGAAGTGACCTCTCCCATTGAAAAAGCATTGGGGAAAAGCTGTCTTATGATCTGAAAGTCACAAAAACGATTGCAAATGATCAGCTTGCTCAGAGAAGCGCTCGTGGATACCCTTTCATGGATCCCAGAGGCCATAGTTGCCCTTTGTCGTCTCCGAGGTCATCCAAGGTTACTAGGGGTCAAAAACAGTATTTTGACAATAACTTTTGACCTAGAGCGCTGAATCAAACATCATCGTGTATGTCTCGTCACTGTCTTTCATTTGATATACGGCAAGGTCACTTTCTGACCTTTCATGATCTCAGGTCATATAAGGTCACGAGGTGACCTCTGGAGGTCAAAACACTGGCGGGAGGTCATTACGTTGCACATAGCGGAAAAAGGTCTGGGCTTTTCCTATCAAATGTACTTTACCAGATCTCAATAGCCTTAATGGCATAATAGTTATGCCCAGATTTCTTAAGCATTGCAGATTTGAGTTAAAATAGCCCATCGCGACCTAAATTGACCTCTGGAGGTCAAACCATTGATCTGAGCGCTTAAACATGTGGATTAATTTCTTCCTTACGCGAGCTTTCTAATGCATTTTGCAGAATTGCGCTAACTCCCATATTTTCGGAGTTAGAGGGGGGCCATCGATGCCCTCCCCGGTGGGGCGAAGGTGGCGCGGCAACCCCGGTGGGGCGCGGGTTAAGATCAGCGCGAACCTGCATCTGTTCAATGACAGCATAAAATACTCGTTTTTGTAATCTCAGCATGATAGAATGGAAATGATTGTCGATTTATGTCGGTGAGAGCAGTGCCCAAAAGCCGATGTTTGGGGGCTCGCCGGGCCGACACGTAGGTAATGGCTGAAGGCAGCGGTGGGCCACCGACCAAGTCTGACAGAGGCGCTGCTGCTGCTCGGCAGAAGGAGACGCGGAAGATGGAGGTGCCCAACACGCAAACGGTGCGCACGTGCCACGACTGCGCTGGCCACGGCAACGTGCGCTGCACCCACTGCGCCGGACGCGGCCGTGTGGGTACCCAGACACCGCGACGGACCCCTCCCCCCTCCCCTCCTGCGAAAACAGGCTTTACTGCTGCTGTCTGTAGCGCATCCCTGTGCAAAAACGATGAAATCACGTCTGACGGGTAACGCTGGGCAACAGAAATGAATTGAATGGGCCGGACATATGGAATGTGTATACCTAACATTAGTTGATGGCGCTGATTCGGGATATGAAGTCTTTTTTTATCAGGTTACAATTTTGAGGCCCTTATAACTTGCAGTGTTTCCTCTCATGAAGTTGTTTTTATAGTTTCCAAGCTAATTACGTTAACGTGCCCAGATAAAGTCTGTTCCTTTTCTAAAGATCTCAGCTGTCGAATGATTCCATGCATTTACTGACTCTGTATGAAGTCAGAAATGAAAAATGGTGAATATTACAAAAAGGGTTGTATTCACCAAACCTATTATTTCTGTCCCGGAGAGAAACTTATCGATCTCGTGGAAATTGCCTTAAACCACTGATTTGTGGGAGTCGTTTAATTTTAGCTACAATTTAAACCCAGTTTTAACAGCGTTTCAGTCTTTCTCGTTTGAGGGCTTTTTGACGCTCGACAAGGCCTAAAACATTCTGTAGGTATATGCAGGGTGTCGGAGGGTTCGAGCCCATCCAGAGTCATGATTCTCCCCGCCCTATCTCCAGCCTAGCTTACTACCTCCCCCCCTTCCGACGCCATTTGACTTCAGCAGGTGGTGCGTCGCTAAACTACAAGGAATTATTATGATTATTTTCTGCTTTTATATTTTTTCAGGGTTTATGTGATTTCTGCGAGACTGCCTGGTGGCACCCTACCTCTAGCATGCTTTCCGAAATCCGATCAAACAAATTTGTAATTGAAAATAAAGCTGCCTGAGGAAAACAACTAACAGCCTGGCTCATATAAGCCGCCCAACTAACGAAATCACCCATCATAGAAACAGCTTGCATTTTCTTTTCTTTTTTGGTCAGTTTCACTGGGAACCGGGTGCACATTCCCGTGAAGGGTCCCATGGAGTTTAGCCGCGTCACATGGAGTCTAACCGGGTCAGATGGAGTCTAGCCGGGTCAGATGGAGTCTAACCGCGTCAGATGGAGTCTAACCGCGTCCCATGGAGTCTAGCCGGGTCAGATGGAGTCTAACCGGGTCAGATGGAGTCTTACCGCGTCCCATGGAGTCTAACCGGGTCAGATGGAGTTTAGCCGCGTCACATGGAGTCTAGCCGCCTTAGCACGTGTTCGAATTGCAACCAAGTGAGAGTCACGTGGAAATAATAGTGGCGACGATGCTTTAGACTGATTTGGACTTTACAGGCAACTGGTGCAAGGGGCGTTAATGTCAGCATAAGGTCACATCAATGGCCTGGCATGACCTTGGCTGACCTCTGGGCTTACTGAATAGCTTATGCTTAAGCCCAAAAATATTAACTGAAACAGACTACCGAGCTTATTGACGCTGAAGGTCAATCCGTAAATGGTCCCGATATTCTTTGCGATTCACATCTTGATGCTGCTTATCTAACAATTTGGCCCTTGAATCTGTTCATAGATTGCTCTTGTTTGGTGCATATCCCATCCATTATTCGTTTTAACTATGTATGCGGACAAAAACCAGTTTTTCGTGTCGAACTGTGACATATAAAAATAAACCATGCATACATACAACTCAACTTCTCGCGTGAATCAGCCCGGTGGTCCAATTCAGCAAATCTGTTCTGGTTTTGCACACTTCATATAGTGACCCCAGCCTTGGCGTCACACCTCATAAGCGACCTTCGCTCGGTTTCCGTGCGAACGCATTCAAATCGGTTGGACGCGATTTGACCTTCCACGGAGGGTCTTTTTATTAGCACCACGCATATATTTATTCGGGCGCATCATGCCCTGACCGGATTTCCATCGGACTCCGCACTGTTCGGGACCCTGCAGTGAACCTGACTATGCCAGGCGACCAATTTTAATACCGTAGTCGGCTACGGGTCGGTTCATTCCCGCAAGCATGAAATGCAGGGTGAAATTCGATGAAACCGCGGGTAATACCGATATTTGGATGGCTCAATTTTCAATGCAATATTAGGTAAGAAATCAGGGTTTTTGAGTGAGGTTTAGCCTCTGGTACAATACTACGCTTTTTTGCATCCATAGGCCCTGTAACATATTTTGCCGACACTGTAACAATAAATAAGGGATCATTTGACAGAGCTGTAAGCCAGAGCTCATAAGCCAGCTCTGGGAGGCTTATGAGAACAAAATCATTTCATCGCTCACCATTTTTATTGGCTTAGAGATTGTAGAGGCTAACTGGATATCTGACTGAGACCAAACATGCCAGAAGCACATGATTTTAACATTGAGGCCGAACAATTATAAAATGCAGCGTTGCAGCTTAATAGCCCACCCCCTAAAAAAACAGACACTTTCTAAACACTTTCTAAATCAGCGCCTTCCAATAGCCGAGTGTGCGTATTCATATACCACTCATATTAGCTGTTGACCTGCGTGATCTGATACAATGATTCCGGTTATAATCCGAGAATTCGGACTCCCAAGAGTCTGCAGACTGTTGGCCACAACAACGCCACCATTCCCAGTCTCATGCACCACGGCTTACCTACCTCCACATGATATGATGAGATCACGTGTGCTGACCTGGCATGCGTTCACCAGGTCAGGTGCACATTGTGTGGGGGCAGTGGCTCCCGCCTGGGTGACCAGTGCAACAGGTGCGCCGGCCGGGGAACCACGGATTGTAATTACTGCCACACCAACGGCATGCTGACCTGCAAGACCTGCAACGGACGCTGCAGCGTCCGCTTATTCGTCTTACTGACCATACAGTGGTGAGTGAGTGAGTGAGTGAGTGAGTGAGTGAGAGTGAGTGAGTGAGTGAGTGAGTGAGTGAGTGAGGAGCAGCAGCCCAGCTGAGGAATGGAACGGTGACTAGATTCGGCGTGTGATGTGGTAATTCCTTTCGGGCGACAGCCAGTGCAGTGGCGGCTCTCTGGACTCGGGTGCAAAAGACACCGAGTTTTTAGTATTGCCCGATTTTTTCCTACTCTGGGTATGCGCAGCTGGGGTATTCTAGGACAAATTGACCAAGCGATAACACTATACATGCCAGATTTTGATGAAAATTTGTCACAGGGATTGTCCAGGGTGCTGATTAACGCTGATATTTTTAACTTTCTCTCCAGTATTTTTTAGTTATGCCCTCAGGCAGATTTTGGGCCCAATGAAAAGCCTTACTTTTCCAACAATCATGTCTTCGAGACTAACCGTGATAATTATGAAAATCATAGATCCCTGGAATTTTCAAGACCTAAATAAAAATTTAGTGGTGTCCAAATTTAAAATTTACCAAAAAATAATATAATCTTACCGGTGACCTAGGGCCAGGTCACGTGATTTGACACTGATGGAATTGAAAACTAATATATTTTTCCTTGGAAAATTAAATCTGGGGTGCTGGCATTCCCTTGTGAACAATTGGAAACTAAGTTTGTTCTCCAAACTGTTAAATGACACTTTTAAAGTAGTGATGCAAGTGTATGTCCAAGCATTGCATCATATCTGTTCTAGGAGCAATATGATTTAGGAATATTCTTCGTTGTAAAAGTTTATTTAGGAAAGAAGGGCCTGTTATGGGACCAAATTTTCAGAGATGACCGTTAAAGAACGCAGTAACTCCTAACATATAGCCATCTTTCAAAAATGTCTTTTCAAAAATGTCTGATGGAACAGAATGATACAGGCTTATTGCAAAAAGAAAATGTGTGAATGTAGTAATATCCTTATATTATATATATATATATATATATATATATATATATATATATATATATATACTAGATAACATCCGCATAAAACTACGTATTTGTGTTCTTTCGAGACTGTGTCGTTCGCTTGGAAGAAATTCATACATGCTATGCACTGCAAAGGCAGTGGTGATTGGAAGAACGCTATGGTGGGCTGTATGCGCCTGCAGTAGTAGGTAAGTAAAAAAATAAAATTCAAGAAAAACCTGTCTTCAACTTTTTGGGTATAGAAATCTTCTACCCAAACTCGATTTTACCAAAGGAAAAAACTTGTTTGTGTGCCATCGTTATGAAATCACACGACCTGGCTCGATGTCACGGGTACAATGGTTTTATTCTTAAATTTTTACTCAACCACATTATCATTTAGGTCTTGAGAATTGCGGGGACGTATGTTTTAAATAAATATCGTGATTGATTTTGGAGGTATATGTAATAGAAAAATAGGGTTTTGCACTATATCGGAAAATGTCCGGAGGCAGTAACTCAGAAACCGCTAGGGTGAGGTTAAAATGTCACAGCATGAATCAGCGCCCAAGAAAACTCAGACAACATTTCTTCAAACTTCATCAAAAATGAGAAGTAGGGTGCTATTTGGATATTCTAGGGGTCGTTTTGTTGTGGAATGCCCCTGCTGCCGAGCCCTTGCCGGATTCTCCAGCAGTCCATCACGCTGGCGGTATGCGGCGGCAGGGAGGTACACACCGACCAGTTCGTGGTGCAGACGCGCGGCCTGCCTGACGCCGAGGCCAAGAAGTACAGCGGCGAAACAGTGACACAGGCGGAAGGTCCGCGCGTCTGGCCCCTGGCTGGCTTCCCGGAGCCGGAGGTGGCTCAGGCGTCCGCCCATCTCGTCAAGAAACACCAAACGGGCTGGCCGATGGCGCGTATCCTGCAGCAGGTGAGCCAGGCCTCGGGGGCGGACAACACTGTGTGGGTCCTCGAGGAGGCGACTCTCAGCCGCCGCCACCCCTGGCCAGGCTGGTAGGTGGCGGACAACACTGTGTGGGTCCTCGAGGAGGCGACTCTCAGCCGCCGCCACCCCTGGCCAGGCTGGTAGGTGGCGGACAACACTGTGTGGGTCCTCGAGGAGGCGACTCTCAGCCGCCGCCACCCCTGGCCAGGCTGGTACACAGCACTTTACAGGGCTTTAGGCGGAGTTTGGCTGATGCGTACAGTGCGGTACGGTGGCTACCTTGGAGGCATGCTGACTGTCGGAGGGGTATGGGTCGGTCTTCAGAGAGGTGGTTGTGTTAAAGGGAATGTGGCACCTTCACAATGTGGTTTTAACTGAGATAGCCAAGTTGTAAAGCAGGTCGGAAAACCCGGTACTCCATATTTCATTTGTCTTGGAACTCGATATTTCCGTAGAAAAAACTAAAACCTACCTGACACCAGCCCCCCTCAGCCCCCGTCGCCGGCGGCCATCGTTGTGAGCTACTGGTGTGACGACATATGCTGACGTCACGATGAGCATCAGCCAATCGAAGCCCTTGAAGCGTTTTAAGTATGGTAGTGGTTGCCAGATCGTGACATCATCCACAGGCGGATATTTATTTCTTTTTCCAGAGGAGTATTTTTAAAAACCAAATATTGAGCTTATTGTACATTTTTCAGAGAAATCATGAGTGGTTTCATTATTTTTGACTAAAAGTACGCCTAATTACACTAAATTCCAGGATTCGACCAAGGTGCCACATTCCCTTTAATGAGTGGCTGGGGAGCACTATTACAAGGAGAGGTTGGTGAGTTTGGGTAGGTTATTAGAGAAAGATGACTGCCGATAAGCTAGTGTGGAGTCGGCTGGATGAGGAGGGTGGCTGTCGGTGATTTAGTGTGGAGTCGGCTGGATGAGGAGAGTGGCTGTCGGTGAGTTAGCGTGGAGTCGGCTGGATGAGGAGGGTGGCTGTCGGTGAGTTAGCGTGGAGTCGGCTGGATGAGGAGGGTGGCTGTCGGTGAGTTAGGTCAGTGGCAGATGACCAGGTGGGGAAGGCAGCAGTGTGGAGTACGTGAATAAGGCAGAGCCACGTTCTGCTGCGGGAGGCAACTGACGATCTCCCACGCGCCGCCGCAGCGCCAGGACGTACAGCTAGTGCCCATCCAGATGGTGCGCTACAACTACAAGGACGACGACGGTGCCTTCTTCGTCTGCGGTCGCGAGCACGGCGTGTACTTTCCAGACTACCCAGCGCAGTGCTGCTGCTGCACCATCCTCTGAGGCGGCCCGCTTCGTCCCGCGTCCGGCAAAGGACGGGGAGGCGCTGAGGTCATCGCAGAGTCTCCAGCGCGCCAGAGCACGTCCACCTGGCTCCTCACATTGAGTCATTGTCGCGCAGACAGAATTTGACTTGTTTAAATGTTTTCATACGTATCGGAATAAGTGTGGGTAAGTGAGCCCGTGCCCCATAATTTTCATTAAAACTTACAATTTCAGTCAAACTGAGGAGGAACTGAAAATTGTGTAACCAGTCTATCGGGAAGGCATGAACAAGGTCAGGTCCGTGAGTTCCGCCCCACTGTTTGCCGTTGGCGGTCTTGGTTGAACTGTAAGCTCTTTACATAATACACCGCATCTTCTTTTTAGGGGGCTGGGAAAGCAAGAGACGCACTAGCAGTGTCTTCATGGTACTTCCCACGTTTAAGTTTGATTCGATGTTTCGGAAATGGTTAAGTTTTTCTATACTTTTATAGGTGTATTGAAAGAGGGTATTATTATGGCATATGACGCTTTATCGGTCGAAGGGCGCATTTGTAAGACCCATGTCAATCGCATTCGACTGCCACACGTACTTTGCATATGTACGTAATCTTGAACGGATCACAAAAACAATAACAGGTGAAGTCGGCTGGGATAAAAACACATAAAAGTCTAAAAACAATACATACCAGACGAGTAGTGGCTTCGATGCCGCGAGCACTGTGATATATTATCTAACAGCCCCAGCCAGTCACAGGAAAGGTAGCTCCGTGGTGACACGTTTCACAGGTCGGTCATACGTGCAAAAACTCCCGGGCAACAGTACTGACTCTGTCCAATGCAATGATAGAGCTTAATGGTGAGACTCTTAATCATTCCCAAGGGCACGTGGACAGTGAAACTGACTTAAAGATTAGATGATGCAATAAGACTTTAAAACTTTATATAACACCAGGGTATTACTTTTCTGGCGTCTGGCTTGAAGAGATTAAACGTCAAAGCAGTGGCGGCGCTTGAACATTATGACAGCCTAGGCACGATTGGCTTAGAGGCAAGGACGTAGCCCGGGCTTTTTACCTGATATTGGACAGGGGCGGATCCAGCAGGTTGGCTGGAGAAAGGGGGCAAGCTCAAGTCGATGAGCAAAAAGAATATTTATGTTTAAATTTTCCATATAATAAAAATAAAAACACATGTCAGTGGATTGTGGAAACAGTTAAGAGGCAGTATATGAAGGTACAAGGCGAAATTCAAGAAGGATAGGTAGGTAGGTAAATAAGCCGAGAAGACAAGGTACTCACGAGAGCTTCCCATTTCAAGGACAGCTTCGGCACTTCATTTTTATGACGTCCAATTTCACGCTGTACGATCGATTCGTGGACGGATTTGTTTAAATTTTATCCGCCAGATTTTGTGCCATGGCTGGCGTTATTCATAAGGGTTTCACAACTTAAATATCTTGCTAATAATTGCCAAACAACTGTCCCGCACAAGAGAAGGATAGAAATACGCGTATACAAGAATGTCAATAAACGAACCCGCTGTAATCAAGGTCCTAAGACGCGGCATCGCACGTGCTAGATTCTAAGGCATGCCTGGTTTGATGATTTAACGAGCCAGTACTCGCGGCCGAATGAATGAGGTATTAGAGACGTCAATCAAAAAGCACTCGTTAGGTTTTCCACGGGGTGAGTCAGATTCAGCGAAATCGCGCAGTGCCTAATCTCACATTTGTTGACGGTAAGAGCTGCGAACTTGAATTGTCAGAGACGCAAATCATCGGCTCTTTGAACCAGTGATCCGAAAAAGGAATATTCTCTGCAACTTAAACATCGAGTCAAATTAGATTAATTCCCCATAAAATACATACCTACTTCGACATTCAAAAATGGCTAGGCAGTGCCTAATGTGCCTCTATGGCAGCGCCGCTACTGCGTCGAAGTGCTGCAGATGCTTGCCGCAAACCAGTGGAGTACGCAGGTATCTATGTACATAATGAAATGCTGTCGATCCTTTTCCCCGCAAACGAGGCGACATTTGGCTGCACCGCCCCAAATAATGAAGTAGATGCAATGTACGATGACATACTCAATCATGTTGGGAACATTTGAGTTGAGCACAGCCAAGCCGGCACCCTTGTCCTGCTCGTGTCTGGGAAAGCAGACTGAGGCTTCCAACAGAAAGCTTAATGCTCTTCTTGCTTTCCGTATTGAGGACTTCGTCTGGAACTGGAAAGCAAGTGTTTGAACAGAAAATCAGCCAGATTTAGATTGGTGTCTGCATTTCTCTATGTCTTCTGTGATTTTGTGATGCCGCTGTGCGGTATTATTTCGGCAGATTTACACTCTGACGGGTTTAGCTTTATTTTCCAGTCCGCTGTCCGGTGTGCTACCATATCTTGTTGGATTCTGATGACGTCGTTTGGGTGTCAGTACCACAAAACTTTCACGTCATCCACAAACTTTAAACGTTTGGTTGAGATCCCAGATGGAGAGTCATTCACGAAGAGGAGCAACAAAGGCGGCATGTGCTCGGCTTCAGGGCTTCCGGGAACGGCCGACGTTCAGTCGGACATACAGAAGTTACAGAAGAAAAAACCACTTTGCTTTCACCACCGCAGTTGATTACAGCACCATAGACCAGTATGTGAGGTCATTGGTGGTCCCTGGAAGATTCTTCCTCGACCTGCTCCCACTAATACGACAGTACACTGCGCACTGTCCACCCCGACACGGGATTTGCGCTGACCAGTCAGCGCCCGTGGTATTGGGAGCACGGGCTTGATCGGCCTTTAACACGCGCATTGACGGGGGCGGGTACCCGCCCCCCTCGGGTTTTTCGGAGACAGCAGAAAAACGGCGGCGCGCGCGCCGCCGTACTTGGTATACCTTTTCCTCCATCATTTTTGCAACTTATGTGAAAATTTTAAGGATAGGTCATCTCAGGTCAGGTCACCAGTACAGGTCAAGTGATCCGACCTCAAAAAAAGTTTAAGATAGCATAAGTCGGAGCAGGGTGAACTTATCCTATTGAAACTCATATCACATAATGGGCTCACCGAGTTCTCTAAAATATGTTCCGGTGTTTTTGATATCGATGACCTAAGGTCAGGTACGAAGCATGACCTCTCCATTGGTAATACATGGGAAATATGGTTTTTACTGAATAACTCAGTAACAGATGGTGATAGAGCGTTTATTTTAGCTTCATTAGACTCGCCTTGGCTTTGCGGTTCTAATGATATGCATTTTATATAATTTGACCCTGACCTGACCTCAGGTCAAGTCAAATATTTGATTTGACCTAGCAAGGTCAAATCATATATCATTCGATTCGGCTTGCTGCGAGGATTCATACAGTTTAAGTCGTTTTGCTCTATCTTTACTTGTTCAGATGTAATGGCCGAAAAACTTAATTTACATGTTATCCCTATGACGGCATGTGACGGCATGTTTTTGACCTCTGGTGATCTTAAATGTGACCTGACAAAAAAATGCTTCAAATATTTTCGATGGAGAAGCGGATGGGCTACCCAACGCCGTTTACCGTTTTTTTCTACCTACCATGGTTCTCGAGATCTTAGGGGGCGGGTACCCGCCCCCTCGTCAATCCGAAGGTGGCTCAGACCCCCGTCAATGCGCGTGTTAAACTGATCCACCGGTCCGATGGCATACCCCGAGGGCACGCTTGCCACCGGAGCAGTCCTCCCTTCCGCCGGGTCCGAGAAATCGCGATAGCCTTGCAGTCCGGGACGGTGGGGCGTGGGACGGAGCGTGCGGACATCGGTGTCGCGCAAGAGTAGCGATAAGTAGATAGCGATCATTATTATTATTACTGTTAAGGTTTAACGACGCATCAACTGCCAATGTTATACGGCGGCAAACACTCATGCGATAAGCCTTGCCATGAATGTAATAAGTACTTCCGGTGCCATACTGATTGGTAGGTATTAGGCCGCGGTCGTTTTTACGAAATATCTCTCAAGTGATGTTTCCTGCCGACACCATTGTTGCCTAATCTGCTGCGTTTTAACTGGATGTATGAACGAAGTGCAAAAATACTTCATCGGGTCCAAAATTCGGAAATAAGTGAGAAAAGACACAGAGAATCATCGAGATCGGCAAAAACAGTTTTTTGTCCATAATTTTCCAAATTGACGTCTCATCCAGTTCGCATGGGCCCATATTTAAAGAGCTCGTCAAAATACATTAGTAGTGACGCAACTTTCGGTGAGAAGTGTAATCGTTTTTAAGATATTTCTTAAAACAACTGACACTAATACCTACCAATCAGTGTGGAACCGACTGTACATACATAGTGTGTGTTCCTGCGGTGCAAAAACATAAAATGCTGCTGTGGCGGGACGCAAAGAATCGTTCTGCTTTCGCGAATTTCGGTGTTTGTGTCTCTGGGTTATGCATACGAAGTTTATAAGAAATTTATAGCAGTATAGGAACATTATAAAGCAGTAAGCGATGGTGAACACGCCGAAATATACTAGAAATACGTGTGGCCCACATCGAGTTGAGATTTCCTTGAACGGTCGTGGCCGCAAGTGTACCATATGTTATGAGTTACATAACATAGTAGTCTACGAATTTCAAATTTGTTTCGTCATGGCTTGATGTAAAAGCAAGGCCTTTAACGCGGCCAGCTCTCAACCAGGAGATGGCGGTAGGCTGAGGAGTGCGCGCCGCAACAGTGGAAAAGACCCCCGTGCCAGTTAACGTCCCTGTTTGTGGGTGCACGGGTTTGGTAGGCCTTCACAGTGATCCAGCGGTCCGCTCTTCCGGCCGCAGCCCATCAGAGCGGCCTATTCGCCGCAGAATGCGGTGTCGCTGTCTCGTAAGCGTGCTGGCAAATGGAAATTCCGCCCTGTACATAGCGTAAGTACGTTTGTGTGGATGATGGCTACTAGTAGAAAATGCTCCGAAGTACATTAAATAAGGAAATTCGTATCCCACAGCGGACTCCCTGAACAGTGAGTCATGGTACGGAACTTGCAAAATTTGCGGGGTGCAATAGAACTTTAGGTCATAGCCGTGTTGCTGAACAGGAAGTGCAAATACATTAGTTTGAGTATCATTATATCCCTGATTCGTGACCTATTACTTTGCCACATCGAATGCCTAAGTATGCACGGGTTGGGGAAAAGCATTTACCTGGGCACCATCAGTACTCTCGCGCTAACTCAGTGGGTATGACGGGAATTCAAGCCTTTTTCCTGTGCTACTATTTCATTTTTCTTCTGGGGATGCGGGAATATCAAACTCCGGATCCGCAGAGTGACGTAGCTGTGAAAGTTATATGAACCAGTAACATCGCTTTAAGACTGTGTGACCGCTTATTCTCCATTGCCTTCGCAAATTTTTGAGTCGTGTACCTACTCCAAGAGTGCTTATAATACTGCGAGGTTTAGAGATTGAATAGTGAAGCGTATTTTGGTCAAGCTGCTTCATCATGGGACCAAGGAGGGTGTGTTGTGAACATCTGGCCATGTGTAGCACCTTGTATGTGGAGCGTTCTG
Organism: Lepas anatifera; assembly: GCA_034440635.1. Classification (NCBI taxonomy): domain Eukaryota; kingdom Metazoa; phylum Arthropoda; class Thecostraca; family Lepadidae; genus Lepas; species Lepas anatifera. The sequence continues at coordinate 1,164,493 of JAOTON010001253.1, forward strand.
GTGTCGCAGTCAAATGAAGCACTTCAGGAAGACACTTTCGGTTGTGATACGTCAAAACTTGGTTTAGAGATGCGGTGGCCGATCTAGCCGGTAGGTTTGGGGGAAAACAAGGCCGATAAAAAAACGCCACGCGGTGAGAGTATGCCACAATTTAATTAGACGTTAGGTTTTAGGGGTAAACCCGAGTCGGTAAGCAAAAAAAAAAAAAAACGGCGCGGGATCAAACATTTGGCATACGATGCTTGATTTGTTATCCAAGGCCCAATATTTACACTGAAGTTGACTGTTTCTGTTTGAAGTTGAAGTCTGTTTGAAGTTGAAGTATCAAACCCTGGCTTGGGAGCTTGTGCTTGTGAGTGCTTCCGAGACTGTAGCAGAAAGGAAATGGGATGTGAGAAACTTGCCATAAAGTGGGTGAATACACACTCCCTCTGGGAGCGATGCCCAGAAGAAAAGAAAACGTTGTTATTCCTCCCTCACAGAACAGTACATATCCAAGAACGCATCACATGGCAGCTGGACAAGTAAAACACGTCAAGCACTGAACATTTTGCAATTATTATATGCTCTGGATGATAACTTTCTGAAAACAATACAAAAGCAGACTGTCTCATTTATTTGGACGGCCAATTTGTAAGCGCAGAACAAAACAGACATACCACATCTACGGCCCAAGCCTTTGCCGTGCCGCACCTGGGAGTTATACCAGCATTAACCTTCGCCCGGGTGGGGGGGGGTCTTTTTAGACCCCCCTCGGGTTTTTCCGAAGTGACCAAAAAACGGCGGCGCGCAGCGCCGCCAAACTTGGTCTAGCTGTTCTTTCATCATTTTTACATCTTTCCTGAAAATTTTGGCTCAAGGTCATATCAGGTCAGGTCACCAGGTCAGGTGAAGTGACCTCACCTAAAAAATACTTAGGACGGCATAACTAAAAGAAGGGTTAATCGATCAAGTTGAAACTCATACCACATCTTGGGCCCACCAGGAGCTACAACATTTGTTCCGGGATTTTTGATATTGGTGACCTAAGGTCATGTGCAGAGCATGACCTCCCCATTGACAATGCATGGGGAAAATCACGAAATGAGCTTTTCTCAGTAAATATGGATGGAATCAACTTCAAACATCGGTTGCGACTTGCTCTTAGCCCATTTCTGAAGCTGATACCAAAATTTTTGACTTGTGACCTTTAAAAGGTCACCTTAGGTCAAATAAGCATTTTTTGGTGTTTTTCTCTATAAATTTTGAATAAACTAAGATAGAGCTTTTATTTTGTCACCAAAGTGTTTGTATAGTCACTGGAAGTCAAATGATATACATCATGACTATACCAGGTCAAGTTGGGTCAGACCGTTGACCTGGGTCAGGTCAAATTCTTAAATTTGACCTGGCATAGCAATATCATATATCATTCGATTCGTATTGACGAGAGGATTGCAATGGTGCATAAACTATGGCTGTATCTTGTTTGGTTTGGAAGCTAGTAGCGAAAAAGTAAACGCCCTTATGCATGGGTGGCTATGGACATTCCCAAGAATATGCCCAATACTTAGTGACCTGTAGCTCCCTAGGCTTTGACCTGACACGAAAATGAATGCCACTGTAATGAAAGCGCATCTCAAGAGCTTTCGAATGGTGTTAGAAAAATGTTTCTAGCTATCATAGTTTCTGAGATATAGGAGGTTTTCTTAGTACACCTCATATTAGCGATTTTGACCTATTTTGACCTCTGGTGACCTTGATATTGACCTGACAAGAAAAATGACCGAAGTATTTTCGATATCATTTTCGAAGAGCTTTCGATTGCCGTTTTGCGTTTTTTTCTAGCTCTCTTAGTTTTTGAGATCGTGGGGGGGTCTTTTTTAGCCCCCCACCAGGGCGAAGGTGGCTCGTACCCGCCACCGGGGCAAGGGTTAACGATCGCCAGGCCGCAGCCAGGGAAGTCATGCCTCAGTCGATTATGATCCCGTCACTCTTTCAGAGTCACCACGAGTAAGTATCCCTTTGGCGGTTTTTTCTTAACAATGAGGGTTTACAATCAGGCGTACCTCAGTCGTTGTTTGCAACACTCATGTTTGCAACACACTCATGCCTCACTCATTGTTTGCAACACATTTTCCTGGGTATTTGCCAATAGACTCCTAAATATTCCCGCAGCTTGCTGGCGTCTGACGTATTCAAGTATAAAGAACGGCATTGTCCGGAAGCGATACAAAGAAAACACGTTTGAAAGAAATTTCGAAGACACATGGCACGGAAAATCACATCTCGGGCTCGGTAAACAACACGTCCCATTGTCGGCAATTCCCGATAAAAACCAGCCACGTATGGGTTGACGCCACCATCTCAGCGTACCGCGCATTAGCCAGCATCATTCTCCCAAACAGGCGCGCTGCATGACAAAGCAGTCATCAAGAACCCCGAGAGACTCAAGCACCAGCACATCCCATGCAATAGGCACTCAATCCTAGAAGTACAGTCTGTAAGTATCGCTCCTGTTGGGCGGTGCCGTGCCGTCCAGTCTCGGGGGTCTGAGAGCCCCAGGACGGCTCAGCACCACAGAACAGGAAGAACACTCTTGACACAGACATTACAGCGTGCACACGCTGCGGCTGAGTGCTTAGGAGAACGTCTATAGAAGAAAGGTCTCTGACCGGAAATGACACACCAGCACTAGTTCAGAACAAACAGCACCGTGGTTGGCTCTTAGTACCGGCTGGAGTAAAAGTCCAGTCTCCACGAGCCACTAAGGACATAAAATGACCTGCCTCAAATAAAGAGACTCGTTTTACGCCGACTATTCTGTTTGATTTACTTATAATTGAGCGATTCACTAATCCACCGCGTCTCAATCTTTGACTCACCATTTAGATGGGACCTCTCAACAAGTGGCAGTAATGTGGGTCACAAACAATCACGCAAACTTTGCCCTATATCAAATTGTTAATTGCATCCGTTTTAGTTAGGCTGCATTCGCATCGGAAGTAAAGAAAGAAGCCTCTGTGATGAAAACAGTTATCACATCCGGCCGCTGCGGAAAATTCACCTTAGCACGACGAACAGAGCCACGCAAATGAAAAGCAGAATCAAACAATAGTCCCACATCCGTATCTGAAGCCACGCGACGTGTTCCAAACTTGAGATTTAATACGGTTACGATCCGCCCTATATGCATGAGCCTACAGCTCTGCCTGCAGCTCTGCAAATACATGCTACTAAAATACGTTTCACCAGTCGCGACAAGAAAACGAACTTCTAGGAAAAAAAGACGCCATGAAAGCTAACATAATTTCCGAGAGAAAATCACACCATACGCCTAGTCTCAGAAGAAAAACGGTGTTAAAGGTATTCGTAAATCTCAATCACTACTATTGAAAATGGTGGCCCGGCACGGTCGGTGTTTTTCGGGGGGACGAGGGAACAAAACCTTCCAAAATAATCTACTTTGGAAACCCAATACTCTTGTTAGACCTCAAAGCGGGATGGAAAAGTACTCCATGCCAGCGAGAGCATGTCCACAACATGGGAGGAAACGAGTCCGGGCTTCATCGTTTAAGATGGATACCCTAAAAGCCAGCTCGCGGCTTTCACTAGAAAAGGCGACGGCGATGCTGCTCTAGGAGCCAAAGTTAACATTGAGATGGGAACCACCAAAACACGTACGAACATAGATCGTTGAGATCAGAGGACTTGCATTTGCAAACGGGACTTAACTTGCATTTGATGCAAACAAAATAAACGTGGCTGTAAAACTGCATTCAAACAAATGTAAGAACGAGATTCGAAGAGAGTTTGTGAAAAAATGAGCCCGGGTACAATCTGAATCTGGGCAGGTTGACCCGAATCCTTGAGAGAAGTTCGAGCTATCCAGAGCAGGCTCGGTAGCTTCAAACGCGAAACATCGCCATGGTCAGCGTCGGAAATGTGGCGTGCCTTTGCAGTGGTTTCAGCGAGATTATCCAACATAGAGCACGATACTATCCTAGTCACTTATAAAGCAAGGTAATGCATAAGCACGTAACAAATACCAGCGGTAACAACAAATAACGTCACCATTTTCTTTGCAGACAAAAAGTAACTGCAAGCGCTACCATCAGCTATGAATTAAGCTAAAAAATACCACAGTCCGCTTTGGTCGTTACCTTCGGTTCTTTGGTCGAGCCAGACTGTCGTCTCCTGACATCAAAATCTTAAACTACGCGGTATAATTAGCGAGCAATACCAAATCTAGAGATTTTCGGCCTTTCCAGCGTAACAGTTTAGCTGTGACCACCCCACTGAAGCAAGGATGAACGCACAGTAAAGTGGTGAAGGTAACCGGGTGAGGAGAGAGCGAGAGAGCGAGAGAGCGAGAGAGCGAGAGAGAGAGAGAGAGAGAGAGAGAGAGAGAGAGAGAGAGAGAGAGAGAGAGAGAGAGAGAGAGAGAGAGAGAGAGAGAGAGAGAGAGAGAGAGAGAGAGAGAGAGAGAGAGAGAGAGAGAGAGAGAGGGAGAGAGAGAGAGAGAGAGAGAGAGAGAGAGAGGGAGGGAGGGAGGAGAGGAGGGAGAGAGAGAGAGAGAGAGAGAGAGAGAGAGAGAGAGAGAGAGAGAGAGAGAGAGAGAGAGAGAGAGAGAGAGAGAGAGAGAGAGAGAGAGAGAGAGAGAGAGAGAGAGAGAGAGAGAGAGAGAGAGAGAGAGAGAGAGAGAGAGAGAGAGAGAGAGAGAGAGAGAGAGAGAGAGAGAGAGAGAGAGAGAGAGAGAGAGAGAGAGAGAGAGAGAGAGAGAGAGAGAGAGAGAGAGAGAGAGAGAGAGAGAGAGAGAGAGAGAGAGAGAGAGAGAGAGAGAGAGAGAGAGAGAGAGAGAGAGAGAGAGAGAGAGAGAGAGAGAGAGAGCGAGCGAGCGAGCGAGAGAGCGAGAGGGGGGAGCGGGATCGGGAGCGAGAGAGAACCGCTTAGCTCCTAATAACTAAAGATTTCGGATGGATGTCAAAACCTTTGCTCTCTGTCTCTCCCCACATACCCAAGTCGATCTCTTTATCTCGAACTCAGTTCCTTTTCCCGCGGTTATTTCTGCACCGCAGCCTCTCCTCCCCTGTCTGCCTCTCCGCCAGTCCTACCACCCGATACACCCCCTCCGGCGGCCTCCTCGCCCCTCCCCCCAGGCCCGGCCCGTCCGAGCAGGTCCCGCGGCCCCAGCACCGCCCGCTGCAGCAGCCGCACCGCCTCGGAGAGCTCCAGCTCCGTGGTGTGCCGGCCCAGGCTGAGGCGCAGCGTGCGGCCGGCGTCCGCCTCCGACACACCGCTCCGCAGCAGCACGCCTGCCGGCGCCGGCGCCGCGGTCACGACTGGCGGCGCTGCGGCCCGCTCCGCAGCTCATCAGCTGCAGTCCCAGGCCAATCACCATTCAACATAGCGGCTATGTAGGAAAGGTTCAAGAAAGCGGTCCAAGTGATGCAGCTACAACGTTTGTTTTAAAGGGAGATATGCGAAAAATTGCATTGTGGTTTCTTGTTATTTGAGAAATTTTGATTACGAAACTGTCAATTAATTTTGTATCTTCGGCAAAGTTTTTCGAGGCTAATCAACTGTTATTGAGATACGTTAACGGTACAGGTAAAAGGCTGGAATCTGCTCTTCATCTCAATGTTTTCAGAAGCTATTTAAAGTTTTAAATTCAGTCTGGCCTTGACCGGTCACGCGGGCGGACGTGCGACCGCGGGCTCCGGCTTCGTTGGCTATGCGCGGCTGACTGGTAGCGGTGGCGGGCAGGGCGCATGGCGAATAGCGATAAAGAAATGTAAAAGTGGAAGAAGTGGCGTAAGAAAGGAACGGTGAGAAACACAAGTGCCTTATAATAAGTGTGAGATGTCTACGGCAGAAGACACAGACGCCGTGTTCTCTGATGCAGAGGCCGGCTTCAGCAGTGGCAGCCGTCAACGCAAAAGGGAACGCTCTGTGACGGAGGTGGTGTCTGCCTACGAAAAGAGACAGCGGAAGGTCAAAACTCCCACAAAATCACCAAGAGGTAAGAATCCCGGCGGTGACAGTCTATCGAAGGAACTTCTGACGCTAATCAAAGACGTGATCGAAAAGAGCGTTCAGTCCGCGCTGCGCCCTTTCACCGATAAATGGACAAAAACGCTAGAGTCGCAACAGAAAAAATCGAGATACTCGAAAGTGACCTCTTCGAAAAGGCAGAGAAAATTTATACTCTCGAGACGAGACTGGCTGAGACGTCGCAGCAAGTCACAAGGCTCACCGACCAGATCGAGGCGATGGAGCGCCATGACAGGGGATCAAACCTCATTCTGTACTCCAAACAGCTCGGCTCAGCACGTGTGGGCGAGGACGTCAGAGAAGCCACCGCGCTCCTGAGCTCGAAATTTCCACACCTCCCCATATCGGCCCAGGTTTTTTCCGCGGCCCATAGATTGCCTGGCGACAATCTCATCATCTGCGCGTTCTGGGATCGCGACCTGAGGAACCGGATCTATCGCGATCGACTCGGTTTGAGGGACCGTCGTGACGCGCCGGAGCAACGACTCTTCATCTCAGAGTCTCTGACCGAGAAGAACCGGGCCATTTTCAAAGAGCTTTTGGCCATGAAAAACAAGAAACTGGTCTGGTCCGTTTTCACAAACAACGGGATCCCCGCCTTCAAGACCAATCAGCAGTCCAGCCCTACGAGAGTGACGTCACTGGATGAAGTCCGCTCGCTCTCTCAGCGGCTCAGCGAGCAGCAGCGGCTCGGCCCCTTCCCTCCTCCCCGCCCCTCGCCGTGGGCGCGCTCGGGTCGGGGCGGCACGGCGCCGGCGCGCGGCCGTCCAAGGTCACCTGAGGTCACCGCGGCCCCAACTGGCCGGGGTCGGCGCGCAGGGTCGGGGCGGAGGGACCGCCGCAGCGGAGAGAGGGCGTCAGCTGACAGACACGACGTGAACCACAGGAGCAGCGGCAGCGTCGAGATCGCAACATCAACCGAAGCACATGATGACGCGAGGGCGATGCGACCAGCGCAGCCACCAGCAGGTGCGTAACGATGCCGCACCAGCAGATGTCAGCGTTCCTGGGACGACGATCAGTGACGACTCGAAGTCCAGCACTGGACAGAGAGAGGCTCGTGGCGACGGTGACTCGGGTAAGGGTGGTGCAAGACCGAAAGTAGCAGACGTAGTTTGACTGTAGAACCGGATGTTTGAGGAGTTTAATTCCTTGGTTACGCTCTCAAGCATCAGGAATCTGCTGCTGTTGAAAGCAGAGACAAAATGCGCCACCGCGTCGTGTCTGTGCTCGGGTATCTTCTCGAGTAGATTTAGGAGATTGTTATATTGTTTTGTTTGTGGGAACTTAGACTTTTTCGTACTTTCACGCAGTCAGTGTTTTTTGTGTGCAGTAACAATGACCACCCATTGCGCGTTTTTCCATTGTCTCTGTGTGCCTACGCTTTGTCAAGACTAGTACCGAGACTATATCTGTCTTAGGAGCTATGGACTTACGTACACGACCGTGCGCCTGCCCAACCGCACGGGCCTTATCTTGGGAGTTTTATTTTGTTTTCCTCTTTCCAAGCTAAACACTTATTGTGCAATGTACCGTAAGCTACCGAAAAATAGGATCTTAAAACAACCTCACACTATTGCCCAGTATTGTAAACAGAACATGGCGTTGTCTGTTTTACGTACACCCAATCTTCGCTTAACATGCTCGTCTCAAAAAGCAATCTGATACTAACAAGATCAGCTCGCATTTAAATTTAGCTTCATTAAACGTTAACGGTCTCCGCAGCCAGGTAACAAACGGAGTTCCAAAAAGACGTAAAATCTTTACTTGGTTAAAGAACCTGAAATTTGAGATAATTTATCTTCAGGAAACTCACTCTTCAATAGAAACAGAAAACCAATGGAGAAATGAATGGGGAGGAAACATATATTTCGCCCACGGCGAAAGTAATAGCAGGGGCGTGGCAATACTGATTCGACCGAACACTGGTTTTACCGTACGATCAGTGTATGCAGATTCCAACGGTCGATTTCTTACCTTGGAAATAAATGTAAATGGAACATGGGTAACACTGGGTAATTATTATGGCCCAAATAGCGATAACCAAAAAGTAGTCGAGGAGTTCTGCTTCAAAGTTATGGAGTACAAAAATTCCACTATTGTCTTGGGGGGAGATTGGAACTTTGGTATGAACAAGGCAAAAGATAGAATTAGCTCTGGACAAAGAAACCCAAATAATGACAAATCGAGAGATGTCCTTCTGCGATATCTTATAGACAATGATATATATGACGTTTGGCGTGAGTTAAACCCAACAAAAAACGAATTTACGTATCTTAAAAGGAATCCCGTAAGCAAGTCGCGAATTGACTTTTTCGTGGTGAGTCGAGACGTAATGTACTCAGAAAACGAGCCGTTGGCCGAAATTAGAGATGGCTATCTATCTGACCACAAGTTGATAACGGCCGTTATAAGTATTCCAACGATTGAATTGGGTAAATCATACTGGAAGTTTAACAATGCCTTATTAAAAGACAATGATTTTGTTTCTATGATTCGTCATAAAATATCACAGATCTTGGACGAAAATCGATCCTCTACAACCACAAACTGCATTTTGTTTGAAACACTTCTTTGTGTGTTAAGAGGTTACATCATCCAGTATAGCGCGCATAAAAAGCGTGAATCTGCACGGGTTTTGGGAGATTTAGAAGAGCAGTTAAAAAATCTCGATGCAGATGAGAGCTCAGACAGGAACATTATTGAAGGAATAAGGGCTGAACGAGACAACGTGATAGAAGACCTTGCCCGTAAAGGCATGTTTTTTGGCAAAGTGAGGTGGAGAAATTTGGCTGAACGCGGAACCAAATACTTTCACGGCCTTTCGAGGCGAAATAGGGGAAAGAACATCACCAGAACACTATTCGTCAACGTAGGATCAGAGGTACAACAGGCAACCCTAACAAACTGCACAGAACAGATGCTTGAAGAAGGTAAATCCTTCTTCACACAAATGTATGCAAAAGAAGCCTGCAATCTGGATGGTTTGGCACCCTTTCTTGAACGCTTACCCAATATATCTGAAGAACACAAGGCCTTTTGCGACGAGGTAGAAGACATGGAGAGCTTAAATTTCGCAGTTTCTTCCATCCGAAACAACTCTTCCCCGGTCCCTCTGGCTATACCGGCGAATTTTATAAGTACTTTTTCCCGGAACTGAAAACTTTATTGCTAAGCGTGTGTCATGAGATTTTTGAATCCGGAACTATGCCTACGAGTATGAAAAAGAGTATTACCATACTTATACCAAAAAGAGGGAAAGATTGCCGGAACCTAAGCAACATGCGACCAATAAGCTTACTAAACACATTTTATAAGATTATAACTAAACATCTCGCTATTAAATTGTCGTGCGTTGTAAAAATATCATAAATGAGGACCAAACAGGTTTCATAAAGGGACGATTCATCGGTGAAAACATAAGACTTATCCTAGACATTATCGACTTTAGTAATAACCAGGACTTAACACCTCTTCTGTTAGCCTGTGATGTGAAGCAGGCCTATGATTGCGTCGATTGGCATTACTTAAAAACTGTAGTATCGGCTTTTGGCTTCGGAAGAGGTTTTAAGCGCTGGATTGATATACTGTATGATACAAATCATGGCAATCTTGAATCCATGGCTACAGCCAGTGTTCAGATAAACGGGAAGCTTTCAACACCCTACAACATTCGTCGAGGCTTAAGGCAGGGCTGTCCCGCTAGTTGTTTATTATTTCTATTGTGCTTTGAGCCGCTTCTGAATCGAATCGGAAGATGTGAAGAAATTCGAGGGCTCACCATTGGGGATACGGTCATTAAAACTACTAGTTATGTCGACGACGTTACCCTCATATTAGATGGAAGCGATGAATCGTTGAAGGCGCGTCTCAACGTGTTTGAAGAATTTAAAAAGGTTTCAGGATTAGGGCTGAACCATGAAAAAACCAAGGCTTTATGGGTTGGCAAGGAGTCTAGATGGAAATATCGTATCTGCCCAAAATATAAAATACAATGGCCAGATTCTTCAATAGAGATTCTGGGCATCAAGATAAGTAATGATCCTACAGTAGGTTTAAACAAAATTAATTATGAATCTAAATATGAAAACATGCTCTCACGGCTTACTCCCTGGAATAGTCGGGGCTTGACTCTTTTCGGGAGAATACACCTAGTAAAATCCGAGCTGCTGTCGCAACTTATTTACTTGATGTCCGTGCTACCCGCCCCCGGGAAAGATTTTGCTCAAAAAGTTGAAACTGACATTTTTCGTTTCGTTTGGGGTGGAAAAAGAGATCGCATAAAGAGAGCAACACTAAAAGCCAAGTACAAAGAAGGAGGCCTTAAAGTGCCAGATATACTTGCTAGATCCCACAGCCTCAAAATTGCATGGGTTAAAAAAATACATGGACGAGCAAAACAGGGCCAAATGGAAAGCAGTAATGAAAAGTAGCCTTTCTGTAACAAACGATTTTAATATATTTCATTGTGATGGAAATGAGAAAATACTCAACAAATGGATAAAAAATCGTTTTTGGGTAGAAACATGCCTGGCATGGATGTCCATAAAAAGAGTAGAAAGTCTAAATGGGGCACAAATACTAAGTCAAGTCATCTGGGCCCATAGAGACATAGGCCTAGAAAGAAATAACACGTTGAATCGGAGAATGTTGATAAGCAAAGGACTAATCAAAATATGTGACATGTATAACTTGACGGAAAGAAAGATTTTGTCAACCAACCAAATAGCCCATAAATTTTCTATTCATCCAATGACGGCTCGATCGATAACTCTAGCAATTCCACCGACATGGCTAAGTCAGCTGGAGAGAGACAGGCCTCAATATGAAGACTCTGGTGAATGGATTGAAAACTTACAAGCGAAACATAAAACAGCTGGATGGGCTTATGAGAAACTAACCCCAACATATAGTAGCATAGGCGACGAAACGTGCCACCAAAAATGGCAGAATGAGCTGGGGACAAATAATGAATGCCAGTGGCCTAAAGTTTATAACGAACTTCACTACATGACTAAAGATTTACGGCTTAGATGGCTTAATTATCAGTGCATTAAACGTATACTTCCGACTAAAAGGCGCTTGTATTTATACGGTTTGGCAGAAACGGACAAATGTCAGTTATGCCCCATTCACTTTGAGACTATACTTCACAAATTTTGGCAGTGTCCTGGAGTTAGAATTCTTTGGATAGCCGTAAAGGAGCTGTTGGAGATGGAAAATAATCTGACACCTTCAGACATATTCTTGGGGGTAAACATAACCGATGATACCAAAAGATGTCAAGTAAACCAAATAATTCTGCTTCACCAAATCCTTCATCTGGAAACATAGGGACAACCCAAACCTGCTCAAAGTCTCACTATTGAAACGCTATATAGCCCAATATCTAGATGTTGAAAGCTACATAGCCAAAATAGACAATAAATTGTCCCTGTATAGTAGTGTGTGGGACAGAATCTATAGGCGTGTCCTACAATGAGCTCCTCACCCGAATGAGCAACACATCGCTGACGAGAGTCGATGACCTGACATTGTTATGCTGTACGATGGAAGGAGCGAGAGCCTTGGGCGATGTGTTCTTTTGTTTTTTGTTATGCTTTTTTGTAATGACCTAACTGCGAAAAATTATAATCAGCCTGTTTTAGGATAAAGGTTTGAGGTAGTTGGATTTGTGGTTTGTATTTACATAATGACCGATGTATGATGCGGCTAAGATGATAAACGTCTTTGAAACGACATGTAAGTAGAATTGGATTGGATTCTCAGTGTATGGTTGAGGTTGGTTCTGAGAGACCCCGATGTGACCGAGTTGGTGTTAAGCTGTTGCTTGATGTTGAAAAATGTAAAATACAGGGCTTCGGCCGACACCTGAAAAAAAGTTTTAAATAAATGTTCTCCTGTATTTGTACTTGAATTAATTTTACATAGCCTATAAAAAACTACAACATGAACCGATTTGCCTTAAAAATGGAGCATAAAATAATCACTCAAGTCTTCAGTCTTTTCGTTCCTCGGGTAGTCGGTAGTTTTCTACAAAATTCCTAGAATGACGAAACTTTTGTGTCAGATAGGTCATCAGACCCAGGTATGAGAATTCCTGGACTTCTGATCAGTGACCCAAAATAGGTTTTGTGCTAGGGTGTCGAGTGGAAAATTCAGCTCGGAATGTATGGCGAGTGAGTGGAAAATTCCCCCAAAATGTATGGCGGAGTAAAAAATTTCCAATTTGGGTACTCGGGTGGTAAACTCTCAGAGCCCTTGTTTGAACTGAGGGATGGATATTTCCTTTAATTTTCTCAAAGTAAATATTTTAAAATCGTCCCCAAACAGCATTGTTTGACCATTACCATGTGAAAAATTTTGGTTAAGCAGGTAAATCTGTACCAACTGAAACCCTCTGATGTAGTCTTCAATTTTTTTTAGGAATTGGTGAATTTCCACAAATAAAAAGCTTTTTGGGGGGCTTCTGAGACCAACCTTTGGGGGAAAGAACTCTGGGAGCCACCAAGACTAACATTTGTGGGAGGAAGATCAACTCTTGGGGGGCTTCCCTAGACCAACTCTTGTGCCCCTCCTCTCCTCTCCCACACGACCAGCTCTAAAGGGCCCCTGAGACGAAATATCGGGGCCCCCTTAGACCAACTCTGCAGAGGGGCCTCCGAGATCGGCAGGTGGTAAAAAATGAAAAGGGATTTTTTCATGCAATACCTAGTGCCAAAATTAATTATCTAAGCATACACTGTATAGTTTTTCTGTCCGGGACAACGCCCCTCCTATACCTATACATATAGTTATCGGAATTTTGGAGGCCACTCCTGACCTCAATCACTGCTCCTCGCATACACCTATGCTGGGGCCCAGTAGAGCCCAGTAGAGGTTTACACCTAACTAACCCAAACGAAACTACAAACTTTCTATCACGGCAATAAACTCTTCCAGACTCTTGCTAAAAGTTTATTTTCTTTACCTGTCAATTCCCCTGCTTCTTTTCACATATATACTCACCTTCATATGAATATGCTGCTTTCTATCAATATCTAATCGAAGCTACAGCCAGCCTCCTTTTTTCTGTGTGTGTTGTTTCTTCCTTTCGTCTACAATCAGCCAGGCGCGGCGGGTTGCGACAACGTCAGAGCAACTACTAATTTCAATTTCTGATCGCTTTCCGCTTGCCGGTCGCATGAGCAACATAATTTGCATTTCAAAAATTGCTCTAAATTAATTTTCTAAATCCTTATAGACTAGAAAATTATACAACTAAAAGCACACCAAGAGGAAGACTAACAATGTTTTGTCAATAACGAATATGAAACCGGGCTTTCAAAAAGCCTAAAGATGCCGCTTTTATTTACTAGATGTAAAGACGGCGATTTGGTAAGTCCACGCCGTAGACCAGCCATACAAAAAAGTGCCGATGTTTGAAGGGTAACTGGATGCATTCTTGTTGCCCAGAAAAATCATTTCATGAAAATGTAGAGTTTCAATGTATTCAAGTACCGGACACTTTCAGTTGAACTTAAATAGCAGCGTATTTATGCCTAGGGTGTCGTAGGGTGTCGTGAGTGGATTTGGGTGTCACAGGGCGTGGACGCAGCAATGAAGGGCTGATATGGATAAAAATTATTTTCTTCGAAATGAATGGTCAATTTTCTACCATAAAATGTCAACAAAATATGCTGCTTAGCATACAAATTTCAAGATAATTGCTTTTAACAACAAGATGACCAAAAATGGTGTTTCACTATTCTCGGTACCAAAAATACAAAAACAAGTTTTCAAGGACGTAAGCCTAGAAGTCATGTGCACAGATAAACTGCTTTCCAGAAATGTATCTTTCCAAGCGGTCAGCTCATTTTTTGGCAACACAAGGATAGGGTGTCTAATTTTCCACTCACCAGTTTTGTGAGTGGTGGAATTTAGTGGCGGTGTTCACCCATTGGAACTTTCTCCCGTGGGGCAGGGGGCACTGAACGTCTTGCCCGCGCCAGAATTTCGATTCAGTTGTTCCACTGAAATCGGTGGATATAAGGATGCCAGTTATAATTGACTAGAAAATAGAAATCGCCAGATTTTCTTGCAGAAAAGCCAGAGAAGCGCATGAGAGCCGAGTTAATTTGGCGATCTCTTTGTCGATTCTGCTGCTCCCTTTTTCCAGTGGACGTTGGTAGAGAAGATAATGGAACTGGCCTTTGTAGTAAGTATTGCTGAGTAAAATTAAATAGTATTAAGTATTGTTGGAAGTGAGGGGAAAATTCAGCAAAAAATATATAAAAGTGAGTGGAAAATTCTGCTTGACTGGGTGTCGTTCTGCACCCAGCACCCCAGGTTTTGGGACACTGCTTCTGATTGGTCAATTGTGATTAATTTAAAGTCCTATATTTCTGTTTCAAAAGAGTTTGGAATGTTTTTTTAAACGTTTTTTTGCAATAGTTCGAGGTTTTACGCCACTGTTCAGGACAGATATGACCAAGTTTTTAGAGAAATTGATGGTCATAGACGAAGCTACGTCGTTTGATCGATATTGAGAATTATCGATAAGTCGTATAGAAATGTTGACTTTGAGAACGATTTTAAGGCCTTTGGAGACCGAATTCGCAAAAATGAGGATATGACTTCTGAAACAAATTGTATGACCTTTTGATCTGGTCAATAATTTGTTTTCGCGTATCTCCCATTAATAGAACAAAGCAGCGCAGTTTCCTGTAATTCTCATTAATTATTTGTGTATCTCCCTCAGACGGTCAGTTAGAAAAAAACACCAAGCTCTGAAAACAGTTAACGAGACCCAATTCACAATCACACTCAATCAGTTATCCAATGAAAATAAAACCTGCAAACACACCCTAGCCACCCACTGGCTGTCTAGTACAGACATGTGCAGCGTTTCCGCCGGAGCCGCCTCACCGCTGACAGCGCCGGCCGAGTGGCAGGCGGCGCCGGTACTGGCCAGCAGCCGGGGCGCCCTCTGCAGCACCTGGAGGGCGCTGCTGTCGCCGGCCAGCACCACACTGCTGGTGTTGGGCAGCCGCTGCACGTCGCCCCAGTTCACCCGTTCAGCCACGCCCAGACCCTGCCCGCCGCCGCGGCCGCCGCTGTCACAGGCCAAACACACCGAACCCACACCCAGCGGCTGTAACACTCACCACCAGGTCAGTCGACTCATGTTGACAGGCATTGACGAGTAAAATGCTAATTGACAAAATATCTGTCTCGTAGACCTTCCGCGACTTCAGCACCCACCCAGAAGAGACTATATGTTTCGAGTTTCATCAAGATGGCCAGCTTTGTCAGCCAGTGGTTTTCCAGCAGTCGCTTTCACTCTCACATGCAGCTGTTTCATTCTCACCACAGCTGAGAAGAGGATTGGTATCTCTGCCACTCCCATCCTCTCATAGAGCTGTTCCATCCATATCAACTGCAGCTGTCCCATCAATAAAGTCGCAGCTGTTCCATCCTCTCTCTCTCTCTCTCTCTCTCTCTCTCTCTCTCTCTCTCACCATTCGCCCTCGCTACTACCAGCAGCCTCTTTCCTCGCCATCTGCCTCCTCTCTGACCAGCCAATCCCCGTTCTTTCATCCACAATTCCCTCTCTCACTAACAGCCGCCTCCCTCACCAACAGCCTCTTTCCCACCATCTGCCCCCTCCCCCACCAGCAATCCCCTCCCTCACCAGCAGTCCCCTCACTCACCAGCAGTCCCCTCTCCCAACAGCAGCCCCCTCCCTTACCAGCAATCCCCTTCCTCACCAGCAGTCCCCTCTCTCACCAGCAGTCCCTCTCTCTCATCAGCAGTCCCTCACCCTCACCAGTAATTCCCTCCCTCAACAGCAGTCCCCTCTCTCACCAGCAGTCCCCTCTCTCAGCAGCCCCTCACCCTCACCAGCAGTCCCCTCTCTCAGCAGCCGCCCCCTCCGTCACCAGCAATCCGCTCCCTCACCAGCAATCCCCTCCCTCACCAGCAATCCCCTCCCTCACCAGCAGTCCCCTCTCTCAGCAGCCGCCCCTCCGTCACCAGCAATCCGCTCCCTCACCAGCAATCCCCTCCCTCACCAGCAATCCCCTCCCTCACCAGCAGTCCCCTCTCTCAGCAGCCGCCCCCTCCGTCACCAGCAATCCGCTCCCTCACCAGCAATCCCCTCCCTCACCAGCAGTCCCCTCTCTCAGCAGCCTCAACAGCAGCCCCCTCCCTCAGCAGCCGCCCCCTCTCTCACCAGCAATCCCCTCTCTCACCAGCAGTCCCCTCTCTCACCAGCAGTCCCCTCTCTCAGCAGCCCCTCACCCTCACCAGCAGTCCCCTCCCTCAGCAGCCTCACCAACAGCCGCCCCCTCCCTCACCAGCAGTCCCCGCTCTCAGCAGCCCCTCCCCCTCCCTCTCCAGCAGCCGCCCCTCCCTCACCAGCAACTGTCGCTCCAGCAGGTCGCGGAGCCGCGCCATGCGGCGGCTGTCGTCGGCCAGTCTCTGGGTTACCAGTCGACAGGCGGTGCCGAGGCCCCGCAGCAAAGCTGTGTTCTCCGTGCCGGGTCGTAGGCCGCGCTCCTGTCCGCCACCGTGCAGCAGCGACAGACACGGAGCGCCGGCCCACACAGCGTCCCGGCCGCGCCGCGAGCAGTATAGCGCACCCACCCGCGGTCCGTACATCTGCCGAGACACGGTGTCAGGAGAGGACCGTACACCTGCCGGGACACGGTGTCAGGAGAGGACTGTACACCTGCCGAGACACGGTGTCAGGAGAGGACTGTACACCTGCCGGGACACGGCGTCAGGAGAGGACTGTACACCTGCCGAGACACGGTGTCAGGAGAGGACTGTACACCTGCCGAGACACGGTGTCAGGAGAGGACCGTACATCTGCCGAGACACGGTGTCAGGAGAGGACCGTACATCTGCCGAGACACGGTGTCAGGAGAGGACCGTACACCTGCCGAGACACGGCGTCAGGAGAGGACTGTACACCTGCCGAGACACGGCGTCAGGAGAGGACTGTACACCTGCCGAGACACGGCGTCAGGAGAGGACTGTACACCTGCCGAGACACGGTGTCAGGAGAGGACCGTACACCTGCCGAGATACGGCGTCAGGAGAGGACTGTACACCTGCCGAGACACGGCGTCAGGAGAGGACTGTACACCTGCCGAGACACGGCGTCAGGAGAGGACTGTACACCTGCCGAGACACGGCGTCAGGAGAGGACTGTACACCTGCCGAGACACGGCGTCAGGAGAGGACTGTACACCTGCCGAGACACGGTGTCAGGAGAGGACTGTACACCTGCCGAGACACGGCGTCAGGAGAGGACTGTACACCTGCCGAGACACGGCGTCAGGAGAGGACTGTACACCTGCCGAGACACGGCGTCAGGAGAGGACTGTACACCTGCCGAGACACGGCGTCAGGAGAGGACTGTACACCTGCCGAGACACGGTGTCAGGAGAGGACTGTACACCTGCCGAGACACGGTGTCAGGAGAGGACCGTACATCTGCCGAGACACGGTGTCAGGAGAGGACCGTACATCTGCCGAGACACGGTGTCAGGAGAGGACCGTACACCTGCCGAGACACGGCGTCAGGAGAGGACTGTACACCTGCCGAGACACGGCGTCAGGAGAGGACTGTACACCTGCCGAGACACGGCGTCAGGAGAGGACTGTACACCTGCCGAGACACGGTGTCAGGAGAGGACCGTACACCTGCCGAGATACGGCGTCAGGAGAGGACTGTACACCTGCCGAGACACGGTGTCAGGAGAGGACTGTACACCTGCCGAGACACGGTGTCAGGAGAGGACCGTACATCTGCCGAGACACGGTGTCAGGAGAGGACCGTACATCTGCCGAGACACGGTGTCAGGAGAGGACCGTACACCTGCCGAGACACGGCGTCAGGAGAGGACTGTACACCTGCCGAGACACGGCGTCAGGAGAGGACTGTACACCTGCCGAGACACGGCGTCAGGAGAGGACTGTACACCTGCCGAGACACGGTGTCAGGAGAGGACCGTACACCTGCCGAGATACGGCGTCAGGAGAGGACTGTACACCTGCCGAGATTTACCATTAGGCTGACCCCTTTGATCTCTTGTTGTTCAGGGTGCGTTATCAATGTTAACCCTATGGGAGCATATTTCGTGAAATATCTCGCAAAGTAACGTGGCTATCGTCGTGATTTTTTCACCAGAAGTAGATAACAAGTGCATCGTTGCGGCAGCTGATTTTCAAGCCTGATGCTTTTCTAGTTTTTGTACAATTTGACTTTCTTTTTCAAATTTCTCAAACTTGAAGTTTGAATAACTTTTTACATGATATAATCATTGAAACAGTGTGGGTGGGCCTATGTTCTAGGAGCCAGTCTCCACAACTCTGTTGTTGCACTTTTTTTAATTTTTGCTTTATAAGAAAGATATGAGAAGCTAAAATTTGAAAGCCTTTTCCCAAAATTCAGGGTAAAAATCGGAAAAACGGAAACAACAGAGTTTTGCGGCAATCTCCTCTATACAATTTCCATACAGAATCAAAACCAAAAAAATGCTCGGCGAAAAAGTTATTTCAAGTTTTATAAAACTTTCCCAATAGATGGCACTGGCAGTACCGGATTCGCATGAGTGGCCGCTGTGGCAGGTCTGTTCATTCATGCTTTGGTGAATGGGACGGGAGCAGTGGCACAGCCAGAAATTCATACAGGTAGTTGATAGCAGAGACTCTGCAGTTTGAAGTCAAAGTGAATACATTCACGAACGTGAATAGAAAATATTTAACAAAAAGAGAGCCTATAGCCTGGTCACCCCTGGCCACGCCACTTGCACACGGACACCTGTTTACCGGCGTGACCGGTGCCTCTGCGCCCCGGGCGCGCGCCGGTCACGTGGCAGCCGACTGGGGACATGATCCAGCTGCTCAGGCCCTGCTGAGTGGACAAGGACGTCTCATTGAGCAGTGCCAGATCTAGCCGGTCGGTTTGGGGGCAAGCCAAAGTCGCAACAAAAAACGTCACGGTGTGAAAAATTTTGCTGCAATATAACTTGACGGTAACTTTTGGGGATATCCGAGGCGAAAGGCAAACAAAACCATGACGGGGTGATACATATACGCACAAGATGGTTGGTTTTTGTTATCCATGGTCCAATGCTTACACAAAAGTGGACTGGTTCTGTTTGAAATTTAGAGTTAAAGGAACAAAAATCTCGCTTATGAACTCCAGAAAAGTCGGGACAAAAAGGAGGTCGATCGCTGTGTGTGTATGGGGGGAGCAAAAGCGTAGTTTACTCCGATACTCCGAGCTTTTCCGTTGGGGGAGGGGGGTAAATACCGTTTTGCCCCTCCCTTCTGGATCCGCCACAGCCATAGAGTTTACATGGACTTTGCCTACCGTGTTTTCAAGTCAAGCTTTGAAGTTGGGGAATATGAAGGCATTGAAAAAAAGCAATGGGATTTACCCTTACTAATATTACATGATCCCGGGTATCAAATCTGGTTCGGTTTTTACCGCCCCCACATTCAGTAATCTCAGCAAGGTGTTCTCTAATTTGATCGATAATCTAAACAAGCGAGAGGTCAGCTACAATGATGTGTCAATGAGTTTTTGTGTTTGAAAAACTGCCAGGAATCTATAAGGGTGCCTCGTACCTCCTCGTACCCAGAAGTGAAATCTAGCAGCTAATGTTTCATCATTTTAAGTCAGCCTAACAATTTGCTGTCCCTCACAAACCATGTTCAGTGCTTTTACTATCACCAAACTGAGCTCGAAAACATCAGAATTCACCCGACCAATTATCCAATCATGATTGATGATATTTCGGTAACTTCTGTATTCCATTACCGAGAGAAATAGCAACTTGTCTTATAAAATAATATTGTGGTAATGAGACCGAAATAGCTGATTCGGGCTTGCAAGCGTTTTCCAGAAAAGGATGTGGGAATTTTAGAATGACTAAACAACCGAGGAGAGAGAAAGAGAGAGAAAGAGAGAGAGAGAGAGGGGGAGACAAAAAGTCAGAGGGGGAGTGTTTACCTGTACAGGGGAGGCTTGCTTAGGGGGTGATTTTTAGGTCGGAAACAGCCGAAGCGGAGGCCATACCAAAATTCGGATTTTTTAATGGGACTGGTGTTTTAAATCAAAACAACTATGTACCTACCTATTATTTTTGCGCTATAAAGCACACCATGAATAGAATAAAACAATTTTGAAATTTGGTAGGAGTAAGAAATTGGGACAACGCTTTTCAGTTATCACACATTTGTATTTCCTAAGAAGCAGGGGCGCTGCCACGGAATTTTCACAGGGGGACGGACCCAGGCTGCTGCTGACCGGGGAGGCGAATTTTAAGCATATTCGGTACCTGACAGCATTAATGACGATTGACCCAAAATTTTTGGGGGACTTGCCCCTGGTTGGCGAACAGGGGAGACGCGTCCCCCCGCTTTCGGCGCCCATGCTTAGCAGAGTCTCATTAAAAACATGAATGGAGCTTTGCGAATTCTACCTGGATTCTACTTTACGATTGTTGTAATTATCTAATTATGTGACTGACTAATAAATCATAGCATGATCAGAGAGACTGAGGGTCATACGGAGCCGATGGCTTCCACATGGTGTTATGTTTTGAACCCCAAAACAGTCACTTATGTGCAGACCATACTCCGTCACCGTCACCGTCATGGATGCGGTTTTATGCCTATGCAACAATACCAGAAATCACAAATCTCCCGATGTGATACTGGTTCCAATTGGTCCCATAGATCCGACGGGTTGAGTTTATTGTTCATGGCATCCAAAGAAGATCTAGCACAAAGTCGTAATTTGTAAAATGCATTCCTGCGTTCACTTCCTTGTTGTCGCTCGGAAGCTCATTCCGTCTTGTGACCACATTTCAATCACGTCCTTTCTTTCAAGTCTTACGTTCTCTTGTGGACCAATGAGGGTAACTAAAAGCCTGAAATCACAAACAGAGCCTCTGCTGAGGCTAGGCCACTTCACTTCCAGCAAAAATTTCTATTTCGTTTTTAACGGATTTGGGGGCACAGGAAATGTTCTAGCGTAAATAACTGGGAGCAAAAATAGACCCAAATCTGGTTAGCTTTCAGTTTTGCAATGGAAAATGTAGTGTCAGAGTTGGAAGCTGAAGATTTATGGTCCCCCTCAATTTCTGGCCAGTTGCAGCCTGCCTGGCCAAAGCTGGATGGTGCACACTGTTCTGCAACCGGACAATGTGAGCATTCATGAATCTAGTAATATATGAAATGTTGCTGAGTTGGTGTTTTGATAAGCAATATGACTTTATAGTTTGCACACTTTTGTTTAAAAATGAGTGCCCCCGAAAAATTTTCATTATTTGGTTCATTTTGGACATCCATTCAAAATTTCGTCGCAATCAGGTCACCGTCTGCGGTCGAAAATCAGCCTGAAGTAAATGTTGCATATTCGCAGCTCATCAAAAATCGTACCGGAAAGCTACGTGGGCATATTTTCGAAATAATATTGACAGAATAGAGCATTCCAAATATACTTCAAGTACAAAGGAAGAATACGTCAGAGCCGCATGACGAAATCCATGGAGCGAAGCACATTGAGATTTCTCAAGAGGCTCTATTCTGGCCGCTTTACCGGTCTCGTCGTGGTCTGTCTGTCTGTCGAGCCGCATGCGAAATCCATGGGCGAAGCGCATTGGATTTCTAAGCGGCTCTATTCTGGCCGCTCAGACGGGTCTCGTCGTGGTCTGTCAGAGCCGCATGACGAAATCCATGGGCGAAGCGCATTGAGATTTCTAGCGGCTCTTTTGGCCGCTCAGCGGGTCTGTCGTGGTTGTTGTCGAGCCGCATGACGAAATCCATGGAGCGAAGCGCATTGAGATTTCTCAAGAGGCTCTATTCTGGCCGCTTTACCGGTCTCGTCGTGGTCTGTCTGTCTGTCAGAAGCCGGTGACGAACGAAGTAAGAAACGGCTTCTATTCTGACAGTTTTTCCGGTCTCGTCGTTGTCAGAAGCCGGTGACCGGTGACGAACGAAGTAAGAAACGGCTTCTATTCTGACAGTTTTTCCGGTCTCGTCGTCGTTGTCAGAAGCCGGTGACGAACGAAGTAAGAAACGGCTTCTATTCTGACAGTTTTTCCGGTCTCGTCGTCGTTGTCTGTTGTCAGAAGCCGGTGACGAACGAAGTGAGAAACGGCTTCTATACTGACAGTTTTTCGTTCTCTGTTGTCCGTAGTCAGAAGCCGGTGACGAACGAAGTAAGAAACGGCTTCTATTCTGACAGTTTTTCCGGTCTCGTCGTCGTTGTTGTTGTCAGAAGCCGGTGACGAACGAAGTGAGAAACGGCTTCTATACTGACAGTTTTTCGTTCTCTGTTGTCCGTAGTAGTCAGAAGCCGGTGACGAACGAAGTAAGAAACGGCTTCTATTCTGACAGTTTTTCCGGTCTCGTCGTGGTTGTCTGTTGTCAGAGCCGCATGACGAAATCCATGGAGCGAAGCGCATTGAGATTTCTCAAGCGGCTCTATTCTGGCCGCTCAGACGGGTCTCGTCGTGGTCTGTCAGAGCCGCATGACGAAATCCATGGAGCGAAGCGCATTGAGATTTCTCAAGCGGCTCTATTCTGGCCGCTCAGACGGGTCTCGTCGTGGTCTGTTGTTGTTGTTGTCAGAAGCCGGTGACGAACGAAGTGAGAAACGGCTTCTATGCTGACAGTTTTTCGTTCTCTGTCAGAAGCCAATGACGAACGAAGTAAGAAACGGCTTCTATTCTGACAGTTTTTCCGGTCTCGTCGTCGTCGTTGTCTGTCAGAAGCCGGTGACGAACGAAGTGAGAAACGGCTTCTATACTGACAGTTTTTCGTTCTCTGTTGTCCGTCAGAAGCCGGTGACGAACGAAGTAAGAAACGGCTTCTATTCTGACAGTTTTTCCGGTCTCGTCGTTGTCAGAAGCCGGTGACGAACGAAGTGAGAAACGGCTTCTATACTGACAGTTTTTCGTTCTCTGTTGTCCGTAGTAGTAGTAGTAGTAGTAGTAGTTGTTGTCTGTTCTGAGGACTGGTATCAGATACTTGAAACTTGCAGGGATGAAAGGCAGAAACCCATAAAAAATCCCGACGGCTGCAGATTTTCGAATTTTGCAAAAACTTGTCCAAAATTTTGGATTATATTTTTATAAACTTTTATTTTTCTATTTTTCTATTTTTAGTCTACAGCTCTCAAACTTACACTCTTTTACACACAATCAATTACCAGTTGTTGCTCAAAGTTTGAAGCAAAAAATCCAAATGTGTACTTCCAAAATGATTTTTTGAAACTTTTACCTCCAACTTGTAGTGAAATGCATTACCAAAGTTATAAGTTCGAAATATCTGAAGATATGATGCTAGGTGTTCCAAACTGGATTTTTACAGACAGAATGGACTGTGCATTACTGCATAGACACTAAACTGAACCAAAAGCATAATTTTGAAGGTCAGTTTTGGCCCTTTTTCCAAAACATTGCAATTATGGCCTAAAACTTTAAAACCATATAACTTTCAAAATTCTGGACATTTTTGAACGCAGTTTTCTTTGTTGAGATGGGTATTGTCATTACAACAACATATTCTAAATGCAAATTTCTGAGTTAATGGGAAATATTTTTCTGCAAAAGATACAATATTTTTTGTTTTTTTGGGAATTTAGGACTACATATTTGCAAATTTTCTTTTCGAAATTGGTACCAAAAAAAAGCCCGGCTCAAGTTCTACAACCGTCTGCCTGACCATACCCGCGCGTCTCCCATAGGTTTTGAGCTATATGATGATAAAGACTGAATTTGATGCGGTTTTCATAGGTTGTAATAGATTCATCACGTGATAAAGTGCCTTTATACTCAACTGAGATATATGGTTCTCTCTAAACTTTTAGTATGAGAAATTATGAGCTCTGCCGTTTTTGTTTCATGACGCTCCGACGACTAGTTCGCCACCGAGGGGCAAAATACTTCGGTCCCGTTTTTCCCGCAGCAGTAGTGACGTCATTCTGCCCTTCTTGCATGGACCTTCTGTGCTGCGGCAGTAGGCTGCAGCCGGTAAATGCGTGCAAGAAAGGCATTAAGTTCTCGGAAGGCCTGCTGAAGATAGGGTGCCATAAACCGCAGAGTGTTGTGGGAATGACCTAGGACCCTAAAAAGATGATACAGATGACAGTAAAAGCGCTAAAAGACTGGCAGCCTAAAACGCCAAAGTCCAGAAACTAAAACGTCTCAACCCTAAAAAGCCCAAAAAGGCTACGTCAAGGTAAAGATAAGAAGAAAAAAGCGTGGGGTGAGGTAAATACAACGTTTCGGTCTTGGACCGTCGTCAGGTGAGGGGTCCCTCTGCCCTGACCCCAAGAAAGGCATAACATTTTTATCCGAGTGCATACAGCGGGTGGCTAGCCGGTCGGGGCGGACGGGAACCTGACTAGAGGGCAGAGGGTGCCGAGGCGTGTTTAGAGATCCGAGGAAGTGAGCAGTGATGCCCTCAGGTATCTAGGGAACGGTAGCAGGGTCCAGAGGCGTGCTGAGATAGCTCATGGGAAACATTTCGGAGCGGAGGAGCAGTGAGGATGGGGGCTGGTACGGAACTGGAGCCTTCCCCGCCATTGCCTCGGAACAGCTTCTGTGTTTGTATTAACCATAGATATTCTGACATTGAGGGGGGGAGTTCAGCCCCTTGCTCCGCCCATTGTATCTACCACCATTGGAATAGCCACCATGTATGTATATAAGCATATGAAAGATTGAAGATTTCGTTGCACTCCGTACCAAATTACCGAACAATATCAATGAGAGGCAATCGACCATGCAGATTTCGAATGTGGTATTCAGGTCAACAAAAGGTCACTGCGCATGCGCACTGGAACTAATGGTAACAGACGCTATCTCGGCAACCTACGGGTCGATTTTCTTGAAATTTTGTGAACAGAAGAATATCACGAAATGTAAGTAAAAAATGTCATTGAAGCTGCACTGCTCTGCGCATGCGCAGCAGAAATTATGAAAATAAGCCTGAAAGGCGAGGATATTTCAGAGGAGGACCTGAACAGAGGGAAAGCCAACGTGTTTAAAGTTAGCATGAATGTTTTGTCACCCTTGGTAACAACAAAGGTCAGTGCGCATGCGCATTAGAACTTATGGTCATGGAGGCTATCTCGGGAGCCAATAGACCGATTTCGCTCAAATTTTTGCGAGTAAAAGCAGAATAGCATCTGCTAATCCTAATTGATGGCATTATGACGCTGCACTATTATGCGCATGTGCAGTAGGAATTCTAAGGAATAATAGGCTCTAAGGGATCATTTAGACCAGGAGACAAACAAACGGCATATTAACATGCTTCAGTCAACTATAACGGTATCTTTGCTCTCATTCACTGCAGACGTTACTGCGCATGCGGACTGGGAGTAGGGTAACCGAAGCTAACTCGTTAACAAATTGGCTGAATTGGGTGAAAATCTGCAGGTATAGGTGAAATACGGTCGGCAAACCCATCATATTTTATAATGTATCTCCTTTCTTCTGGTCATGCCCAGTCTTTACTTAACAAAACAACCATTATACGTGTGTTTATCTATGTGATGACATGAACAGAGGGCAAACGTGACGCAGTGTGCAGAGACATGCTAATGTAGGAAAACATGGGCTTACACAGGGGATTGAATGGAGCCATAATGAGAACACAAAACCTAAAACTCCAACATTGCGTTGTTATAAGTATCAAACTGCTGAAAACACTCGCCTGTCAATCAAACTGTTTGGCTAACGTACATTGTCACCGGCTTCTCCTGCGCCAGAGCGGCACCTGCCGAGGCCGCAGGCCGAGGTTGTTGTTGTTGTTGGCGTCTGTCAGTCCTGAGAATTGATGTCAGAGCTCTGGAATTTTGTAGGATGATAGCCCGTCTGCTCCAGACACCCAAACTGAAGCCCCGAGTTGAAATACAAAATAGTTTTTGAGAAATTTTGGCTCAAACTTTTTCTGTTTTATATTTTTCTAATTTTTACTTCTTAAGCTACGAGCTTGAAATTTATGTCCTTTTCAATGGATAACAAGGGCCAGCTAGGGGAAAAAAATTGAGTTGATCCGACAATATTTATTGCGCGAAAACGCGGCATTTCTCACGCGCGCAAAAAACCTGCTAAAAGTTGATGGCCGACTTGTGCGCTCGAAATGTCAGAAGACAGGCCTCAGTTAGCTGAAAGGCAGTTACCTAGGGGTGGCTAGGCAAATTTTGTAGTGCTTAGGCATAGTTTTGAGTGCAAAACGTAAAATTTTGACCTACTTTTTACAGTTCTTCCGGAAGACTGAATTTTGGTTCATTTCATTTCAACGTTAATATCTCACAATCTAATTGACCGATTTGAGTTTTCATTTCAAATAATAAAAGAACATTGCTTCCGCCTGATAATATTTGGAGATGGAAATTGTGAATGTGAAATTCTTTGTTTTATAGGCATAAAAAGAAATTGAGTAAAAAAACTTTTTATTTGCATCCTCCTGGTTCCAAGCTCATGTCACTCACAAACTCAGAACTGACATGGCTGAATAGGAAAGTTACTTGCGGTCCTTTCGCTCACTTATACTACCAACCTATCTCTAATGGCTTTCGAGTAATTAGTCCAAAATGTATTACAAGATGCCAAATTTATCGGACCACCTTTGCTTCTCACCATGGTTTCAAGCCCTTAAAATGGATGAAAGCGGAAGAAATTTGGCATGAAGCTAGCTTAGGATCCTAGCTCGACGATACAAGTAATTTCAGGCCAAAAGAATGCTTGGTTCGTCTTCTAGAAGCACCTTTATATCGTGCCTTTTGGGACAAGCACAGCACCCGGCGCCAGCGGCCCGGCATATTCGGCGGAGTTGTACCAGCCAGTGACCTCCTGACGGGTCACATCTGTTCAGCTAGTGGGAGGGTGAGTAGTGTGGCACGGTGGTCTAGTGGTTAGAAGCCCTGTCTATTGATCGCGTAGGTCCGGTTCGAATCCGGGGGTGACCACGTACTCTTTATTGGTTATTTCAAAGAAAAGAATGATAAACCTGACTTGCAGGCTTATGAAGAGATACATTAAGAACGAAATATGGTTAGCTTTCAGCACATTGTCATGCGGCTCTCCTGCGCCGGTGGGGCGTTAGCCCAGGTCGCAGACCGGAGGCAGAAGCCGGTGACGAACGAAGTAAGAAACGGCTTCTATTCTGACAGTTTTTCCGGTTTCGTCGTGTCTGTCTGTCAGAAGCCGGTGACGAACGAAGTAAGAAACGGCTTCTATTCTGACAGTTTTTCCGGTCTCGTCGGTTGTTGTCAGAAGCCGGTGACGAACGAAGTAAGAAACGGCTTCTATTCTGACAGTTTTTCCGGTCTCGTCGTGTAGTTTGTTGTTGTTGTTGTTGTTGTTGTTGTTGTTGTTGTTGTTGTTGTTGTTGTTGTTGTTGTTGTTGTTGTTGTTGTTGTTGTTGTTGTTGTTGTTGTTGTTGTTGTTGTTGTTGTTGTTGTTGTTGTTGTTGTTGTTGTTGTTGTTGTTGTTGTTGTTGTTGTTGTTGTTGTTGTTGTTGTTGTTGTTGTTGTTGTTGTTGTTGTTGTTGTTGTTGTTGTTGTTGTTGTTGTTGTTGTTGTTGTTGTTGTTGTTGTTGTTATTGTTGTTGTTGTTGTTGTTGTTGTTGTTGTTGTTGTTGTTGTTGTTGTTGTTGTTGTTGTTGTTGTTGTTGTTGTTGTTGTTGTTGTTGTTGTTGTTGTTGTTGTTGTTGTTGTTGTTGTTGTTGTTGTTGTTGTTGTTGTTGTTGTTGTTGTTGTTGTTGTTGTTGTTGTTGTTGTTGTTGTTGTTGTTGTTGTTGTTGTTGTTGTTGTTGTTGTTGTTGTTGTTGTTGTTGTTGTTGTTGTTGTTGTTGTTGTTGTTGTTGTTGTTGTTGTTGTTGTTGTTGTTGTTGTTGTTGTTGTTGTTGTTGTTTGTTGTTGTTGTTGTTGTTGTTGTTGTTGTTGTTGTTGTTGTTGTTGTTGTTGTTGTTGTTGTTGTTGTTGTTGTTGTTGTTGTTGTTGTTGTTGTTGTTGTTGTTGTTGTTGTTGTTGTTGTTGTTGTTGTTGTTGTTGTTGCTGTTGTTGTTGTTGTTGTTGTTGTTGTTGTTGTTGTTGTTGTTGTTGTTGTTGTTGTTGTTGTTGTTGTTGTTGTTGTTGTTGTTGTTGTTGTTGTTGTTGTTGTTGTTGTTGTTGTTGTTGTTGTTGTTGTTGTTGTTGTTGTTGTTGTTGTTGTTGTTGTTGTTGTTGTTGTTGTTGTTGTTGTTGTTGTTGTTGTTGTTGTTGTTGTTGTTGTTGTTGTTGTTGTTGTTGTTGTTGTTGTTGTTGTTGTTGTTGTTGTTGTTGTTGTTGTTGTTGTTGTTGTTGTTGTTGTTGTTGTTGTTGTCTGTTCTGAGCGCTGGTATCAGAGACCTAAAACTTTTGTGGATAGAAGGCACTTCCAAATGAATAAGCACCACGGTTGTCAATTTTCAAAATTTTCAAAATTTTGCCCAGAATTATGCATTATGTGATTTTTAACTTTTATTTTTCTATTTTTTGCTAATTCATCTAGACTCTTCAAACTTGCACCCTTTTACATCAGGGAAATTTGTAGTTCACACAAAAAGTTGGAAAGAAAAAGCTTTAAATTTAGGGCTCTAAATTAGCTTTTAAACTTTGCACCCTAAATTTGGCATAAAACTCATGGTCTAAACTACAGGCTCGAAATATCTGAAGCTACAGCAGTTCAGGTTCTGAGTCAAATATCAACTTAAAGGCCGGTTTGTGCAGTACTGCACAAACACAGAAACAAAACAAAAACTGAAATTTAAGGGTCCTTTTTGGCCCATTCCGTGAAGGTCTGCATTTCCCAAAATATCATTCAAACCCTTATATCTTCCGATCTAATTGATAAAAATTAGTTCCCATTTCAAATAATAAGAGAGAATAGCCTCCTTTATTATATATTTAGAGATAAAAACTTTCAGACTGAAACTTTTTATTTTATAGGCAAAAATAAAATATAAGTTTTTAAAATTTTTATTCTCAGCCCCTGGTTTCCAGACCATGATAGCTACGGTATTGAACTTAACACGGCTGGATAGAAAACTTCGTTGCCGTCATTTTTCTCACTCATACCCCCCACTTATCTCTTACGGCTTCCGCGCTATAAGCCGTAAAATGCATTTCACAGTGGTAATTTTATCAGTTCATTTTTGCTTCACACCGGGGTTTAGGGTGGTTAGAGTCATTGGAGGGAAATGAAATTTTGCATGCAGCTAGGTAAGAGACATATGTCGACATTCCATCTGCATATATATCAATGAAACACCAAGTTAACTTTACTAACATGCCGTTTCTCCACGCATCGTTGTAGCAAATCACCACGCGTCACCCCTGCGTCCACGTCGCGGCAACGCCGGCGATCGGTGCGGCCGTTTCTGTTTATTTATGGTCTGGTAAAAAAGTACCCAACACTACCCATAATGCATCACAAGTAATTAGAGTACCGTAAAAGTCTGAGTTTACAATAAGAGTATTATGTTTCTGTTTTTGGACCATGGGTGGATCCAGGGAATAAGTAGGCTAGGTGCCCCCCCACCCTTCTCCCCCCATCCCCTCCCCCAACCCCCAATCGACCATCGGCGCCCTCTGAAATTGTAAAGACACGCCTCTCAAGGTCGATGACGCTCCCTGAAATGTCGCTTCCCATACGCGGATCCAGGATTGCCTATCGGGGGCGACGTGGAAGGGGAAACTTCCTGGTGGGCGCTATCTACACCAGGGACGCCACTTTTGGCAGGAAAAACCTATCAAATAGGCGCTAAAACCTATCAGTAGACCCCGATACCTGCATCTCGGGGAAAACGACATTTCAGGGGGTGCCATCGAACTTTCCAGGGGTTTCCGGGACAATTTCAGGGGGCGCTAAGATTCTATGGGGGCACCTGTCCCCTTTCCCCTTGGATCTGCCTATGTCGTTTCGGGGGCGGGGGGCACGGAGGTGGGGCGTTACTGGTGTGGGGGTAAGGAGATCGAGCATAAGCGGATCCAGGACATCAGCATGGGGGTAAGGGCTAAAGAGTTCGAGCATAGGCGGACCCAGGACATCAGTACGAGGGTGGGGCTAGGGAGTTAGAGCATAGGCGGATCCAGGACATCGGTACGAGGGTCGGGCTAGGGAGTTAGAGCATAGGCGGATCCAGGACATCGGTACGAGGGTCGGGCTAGGGAGTTAGAGCATAGGCGGATCCAGGACATTAGTACGGGGATGGGGCTAAGCAGCTGAGCATTAGCGGAATCAGGACATCAGTACGGGGTGAGACTCGGGAGTTCCAGCATAGGCGGATCCAGGACATCAGTAGGGGGGTAGGGGCTACGGAGTTCGAGCATAAGCGGATCCAGGATATTAGTACGGGGATGGGGCTAAGGAGCTCGAGCAGAGGCGGATCTAGGACATCAGTACGGCGGTGGGGCTAAGAAGCTCGAGCATAAGCGGATTCAGCTGATCAGTACGGGGGTGGGGCTCGGGAGCTCGAGCATAGTCGGATCCAGGACATCAGTAGGGGGTGGGGGCTAAGTAGTTCGAGCATAGGCGGATCCAGGGCAGTACAGAGGTGGGGCTACGAAGTTCCAGCACAGGCGGATCCAGGACACCAGTAAGGGGGTGGGGTAAGGAGCTCGAGCATAGGCGGATCCAGGACATCAGTGGGGGGTTGGGGCTACGGAGTTCGAGCATAGGCGGATCCAAGACATCAGGAAGAAGGTGGGGTAAGGAGCTCGAGCATAGGCGGATCCAGGACATCAGTAGGGGGTAGGGGCTAATGAGTTCGAGCATATGCGGATCCAGGACATCAGTACGGAGGTGGGGCTAAGAAGTTCGAGCATAGGAGGATCCAGGACATCAGTACGGGGGTGGGGCTAAGGAGCTCCAGCAAAGGCGGATCCAGGCCTCAGTACGGGGGTGGGGCTAAGGAGCTCGAGCATAGGCGGATCCAGGACATCAGTACGGTGGTGGGGCTCGGGCGTTCCAGCATAGGCGGATCCAGGACATTAGTAGGGTGGTAGGGAATAAAGAGTTTGAGTGTAGGCGAATCCAGGGCAGTACGGAGGTGGGGCTACGGAGTTCGAGCATGGGCAGATCCAGGACATCAGTTCGGGGGTGGGGCTAAGGAGCTCGAGCATAGGCGGATCCAGGACATCAGTGCAGGGGTGTGGCTCCGGAGCCTGAGTAAATGCGGATCCAGGACATCAGTACGGGGGTGGGGCTAAGGAGATCGAGCATAGGTGGATCCAGGACATCTGTACGGGGGTGGGGCTATAAAGCTGGAGTATAGGCGGATCCAGGACATCAGTATGGGTGTGGGGCTAAGGAGCTCGAGCAGAGGCGGATCCAGGGCATCAGTACGGGGGTGGGGCTAAGGGGTTCGAGTATAGGCGGATAAAGGACATCAGTACAGAGGTGGGGCTAAGGAGCTCAAGCATAAGCGGATCCAGGACATCAGTACGGGGGTGGGGCTAAGGAGCTCGAGCATAAGCGGAGCCAGGATATCAGTACGGGGTTAGAGGCTAAGGGGTTTGAGCATAGGCGGATCCAGCATATCGGTACGGGGATGGGGCTAGGAGATCCAGCATAGGCGGATCCAGGACATCTGTACGGATATGGGGCTAAGGAGCTCGAGCATAGGCGGATCCAGGACATCAGTATGGGTGTCGGGCTAAGGAGCTCGAGCAGAGGCGGATTCAGGACATCAGTAGGGGGTAGGGGCTAAGGAGTTCAAGCATAGGCGGATCCAGGGCAGTATAGAAGTGGGGCTACGGAGTTCGAGCATAGGCAGATCCAGGACATATGTAAGGGGGTGGGGTAAGGAGCTCGAGCATAGGCGGATCCAGGACATCAGTTCGGTGGTGGGGCTGAGGTCTCGAGCTGGGGCATAACTCGGTAACAAATAGGCTGAATTGGGTGAAAATCTGCAGGTATAGGTGAAATACCGTCGGAAAACCCATCATATTTTATATTGTATCTCCTTTCCTCTCGTCAAGCCCAGTCTTTGCTTAACAAACAAACATGATGCGTGTGTTTATTTCTTTGATGATATGAACAGAGGGCAGGCGTGGTGCAGTATGCAGAGACATGCTAATTTAGGAAAACATGGGCCTAGACAGGGTATTGAATGGAGCCATAATGAGAACACAAAACCTAAAACTCCAACATTGCGTTGTTATAAGTATCAAACTGCTGAAAAAACTCGCCTGTCAATCGAACTGTTTGGCTAACGTACATTGTCACCGGCTTTTCCTGCGCCAGAGCGGCACCTGCCGAGGCCGCAGGCCGAGTCAAGCCGGTGACGAACAAGTAAGAAACGGCTTCTATTCTGACAGTTTTCCAGTCTCGTCTTGTGTCAGAAGCCGGTGACGAACGAAGTAAGAAACGGCTTCTATTCTGACAGTTTTTCCGGTCTCGTCGTCGTCGTTGTTGTCTGTTGTTGTTGTTGTCTGTTCTGAGCGCTGGTATCAGAGACCTAAAACTTTTGTGGATAGAAGGCACTTCCAAATGAATAAGCACCACGGTTGTCAATTTTCAAAATTTTTCAAAATTTTGCCCAGAATTTTGCATTATGTGATTTTTAACTTTTATTTTTCTATTTTTTGCTAATTCATCTAGACTCTTCAAACTTGCACCCTTTTACATCAGGGAAATTTGTAGTTCACACAAAAAGTTGGAAAGAAAAAGCTTTAAATTTAGGGCTCTAAATTAGCTTTTAAACTTTGCACCCTAAATTTGGCATAAAACTCATGGTCTAAACTACAGGCTCGAAATATCTGAAGCTACAGCAGTTCAGGTTCTGAGTCAAATATCAACTTAAAGGCCGGTTTGTGCAGTACTGCACAAACACAGAAACAAAACAAAAACGGAAACTTAAGGGTCCTTTTTGGCCCATTCCGTGAAGGTCTGCATTTCCCAAAATATCATTCAAACCCTTATATCTTCCGATCTAATTGATAAAAATTAGTTCCCATTTCAGATAATAAGAGAGAATAGCCTCCTTTATTATATATTTAGAGATAAAAACTTTCAAATTGAAACTTTTTAATTTATAGGCAAAAATAAAATATAAGTTTTTAAAATTTTTATTCTCAGCCCCCTGGTTTCCAGACCATGATAGCTACGGTATTGAACTTAACACGGCTGGATAGAAAACTTCGTTGCCGTCATTTTTCTCACTCATACCCCCCTACTTACCTCTTACGGCTTCCGCGCTATAAGCCGTAAAATGCATTTCAAAGTGGTAATTTTATCAGTTCCTTTTTGCTTCACACCGGGGTTTAGGGTGGTTAGAGTCATTGGAGGGAAATGAAATTTTGCATGCAGCTAGGTAAAAGACATATGTCGACATTCCATCTGCATATATATCAATGAAACACCAAGTTACCTTTACTAACATGCCGTTTCTCCACGCATCGTTGTAGCAAATCACCACGCGTCACCCCTGCGTC
This sequence comes from Lepas anatifera, assembly GCA_034440635.1. Classification (NCBI taxonomy): domain Eukaryota; kingdom Metazoa; phylum Arthropoda; class Thecostraca; family Lepadidae; genus Lepas; species Lepas anatifera. The sequence continues at coordinate 1,198,001 of JAOTON010001253.1, forward strand.
CACGTCGCGGCAACGCCGGCGATCGGCGCGGCCGTTTCTGTTTATTTATGGTCTGGTAAAAAAGTACCCAACACTACCCAACATAATGCATCACAAGTAATTAGAGTACCGTAAAAGTCTGAGTTTACAATAAGATTATTATGTTTCTGTTTTTGGACCATGGGTGGATCCAGGGAATAAGTAGGCTAGGTGCCCCCCCCCCACCCTTCTCCCCCCATCCCCTCCCCCAACCCCCAATCGACCATCGGCGCCCTCTGAAATTGTAAAGACACGCCTCTCAAGGTCGAATGACGCTCCCTGAAATGTCGCTTCCCATACGCGGATCCAGGATTGCCTATCGGGGGCGAGGTGGAAGGGGAAACTTCCTGGTGGGCGCTATCTACACCAGGGACGCCACTTTTGGCCGGAAAAACCTATCAAGTAGGCGCTAAAACCTATCAGTAGACCCCGATACCTGCATCTCTGGGAAAACGACATTTCAGGGGGTGCCATCGAACTTTCCAGGGGTTTCCGGGACAATTTCAGGGGGCGCTAAGATTTTATGGGGGGCACCTGTCCCCTTTCCCCTTGTATCCGCCTATGTCGTTTCGGGGGCGGGGGGGCACGGAGGTGGGGCGTTACTGGTGTGGGGGTAAGGAGATCGAGCATAAGCGGATCCAGGACATCAGCATGGGGGTAAGGGCTAAAGAGTTCGAGCATAGGCGGACCCAGGACATCAGTACAAGGGTGGGGCTAGGGAGTTAGAGCATAGGCGGATCCAGGACATCGGTACGAGGGTCGGGCTAGGGAGTTAGAGCATAGGCGGATCCAGGATATCGGTACGAGGGTCGGGCTAGGGAGTTAGAGCATAGGCGGATCCAGGACATTAGTACGGGGATGGGGCTAAGCAGCTGAGCATTAGCGGAATCAGGACATCAGTACTGGGTGAGACTCGGGAGTTCCAGCATAGGCGGATCCAGGGCATCAGTAGGGGGGTAGAGGCTACGGAGTTCGAGCATAGGCGGATCCAGGATATTAGTACGGGGATGGGGCTAAGGAGCTCGAGCAGAGGCGGATCTAGGACATCAGTACGGCGGTGGGGCTAAGAAGCTCGAGCATAAGCGGATTCAGCTGATCAATACGGGGGTGGGGCTCGGGAGCTCGAGCATAGTCGGATCCAGGACATCAGTAGGGGATGGGGGCTAAGTAGTTCGAGCATAGGCGGATCCAGGGCAGTACAGAGGTGGGGCTACGAAGTTCGAGCACAGGCGGATCCAGGACATCAGTAAAGGGGGTGGGGTAAGGAGCTCGAGCATAGGCGGATCCAGGACATCAGTGGGGGGGTAGGGGCTACGGAGTTCGAGCATAGGCGGATCCAAGACAACAGGAAGAAGGTGGGGTAAGGAGCTCGAGCATAGGCGGATCCAGGACATCAGTAGGGGGTAGGGGCTAAGGAGTTCGAGCATATGCGGATCCAGGCCTCAGTACGGGGGTGGGGCTAAGGAGCTCGAGCATAGGCGGATCCAGGACATCAGTACGGTGGTGGGGCTCGGGCGTTCCAGCATAGGCGGATCCAGGACATTAGTAGGGTGGTAGGGAATAAAGAGTTTGAGTATAGGCGAATCCAGGGCAGTACGGAGGTGGGGCTACGGAGTTCGAGCATAGGCAGATCCAGGACATCAGTTCGGGGTGGGGCTAAGGAGCTCGAGCATAGGCGGATCCAGGACATCAGTGCAGGGGTGTGGCTCCGGAGCCTGAGTAAAGGCGGATCCAGGACATCAGTACGGGGGTGGGGCTAAGGAGATCGAGCATAGGTGGATCCAGGACATCTGTACGGGGGTGGGGCTAAAGAGCTGGAGTATAGGCGGATCCAGGACATCAGTATGGGTGTGGGGCTAAGGAGCTCGAGCAGAGGCGGATCCAGGGCATCAGTACGGGGGTGGGGCTAAGGGGTTCGAGTATAGGCGGATAAAGGACATCAGTACAGAGGTGGGGCTAAGGAGCTCAATCATAAGCGGATCCAGGACATCAGCAGAGGGGTAGGGGCTAAAGAGTTCGGGCATAGGCGGATCCAGGACATCAGTACGGGGGTGGGGCTAAGGAGCTCGAGCATAAGCGGAGCCAGGATATCAGTACGGGGTTAGAGGCTAAGGGGTTTGAGCATAGGCGGATCCAGCATATCGGTACGGGGATGGGACTAGGAGATCCAGCATAAGCGGATCCAGGACATCTGTACGGAGATGGGGCTAAGGAGCTCGAGCATAGGCGGATCCAGGACATCAGTATGGGTGTCGGGCTAAGGAGCTCGAGCAGAGGCGGATCCAGGACATCAGTACGGGGCCGGGGCTAAGGGGCTCGAGTATAGGCGGATCAAAGACATCAGTACGGGGGTGGGGCTAAGGAGCTCGGCATAAGCGGATCCAGGACCTCAAGGGGCTAAAGAGTTAAAACAGGTAGGGGCTAAAGAGTTGAAACATAAGCGGATCCAGGACATCAGTACGGGGGTGGGGCTAAGGAGCTCGAGCATAAGCGGATTCAGGACATCAGTACGTGGGTGGGGCTCGGGAGCTCGAGCATAGGCGGATCCAGGACATCAGTAGGGGTAGTGGCTAAGGAGTTCAAACATAGGCGGATCCAGGGCAGAATAGAAGTGGGGCTACTGAGTTCGAGCATAGGCAGATCCAGGACATATGTAAGGGGGTGGGGTAAGGAGCTCGAACATAGGCGGATCCAGGACATCAGTTCGGTGGTGGGGCTGAGGTCTCGAGCTGGGGCATAATTCGGTAACAAATAGGCTGAATTGGGTGAAAATCTTTAGGTATAGGTGAAATACCGTCGGAAAACCCATCATATTTTATATTGTATCTCCTTTCTTCTCGTCATGCCCAGTCTTTGCTTAACAAAACAAACATTATGCGTGTGTTTATTTCTTTGATGATATGAACAGAGGGCAAGAGTGGTGCAGTATGCAGAGACATGCTAATTTAGGAAAACATGGGCCTAGACAGGGGATTGAATGGAGCCATAATGAGAACACAAAACCTAAAACTCCAACATTGCGTTGTTATAAGTATCAAACTGCTGAAAACACTCGCCTGTCAATCGAACTGTTTGGCTAACGTACATTGTCACCGGCTTCTCCTGCGCCAGAGCGGCACCTGCCGAGGCCACAGGCCGAGGTTGTCAGAAGCCGGTGACGAACGAAGTGAGAAACGGCTTCTATACTGACAGTTTTTCGTTCTCTGTTGTCCGTAGAGTAGTAGTAGTAGTAGTAGTAGTAGTAGTTGTTGTCTGTTCTGAGGACTGGTATCAGATACTTGAAACTTGCAGGGATGAAAGGCAGGAACCCATAAAAAATCCCGACGGCTGCAGATTTTCGAATTTTGCAAACATTTTTCCAAAATTTTGGATTATATTTTTATAAACTTTTATTTTTCTATTTTTCTATTTTTAGTCTACAGCTCTCAAACTTACACTCTTTTACACACAATCAATTACCAGTTGTTGCTCAAAGTTTAAAGCAAAAATCCAAATTTGTGCTTCCAAAATGATTTTTTGAAACTTTTACCTCCAACTTGTAGTGAAATGCATTACCAAAGTTATAAGTTCGAAATATCTGAAGATATGATGCTAGGTGTTCCAAACTGGATTTTTGCAGACAGAATGGACTGTGCATTACTGCATAGACACTAAACTGAACCAAAAGCATAATTTTGAAGGTCAGTTTTGGCCCTTTTTCCAAAACATTGCAATTATGGCCTAAAACTTTAAAACCATATAACTTTCAAAATTCTGGACATTTTTGAACGCAGTTTTCTTTGTTGAGATGGGTATTGTCATTACAACAACATATTCTAAATGCAAATTTCTGAGTTAATGGAAAATATTTTTCTGCAAAAAATATAACATTTTTTTTTTTTTTGGAATTTAGGACTACATATTTCCAAATTTTCTTTTCGAAATTGGTACCAAAAAAAAGCCCGGCTCAAGTTCTACAACCGTCTGCCTGACCATACCCGCGCGTCTCCCATAGGTTTTGAGCTATATGATGATAAAGACTGAATTTGATGTGGTTTTTATAGGTTGTAATAGATTCATCACGTGATAAAGTGCCTTTATACTCAACTGAGATATATGGCTCTCTCTAAACTTTTAGTATGGGAAATTATGAGCTCTGCCGTTTTTGTTTCATGACGCTCCGACGACTAGTTCGCCACTGAGGGGCAAAATACTTCGGTCCCATTTTTCCCGCAGCAGTAGTGACGTCATTCTGCCCTTCTTGCATGGACCTTCTGTGCTGCGGCAGTAGGCTGCAGCCGGTAAATGCGTGCAAGAAAGGCATAACATTTTTATCCGAGTGCATACAGCGGTGGCTAGCCGGTCGGGGTGGACGGGAACCTGACTAGAGGGCAGAGGGTGCCGAGGCGTGTTTAGAGATCCGAGGAAGTGAGCAGTGATGCCCTCAGGTATCTAGGGAACGGTAGCAGGGTCCAGAGGCGTGCTGAGATAGCTCATGGGAGACATTTCGGACGGGGGAGCAGTGAGGATGGGGGGCTGGTACGGGACTGGAGCCTTCCCCACCATTGCCTCGGAACAGCTTCTGTGTTTGTATTAACCATAGATATTCTGACATTGGGAGGGGGGGGTGTTCAGCCGCTTGCTCCGCCCATTGTATCTACCACCATTGGAATAGCCACCATGTATGTATATAAGCATATGAAAGATTGAAGATTTCGTTGCACTCCGTACCAAATTACCGAACAATATCAATGAGAGGCAATCGACCATGCAGATTTGGAATGTGGTATTCAGGTCAACAAAAGGTCACTGCGCATGCGCACTGGAACTAATGGTAACGGAGGCTATCTCGGCAACCTACAGGTCGATTTTCTTGAAATTTTGTGAACAGAAGAATATCACGAAATGTAAGTCAAAAATGTTATTGAAAATGCACTGCTCTGCGCATGCGCAGCAGAAATTATGAAAATAGGCCTGAAAGGCGAGGATATTTCAGAGGAGGACCTGAACAGAGGGAAAGCCAACGTGCTTAAAGTTAGCATGAGTGTTTTGTCACCCTTGGTAACAACAAAGGTCAGTGCGCATGCGCATTAGAACTTATGGTCATGGAGGCTATCTCGGGAGCCAATAGACCGATTTCGCTCAAATTTTTGCGAGTAAAAGCAGAATAGCATCTGCTAATCCTAATTGATGGCATTATGACGCTGCACTATTATGCGCATGTGCAGTAGGAATTCTAAGGAATATTAGGCTCTAAGGGATCATTTAGACCAGGAGACAAACAAACGGCATATTAACATGCTTCAGTCAACTATAACGGTATCTTTGCTCTCATTCACTGCAGACGTTACTGCGCATGCGAACTGGGAGTAGGGTAACCGAAGCTAACTCGTTAAAAAATTGGCTGAATTGGGTGAAAATCTGCAGGTATAGGTGAAATACGGTCGGCAAACCCATCATATTTTATCATGTATCTCCTTTCTTCTGGTCATGCCCAGTCTTTACTTAACAAAACAACCATTATACGTGTGTTTATCTATGTGATGACATGAACAGAGGCCAAACGTGACGCAGTGTGCAGAGACATGCTAATGTAGGAAAACATGGGCTTACACAGGGGATTGAATGGAGCCATAATGAGAACACAAAACCTAAAACTCCAACATTGCGTTGTTATAAGTATCAAACTGCTGAAAACACTCGCCTGTCAATCGAACTGTTTGGCTAACGTACATTGTCACCGGCTTCTCCTGCGTCGGAGCGGCACCTGCCGAGGCCGCAGGCCGAGGTAGTAGTAGTTGTTGTCTGTTGTCAAATGCTGCCCAAACGGGTGCAGGTCCAGCAGGTTGCTTAGGGGGAAGCCGAGCCCATGCATGTGAGAATAGATCAAGTATACTTCAGTATACTTTCTACAGAAAGTATTGACTGACAGAGTCAATGGGCCAAATTTGTCTGGTGCAGCCAATAAATTTTTCACTATCAATTATAAATACCTTGCAAATAGTCAAAAGCAATCAAAATAGTTTTTACTGATGGAAATTTCCCAATTGATTAATTATGAAACACTACTTGGCTAGAAAACAGGCCATAGGAGAGTTTGGACCCTCCCATTGCTTTGGGGTTCATGGCCGAATCGGCATAGCAGGTTTTGACGAGCTCATTCGGGCAGCCTCAGGGAAGAACAACCAGTTTGGGGCAGCTTTTACCCTTTTTAGGACAGGTCAGGAAACTTGGAATTATCCTCCCATCCATTATATTCCTTCATTTAACAATGTGCGGCCGCAGATTATTGTTGATAGGATATACTTACATGTACGAAGGCGAACATGCCGCATTCTATTTTGAGCTTTTTTTAGCAAGTTCCGTTCAACACTGGGACCCAAAGCGGTACTTTCCAGTCTTCTGCTATTATTGGCATTACGCTAAAACGATTTGCACATGCCAACCTACTCGAGATGAATCACATAGGCATTTACAAACCAAGATACCTTTACTAACGAGATACGGCATAATGCGAAGGAAATTTGACAGACACCGCTGGAGATTGAGGTATGTTCCAGACCCTCGTGGCGAAAATCCAAGAGCTTTTAATGCGAGATGTTTTTCTAAAAATTACCCAAGACAAATGACGCAAGGGATTGTAACATGTGGGTCATAATTTTCATATCAACGAATGACGCCCATAACTAGGCAATACAAGTTTATTTGTTACATTTCTTGACGTCATTTATCTTGGGAATTTTTCAAGGGGTCAGTAGGTATTTCCTCAAAAAAGTCTGGCACCAGGGGCTCTCAGATTTTCATAAGAGAGTCTGGAACATACCTATTATTTCCGACAGTGAACAGCATGGGCGCTAAAAGCGGGGGGGACGGGGAAGTGTCCCCCTGTTGGCCAACCAAGGGAGACGTTACCCCCTCCCAAATTTTTGGATTCATTATTATTAATGCTGCCAGGTATCGAATACGCTTCAAATTTGCTTCCCCCGGTCAGCACCAGCCTGGGTATTTCCCCCTGTACAAATTCCGTGGCGGCGCCCCTGGTGAATAGGGATTTCAATGGTTCAGATTTGCCGTCGGGACTGGCCGGGCCCTGTATATCCGGCAAATCTGGCTGTCGCCCAAGGCCGCTGTCGCCGATTCTCACTGTCCCATGCACACTGTCTGGGGTCATTGAACTCCGCAGTGATGCAGTAGAAAAACAGCAAAGGAACGAGACTACTAATTAGACAATTGTGATTACTTATTTCCTTCGCCAGAAAGTCTTATCTATTGAATCGTCTAGCGTGACATAGGCGGGTCTAGGATTTCCGATTGCGTGAAAAAGGAGCGTTTAAGCTGAGGCGCCATCGGAACCATGAGGAAGCCTTTTTGTACGGAAAAACCTATTGTGGGGGCGCGGTACCTGCATACTGAGGGGATGGGAGTGGAAGGGGCAGTTTATAGGTGGCGCCATCCACATTTCAGGGGCCCGTGACCATTTCAGATGGAGGCGGGAGTTTATGGGAATGTGGGGGGAGAGGGTGTCAAGTGGCCCCTTGTCTCCTGGATCTGTCTGTGTATCGAGGTTTTAGCGGCGTAAGGACCCGGCTCCCTGGGAACTCCCAGGAAAAAAAGCTAGTTTTTTTGTTTTCTCGGCGGCTGCTGGAGTTCCTATTTGGTAGACGTTATCTGTCGCACAGAATATTTGCACTAGCCAAGTTCTGTCGCAATCCCTGCTTGGCGAATTGGCGGGTTTTTCCACCCCTGTATAAGCGGGACTATATGTCAAGGTCACTTCACATGAAAGTCAAGGTCAAGGTCAAAGGCCACATGTCAAGGTCATATCTGCACTTTCAAGGTCACTGACCACGGCGCGTCCGGCCAAATGACGTTACCCCGTCTGACATATATTATGCTATGACGTCATCAATAGGGTACCCCAATACAAAGGTCAAGGTCAAAGGTCAAGGTCAAAGGTCATTGGGAAAGGTCAATCCTCATTTCCCGCCAAACAGTGACTACAGTGTTAGTCAAAGTGTAAATAATAAGTAGTATACCATATGGTGACCTTAAAGGTCAATGAACTTGAATGACCTTGACCCAAAAGTTGTGGGGAAGCCTCTTTGAGACCTATTCTCTATGAACCTTGTCCGCCTTTAGCTTATTCCCGCCATTTTCCTGCATAATAACAGCATTTATCAATCGATACCAGCATGGCCAATATTTGACCTTTACGACCTCGTTTGACCTTGAAGATATTGACCTAGGTCAATGAAAATTGGTCATCATGTAGACCACCATAGCCCCCACCCACCTACCAAGTGGCGTTTTTCTAACCCTCTTAGTTTCCGAGATCTTAGGGGGGCCTACCAGGCCCCCTCCAGTGCGCGTTAGTGCCAGACCCCCCTCCAGTGCGGGTGTTAACAAAACAAACATTATGCGTGTGTTTATTTCTTTGATGATATGAACAGAGGGCAAGCGTGGTGCAGTATGCAGAGACATGCTAATTTAGGAAAACATGGGCCTAGACAGGGGATTGAATGGAGCCATAGTGAGAACACAAAACCTAAAACTCCAACATTGCTTTGTTATAAGTATCAAACTGCTGAAAAAACTCGCCTGTCAATCGAACTGTTTGGCTAACGTACATTGTCACCGGCTTCTCCTGCGCCAGAGCGGCACCTGCCGAGGCCGCAGGCCGAGGTTGTTGTTGTTGTTGTTGTTGGCGTCTGTCAGTCCTGAGAATTGATGTCAGAGCTCTGGAATTTTGTAGGGTGATAGCCCTTCTGCTCCAGACACCCAAACTGAAGCCCGAGTCGAAATCCAAAATAGTTTTTGAGAAATTTTGGCTCAAACTTTTTCTGTTTTATATTTTTCTAATTTTTACTTCTTAACCTACGAACTTGAAACTTATCTCCTTTTCGAAAGATAACAAGGGCCAGCTAGGGAAAACGAATTGAGCTGATCCGACAATATTTATTGCGCGAAAACGCGGCATTTCTCACGCGAGCAAAAAACCTGCTAAAAGTTGATGGCCGACTTGTGCGCTCGAAATGTCAGAAGACAGGCCTCAGTTAGCTGAAAGGCAGTTACCTAGGGGTAGCTAGGAAAATTTTGTAGTGCTTAGGCATAGTTTTGAGTGCGAAACGCAAAATTTTGACCTACTTTTTACAGTTCTTCCGGAAGACTGAATTTTGGTTCATTTCATTTCAACGTTAATATCTCACAATCTAATTGACCGATTTGAGTTTTCATTTCAAATAATGAAAGAACATTGCTTCCGCCTGATAAAATTTGGAGATGGAAATTGTGAATGTGAAATTCTTTGTTTTATAGGCATAAATAGAAATTGAGTCAAAAAACTTTTTATTTGCATCTTCCTGGTTCCAAGCTCATGTCATTCACAAACTCAGAACTGACATGGCTGAAGAGGAAAGTTACTTGCGGTCATTTCGCTCACTTATACTACCCACCTATCTCTAATGGCTTTCGAGTAGTTAGTCCAAAATGTATTACAAGATGCTAAATTTCTCGGACCACCTTTGCTTCTCACCATGGTTTCAAGTCCTTAAAATGGATGGAAGTGGAAGTAATTTGGCATGAAGCTAGCTTACGATCCTAGCTCGACGATACAAATAATTTCAGCCCAAAAGAATGTTTGGTTCGTCTTCTAGAAGCACCTTTATATCGTGCCTTTTCGGGACAAGCACAGCACCCGGCGCCAGCGGCCCGGCATATTCGGCGGAGTTGTACTAGCAAGTGACCTCCTGACGGGTCACAGCTGTTCAGCTAGTGGGAGGATGAGTAGTGTGGCACGGTGGTCTAGTGGTTAGAGGCCCTGTCTCTTGATCAGGTAGGTCCGGTTCGAATCCGGGGGTGACCACGTACTCTTTATTGGTTATTTCAAAGAAAAGAATGATAAAACTGACTTGCAGGCTTATGAAGAGATACATTAAGAACGAAATATGGTTTGCTTTCGGCACATTGTCATGCGGCTCTCCTGCGCCGGTGGGGCGTTAGCCCAGGCCGCAGGCCGAGGTCAGAGCCGCATGACGAAATCCATGGAGCGAAGCGCATTGAGATTTCTCAAGCGGCTCTATTCTGGCCGCTCAGACGGGTCTCGTCGTGGTCTGTTGTTGTTGTTGTCAGAAGCCGGTGACGAACAAAGTAAGAAACGGCTTCTATTCTGACAGTTTTTCCGGTCTCGTCGTTGTCAGAAGCCGGTGACGAACGAAGTAAGAAACGGCTTCTATTCTGACAGTTTTTCCGGTCTCGTCGTGGCTGTCTGTCAGAAGCCGGTGACGAACGAAGTGAGAAACGGCTTCTATACTGACAGTTTTTCGTTCTCTGTTGTCCGTAGTAGTAGTTGTTGTCTGTTCTGAGAACTGGTATCAGATACTTGAAACTTGCAGGGATGAAAGGCAGGAACCCATAAAAAATCTCCACGGCTGCAGATTTTCGAATTTTGCAAAAACCTTTCCAAAATTCTGGATTATATTTTTATAAACTTTTATTTTTTTATTTTTCTATTTTTAGTCTACAACTCTCAAACCTACACTCTTTTAAACACAATCAATTACCAGTTGTTAATCAAAGTTTGAAGTAAAAATCCAAATTTGTACTTCCAAAATGATTTTTTGAAACTTTTACCTCCAACTTGTAGTGAAATTCATTAACAAAGTTATAAGTTCGAAATATCTGAAGATATGATGCTAGGTGTTCCAAACTGGATTTTTACAGACAGAATGGACTGTGCATTACTGCATAGACACTAAACTGAACCAAAAGCATAATTTTGAAGGTCAGTTTTGGCCCTTTTTCCAAAACATTGCAATTATGGCCTAAAACTTTAAAACCGTATAACTTTCAAAATTCTTGACATTTTTGAACGCAGTTTTCTTTGTTGAGATGGGTATTGTCATTGCAACAACATATTCTAAACTCAAATTTCTGAGTTAATGGGAAATATTTTTCTACAAAAATACAATATTTTTTGTTTTTTGGGAATTTATGACTATATATTTCCAAATTTTCTTTTCGAAATTGGTACCAAAAAAAAGCCCGGCTCAAGTTCTACAACCGTGTGCCTGACCATACCCGCGCGTCTCCCATAGGTTTTGAGCTATATGATGATAAAGACTGAATTTGATGCGGTTTTCATAGGTTGTAATAGATTCATCACGTGATAAAGTGCCTTTATACTCAACTGAGATATATGGCTCTCTCTAAACTTGTAGTATGGGAAATTATGAGCTCTGCCGTTTTTGTTTCATGACGCTCCGACGACTAGTTCGCCACTGAGGGGCAAAATACTTCGGTCTCGTTTTTCCCGCAGCAGTAGTGACGTCATTCTGCCCTTCTTGCATGGACCTTCTGTGCTGCGGCAGTAGGCTGCAGCCGGTAAATGCGTGCAAGAAAGGCATAACATTTCTATCCGAGTGTATACAGCGGGTGGCTAGCCGGTCGGGGCGGACGGGAACCTGACTAGAGGGCAGAGGGTGCCGAGGCGTGTTTAGAGATCGGAGGAAGTGAGCAGTGATGCCCTCAGGCATCTAGGGAACGGTAGCAGGGTCCAGAGGCGTGCTGAGATAGCTCATGGGAGACATTTCGGACGGGGGAGCAGTGAGGATGGGGGCTGGTACGGGACTGGAGCCTTCCCCGCCATTGACTCGGAACAGCTTCTGTGTTTGTATTAACCATAGATATTCTGACATTGGGGGGGGAGTTCAGCCCCTAGCTCCGCCCATTGTATCAACCACCATTTGAATAGCCACCATGTATGTATATTAGCATATGAAAGATTGAAGATTTCGTTGCACTCCGTACCAAATTACCGAAAAATATCAATGAGAGGCAATCGACCATGCAGATTTCGAATGTGGTATTCAGGTCAACAAAGGTCACTGCGCATGCGCACTGGAATTAATGGTAACAGAGGCTATCTCGGCAACCTACGGGTCGATTTTTTGGAAATTTTGTGAACAAAAGAATAGCACGAAATATAAGTCAAAAATGTCATTGAAGCTGCACTGCTCTGCGCATGCGCAGAAGAAATTATGAAAATAAGCCCGAAAGGCTAGGATATTTCAGAGGAGGACCTGAACAGAGGGAAAGCCAACGTGCTTAAAGTTAGCATGAATGTTTTGTCACCCTTGGTAACAACAAAAGTCAGTGCGCATGCGCATTAGAACTTATGGTCATGGAGGCTATCTCGGGAGCCAATAGACCGATTTCGCTCAAATTTTTGCGAGTAAAAGCAGAATATCATCTGCTAATCCTAATTGATGGCATTATGACGCTGCACTATTATGCGCATGTGCAGTAGGAATTCTAAGGAATAATAGGCTATAAGGGATCATTTAGACCAGGAGACAAACAAACGGCATATTAACATGCTTCAGTCAACTATAACGGTATCTTTGCTCTCATTCACTGCAGACGTTACTGCGCATGCGGACTGGGAGTAGGGTAACCGAAGCTAACTCGTTAACAAATTGGCTGAATTGGGTGAAAATCTGCAGGTATAGGTGAAATACGGTCGGCAAACCCATCATATTTTATAATGTATCTCCTTTCTTCTGGTCATGCCCAGTCTTTACTTAACAAAACAACCATTATACGTGTGTTTATTTATTTGATGACATGAACAGAGGGCAAACGTGGCGCAGTGTGCAGAGACATGCTAATTTAGGAAAACATGGGCTTACAAAGGGGATTGAATGGAGTCATAACGAGAACACAAGACCTAAAAGTCCGAAAATTGTGTTGGTATAAGTATCATACTGCTGAAAACACTCGCCTGTCAATCGAACTGTTTGCCTAACGTACATTGTCACCGGCTTCTCCTGCGCCGGAGCGGCACCTGCCGAGGCCGCAGGCCGAGGTTGTTGTTGGCGTCTGTCAGTCCTGAGAATTGATGTCAGAGCTCTGGAATTTTGTAGGGTGATAGCCCTTCTGCTCCAGACACCCCAACTGAAGCCCCGAGTCGAAATCCAAAATAGTTTTTGAGAAATTTTGGCTCAAACTTTTTCTGTTTTATATTTTCCTAATTTTTACTTCTTAACCTACGAACTTGAAACTTATGTCCTTTTCGAAAGATAAAAAGGGCCGGCTAGGGAAAACGAATTGAGCTGATCCGACAATATTTATTGCGCGAAAACGCGGCATTTCTCACGCGAGCAAAAAACCTGCTAAAAGTTGATGGCCGACTTGTGCGCTCGAAATGTCAGAAGACAGGCCTCAGTTAGCTGAAAGGCAGTTACCTAGGGGTAGCTAGGAAAATTTTGTAGTGCTTAGGCATAGTTTTGAGTGCAAAACGCAGAATTTTGACCTACTTTTTACAGTTCTTCCGGAAGACTGAATTTTGGTTCATTTCATTTCAACGTTAATATCTCACAATCTAATTGACCGATTTGAGTTTTCATTTCAAATAATGAAAGAACATTGCTTCCGCCTGATAATATTTGGAGATGGAAGTTGTGAATGTGAAATTCTTTGTTTTATAGGCATAAATAGAAATTGAGTCAAAAAACTTTTTATTTCCATCTTCCTGGTTCCAAGCTCATGTCACTCACAAACTCAGAACTGACATGGCTGAAGAGGAAAGTTACTTGCGGTCATTTCGCTCACTTATACTACCCACCTATCTCTAATGGCTTTCGAGTAATTAATCCAAAATGTATTACAAGATGCTAAAGTTCTCGGACCACCTTTGCTTCTCACCATGGTTTGAAGTCCTTAAAATGGATGGAAGTGGAAGTAATTTGGCATGAAGCTAGCTTACGATCCTAGCTCGACGATACAACTAATTTCAGCCCAAAAGAATGTTTGGTTCGTCTTCTAGAAGCACCTTTATATCGTGCCTTTTCGGGACAAGCACAGCACCCGGCGCCAGCGGCCCGGCATATTCGGCGGAGTTGAACTAGCCAGTGACCTCCTGACGGGTCACAGCTGTTCAGCTAGTGGGAGGATTAGTAGTGTGGCACGGTGGTCTAGTGGTTAGAGGCCCTGTCTCTTGATCAGGTAGGTCCGGTTCGAATCCGGTGGTGACCACGTACTCTTTATTGGTTATTTCAAAGAAAAGAATGATAAAACTGACTTGCAGGCTTATGAAGAGATACATTAAGAACGAAATATGGTTTGCTTTCGGCACATTGTCATGCGGCTCTCCTGCGCCGGTGGGGCGTTAGCCCAGGCCGCAGGCCGAGGTTTTTTTAACGTGGCGATAAGAGCGTGGAAATACTTTTTGTGCTGGTAAGTGCAATTCTTGATCTCTGTAAATTCTCCGTGATTGGCTACCTAAGTTCTGGTCATTGAACCTCATTTGGCTACCCACGAGCGTGGGCGAGTTGGCGAGATTCTTGACCTCTGTTCTGGTCCATCTTTCCCCATGGGGTGACCATGTTACCCCATTAGGTGGGGCGAAATGGACTTTTGCTACTTTTTCCTAAACTTTATGCTCATTTTGATATGATAATGACAGACACATATCTGTTTGCACACTGGTAGACAAATGTCTGAGGTATCTCTACAACCAAAATAGGAACGAAACGAGCTGATGAAGTCATCGAAAACTCACACCATCGTTAAGGTGTCCATGACTCCCCACTTTCCCCTAAATTTGGTCTTACATATGATATTTATATCGGACAGCAGCCTTGGGGACATGTGCATCGCCACCGGGGGGCCTGGAGGGCTGGGGCCCCCACTCTTGGAAGGCGGGGGACTACCCCCACTTCTGGCTGGAAATACCGTCAAGAAACCCGAATTTAAGCCGACGTGGGCGTTTCAGTTTCAGGATTTCACCACTGCCCCCCCTACTTTTTCTCTGCCTCCCCATTCGAAAATTCGTGGCGATGCCCTTGCTTGGGGCTTCCCGACGCACCGACTTTTAAAGTTATAAGGCATCGTCAACCCTCACCCTTTTGGGGGAGCATGATAGGGATCGGAATAGCTTATGCAGAATACCCCACGGGGATTTGAACCCGGGTCAGGGGCGTGGAAGTCAAACGCTTTCCCCACGTCACTGCAACCCCAGATATATTTCGGGTTGAGGTACCATTACCGAAACAATATCATGCGATACCTCATATAAGCATTGTCATTCGTTTATACTTGCACATCTGCTGTAGCACATAATCATAACATCTAAAGTACATACACCGATATATAAATTGCCAACCTCGCAGCCCCTCCTTGTCTAAATGCAATAAGGAATAAGCACACCACATAACTTTAAACATGTCTAAGCACACAAATATGATTACATAGGAAGTATCATTGGAGGGTCCAGAGTTCATACACCCAATAAAGCCAACTTTATCTAAAGGGGAAACTTCCTGCAATGAATGGTCCAACGGTGTAAGGCGTTGTTTGAGTTGCTACAAGCTTGAAATCGAAGTTTCTAATTAAATGTATCTAGGTTCCTGACGATAAGGTAATACTCGGCATATCTCTTCGAATCCGCTGAGATAGGAAATTTAGAAAACTCAACGCTTATATATTCGGGCTTCAGAATCTGTTCAATCTTGCTGCATTCTTCAGAATCTGCTGAATCTTGCATATTCCTGCTTAAGAGTCTAGATGATAATCGGTGGTAATAAATATCATCAGTTGATAACAAAGCATAACCTCGAATTGACCGACCTCAAATCTCGGCCAAGTACCATCTTTTCTTCTTATAATGATTACGCTCTTTGTTGCAGTTATATATATTTTATATGACGATTGCGTCATATCAAAATATATGTCAGATCGGGTAACACGATTTGACCGGAAGCACTGAAGTCAATGACCTTGAAAGTTCTGATATGACCTTGACCTGTGACCTTTCACCTTGACCTTAATGTGAGGTGACCGAGACATATAATCCTGTTCAGATGGCGTTTTGACGTCCCCACTCGGTCTCCAACACAAGCAAACTGGTTCAACCGCGCACTTGTGGGGATCTCAAAATGCAGGTCTGACTTTGAAAGCCTTTAAATAAAATGATTTTTTTCTACCGGTTTTCAGTTTTTACTAATCGACGTTACATTAAATTCTCTCCAATGTGGCCTGGTATCATTTTTCGGCTACCAGTGGTTCCGCGGACATCTTTGAAAAATAGATGGGGTTTCCGAGACCCCCTCCACTACGTGTGTTACCTTTTGGCCCGATAGGGGGTGTTTGAACACCCACTCGGGTTGTTCCGGTGGCACCAAAAAACGGCGTCACAAATCGCCGCCGTTCTTGGTACACCTTATTCTACATGAATCCTGCAAGTTTTCCCAAAATTTTAAGGTCAGGTTATCTCAGGTCAGGTCATCAGTGCAGGTCATGTGACCTCACCTCCAAAAACGTTAATGGTAGCATAAGTAAGAACAAGGTCAGTCTATCCAATGGAAACTCATACAGCGTGTTGTGGGAATGACTTAGGACCCTAAAACGATGATAAAACAGAAGACAGTTAAAGCGCTAAAAGACTTGAAAGTCACCTGGCACTCCTCGCCTGACGACAGCCAAGGACCGAAACATTGCGTTTACCTCATGACATGTTTATTTCTTTATATTTACCTTGTCTTAGCCTTTTTGGCTTTTTAGGGTTTAGCCGTTTTAGTTTCTGGACTTTGGATGTTTTGGCTGCTTCTGTCCTATGATTTCAGATTTTAGCTTGTTTGCTCTTTTTCGCCGACGGGTGGGCTTAAAGTATTTTAGAGCTTTTATTGTCTTCTATTTAATCATCTTTTTAGGGTCCTTAGCCATTCCCACAACACCCTGCGATTTGAGGCACCCTATCTACAGCAGGGCTTCAGAGAACTTATGGAACTCATACCACATAATGGTCTCACCAAGTGCTAAAAAATATACTCCGGTACTTCTTATATCGATGACCTAGGGTCAGATACAGACCATGGGCTCTCCATTGGAAATGCATGGGGAAAACAGGAATGGGGCTGTATTTGTGTACATTCAGCTGAGAATACCTTCATATTCTCAAAATCGTAGTATCTTGGGCCCCTTTCCAGGTTTTTGCTGCAATTTTTTACCTGTGACCTCTTAGAGGTAATCTGGGCTACTTAAGCAGGCTTTCAGACTCGGGTCAATAACTTTGCAGGAATAACAATAAAGCATTTGTTTTGATACCATTACATTTTGACTGTTATTACAAGTCGATTGATATGTACGCTAACTATGCTAGATCAGATAGTGACCTTGATCTAACCTCAGGTTAGGTCATTTTATGTTTTGACCTAGTACAGTCATGTAACACATAATTGAATCCGCCGTAGCGGGAGGAGGCGAATTGTGCCTAATAATCGCTTCTAACTGAACTCTATCAGACGTTAGCGCCCAGAAACTCCTCTCTACAATGTTAACTTCTTTGACCTGTAATGACCTCAATGTTGATCTGAACAACAAAGTGACTGATATAGTTCGTGATGAATTTGTATGAGCTATCCAGCAGCGTGGCTCGGAGGCCCACCGGGGCGCAGGTTTAAGAGTGGTTCGTCGAAATTTATTAAAATTGATATCACTGGATAGACAATGCAACGGGTCACATAAAAATGAAACATTTGAGCGTAAGTTAGGTTTTGACCTCGTGGGTATAATAATAATTGTTGAGGTTTAACGACGCACCAACTGCCAGGGTCATGCAGCGTCGCCAACTCTCACCCTGTTGGAAGGGATTTTGGGGATCAGATCGACTTATTCAGAGGCTCCGCCGGGACTTGAACCCAGGACCGGTGGCTTAGAAGATAAGGGTGCTATCCACTAAGCCACCTCATCCCCGACCTCGTGGGTATGTGAAATATTCTTTAAGTTATTCTTTTAAATACTTTTTAATTTTTGCGGTGTGTATAAGGGTACGCTAAGCAGGGTAAGAGCTAACCAGCTCAGCGTATACACTAGCCAGTGATTGGTGAATTTTTTGTAACTCAGACTTAGCAACAGGTCACAGATGTCATCACCCAGGGTAAAACGCTCATTTGAAGTACCTTTCGTTCGGATACTCAACCACATGGCTGATGCGGAGGTCAAATTAAAGCTGATCGCTTAGTTACTCAATAATATTTACCATTATTTGTGCCTCGGATCGGAAATGACCCTTGCAACCTGACTCAATGACCCAGCTTGACATTAAATTTCAGTAAAAAGACAAGTACGCAAATACGTATATCGTTACGGATTTCATTTGGTGGCTTGACAGTTGATGGCGCTTCGGATATGTTGGGTGCAATACTTGAAGTCATACCGACCTTGCGTGATAATTATGTACTATCTTATTTAATATGTGCCATGTTCTGCGTGATTTGGTCACAGCTACGCTATTTCTTTTTTAGTCTTGCAACGCACGCCGTATGGTTATCTCAAATTTCAACTTATAAACAGGAAATTATTTACCACCAAGGCAGTAGTTACATGCTGCTCTAACACTACTGATAACTGGAACAGCTGTAGTCGAGGAAATCATGACACGCGAAAACAACGTGTCAACGGCCTCGTTTCTCTTTATGGCCCCTGGGTGCTTGCGGCCGCGGCGAGCCCCCACCGCGCAGTTCCGGTGGTGTTCGCACTGTGGCTTCATCGTCTGTTGCGATGGAAAGATGGGTTTTTCACGTGCTGTTTCTCCTCCCCCTTCTCGTGAATCAGGGGGACGTCCCCACAAAACAAATCGGACCTTGACTTAATTCGTTTGCTTTCTCTCCCTGTTACCTGCATGAATCATTCTACATAAATGTGTTGGTGAAATGCATCGTCGTTAGTGCTTCATAAGAAGCTATAATTCTCAGAATCTGCTTAGCAGCCCCTTCGTCATCGCCAATCCCAGATACGCCCCCCCCAGTAAAAGTTAGAAGGCGACGCCCGTGGCTTTGACTCAACCAGACACAATATTTCTGTACATGTCTCGAAAACAGCCCCGACGTGGCGCCAGAAAAATAAGTGAAATGGTGGCACGTGATTTTCAGAAAACTTATCACTTTTTGTACAAGATTCAACGCAGAGTTTTGGTTTGGACAACCGTCAGTGCACCCTACACCCGTTCATTCTTTACACTCGTAAGAACCTCCAAAGTTTTTGCTTTACTTCTGATTTTCTCGTGCACAATTTAGCAGCAGTCGCAACATTTCCGTCTATACCAATTCCACACATCAGAAACTCTTATCTGGGCATCCAAAAACTATGTTACTTCTCAGATGGTTGCGTCGGACAGAATGAAAACCGGTGCAATGTTTTCATATTTCACCATCAACCGGGTTATGGCATTATGCTTGAGTGCTACTCTTTCACCACTTCACATTAAAAAAGGCAAAATCATGGCATCAGTGGCTCTGTGAAGTTTGTCGTGTACCGCGTGGGCCTTAAACAGCAGTGAATGAACAAATATTTGGTATTGATTTTTTGGCCTACCCACAAATGGGCCTCAGGGCTAACGGGATTAAGTTTTTTTGTGACGAATGCTGCTAAAGCCACTGCAGCCAAGAAGCTAGAAAAAAACGATTCCGTGCTATCAGAATGGTAAAAGGCACTAAACATCTCACCACATCGTTTTTCTGGACATACCAACAGCTGCTGCGTACCCTACGTCATCCTCTGACGAGCACTGTGTTCGAACAATCTGTTTTTGTAACAATTTTGACGTCTGATATCGTATCAGGTGATGAACAAACTGTTTTTTGTTTTGTTTTGATTTTGTCTTTTATATCGTTTATCATTACCTATTTACTGCGGCAACGCATGCAACTCAAGACCAATTATGCCACAAGAAATGTTACGTCTCATCCACAAGGCTGTTGTCACGTGTTAACTATTTGATACGAACAAACTGGCGGTCAAATGAACTTTCAACTGGTAGGTGTCTCGGCCATGCTACGGTGTAATAAACAAGCACAGGTCGCTAAGTCTTGAATTAAGGTCACTCGAGGTCGGTATAAATTCGTAATGCTCCCTACATATCCAAAGCATCATGAACCTGACAAGTCTTAAAAGAAATCAGTAGCGACGTATTTGGGAACTTTTTACATGACGTTACAGGTCACACTAGATCACATAGTCACGTTGCAAGGGCTGATTCAGATCCAAGGCACAAATAATGGTACAAAATCTGTGTAGGTAAACGATCAGCCTTCATTTAACATCGATATCAGCTATATTGTAGAGTATCCGCGCAAAAGCTACTTCCAATTATTGTTTTGCGCTAGGTGATGACCTCTGTGACCTGTTAATTAGTTACGAAGAAAATCACCCACCACTGGTTAGCTTATACCCTGAAGGCCACCCCGTGAAAAATTGAAAACAGGACTTTTCAAAAATATCTTGGCCCAAAGAAAAGGTCACGAGAACACAAGGTCAAAACCTGGTCGCAGGTCAAAGTTCTAATTTTTCATATTTTTCAAAGTTTTATCTTCTATCCAGTGATATTGATTTTAATTAATTTAGACCAACCATTTTTAAAATACAGAACTATTATGTGTCAAGGTTTGGGTTGAGGTCAAAATTGTGATGCTCCTTTATCTCGGACCTCTTTGACCTTTCGACGTCAAAATGGCCCAATTTTTTATTTTGTATGCAGGGTCTTGGCTATAGAAATTTGATGGAAACATAAGGGGTGATTTTGAACCCACCTGGAATATCTTCTTTCTGGAATGATCGATGATTTACTTCAGACTGGGTAACACCATTTGACTGGATGCAGTGCGGCAAATGACATTGAAAATGCTGATATGACCTTTAGCCGTGACCTTTAACTTTAATTTTCATGTGAGGTGACCTTGATATATCATCCCGTTTATATGGCACAATGACGTCACCACTCGGTATAAAATGCAAGCAAAATAGTCGACTGAGATATTGTGACCGTCTCAAAATGAAGCTCTGACTTTGAAAGCCTGTTTTTTTACCGATTTCCGAATTTTTCACCAATCACCGTACTTTATAAATTCTCTCAAATGTGGCCGAGCATCCTGTTTACGCTACGAGAGGTTCTCCGACCACCGTGAAAAAAACAGGTGGGGGACCTCAGAGATGCCCTTCAGTACGAGTGTTGATGGTTAATAGCCTAAGCATCGGGAGGCATTGCCCCATGCCCTTGTTCATAAGCCTATGGTGATATTTACCTACATCATTGGAATTGCTGCAACGACTGGTGTTTTTAGAAGTGGCGTCTGAAAAATCGGCCCGGTATGATTTTTTTAGAAATTATTGCCGAAAAAGCATAATCCCTAGAAGCTGAGCGCAAGCAGTGGCGTTGAAACGCCACTCCCCTCTACCCCGTTTCAGATTCCCCTTATATTTCTCAGAACCCTAGTCGGTGTCAGGTTAAATAGTCCATGGGCTAATGCTTTATTGCCTGGAAGCAAAAATTGCCCTACCGATTGCCGATGGCGAATATAAAATTGCAGAATTACAAATTACATAAATATTCCCTGATCGCGTACCACCAAATTCTCGAACGCCGAATAGCGATAGCGTGCCACCTGTTTTTCGATCGCGTGAACAGCTTTGTTATAATCTGGCATTCAATTTTTTGCAGAATCGGTCCTCTTAATAGAACAGTGGTCCCATTAATTAAAAATATGTGCCTCTTATGTTAGCTATGCATCCTCCGGAAAGGTCTTGGCTATTGCAGCCACATTACTGTCATATCGCTGCTTGACATCTCCTTGGCGATAATATTCGTTAAATGGGCAAATCTTACGTAAAGTAATCTCCAAGCCTTCGTGGCTGTGACATATATTTATATCCTGTCCTTGTTTAGCACTGTCAAATTTCTACATCAACTTTCTATTTGTTCTTAAAAACTGTTTATTTTCCCTGTTCACGAGCAGAAGGATGTCTCGATTACTGATGTAATTGGCTGAAGATAGTGGCGTCAAAATCAGAGCAACTGGCCGTTTGTAGTGACCTTACCTAGGGCTAGTTTTCGGGTCTATGGTATTGCTTCTTTCAGCTGCAGCACGTTTGCCGAGTGTCGTCTGTCTGATCTTCCTGCCGTGGTACACCATTTCACTAACAAGTAGTATGGCTGCCAGGCCGTGGCCAAGGAGTAGGAGCAGGAGTGGGCCAGTGATATGATCCAGCCCCAGAGGCTTGATGTCGAAGCGGCTGCCACAGCCGGCAGAGCGACGCCGACAGGCGCTGCGCTTCATACTCAAACCGATTTCGTTAGCCTGCCGAAGAGCCATATAAGTATTCGCAATGGCACATGTTGACAGTCGGCTTGTCCATAAGCTGTAAGAACTGATCAACGGGTGATTCTTGGAGAAGATTCGTCCAGCGAGAAACTGTATCAGCCCCTCTTCGCCAATGTTCAAGTCTTCCATGGTAATGGCACCGTCCGACTGATTCATTAGTGTAAGAGCGCTACCAAAGAGACCTCGTCTATCTCGGCTGATAGCCAGCCGTTGGTCCACCATATTTAGTATGGTGTCCTTAAAATCGCGCAACTCAAACGTTTTTGCTAGTTCGGCGACGTACCTATTTCTGCTGCCGCTGAACAGCCTCCTATAGTTTGTGAATGGCACACTAATCCGATAATCCTGCTCCACGAGTTCACGTGGTGAGCGCGGGAAGGATATTTCCGGCATGGTCAGAACACCGATCAAATCGCTGAGATACGCCGTAGTCAAAACCAGGCTCATGATGACCCAGAGGCCTACGAAAACCCGATAAGAAAGGCGCACCTTTCCGAACGCCGGAGTGCTCTGACCCAGCAACAGCGCAAAACTCTCCGTGAACCCGTGGGCGAACGGCACACCTTTGCATCATTGATGACATGATGAGACCAAAGAGAGGAAGCGCCACAAGTACCCCTAGCCACACGCGCCATGAGAAGAGACGCACTAGCGAAGTGCTATCGGAGCGGAATCGTTTCACGGTGAGAAAATAGATGCTTTGGAGGGACCGGGTATCCATCAGGGTCACAGGCATGCGCATAATGGGATATGGGAAAAACCCGAATGGCCAAATAATATCTGCATTGCCGTCCATAAACATCTGCAGAGCTTGGCGCACTGTCACGAAGAAGTAAGTCATATTCATAACCCGAGGAGATGGCTTATAATACCCAGCGTCCAAGTAAATCGGAGTAACGTTTACTGCCCTGTAGTAGGCCGCCTCGGTGTATTCAACCAAGCTGGTAGAGAATGTAGTGATAGGAGATTCGAATATCACTCGATCACATATAGTTGAGTTATCACGAGAGCGTACACACACAGTCTGATTTCCGGCGGGTTTGGCGTACGCCACACGGAGCTCCGTTCCATCCGTAACAAAGCCAAAAAACGAGTCATTGTGCTGTGACGTTCGGCGATCCAGCAATGTAACCTCATCACCATCCCATGTTCCAAGCGTGAATACGCCAGCGCGTCCATAGATAACCCTCCGAAGGTTGTTAGTGCCCTCGTCCAGACACACAACGTCTGGCACACGCTCGAAGATTCGCTGGCCCAGCGTGGCTTTGCAATTCCATCCTTTTCCTAAAAGCATAGCCGGGTTTTTTGCCCAGTGTATGAGCGACCTGGCGGCGGGTGCAAACTTACACCCTACACCCCTAAGAAGAACATGCACGGAGGTCTCCACGGCACGGAGCAGGTCTCTTGGGAACATCCTACTGCAGTCCGTGCAGGTCCGCAGACGGAGTGAGTGAGGCCAAGTGGAGAGGGCTTCAGAGAGGTCGCCCACGCTGCCACAGATGGTCAGACGCAGTTCACCCGGCGCCATGATACCATGCCTGGAAAGGTGGTGCGCCACATACAGCGATGGTTCATCATCGTTGCCCCCGTTTCCGAAGTCAAACAGAAACTGCTGTGTGACAGCTGACCTGGCTGAGGAGTTGTGAGTGGCTTGATCAAGCTGGTGGCCTCTTCTAGTTGCAGCGTACGCTTGACTCTCCGTAGATTCTTGTCAGAGCCGCATGACGAAATCCATGGAGCGAAGCGCATTGAGATTTCTCAAGAGGCTCTATTCTGGCCGCTTTACCGGTCTCGTCGTGGTCTGTCAGAAGCCGGTGACGAACGAAGTAAGAAACGGCTTCTATTCTGACAGTTTTTCCGGTCTCGTCGTGGTTGTCTGTTGTTGTCGTGGTTGTCTGTTGTCAGAAGCCGGTGACGAACGAAGTGAGAAACGGCTTCTATACTGACAGTTTTTTGTTCTCTGTTGTCCGTAGTAGTAGTTGTTGTCTGTTCTGAGGACTGGTTTCAGATACTTGAAACTTGCAGGGATGAAAGGCAGGAACCCATAAAAAATCCCGACGGCTGCAGATTTTCGAATTTTGCAAAAACGTTTCCAAAATTTTGGATTATATTTTTCAAAACTTTAATTTTTCTATTTTTCAATTTTTAGTCTACAGCTCTCAAACTTACACTCTTTTACACACAATCAATTACCAGTTGTTGCTCAAAGTTTGAAGCAAAAAATCCAAATTTGTACTTCCAAAATGATTTTTTGAAACTTTTACCTCCAACTTGTAAGGAAATGCATTACCAAAGTTA
Organism: Lepas anatifera; assembly: GCA_034440635.1. NCBI lineage: Eukaryota > Metazoa > Arthropoda > Thecostraca > Lepadidae > Lepas > Lepas anatifera. The sequence goes on from JAOTON010001253.1 coordinate 1,222,447, forward strand.
TAAGTTCGAAATATCTGAAGATATGATGCTAGGTGTTCCAAACTGGATTTTTACAGACAGAATAGACTGTGCATTACTGCATAGACACTAAACTGAACCAAAAGCATAATTTTGAAGGTCAGTTTTGGCCCTTTTTCCAAAACATTGCAATTATGGCCTAAAACTTTAAAACCATATAACTTTAAAAATTCTGGACATTTTTGAGTGCAGTTTTCTTTGTTGAGATGGGTATTGTCATTACAACAACATATTCTAAACTCAAATTTCTGAGTTAATGGGAAATATTTTTCTGCAAAAATACAATATTTTTTTGTTTTTTTGGAATTTATGACTATATATTTCCAAATTTTCTTTTCGAAATTGGTACCAAAAAAAGCCCGGCTCAAGTTCTACAACCGTCTGCCTGACCATACCCGCGCGTCTCCCATAGGTTTTGAGCTATATGATGACAAAGACTGAATTTGATGCGGTTTTCATAGATTGTCATAGATTCATCACGTGATAAAGTGCCTTTATACTCAACTGAGATATATGGCTCTCTCTATACTTGTAGTATGGGAAATTATGAGCTCTGCCGTTTTTGTTTCATGACGCTCAGACGACTAGTCCGCCACTGAGGGGCAAAATACTTCGGTCCCGTTTTTTTCGCAGGAGTCGTGACGTCATTCTGCCCTTCTTGCATGGACCTTCTGTGCTGCGGCAGTGGGCTGCAGGCGGTAAATGCGTGCAAGAAAGGCATAACATTTTTATCCGAGTGCATACAGCGGGTGGCTAGCCGGTCGGGGCGGACGGGAACCTAACTAGAAGGCAGTGGGTGCCGAGGCGTGTTTAGAGATCCGAGGAAGTGAGCAGTGATGCCCTCAGGTATCTAGGGAACGGTAGCAGGGTCCAGAGGCGTGCTGGGATAGCTCATGGGAAACATTTCGGACGGGGGAGCAGTGAGGATGGGGGGCTGGTACGGGACTGGAGCCTTCCCCGCCATTGCCTCGGAACAGCTTCTGTGTTTGTATTAACCATAGATATTCTGACATTGGGGGGGGGGGGAACTTCAGCCCCTAGCTCCGCCCATTGTATCTACCACCATTTGAATAGCCACCATGGATGTATATAAGCATATGAAAGATTGAAGATTTCGTTGCACTCCGTACCAAATTACCGAACAATATCAATGAGAGGCAATCGACCATGCAGATTTCGAATGTGGTATTCAGGTCAACAAAAGGTCACTGCGCATGCGCACTGGAACTAATGGTAACAGAGGCTATCTCGGCAACCTACGGGTCGATTTTCTTGAAATTTTGTGAACAGAAGAATATCACGAAATGTAAGTCAAAATTGTCATTGAAGCTGCACTGCTCTGCGCATGCGCAGCAGAAATTATGAAAATAAGCCTGAAAGGCGAGGGTATTTCAGAGGAGGACCTGAACAGAGGGAAAGCCAGCGTGCTTAAAGTTAGAATGAATGTTTTGTCACCCTTGGTAACAACAAAGTTCAGTGCGCATGCGCATTAGAACTTATGGTCATGGAGGCTATCTCGGGAGCCAATAGACCGATTTCGCTCAAATTTTTGCGAGTAAAAGCAGAATAGCATCTGCTAATCCTAATTGATGGCATTATGACGCTGCACTATTATGCGCATGTGCAGTAGAAATTCTAAGGAATAATAGGCTCTAAGGGATCATTTAGACCAGGAGACAAACAAACGGCATATTAACATGCTTCAGTCAACTATAACGGTATCTTTGCTCTCATTCAATGCATACGTTACTGTGCATGCGGACTGGGAGTAGGGTAACCGAAGCTAACTCGTTAACAAATTGGCTGAATTGGGTGAAAATCTGCAGGTATAGGTGAAATACGGTCGGCAAACCCATCATATTTTATAATGTATCTCCTTTCTTCTGGTCATGCCCAGTCTTTACTTAAGAAAACAACCATTATACGTGTGGTTATCTATGTGATGACATGAACAGAGGGCAAACGTGACGCAGTGTGCAGAGACATGCTAATGTAGCAAAACAAGGGCTTACACAGGGGATTGAATGGAGCCATAACGAGAACACAAAACCTAAAACTCCAACATTGCGTTGTTGTAAGTATCAAACTGCTGAAAACACTCGCCTGTCAATCGAACTGTTTGGCTAACGTACATTGTCACCGGCTTCTCCTGCGCCGGAGCGGCACCTGCCGAGGCCGCAGGCCGAGGTAGTAGTTGTTGTCTGTTCTGAGAACTGGTATCAGATACTTGAAACTTGCAGGGATGAAAGGCAGGAACCCATAAAAAATCTCCACGGCTGCAGATTTTCGAATTTTGCAAAAACCTTTCCAAAATTCTGGATTATATTTTTCTAAACTTTTATTTTTTTATTTTCCTATTTTTAGTCTACAACTCTCAAACTTACACTCTTTTAAACACAATCAATTACCAGTTGTTAATCAAAGTTTTAAGTAAAAAATCCAAATTTGTACTTCCAAAATGATTTTTTGAAACTTTTACCTCCAACTTGTAGTGAAATTCATTAACAAAGTTATAAGTTCGAAATATCTGAAGATATGATGCTAGGTGTTCCAAACTGGATTTTTACAGACAGAATGGACTGTGCATTACTGCATAGACACTAAACTGAACCAAAAGCATAATTTTGAAGGTCAGTTTTGGCCCTTTTTCCAAAACATTGCAATTATGGCCTAAAACTTTAAATCCGTATAACTTTCAAAATTTTTGACATTTTTGAACGCAGTTTTCTTTGTTGAGATGGGTATTGTCATTGCAACAACATATTCTAAACTCAAATTTCTGAGTTAATGGGAAATATTTTTCTACAAAAAATACAATATTTTTTGTTTTTTTGGGAATTTATGACTATATATTTCCAAATTTTCTTTTCGAAATTGGTACCAAAAAACAGCCCGGCTCAAGTTCTACAACCGTGTGCCTGACCATACCCGCGCGTCTCCCATAGGTTTTGAGCTATATGATGATAAAGACTGAATTTGATGCGGTTTTCATAGGTTGTAATAGATTCATCACGTGATAAAGTGCCTTTATACTCAACTGAGATATATGGCTCTCTTTAAATTTGTAGTATGGGAAATTATGAGATCTGCCGTTTTTGTTTCATGACGCTCCGACGACTAGTTCGCCACTGAGGGGCAAAATACTTCGGTCTTGTTTTTCCCGCAGCAGTAGTGACGTCATTCTGCCCTTCTTGCATGGACCTTCTGTGCTGCGGCAGTAAGCTGCAGCCGGTAAATGCGTGCAAGAAAGGCATAACATTTCTATCCGAGTGTATACAGCGGGTGGCTAGCCGGTCGGGCCGGACGGGAACCTGACTAGAGGGCAGAGGGTGCCGAGGCGTGTTTAGAGATCCGAGGAAGTGAGCAGTGATGCCCTCAGGCATCTAGGGAACGGTAGCAGGGTCCAGAGGCGTGCTGAGATAGCTCATGGGAGACATTTCGGACGGGGGAGCAGTGAGGATGGGGGCTGGTACGGGACTGGAGCCTTCCCCGCCATTGACTCGGAACAGCTTCTGTGTTTGTATTAACCATAGATATTCTGACATTGGGGGGGAGTTCAGCCCCTAGCTCCGCCCATTGTATCAACCACCATTTGAATAGCCACCATGTATGTATATTAGCATATGAAAGATTGAAGATTTCGTTGCACTCAGTACCAAATTACCGAAAAATATCAATGAGAGGCAATCGACCATGCAGATTTCGAATGTGGTATTCAGGTCAACAAAAGGTCACTGCGCATGCGCACTGGATTTAATGGTAACAGAGGCTATCTAGGCAACCTACGGGTCGATTTTTTGGAAATTTTGTGAACAAAAGAATAGCACGAAATACAAGTCAAAAATGTCATTGAAGCTGCACTGCTCTGCGCATGCGCAGAAGAAATTATGAAAATAAGCCCGAAAGGCTAGGATATTTCAGAGGAGGATCTGAACAGAGGGAAAGCCAACGTGCTTAAAGTTAGCATGAATGTTTTGTCACCCTTGGTAACAACAAAAGTCAGTGCGCATGCGCATTAGAACTCATGGTCATGGAGGCTATCTCGGGAGCCAATAGACCGATTTCGCTCAAACTTTTGCGAGTAAAAGCAGAATATCATCTGCTAATCCTAATTGATGGCATTTTGACGCTGCACTATTATGCGCATGTGCAGTAGGAATTCTAGGGAATAATAGGCTATAAGGGATCATTAAGACCAGGAGACAAACAAACGGCATATTGACATGCTTCAGTAAACTATAACGGTATCTTTGCTCTTAAGCACTGCAGACGTTACTGCGCATGCGGACTGGGAGTAGGGTAACCGAAGCTAACTCGTTAACAAATTGGCTGAATTGGGTGAAAATCTGCAGGTATAGGTGAAATACGGTCGGCAATCCCATCATATTTTATAATGTATCTCCTTTCTTCTGGTCATGCCCAGTCTTTACTTAACAAAACAACCATTATACGTGTGTTTATTTATTTGATGACATGAACAGAGGGCAAACGTGGCGCAGTGTGCAGAGACATGCTAATTTAGGAAAACATGGGCTTACAAAGGGGATTGAATGGAGTCATAACGAGAACACAAGACCTAAAGTCCGAAAATTGTGTTGGTATAAGTATCATACTGCTGAAAACACTCGCCTGTCAATCGAACTGTTTGCCTAACGTACATTGTCACCGGCTTCTCCTGCGCCGGAGCGGCACCTGCCGAGGCCGCAGGCCGAGGTTGTTGTTGTTGTTGTCTGTTCTGAGCGCTGGTATCAGAGACCTAAAACTTTTGTGGATAGAAGGCATTTCCAAATGAATAAGCACCACGGTTGTCAATTTTCAAAATTTTCAAAATTTTGCCCAGAAATTTGGATTATGTGATTTTTAACTTTTATTTTTCTATTTTTTGCTAATTCATCTAGACTCTTCAAACTTGCACCCTTTTACATCAGGGAAATTTGTAGTTCACACAAAAAGTTGGAAAGAAAAAGCCTTAAATTTAGGGCTCTAAATTAGCTTTTAAACTTTGCACCCTAAATTTGGCATAAAACTCATGGTCTAAACTACAGGCTCGAAATATCTGAAGCTACAGCAGTTCAGGTTCTGAGTCAAATATCAACTTAAAGGCCGGTTTGTGCAGTACTGCACAAACACAGAAACAAAACAAAAGCGGAAATTTAAGGGTCCTTTTTGGCCCATTCCGTGAAGGTCTGCATTTCCCAAAATATCATTCAAACCCTTATATCTTCCGATCTAATTGATAAAATTTAGTTCCCATTTCAGATAATAAGAGAGAATAGCCTCCTTTATTATATATTTAGAGATAAAAACTTTCAGGCTGAAACTTTTTATTTTATAGGCAAAAATAAAATATAAGTTTTTAAAATTTTTATTCTCAGCCCCTGGTTTCCAGACCATGATAGCTACGGTATTGAACTAAACACGGCTGGATAGAAAACTTCGTTGCCGTCATTTTTCTCACTGATACCCCCCACTTATCTTTTACGGCTTCCGCGCTATAAGCCGTAAAATGCATTTCAAAGTGGTAATTTTATCAGTTCATTTTTGCTTCACACCGGGGTTTAGGGTGGTTAGAGTCATTGGAGGGAAATGAAATTTTGCATGCAGCTAGGTAAGAGACATATGTCGACATTCTATCTGCATATATATCAATGAAACACCAAGTTACCTTTACTAACATGCCGTTCCTCCACGCATTGTTGTAGCAAATCACCACGCGTCACCCCTGCGTCCACGTCGCGGCAACGCCGGCGATCGGCGCGGCCGTTTCTGTTTATTTATGGTCTGGTAAAAAAGTACCCAACACTACCCATAATGCATCACAAGTAATTAGAGTACCGTAAAAGTCTGAGTTTACAATAACAGTATTATGTTTCTGTTTTTGGACCATGGGTGGATCCAGGGAATAAGTAGGCTAGGTGCCCCCCCCACCCTTCTCCCCCCATCCCTTCCCCCAACCCCCAATCGACCATCGGCGCCCTCTGAAATTGTAAAGACACGCCTCTCAAGGCGAATGACGCTCCCTGAAATGTCGCTTCCCATACGCGGATCCAGGATTGCCTGTCGGGGGCGAGGTGGAAGGGGGAAACTTCCTGGTGGGCGCTATCTACACCAGGGACGCCACTTTTGGCCGGAAAAACTTATCAAGTAGGCGCTAAAACCTATCAGTAGACCCCGATACCTGCATCTCGGGGAAACCGACATTTCAGGGGGTGCCATCGAACTTTCCAGGGGTTTCCGGGACAATTTCAGGGGGCGCTAAGATTCTATGGGGGCACCTCTCCCCTTTCCCCTTGTATCCGCCTATGTCGTTTCGGGGGCGGGGGGCACGTAGGTGGGGCGTTACTGGTGTGGGGGTAAGGAGATCGAGCATAAGCGGATCCAGGACATCAGCATGGGGGTAAGGGCTAAAGAGTTCGAGCATAGGCGGAGCCAGGATATCAGTACGGGGTTAGAGGCTAAGGGGTTTGAGCATAGGCGGATCCAGCATATCGGTACGGGGATGGGGCTAGGAGATCCAGCATAGGTGGATCCAGGACATCTGTACGGAGATGGGGCTAAGGAGCTCGAGCATAGGCGGATCCAGGACATCAGTATGGGTGTCGGGCTAAGGAGCTCGAGCAGAGGCGGATCCAGGACATCAGTACGGGGCCGGGGCTAAGGGGCTCGAGTATAGGCGGATCAAAGACATCAGTACGGGGGTGGGGCTAAGGAGCTCGAGCATAAGCGGATCCAGGACATCAAGAGGCTAAAGAGTTAAAACAGGTAGGGGCTAAAGTGTTAAAACATAAGCAGATCCAGGACATCAGTACGGGAGTGGGGCTAAGGAGCTCGAGCATAAGCGGATTCAGGACATCAGTACGTGGCTGGGGCTCGGGAGCTCGAGCATAGGCGGATCCAGGACATCATTAGGGGTAGGGGCTAAAGAGTTCAAGCATAGGCGGGTCCAGGGCAGTATAGAGGTGGGGCTACGGAGTTCGAGCATAGGCAGATCCAGGACATATGTAAGGGGTTGGGGTAAGGAGCTCAAGCATAGGCGGATCCAGGACATCAGTTCGGTGGTGGGGCTGAGGTCTCGAGCTGGGGCATAACTCGGTAAAAAATAGGCTGAATTGGGTGAAAATCTGCAGGTATAGGTGAAATACTGTCGGAAAACCCGTCATATTTTATATTGCATCGCCTTTCTTCTGGTCATGCTTAGTCTTTGCTTAACAAAACAAACATTATACGTGTGTTTATTTATGTGATGACATAAACAGAAGGCAAGCGTGGTGCAGTATGCAGATACATGCTAATTTAGGAAAACATGGGCCTAGACAGGGGATTGAATGGAGCCATAATGAGAACACAAAACCTAAAACTCCAACATTGCGTTGTTATAAGTATCAAACTGCTGAAAAAACTCGCCTGTCAATCGAACTGTTTGGCTAACGTACATTGTCACCGGCTTCTCCTGCGCCAGAGCGGCACCTGCCGAGGCCGCAGGCCGAGGTCTGTCTGTTGTTGTCTGTCCCGCCTGAGAATTGATGTCAGAGCTCTGGAATTTTGTAGGGTGATAGCCCTTCTGCTCCAGACACCCAAACTGAAGCCAAGAGTCGAAATCATAAATAGTTTTTGAGAAATTTTGGCTCAAACTTTTTCTGTTTTATATTTTTCTAATTTTTACTTCTTAAGCTACGAACTTGAAATTTATGTCCTTTTCAAAGGATAACAAGGGCCAGCTAGGGAACAAAAATTGAGCTGATCCAATAATATTTATTGCGCGAAAACGCTTTATTTCTCACGCGAGCAAAAAACTTACTTAAAGTTGATGGCCGACTTGGACGCTCGAAATATTAGAAGGCAAGCTTCAGTTAGCTGAAAGACAGTTACCTAGGGGTAGCTAGGTCAATTTTCTTGTGCTTAGGCATAGTTTTGAGTGCAAAACGTAAAATTTTGACCTACTTTTTACAGTTGTTCCGGAAGACTAAATTTTGGTTCATTTCATTTCAACGTTAATATCTCACAATCTAATTGACCGATTTGAGTTTTCATTTCAAATAATGAAAGAACATTGCTTGCACCTGATAATATTTGGAGATGGAAATTGTGAATGTGAAATTCCTTGTTTTATAGGCATAAATAGAAATTGAGTCAAAAACTTTTTTACTTGCATCTTCCTGGTTCCAAGCTCATGACACTCACAAACTCAGAACTGACATGGCTGAATAGGAAAGTTACTTGCGGTCATTTCGCTCACTTATACTACCCACCTATCTCTAATGGCTTTCGAGTAATTAGTCCAAAATGTATTACAAGATGTTAAATTTCTCGGACCACCTTTGCTTCTCACCATGGTTTCAAGTCCTTAAAATGCATGGAAGTGGAAGAAATTTGGCATGAAGCTAGCTTAGAATCCTAGCTCGACGATACAAGTAATTTCAGCCCAAAAGAATGCTTGGTTCGTCTTCTAGAAGCACTTTTATATCGTGCCTTTTCGGGACAAGCACAGCACCCGGCGCCAGCGGCCCGGCATATTCGGCGGAGTTGTACCAGCCAGTGACCTCCTGACGGGTCACAGGTCTTCAGCTAGTGGGAGGGTGAGTAGTGTGGAACGGTGGTCTAGTGGTTAGAGGCCCTGTCTCTTGATCAGGTAGGTCCGGTTCGAATCCGGGGGTGACCACGTACTCTTTATTGGTTATTTCAAAGAAAAGAATGATAAAACTGACTTGCAGGCTTATGAAGAGATACATTAAGAACGAAATATGGTTTGCTTTCAGCACATTGTCATGCGGCTCTCCTGCGCCGGTGGGGCGTTAGCCCAGGCCGCAGGCCGAGGTCTTGTAGAAGGGACAGACAAGGCAGGCCCACGCCCAGTACCATTTTGCAGCCTCTTGTTCACATCGCTGGAAGCTGAATTCGGTGCGTATTGTGGTACCACATAGGACAAATCGCCCACTAAAACGATTAACCATACGCAAATATGTGGCAGTGAGTATGTCATCTCGATGACAACTCAGTACTGTGTTATACGTGATGACGTTTTCTACATCGAGTAGTTGTATGTGCGGGAGATTCTCTACATCGGGTAGTTCAACTCCTGTCAGTCATCACTGCCCTTTATACTAGTGGGCGACCATGTTGGAAAACTAGACAACCCAATCTAAAATCATGTGATTGAAATAGAAAAAAATTGACATTTCTGTGTCGCACGTTGATGATAAGTGGACATTCGACGAAACAATACAAGTAGGCACAGGGGATCGTGAACATGTCGATGAAAAAGTGATAGCTTGGTGGATTGGGTCAGTGCTCAAACCGATGGACAGTGCGTATCGGGATAATCAGGGGTGCAGAAGACAATCCAACTCACCGGCATTGTTAGAGACAACTTCGGGGCGGCCAATAAGCAGAGCGTATTGTCGGGCGTCATTTCAGCAATGTCGATCAAACAAACCAGTATGTACACTCAGGAAATGGTAGTTTTCCGCAAGCGGGGTTTTGCGACGAGCGAAATATGACTGTTTCAGGCATAAGCGTCGCCACCGGCAAAAAAAGTGAGAGGGCCAGCCAAACTTCAACCTGATGCTGACAACAAACTTTACACGTTAGAATAAAAAAACTCTTCGAGTTTGGGCTCCTCGTTGCCTTCCGCAGCGGCTGGTTATAAAATATCCAGTTTTCTCCCATTTTGGCTGAGATCAGGAAATTTTCGGCCAAAAAGTGTGGCAGGCTTCCCTGCCACTCCCCCTTTCCAACGCTTATGGTTTCAGGAGAGATTAGGCTTGTAAAGATCAGTGAAAAGCAATAACCTCCTGTCGCTAAGGAGCATTGATCATGCATTGCCATTTTTATTACAGTCGATTACGTCACGGTAGCGCTATCTGGTTGTCAGGTTGCGCTATCGTCAGGCACTATACGTCAGGTTGCACTATCTGGTCATAGTGCTCTACACGATCGCTAAGGAAGCAATGCGTCTTGGATTTCATAATTTAAAAAACTTTGACGAACAGGGCAAAGGCCGAAATTTATACAATGAATCTCATCTTCTGGCGTACTAGAGTGTACAAACTCCAATTGGCAGGGGCATTGTAACTATATTGAAGTTGGGGTGGCGGGGGGAGGGGCAGTGTTTGCGATGGTAACTCTCAGTTCAGGGAAATTCTCGTCCCTTTTTAGTCTGGCGCATTTGTAATATATGGGTTATTCTAAGACATATCGTCCAGGCGAGTTTACCACCACTGTTTTGAATCCCACCAATTTGAAACCAAATCCACCACCCATACCCAAGGTCCCCTATGCAAAATAAAATGTTGGGCCGATTTTCAGATCTCAAAGTCAAGGAGGTCACCAGCTAGAATTCATCAGAGTTTCGACGAAAACGCACCCTAAAATCATCTTATCTTAACATGAAAACCTTGTCTAGGTGTCTGGGTGCTAAATCAAAGGTGTAAGGGAAACAAATTTACTGTGTGGTATCGGTCACAGCCAGGGGCGTCGCCGTTGGATTTTTACTGAAGGGGGACGTATCCCGAACTTGCCATGATGGGGGATGAGAGGCAAATTCTTAGAATTAAACTGATAATGAAACACTAACGACGATGCATTTCACCAACAAATTTATGGGGATTCATGAAAATAGCATGGATAGAATGCAAACAAATTGAGTCGAGGTCCCATTTTTTGGAGGAACATCCCCCTGATTCACGATTAGGGGAGGCCAGAGTAGAAGTGGCACGTAAGAAACCCATCCTCCCAGCGCAACACACGATGAAACCACAGTGCAAACACCGCCGGCACTGCGCGCTCGGGGCTCGCCGCGGCCGCAAGCACCCAGGGGCCATGAAGGGAGACGAGGCTCTTGACACGTTGTTTTGGCGTGATTGCCACGATTTCCTCGACTAAAGCTGTTCCAGCTATCAGCAGTGTTAGAGCAGCATTGACATACTGTCTTGCTGCTAAATATTTTCCGATTCATAAATTGATATTTTGGGTAACCAATACGGCGTACGTTGCAAGAATATAATTGGAAAAGGCGTAGCTCCAACCAAACCACGTAGAACATAGTGCAGATCCAATAAGGCAATAAATAAGTACCGCGCAAGGTCGGCACGACTTCGAGTCAGCGGTGTGGATTTATATCTCTTAGGGGGTGCCTGGGCACCCCCAATGAAACGTTGAGTTAGAGTTTAAAATTTCTTTAAATTTAATTGCTGAGCATTTTCAAGACTTTTAACTTTTTTTGTTCGCTTCAGCAAGCCTGTATGAAGGCTAAAACAAAGATGATATTAAGCTATCTGTTTTTGCGTGATGGTTATTGGATTTCTTTCAAATTTGGGCATCCTCAATATTTTTCACAAATCCACGCCCCTGCTTTGAGTAATGTTGCTAATATATACGAGGCATCATGAACCTGTCAAGCCTGGAAATGAAATCGGTAACGACATATTTTCAAACTTTTCTTTTAAATGACATTTGGGGTCAAGCTAGGTCATTTAGTCAGAGTACAAGGGTCGCTCCATATCCAAGGCACAAATAATGGTGCGAAATATGTAGAAGATAAGTGATCAACTTTTATTTGACATCCACATTAGCTATGTTGTAGCGTGTCCGCAAGAAAGGCACTTCCATTGAGCGTTTTACCCTCGGTGATAACCTCCGTGACCTGTTATTAATCTGAGTTACAAAGAAAATCACTCACTACCGGTTAAGTTATACCCTGAGGACCACCCAGTGGAAATCAAAAATAGGACTTTTCAGAAAATTCTTATTTAAAAAAAAAGATCACAATGTCAAGAGATCAAAACTTAACCTAAGGTCATTTTTTTCTTACATGGCCTGTTATATCTTCTCTCCATTGATATCCATTTTGATTATTTGCGATCAGCCAGTTTTAAGATTAAAGATTATTTCTGCTTCAAATTTTGCGTTGACCTCGAAACTTTGATGACATCTATCTCAGGGCATTCTTTAAGGAAAAGTCAGTGGGGGGGGCATTTCTTGTGGAGGTCGTTATAGTGTCTTCAAGGCGTCAAGACCCCATTTTGAGGGCGTTTAATAAAATTTAGACCCGCTGGTGTTAAGAAAAGTGTTTCTAAATTGTTTAGTTATTCCAAGTCTAGAGATGATAGATGCTGTCCATGGCTGCCAGGTTTTCAGGGAAAATGTCAAATCGAGTTAGAAAAGGGCCAAAGAGGGGCAACATTTTATTTCCAATAAAATAGCTAAATAATCACCACAACAGTCAGATTTAAGGCTAAAACGACCCCTAGCGGTAGTCATAAAACCACAGAAAAAGCGACTTGTATCACTGTTTAAAACAAATTGTTAACAGTTTGATATTGACTTGACGCAATATTTTTAGCACACTACACATCTAATAGGAAGCCAGGGGTGTCCTTACAACCCCGCGTGGCCATCGAATGATTTTATCCACATAACCAAAACATTTTTTGGATCATCAAACACCACCCACTCCCCCCTACTTTTTGACCAACAAGTTCCTGATCTTTGTCAAAATGGGAGTAAACCGGCAATTTGTACAACCAGCCGCTGCCGCAGGCAACGAGGCGCCCAAATTCGGAAAGTTTTTGGTACTAACGTGGAAAGTTTGCTGTCAGCATCAGGTTGAGGTTTGGCTGGCCCCCTCACTTTTTTCCGGTGGCGACGCTTACCACCACAATAATAAATAAAAAGGTTAAGCAATTTGTACCGCCACACCAGAAACCAGTCTTAACTTTGACTACACCGTGTCCCGTCTAATCCACGAACGAGCTCTTAGCGCTGACAACTGACTGCGTGTGAAATGAGAGCACCATGCAATGTCACGGTACTGGCTGGGAGGTGGGCTTCCGGTCGGATAGAACAGGATGTTTGATTGGTTGTAGGCCAGCGTTCTTCTCCAGCGTTGTGATTAGTTGATGCTGAGGCTGCTTTGCCGGGATTTGCCGTAACTACGCGCTTTGATTTGTCCTCGCACGATGGAGTAGTAGACAGCCACGGGTGGAAAGTTTTTAACACAATTTTTGTGGATTGCCAACTTGAGACCAGAAATAGAACAAAGTTATAATTATCGGGTAGTGTTCTGTTTTATTTTTGTTAGGCGAGTCTGCATTTTGTCAATTTTAAGTCATCTGTCTATTTCACTTGGGGGCCAATTTCCGGGCACTGGGAGGGGGCATTTCGGCCGACTGGGGCAAATGTCCCCCAGTTAACATGTTAAAAAATGGCCTGATCTATCTGGTGACCTGTTTGACCTTGGGAAGATGAAAATGGGTCAAAACATTTATTTTGTATAGTGGTCCTTAGCTGCAAAATTTGGTGAAATCTGAGGGGTCATTGTGAACTTTTTGGTGCACTGAGAAAAAAATCACTCCCGGTGTAGTTTTCCAACACCTTTTTGGTCATAACGCCTCATTAGAGAGGCTTAATACCACAAGCAAAGGAGTGAATGTTGGCGGGAAAACAGAAAAGTGACTTAAAAAATAGTGAGCTTACTCTACTAGGGTACTGGTTCTCTAAAAGCTGGAGCAGTAACAATAAATGGAGTGAATTCACCCGTCTTTTGGAAACAAGAACCACAAGGTAGTGTATGAAAAATACTTTTACCGATACATATAGAAATTAGACTGTTACTGAAGGAATTGGGCGTCATCAGGGGGTTTACGTTACACCAGAATCAATGCAGCCTGTTAGCCATTTCCCTTTCAACGTTAAGTCGGGCGGTTGATGGCAAGAGCGCTGTCTTATTTTTCTGTGTTAAGGTCAGAAGACGTTGGTGGAGTGGTTTTTAAGTGAAGCTGTTCCTGTGAAATAGCCATGATCCTCTTGTGTAACTTCTGTAAATTCTGTAATAATGCGGTGTATGAAGGTGAATATTGTTCCTGACGAGCACAATATGGCCTCACCTGTCGAATACTCATACACGTGAAGTGACGGATCTAGGATTTCGGTAAGAGTGAAGGGCGAGCGAGCCTCAGAGGGCGCGCTTTGCCAAACGAAGGATGCACCTTTTCGTCCCAAAGGAGCTGACTTTTTCACCCAGGGGCGCCACATGTCGTATCCTAGGGGAGAGGAGATCGGATTTTTTTGCCTGGAAAACCTAGTGTAAACCGTTGTTTTGGGGACGCCTTTTCGCCCCCAGATTGATGCCTATTAGGCGTGAGGATGCCGCGGCCCCCTTTCCCCTCAATTGGGTCGGTTACTGTACTCGTAAGATCTGGACCGCGACTGCTTTCAGGTTAAATATATTTCCCTGTTAGTTTTCAATTTCAATGTATAATTGTCATCCATACAAAAACAGAGAAAAGAGGGGGTCAGCGATCCGGGCTCCTTTTTTCTTCCAAAAGTTCCTATCTCAGCTCAATTGGGATGAAACCGGAAAATTGTACTACTAGACAATGCGGAAGGCAACGATGAGCTCAAATCCGATAAGTTTCGTATCCAAGCGTGGGAAATCTCTTGCCAGCAAAAATATGAAAATGGTATATATACCCCCTACCCTTTTTATTTTTGGCAGAGTCTAAGTACATTCTGCTAGTGTGGACGAAAATCGCATTGTGATTAGTCTGTGGAAATGCGGGATCAATACCGTGTTGTGTTAAGTTTTTGGAGAGAACAAATAATTGAGAGTGCTTCTGAGAGTGAGAGAGCCCTAGAAAAAACTCTTTTTCGGGCATCAAGGAGTAGCGGCATAGCTAGGATTCGACCTGGGAGGGCGATGGCCATCAAGAGGCCCATGACAGACCGTACGAGTCCAGGCTCAGCCCCCGAGACCCTCAGTTAATCCATAAATCGATGTTGGTGTCGTCTCAGGACCAATGTTAGGGAATAACGATACCTAAAATTTCCTGTTCCCTCTCAATTGGAATGAGATCAGGAAATCTTTGGACGACACGTGGCCACACCTCTCTGGTCCCTTTTAAAATGTTTATACTAGGAACGAATAAAAACGCTTCAATATATTCTTGCGAACAGACGAGTTTATCCATCATGTAAACCTGGTTTGGTTTAGAGCAGTTCCGTAGCCCCGTGGGTGCACTCGGCGCCTGATCACTCTCTGCGAGCTCAGAGCACTTCCCTGGGCATGGGCGCAGAATGTCCCATATATGTCCATGCATGTCCCATGTAGCATGGGCGCAGAAACCATAGTGGTATTGGCAGTGGCTGCCTCTAACTGTCGAACTGTGGGGGCAGTGCCCCTCCCCCAATTCCCAACTTTGAGCTGATTTCAGAACCTTTTCAGTACTTATCAAATTAAGTGGTAGGTTGAATTTCCTTTCACCCTACCATCGGCGACGGCTCTTGCCCCCCGAGCTTAAAAAATATTCCGGCACCTGTGCCCCGTACCGAAGGCATAGAGACTTCCCAAAATCTGAACTTAAAAAAAAAACTTGACTTTCAGCTAGTGCCTGTCTTTGGTTGCACGTCCTCTGAGGTTTTTGCCTGGTTACGGGCCTGCTTTGGAGGGGGACCATGGCATTGACAGGATGGCTCCCGTGATCCATACCCGGCACGAAACTTCTCGATATTTCTCAAAAACTTCTGCCCTGGAAAACGAATCTTATGTTCAAACAAACAATAAGCCAGCAAACGGGCAACGGAAAATCACTATAGTCAAAAATAGTCACATTCAAATTTAAATGCAACTCCGAATCAACTGAATATCACGCACATATGTTTTATGTTAAATAAAGCTGGTCCAACCACCGAATTGAATATAAAATATGTATTTTTTCGTTTATTTTTTCCAGGGGAAATATAACCCCAGCTATCCCTGCTTCTGGGTGAGCTGTCGCTCAGGCAAAAAACCGTGGAGGACAAAACCGGCCTGAAACTCGTGGGTCGTGCGGTCAATGCGAGGAAAATGGAGATGGCTACCTTCGCCGACAGCGGTGTTCAACTCCAAGTTTTCACCGTGGAGCAAAATCATTGGTCACTTTGTACAAGCACTGATACTTGGAATACAGGACGGAACAAAAGTGCCAGCAAAACCCGTGCCGTCGGTTCATCGAGTGATATAGACTCCTCGGAGATCAGGTGTTTGATCTCAGGTGATGTGGATGCCAGAGAACAGGCGCCAGACTGTGTGAATTTCCCTGTGGTTTTGCTGTGGTTTGTTTGTGTCGCGATTTCTGTTGTTTCTTTGTAATAGTAAATGAATATGCATTTGTTATAGCGTCTGTCTGTATTTCGTGCATTCTTGGGTGAAAACTGATTTCTAATTTTTATTTTTTATTTAAAAAATTCAAACTTAATTAGGGCAATTCCATCACAAATCGACCGGGTTCTACACGGTGCCCAGTCGATTTTCTTTGAAATGGGTTTACGGGGTTCTAATTGGCCCTGAAGCCGAATATGAAAACTTTGACCTTGATTAGATCATAACTTTTGGGAGTTATAGCCTCAGGAAATGTTGAGGAATCTGATTACCGTGCACTTTTCGGATGCCCATAAACACCACTAGAACTCATAAATATGTACAAATAAACTATATGTACAAAATACTATATGTATATTTACAAAATACTATAGTATTGATAAAAGATTGGTAAAAATTTGGCCATTTGGGGGCATGGCCCCTGCCCCCTCCGTACGCGGATCCAGGAGGGCAGGTGTCCCCCATCAACCCTCGTCGCCCCCTGAAATGGTCACGGCGTTGCCTTGGAAGGCCAATGGTATCCCCTGAAACGTCGCTTCCCACCCCCCCCCCATTGATGCAAAAACCCGTGCCCACGGATATGATTTTGCGCCCACCTGATAAGTTTTGCCGGTCAAAAGTGACACTCCCTGGTCCGGATGGTGCCCCCCGCCCCCACCCGATCGTAAATCCTGAATCCGCCTAAGCCCCTCTGCGTCTGCCAATGGGGGCGGGGAGGGGTGGGTAATTTTCTATTCACTCTCCTCCCCTTGGAAGTTGGATCCATCGCTGCTCCGGACATTTTTTCTTTTGTCCTATTATAAGATGACGGGAGTATGTTCACTGGCGGCGGAACTGGGGTTAGGGGAGCACCGGGTTACGGTGCCCTCCCTTAATTCATAAATTTTAACAATAACCCAATGGCGTTGACTGGAAAGAAATGGGTTGAAACATAGACGGATCCAGGATTGCCGATCAGGGGGGCACCATCCTGGGTGGGCACCATTCGGCCCGGGGGCGCCACTTTTGACCGGCAAAACCTATCAGATGGGCGCAAAATTCTATCGGTGGGCCCCGATTTTCGCATCCTGGGGAAGCGACATTTTAGGGGAGGGGCGTCATTGACCTTTCAGGGGGGGCGCCGAGAGTCGATCGGGGGCACGTGCCCCCCTTCCCCTGCATCCGCCTATGGGTTGAAAAGCTCATGGTGCCCCCTTAAATTTGGACGTTCCACCGTCGCTGAGTATAGTAGAAAACCGTCGGAATATATATATTTGCCACCGTTCCGCATATTATTTCTATGCAAATACTACTTTTCCAAGGTCCAATTTTTTATAAAGCGTCGGTGAAAATTCAGTGAACCAGAATAGTCTCCGCTGGTGGCATTGCTAAAATTACATCGAGCTGCATCCTTTACTTTACGTTTACGCTCTTTACTTGTCCCGTTTGAGTATCTCCGGAATACGAGGTTCAATCATCAGCTGGCATAAAATTGTTTTGATGTCACGTGACCTTGCCTCCCTGTCTGGTTTCAAGAGTGAACATGCTCCATGGTAGAGTAAATCGAAGTTACTCCAAAAGAGGGGGTGGTTTTTGCACCATCACTCCCCCTTTTGGCTTTACTCTATATTTTGAACACTCTTTTTTGCGGAGTGAGCGGTATATTTAAGCACACAATAGGGAGTGTCCTTACTCCCCCAGAGTGACTGTACGCTCATATTACGGAAGATTCACTTCAATGTAGCGAGAAGCAGAAACCTCTTATATAAAGTGCCAATCCTCCACGAACTAGAGTACTGGCACGCTGAAACGAGGTGTTAAAATTGCACCGGATTACGCTAGATATCGGGGTGATTTTTTCTCTCAGTGTTGTGCTGTTGATAATATTTTGGAGTTTTATTCAATTTTGGCTGCAACTATAAACATTTAGAATTGAATGTGAGTTAAATTGAAAGTGATGTATTTGGTTGTCGGGCCCTATTGTTGTTAAGCCCTAGACATTGTATCCGTGTTTGATAATTTTGTGTCGCTCCTGATGATACTGGAAAGAAGGGATTCTATTTTTCCTTATTTTGATTCCCAACACGAAATTTGATGCCAAGTCTGTATCGTAGATCTTTCCATGAATGAGACTTAACCTGTGCCAACAGTGAGATTTGCGGCGCCAGGTGGAGGTGACAACTCTATCTTAGGTGGATCCAGGAGGCAAGGGGGTACGTGACGCTCCCCTCATCGACTCACTCGACACCCTCACACTGCGCTCTGGTGCCCCGGAGACCGCCCGGTGGCCCCAGAAACTTATCTTCACATCTATATCTCCCCCGGCAATGACCCTCCCACTTATTAGCGCCCCCACGATTCAATTTTTCGCCCCACTGATGGGCACTGCTTAAATGGTGTCCCTGGCCCAAAGCTCAAATAGCGCTGCATTCGCCCAAATGACGCCCTGACAAAAGCACCCCTGACAAAAGAAACCCCTGACCAAAGTATCCCCTCCCATCAGAAATCCTGGATTTACATGTGATCTTGATGCATGAAGGATCAACGTAACATCTAAAACTTAATCTTCGAATTTTAGCGCACCTCGCCGCTCGCACGTAGATTCTCTCCAGCAGCCATTTTGCTGTGCGCGCGTGCTTCTGCTCTTTCCTGTTGTGCTGCAGCACATTGTATCCGCGGGCTTACGCCTCAGCAGCGCCGGCTCATAACGTCAGCGCTGGTGATCCCGGACCGAGCTCGGATGGGAAAAATACAGCAGCAATGCTTCTCTCAGACATTACTTCCTTCAAAGATGCTCTGCAAACAGGAAGTCGTAAATATTTTAAAGCGAGAAAGTTTTGATTTGCCTTTGTATTCTTTCGGGGCTGTGTTAGCTCGTCTCGTTGAATTAGTGCATCTGCTATCCGAAATGTTTTTAAATGGTGCACTCATTGAACTCTTGGGTGATTTGCTATGTATTTTCTTCTTCCTTGCTCCATATTGCATTCCACCCTCTCAGGTACCACAGGTATAGAGATACTGACATTTGGCTGGTAAGGGCTGCTCGCACTGGCACAGGCATTAAAGGGAATGTGGCACCTTTATAACGTGATTGTAACTGAGATAGCCAAGTTGTAAAGCAAGTCGGAAAACTCGGTACTCTATATATCATTTGTCTTGGAACTCAATATTTCCGTAGGAACAAGCTAAAACCTACCCGAAATGTACCTCTCATGTACCTCTCGCCAGGCGGCCATTGTTGTGAGCTGCTGGTGTGACGACATATCCTGACGTCACGATGAGCATTAGCCAATCGAAGCCCTTGAAGCGTTTTGAGTATGGTAGTGATTGCCAGATCATGACATCATCCACATGCAGATATTTATTTATTTTCCTAGAGGAGTATTTTACAAATCAAAATATTGAGCATATTGTACATTTTTCAAAGGAATTATGAGTGGTTTCATTATGTTCGGCTAAAAGTACGCCTAATTACTCTAAATTCCAGGATTCGACCAAGGTGCCACATTCCCTTTAAGATAGCACGGTCTGCTATAAGCATACTGGGAACAGTGCTTCAGACAAGTCTTTTTGGATTTCCTGAAGGAAATAATAAAGGTATTACGTCTATTGGTATATGTTATTTGTAGATACACAGTTTTACATTATGTGATTGTCTTCGATAGAATGAAAAACAACAATAATGTTAAAAAAGTTTTTGTCGCCTGTATTTCGATGTTCTTATAATTGGAGGCCTACCCATAGCCTCAAACCCTACTAACATAAAAAATTTACCCGTTAGTGACTTATTTAGGAGCAGCTCAATGCACACCCAATGAAGAGCCAGCCACTTTGGGCTTGGATTCTTCATATGGTGCATCACAGGCAGGAGCGTAGCCAGGATTTCGCTCAGGGAGGGGCGGCGCCCCAAAAAGGTCCCCTGCGACAGCGCCAAAAAGGGCCCTGATGGGTAAAAAGGACCCTCCTTGTTACAGAATAGAGTGCCAAAGAGGGCTTAAGAGGGCCCTGTCTGGTATAAAATGCCAAATTTGGCCACATAGTATAAAGCGGGCGAGCCTAGCTTCGCGCGGCTCGTGTCCTCAGGGGGGCCCTTCGGACCCTCAGGGAGGGGCGGCTGTCCCTGCCGCTCCCCTCTTGGCTACGCCCCTGATCACAGGTACACCTACTATTATTTTCAGAGCGGGGCGGTCTGCTACATTAGTTCGCTAGATTCGGACTCCCCAATGGCAGTGCAGTAGCGGTAGCAGTTTCTATCACCGAAAAGTAGCGGAGTAGCGGGTAGTGGAATCAAAATAATTCAAAGCCGTTCCTGCTGCCGACAGCCTGTGAAGGAGCACGCCACCCAAAAGAAGTAGAACATGCAGATTGAGAAAAATATTTGTGTTAGAAAAACAGAGGGATGTTGAATAAGTGTTTTGTTGTGTGAATTTGTTTACATATCTTACAAAGAGCCTGTTTATCTTCCATGTATGTAATACACAAGTAATGAGAAGTTTTCCACCAAACTCGTTTGGAAAGAATAATGGAAAAATTGGGTAGCGCTTTAGTAGTGCGTTGGAAGACAGAGTAGTGGTGGCGGAGTAGCAGAGCAGTTGATAGCGATTTCGCAATTTCGAAAAAGTAGCTCTAGCATCGTTAGCAGTTTCAGCTAGGCAATGCAACGGAAATTGCGGTCACAGTTTCAAAAATGTATATGCGGCTCCCCCTCCGATGATTTGGAGCATACGAATACGTAGTTAGAGCGCACGAACACTATGACCATTTTCAGGTATAGGACAATCCCTTGAATCAGAAAAATCGATTTCTTGAAATCGTGTTTTACCACGGCACTAGTTGATACATCAGCAATCCGAGTTTTCATGCTTCGGTACGTGTGGTCTTCGACAGATTCTGTTGGCGTGACACCACCTCGCCTATGGCCGGACCTGCCTGAGGTTGTGTCCGTGAGCGCTGGAGACGACGTCGAACTCTACTGTCTGACACGGGGGGTGCCATCAGCTCTCATCCGGTTAGTGGTCTCCAGGCCCCGCCTTTTTGGGTCTTAGCCAACGCTAACACTTCTGAATTTCCCCTCGCACTGTGGATTTCGGCTCTGTCAGGTCAACTACGTGTGTCAGCCGGTAGAAATTTGCATGGGACTCGAAACACGAAACAGAATGGCATAGAATTAGAAGTGGTGGGCCGAGATCTTATGAACTTTATGGAACGGAAAGGTAATTGTTATAGAATGTTGTCTGGTGCTGGCCTCTATCGGCTTTTTTCCAAGGAGCAAACAAGCTTACACCAAGGTAACGACTCGGAGAAACAGGTTCAGAACATTTTCTCGAGGTGACCTTCCCTGTGACTGTGGAGGCCTGTATATAGAGACTTCTACGCCGAGCCAGTTACTAACCCACCGAAGCACGGGGTTAAAGGGAATGTGGCTTTTTGGTCGCATCCTGGAATTTAGTGTAATTAGGCGTACTTTTAGCCGAAAATAATGAAACCACTCATAATTTCTCAAAAAATGTACAATAAGCTCAATATTTTGATTTGTAAAATACTCCTCTGGGAAAAGAAATAAATTTCTGCATGTGGATGATGTGATGATCTGGCAACCCCTACCATACTCGAAACGCTTCAAGGGCTTCGATTGGCTGATACTCGTCGTGACGTCAGCATATGTCGTCACACCAGCAGCTCACAACAATGGCCGCCTGGCGAGAGGTGCATGAGAGGTGCATTTCGGGTAGGTTTTAGCTTTTTTCTACGGAAATATCGAGTTCCAAGACAAATGATATATAGGGTATCAGGTTTTCCGACTTGCTTTCCAACTTGGCTATCTCAGTTAAAATCACGTTATAAAGGTGCCACATTCCCTTTCAAGGCTGCTCTTTTGTTGTCAGAAAAGAGTAACAGAAACATAATTGAACAGAATTTTTGTATCTGATATATTTGCGGTGAACTGATATCAGATACCTGAAACTTTAACGAGTGAAATGCACCGATCCGGGTATGAGCCTACCGGGTGCAGGTTTGTGCCATTCTTAATTATTCCAGGACCAGTATTTCGGGCCTAACTTGTTACACTTGTGGATGTTGAAATGATTAAAAACCTATAGTAATAATATAAATAAATCGGAGCCAAGCAGCCTACTTTCTTCTATGATGGTTACTGAGCGGACACGAAGCGTTCGCGAGGTCTCCCTCTAACTTGGTACAAACATTTATGCCCGACCCGGCCGGGCCCAGACTGGTCCAGCCGCGATGCACCGACGCTTTTGGCGAGATTAAACTCTGCAAGTAGCTTTCGTAAAGAGGGAGTAGCTTCATCAGGTAGCCGCATCATTTCGATTCAATGCATTAAATTGTCAAGTAAATACGTCGGGGTTAGTGCGTTTCCCGAGGCCTTGCAGTACTCTCCCAATGAAGGTTTGGAAGGACTTAAGCGCTTGAAAAACGAAATATCTGCAGCCAAAATGAGCCAAATGAGAGAAAAACCTGTATTTTTAAGATTTTTTATTTATTGCGGACGATTAATCCGAATAATTAGTTTATTCAGAGATTCCAAAACTAAAAAAGATTTAATCATTATCGGACTATAATCTAGTCTATTTTTTAATGTTGTGCTTCATGCAAATTGGTTACAAGTGAGGCATCGTTTTATCAAGGTTCAACCGACTGGACTTCACGGAAACTTAAGATGGATCCAGCTTTGTTCCTGGTATTTCTCCTGGGCCATTGTTCCGTACCTAAATACGCCGTAAAGTGGTGGCGAAGACGTCTGAAGTTTCCGCTACTTCCAGTCTTCCTGCGGTGCAGGGCTGAGTCCCGGTGTGCCCGGCAGTTGGTCGGCAGTGGGTGAGGACTGTCGCGTGCAGGGCTGAGTCCCGGTGTGCCCGGCAGTTGGTCGCCAGTGGGTGAGGACGGTGATGAGTAGGGCTGAGTCCCGGTGTGCCCGGCAGTTGGTCGGCAGTGGGTGAGGACGGTGGCGTGCAGGGCTGAGTCCTGGTGTGTTCGGTGGTGGGTGAGGACGGTGGCGTGCAGTGTTGAGTCCCAGTGTGCCCGGCAGTTGGTCGGCAGTGGGTGAGGACTGTCGCGTGCAGGGTTGGGTTCCGGTATGCCCGGCAGTTGGTCGGCAGTGGGTGAGGACTGTCGCGTGCAGGGCTGAGTCCCGGTGTGCCCGGCAGCTGGTCGGCTGTGGGTGAGGACGGTGGCGTGCAGGGCTGAGTCCTGGTGTGCCCGGCTGTTGGTCGGCAGTGGGTGAGGACTGTCGCGTGCAGGGCTGAGTCCCGGTGTGCCCGCTGTTGGTCGGCAGTGGGTGAGGACTGTCGCGTGCAGGGTTGGGTTCCGGTATGCCCGGCAGTTGGTCGGCAGTGGGTGAGGACTGTCGCGTGCAGGGCTGAGTCCCGGTGTGGTCGGCAGTGGGTGAGGACGGTGGCGTGCAGAGCTGAGTCTCGGTGTGCCCGCTGTTGGTCGGCAGTGGGTGAGGACTGTCGCGTGCAGGGTTGAGTTCCGGTATGCCCGGCAGTTGGTCGGCAGTGGGTGAGGACTGTCGCGTGCAGGGCTGAGTCCCGGTGTGGTCGGCAGTGGGTGAGCACTGTCGCGTGCAGGGCTGAGTCCCGGTGTGCCCGGCAGCTGGTCGGCGGTGGGTGAGGACGGTGGCGTGCAGAGCTGAGTCCCGGTGTGCCCGGCTGTTGGTCGGCAGTGGGTGAGGACTGTCGCGTGCAGGGTTGAGTCCCGGTATGCCCGGCAGTTAGTCGGCAGTGGGTGAGGACTGTCGCGTGCAGGGCTGAGTCCCGGTGTGCCCGGCTGTTGGTCGGCAGTGGGTGAGGACTGTCGCTTGCAGGGCTGAGTCCCGGTGTGCCCGGCAGCTGGTCGGCGGTGGGTGAGGACGGTGCCGTGCGTGTGGTGGTGCCCTCGGGACGTGTGACGCTGCAGGAAGCCGGTCTGACCCTGCGCCGGACCTCCCCCGAGGACGCCGGACTGTACCGCTGCACGGCCAACTGCTCTGAGGGTGCCGTCTCCCATCAGTTTCGCCTGCAGGTCAGCAGCGGCAACTGGTTTATTGTCAACTGGTTGCTCGTCAACTGGTTTATTGCTCCACTGATTCTCACCTTGGGGCGTCTGGCTGTGTCTAAGGCTTAACTTATGTAAGAAGAGAAGTACGATTTTTCTTCAAAGATTAAACGAAGCAAAGGAGTGTGCACGTGCTGATGTATTCCCACCGGTGTAACCTGCACAGGAATCCAAGAGCTTTGATATTAAATGTATTTGGGTGCTTTTATGCTTACCCTGTGCTTAAACTTTCTTGGGGAAGGCAGAAAGATTATACGTCTTGAGAACACCACATTTTGGGATTTTAGACAACTCGCGTGGGTCTGGAACCTTTGCAGTTTTGGTGCGTCGTTATGTTCCGAATCTCGTGCCGTTATGTTTCTGCTGTGATAACACGGGGTTTACTCTGCTGTAACGGTGCGCCAGCCCGATGTCTATTTTATTGGGCAATCTTCATCTGCTATAAAAGTGAAATCTTTCTTAAAATAGAAATTGATGGGGAGAAAGAGGAGCTCTCTGCTCTCTCATTGCTCTCTTCCGAGTGTGCATCCTACTCCAGAAGAGTTAATCACAGCATTTTAACGATTTCATTTTGTATAATGGTATATTTTGAAGGGTGATGATTATGATTGGAGTTTTAGGGCACTTCAACTGTTTTGGCTATATTTGCACAGACTTTTACTTGGAAGCGGATGAGGTATAACTTATAAGTTTGTCATTCCGCCAGCGCGAGCGGGAGCATCTATATTTTACATTGTTATCTCTGGAAAGCTAAGTCACGAAATGGAATCACATGAGGTTGCGGTGATGCCAGCTTAAGCGTATGGACAGTGAAACAGTCTACTATCCCAACGTATTTTAAAAGCGTGCAAAGGGGCTGACTCCGGCTGCTTCCGATTTTTAGAGGAACTTGACGTTGTTTGCTGTCGATTTTCAGAAGTGTTTGACGTTGTTAGTGGCTTTATGAGCATGCCCTGAAATGGACAGCCCACCGAATTTGTTCCTTTTTAGTTACAGAATGGCTATTATCTCTGCTATTCACTTGAAGTAACGCACTTTGATCCATATGAAAAATCAGGGATTGACAGATATTAAGGACACTTTCAAACACATCCATCTGTGGGTAGCAGGAATGGTAGTGAGCTGTGCAGTAGTCACTTGCCCCCAAACTTTATTCTTCCTCAGACCAATTCAGGGGCCTCCAGATTAGCCTAGTGGACCCAAACCATCTTACGGGCCTCGGAAAACAGTTCATAGGTCCCAAGACCAGCTTGGGCCATATCAGTCAGGGTGTCCCAATACCAACTCAGGGGTTCATCAGGTCATTGGGCCTCTAGACCAGTTAAGGGGGCTCTTAGATTAAATCAGGGAGCCCCAGACTAGCTCAGGGACCATAAAGACAACGCATAAGCTTAACGCTGGCTTACAGGGTCCTCAGACCAGGTCATAGGTCCGCAGGACCAGCTCAGAGGACCAGTACCCAGCTAAGGCACTGCAAACCACTAAGGGCTCGTAACCAGCTGAAGCGTTTGCGACGATTAGTATTTGAGCCTGATGCCTGGAGAGTCGTCTGAAGGTGGGCGGCCATGTGCCCGACTGAGCCCGCTCAGGGTTCCAGGTAAATGTCTGGACCGTGCTGGCTGCCAGTGCACGACGCGAGTGGGTGTAATGCATTTCTCCTCATTTGTTTTGCTGTCAGTAGCATATGGAGTGTGGCGGGCAAAGTGATAAGCTTCCCATCAAAGGAATCCTTCCAAAGACCTCGGGTAATGGGCATGATATCCTATGCAAGGAGGGTAATAAATGAATGTGCACTCCCATGTCCCGTTGCTGTAGATTTGTACCCTAAAACTGAGGTTATGAGCTTGAGTTGTACCGTATACTTACCGCCACTGCGGTGAACCTTGCCATTAGGTCTGGAAGTCTCCAACCTCAGGCTGGAAACTCCCAGGCCGGAGAAACCCTACTCGTGACTCTATACATACTCTCGTGTGAAGTTAACCGCATCGAGAAGTCGGCAGCCTTAGGTTGTGCACTTGAATTACCTGGTTGGAGGTTGCACAGATGAATTTGTGACGCTGGTTCCATCTACGTCAGATTGCGATCGATGCCAGGGCCGAGATAGAGCCTTCGCGACTCCTGGTGAGGAGGGGGCGTCCTGCCGAGCTCACGTGCCACTCGACGCCTTCGCGCCTCTCCCAGAGAATCACCTGGCTCAAGTACGCGGTGAATGCTGACATCGATTTTTCTGCCAAATCGGATTGTCAAAATCAATGCAGAAATTTTTCCTTATGCAGAAATACCGGTAGTGTCTCTACATACGAAGCGTTTTTGTTTTAGCTTGCTAAATGCAACTATGAATAGGTATATTGTTTCGCTTGGTAAATATGAATGATGGCACTTCGATACCCGAAGCACCAATCACCTGGGTCAGAGTTGGCCTCGTTATTATGTCGCTGAAATTTGGTGCCTCTTTATATCTCACAAATAACTGTTTACCATATTGATAATCACCTAGTGGACTACTTTATGCCCTGACCCTACCGAAACGACTAATTTTACCTCCAGATAAGCAGCAATTACCCCAAAACAGATATCAATAAGGTGCATCAGTGATGTTCTGGTTTTCTTCTTTTACTTTGTTACCTGCATATTGCAGTGTGGTATAATTTCCCGTAAGAGTACGGTCATTTTCCCCACACTGGTCATATTGAGGTCGGAGTTCAAACATTCCCATTGATAACAATAGACCTAATTAGGGAAACAGCGATAGGTGTGCTCGGTTATCGCTTGTCCAGGTACTCCCGGTGACCCCGTTTGATGGCCCGCGGCGCAGTCGGGCGTCTGCCGCTGCCACTAAATGTTTCATCTCCGAGTGGTCGGCTGACGTCACAATAGGACTTGTGCTCTATCTGTGGATCCAAAAGAGTCGTGTGCTCCGGCTAGCTTCGTGGTTGGCAGCAAAGTGAAGGGCACAAAAAGAGCCGGTCAAAGGTATGAGAAGAGAGCCCTCAAAATTAATAATATTTATTATTAATCCTATGGTGTTGAATGGAAATATGAATAATTTGAAAAGTCACCTGTCCCCACCTAATCCCCCATTGCTTGCTCTGAAGGTTCTTAAGCCTATGAAACTTTTTTTGAAAATTCTACGAGGAGTTGAAATAATTCCCAAGTTCTTCTCACGTATCATTTTCAAAACCTTATTTCTAGCTTGAATTATTATTCTTATACATCTGCGGATCTTTAACACGTTGATAATCAATATATCTGTTGGGTCGCTGTTGCTGTATTATCGCGTTACATCAGGCATCATACTCCGTCAGGGATGGAGTACCTCTGAGTGAACCAGCCGGTCAGCTGACTCTGAAGATCTCTTCCTGGGACCCATCAGCAGGAGGAATGTACCAGTGCCAGGTACCCGGTGCCATTGGAACTGCTCAGGTCAAGATTGGAGGTAGGTCAGCTGCCAACTGGAAATACTCGTGGGTATCTAGGTGGACATAGTCGTAAAACCGGAAGCAACGGGGCCATGCCCCCTCCCATCTCTCCCCCTTCTAAAACTCAAATTTTCAAGCATCGACCATGGGTCCTTGCTTGAAAAGAAATTGCATCGCTTAAAGATAGGTACAATTCCCCTTCATCCTTCCAAATATTCCGGAATTTCTTGCGCCTACGCAAGGGGAAAAAGATTTCGGCCAAGAATGACAAGCTACTTTGAAATGATGTTTTCCAGACCAAATTAATGTATCAGTCTTCGGAAAATATTTCCATGCATGTCAGAAATTGCTTTGAGACACTGCTTCATTGGCTAACCCCTTTCCAAGGATAACAAAACCAACGTTTTCTGACACTCTCAGCGGAGAAACCATCATCCTACCTGCCATTCTCTATTTCCCACTGACATCCAAATCCTTGACCCTTGCCCTTCCAAGGGGTGTTGCGACCCCTTCTCCTAAGGTTTTTTGAACATGTACAAAAAAAGACTCTTACCGAGTTGTATTGGGCACAGTAATTTTATTGCACATCATTAGACAAATCTGGATAACGTCAGGTCCCGAGCAGCATGCTGGTTTTAACCCGCGCCCCACCGGGGGTCCGGCGCCACCTTCGCCCCACCGGGGGGCCATCGATGGCCCCCCTCTAACTCCGAAAATATGGGCGTTAGCGCAAATCTGCAAAGTGCAATGGAAAGCTCGCGTGAATTCAGTAAGAAATTACTTCGCATGTTTTAGTGCTCAGGTCAATGGTTTGACCTCCAGAGGTCAAATTAGGTCAAGATCGGCTATTTTCACTCAAATATGCAATGATTAAGCAAACTGGGCATAATTCTTATGTCATTAGAGTTATTGAGGCCTGGTAAAGTACATTTGATAGCAAATTGCCAGCACTTTTCCGCTATGTGGAACGTAAAGACCTCCCGCCAGTGGTTTGACCGCCAGAGGTCACCTCGTGACCTAATATGACCTGAGGTCACGAAAGGTCAAAAAGTGACCTTGCCGTATATCAAATGAAAGCCAATGACAAGACAAACACGATGGTGTTTGTTTCACTGCTCTAGCTCAATTAGGTCAAAAGTTAATGTCAAAATACTGTTTTTGACCTCTGGTGACCTTGGATGACCTTGGAAAAGTCAAAGGGCAAATATGACCCCTGGGATCCATGAAAGGGTGTCCAAAAACGTTGTTATGAGCAGTCTGAGTATTTGCAATCATTTTTGTGGCTTTTATATCATGAAATAGCTTTTCCCCATGCTTTTCCAATGGGAGAGGTCGCCTCGTGACCTGACCTCAGGGCACGAAATCGAAAAATCCCGGATATACACCTAGTAGACCCTGGAGGGGTCATGAAGTGTAGGAAGTTTCAAATCGATCGACTTTGAAATGTAGCTCTTACAGAGCTCTAAAGGTGAAGTGAGGTGACCTTGGTTGACCTCGTCTGGTGACCTGACCTTGGGTGACCCGGGGTAAAAAATTTCAGGGATGATGGGAAAATGATGCAGTAGAGATAGAGTTCTCAACCGCGGTGCTGCGCCTCGTCGTTTTTCTGCTATCCCGGAAAAACCTTAGGGGGCCATCGATGGCCCCCCGGTGGGGCGAGGGTTAATATGAAGCTGTACGTTAATTAGAGGCCAGTCACGAGAGAGGGTCGCAACAGCCCCCTTCTCCCTATAAGGGCGGGGGTGGCCAAAACCAGAATACGTGCGAGGGAGATATCTTTCAATAGTTTATTTTCAAGAATCTTAATGAAACAAGCATTTTATTGTGTCATTCAAAAACTGACCAGATGTACAAGGCATAATCACAATTCAGGATATACATTTAATCACACAGGTATTTCACGGCACAAGTGCAAAAGCTTATCCTCACGTTTAAGACTGCTTATTGGAACGAATTTTTCACCCACCATCTCTTACTGTTCAATTTTTTAAGAATTTTCCTATCATGTGTAAACACTGAAATCTGCTCCGCGTTCGACTGCGGAGCGCCCCACCGTCTTTTTATACTTTTCAACCTCATATGTAAATTTTTTATTCTTCTTTTTGAGATGTATAAACTACGGACACTCGCATTGACAAAATAATCAACTTGGTGATTGTGGTCAATACACGGTAGAACTAGAAGAACTACTTAGGGATCGAGTTAGGAATCGAATAGGATATGCACCTTGCGTGTATCAGCACTCTGCCCTTATCTGCAGGCTCACTGTTCAAAGACCAGCCGGTAGGGCTTTAAAAATGTTGAAAAATGGCGTGGCGACAATCATCGTTGAGTGGTACTTTCTTATATTCATTAAGGCTGAATGCAGTATCAGCCTAAGTGGGGCCTAATCGCATATGTTAAGCCGTTTCATATTCTCGTCAGCTCGGCGCCCGCGGCTATTGACCTCGATGGTGGACCAGACCGTGCAGCCGGGCCAGGACGCCACGGTGACCTTGACCTGCACCGCCGCCGGGTCACCGCGGCCGCGCCTCAGCTGGGTCAAAAATGGCACCAAACTGCCCCGGCTCGGCAATAGGTCAGAGAACTGGCATACTGGGGCTGTTGCAGGAGGTTCTGCGAAACGGCCCGTGGGTGGGTTAACACTGACCTGCCCCAGCCCGGAATCGTGCTTCAGCTTTGTTCGACCGGAAGATGGGCCCTCACACCCGCGCATCGCTGTGATTTACCGCTTCGCTATTTCCTCAGGGTTGGGAGGTCGGCAAATGGCGATTGGGATAACAGAATTACGGGTGCCGCCGCGCTCACTTCGCTGCCACGCAGGCTAACGTTAGGAGCCGACGTGACTGGGCTCTCAACGTTAACCCAGCGCTCGTGTGCCGCAGACTTAAGGACGAGACACGCTTATGGTGTGCCAGGCACCATCTTCCGACTGCACAATTTTACCAATGTGTAATCAGCCTAAGCCTCTAGTTATTCTATTAAAACGTCTTAATGTAACTGACCAGCGGTAGAAAAAGGCAGACCTCCTGTCTGAACAAATAATTAAATTTAACTACGTAACTAAATCACTCATTAACTAAACTTTAATTTCTTTCAAAATTTTGGTAATTGGTTTCCTCGCGAGTTCATTGAGCATTTATTGCTTTTTCCACCATACTTCTTCAAACGTTTGAGCAAGACTAGAATTATCATAAACACTTTCACAGGCACGGATGGAGATCCGATAGGGGTTGGGGGTCAGGAACCCCTGGATTTCTGGTTTTCCATAGGCCTTGTAAAAGGCCTGTTTTGCCGTGCCAGCGTTAACTCATCCAGGACCCCCTGGATCGAAAAGGAATCTCCAGCCTTGCTCACAGGATTCCTATGAAACGGTGCAGATTAAGAATGGTTTCAGTTTCTAACGATAAAACTATAGCTTAGCTCTCGAATGCCACAAGTATCACACCACTGTTGTCATAGGTCAGCTAGCAACACCTTTTAACCCCGGCCTGGCACAGAGTGAGAGTTTTTTACCCCCCCGTCCCTCCCTCCCTCCCTTTACGCTTTTGAACTTTCTCCTTAGTCGTTATAGGCTGAGAAACGAAACTTCCATTGCCTGAAAAGAAAGTATTGCTTCATACCTTAGAAGCCACCAGATATTTTACTGCATATCCCATTGGAGCAAAATGACGTCGAAAATGTGTGTTTTTCACTTTTCATGTTTTCTGTCATTTTTGGACAGCAGATTGTAACATTTTTAAACGTTTCTTATATAGACATATTGCCTGGTCAATTGGCTTGACATCTATGCTAATTTCTTATGGTGTCATCAGGAATAGGTACTTAGTTTAAAATGTAGTCTTAGTTTTTATTCCTAAAAATACACTGTTTTTTATATAAATCCTACATTTTGACATACTTATTGGCCTGATAAAGTAAAATAAACTAAGGAATCGGAACATATCTGAAAGTGTTTTTAAATAATCATATACGTGATCCGCGCATGTAGAGAGATGTCTTGGATAATTGAATATATATGTATATATATATATGTTACAGGCAGGGTGAAGAACCAGGCATTCTGCAGAATGCCTAGGCATTCTGCAGATTGCCCAGCCAGTTTGGCATTCTGCAGAATGCCTAGGCAGTCTGCAAAATGCCTAGGCAATCTGCAGATTGCCAAAGCGTCTGGGCATTCTGAAGAATGCCTAGGCATTCTGCAGAATGCCTAAAATTTCAGGCATTCTTCAAACTGCCTAACACAATTTGCTCAGATAAGCATCCCATCGAGCAGTTATTTGCTACCAAACAATCTTTTTCATCTCGTCCAGTGTTCCAGACACTCCACAGGCCAGGAATCGCTTTATGGAGCCTGTGGTTCTCAGTTGCCGTTTCCAAAAATACATAGGTTTTGTGACTAACTTCTTTGATCAGATACACCTTCAGTAGTTTGATTTAAACTGAGCAAGTTCACCGCTGGTGGGTCCGATTAGACCTCCTTTGGTTTTCCGCAAATGCTTCCGAGTCAATTTAAGTGGGAGCCTCGTCACTTTGCACACCTCTAGAGTAATTGGCTCCACAACGTATGACCAAAATTGGCATAGGGCAGGCCAGGTCAACCAGATTTTAAGATATTATTTAGGACGATTATAGTATTCCAAAATGAGGCTGACAAAACCAGGGTGTAACATGGCTTCTATAAGAACTTGATCAAGTTTATAAGTGTATATTATTTGTTAATTAAAGTTTGTATTATGCGAAACCTCTTGAAAGAATAAATCAGCATGCTGGCGTCCATTGTGAGGTCAGGTCAATAAAAAGGTCACCAAAGGTCATGGTATTGGAGTTGTTAATGTCTATAACTTTTGAACAAGATATGATACATCAATAAATTTGGCATCATAGTGACGAGCATGACGCAAGGAGTCAAATGATGTGCAGCAATATTTCTTAAAGGTTATTAATTGGCCTTGACCTGAGGTCAAATTTTGTTAACCTTGACCTGAGGCCAGGGTCGCGGTGGAACCTTCATTGGTCATGTTGCATATCAATGATTGGGTCAAGACGAACACATTGATGCCTTTGACCTTGTTCTAGGTCTAATGGTTCCCGAACTACAAAGGGTTTCCTAAATGGGACAAAATTTTACCCATATTTGCCTTCTGTGACGTCACGGGTCAACGTATATGGTTCAAACTCGTCTTTGGAGCTGTTTTTTTATTTTTCCTTTCCCAGGTGGCCACGACGATTATGGACATCGTTGATCAGGTGGCATAGATCACTGTCTTTTACGGCTTCCAGATCCGAATCCTTTTGTCAGTTTTACCTCAACACCAATTTTTGTCAGCAAGTACTTTTTTAATCTTGCTTAGTGCTTCTTTATAGGGTACCCCATACTCCTCTTCGTCCTGCAGATCGTGAAAAATTTATGCGTGCTAGTCATTTGGTAGCATTCGTGTGTTAGCTGATTTGTTTGGTTTCGCACGTCGAGAAGGCTTTCGAATCTCACACGAGACAGGATGCTGAAAATTTGAGATCTAATCAATTATTTGTATGCTTTTCTCCAATGGTAAATTGCAAACATTGTAAATTTTGTGGAACGGTTAGCAGCCTACCAGAAATATCTTAGTTTTGCAATGCAGAATATTTCAAACATATTCAGTACACCAATGTTTGCTGGCCACACATTTCTTTTCAGGATAGTTCAAAATCCGTGTAGGGTGGTGCTTTCGAAGGGTTGCGTCTTCGAAACTGACTTGGAAACTGTTACTTCTAAAAAATGTGTTTCATCATATCTAGTCAGACTATCGAAATGTTTCAGAAAAAAATCATTTTGGGGGTTTGCGTGGCAAATTTGAAAACATTATTCAACTTAATGTTCATCCGACATTTTGTAAGCTACAAGTATCATGTAATCATTTGTTTCCAAATAATTTTCGAGACCATACCAGAATTAAACCAAGCTTTCTTAAATACCTGTGCTGAAAATAAAGAAATATTACAAAGTTCGCATTGTAGTATTTAAGCAAAATACTCAACAGCCAACTTATTCCTAATATCGTAGCACTTCGCAGCGTAACGATCCAAATCACAAAGATTGGTAGCTTCTTCGGGGCAAACGAGATCAACTCCGTTCAATCCAGTACAGCCTACCACATGGACACAATATGCATATTCAGGACGATAAGCATGCGGTAGAATGAGCCAGTTTTGGTTTTCTGATTACTTGCTCTGTTTCTTCTCATTGTCTCGCATTAGATTCTCACTGTTAACCCGGCCCCTCCTGGGCTCTTTTTATTCACACCACCGCCTGGGAGAGGGGTACGATCGGAACCTTTAGGATCTCAGGAACCGGAAGTAGGAAATACGAAACAAAATAGAACGATGCCGGAAGTGCCTCACCGTCTTCTACTTTGGATCCAAGTCTGAACCAGATCCGTCGACCCGTGGCGTCACAGTGGGCCAAAATGAGTCAAATTTAGACCAATTAGTTAGTTAGTTAAGGACGTTTTATAGGGCGTTCTGTGCAAAGCACCTTCGCCTCCCTCTAAAGTGTATGAAAGAATTTTGCGGGAGGGGGTGTTTACTTAAATGATGCAGAACAAAGGGGCGAAGCTTATTTCAAGGAATGGGTCGCGAAGTGTGGCAACACTTGCCAGGGTAGTGGTTTGCTACGACAGAGTTGCTGAGCCTAGTTGTTGGGGCACAGTTAGGATTTAACCCTCGCCCCACCGGGGCCATCGATAGCTCCCCTAAGGTTTTCAGGATAGCAGAAAAACGACGAGACGCAGCACCGCGGTTGAGGGCTCTATCTTTCACCCTATCATTTTTCCACCATCCCTGACCTTTTTTACCCCGGGTCACCCAAGGTCAGGTCACCAGACCAGGTCAACCAAGGTCACCTCACTTCAATTTTTGAGCTCTATAAGAGCTACATTTATTAGTCGATCAATTTGAAACTTCCTACACTTCATGGCCCCTCCAGGGTCTACAAGGTGTATGTCCGGGATTTTTCGATTTCGTGATCTGAGGTCAGGTCAGGGGGTGACCTCTCCCATTGAAAAAGCATGAGGAAAAACTGTCTTATGATCTAAAAGTCACAAAAATGATTGCAAATGCTCAGACTGCTCAGAACAGCGGTCTTCGACACCCTTTCACGGATCCCATAGGTCATAGGGTCTGGCCTTTTCCTATCAAATGTACTTTACCAGATCTCAATAGCTCTAATTGCATAAGAGTTATGCCCCGTTTGCTTGAGCACTGCATATTTGAGTGAAAATGGCCTATCGTGAAGTAACTTGACCTCTGAAGGTCAAACCATTGACCTGAGCGCTTAAACATGCAAAGTAATTTCTTACTGAATTCACGCGAGCTTTCTAATGCACTTCGCAGATTTGCGCTAACCGTTATATGTTCGGAGTTAGAAGGGGGTCATCGATGGCCCCGGTGGAGCGAAGGTTGGCGCCGGACCCCCGTTGGGGCGCGGGTTAAAAGGGTACGTGAAGAAGCTTGTCATCGCAAATGTTAGTGATTTTATAGGTTTTTTTCAATTTTGTTACCTGTTATCGAATGACCGTTTTGCTTACGTTACTCGAGTTTCTCCATTGAAAAATAATTTTGGGCAATTTGAAACACCCGCAAATCCATGACGTGTTGCCGCAGGTCTAGAGTAGTAAGCGCGTATATTTTTCATTTCAAGTGCTTTTGAATGATTTTTCAAAACGAAATCTAGTTCTTCTATAATTCGGTGACACCCTGTTTTCTCAGACTCATTTTAGGAGAACAAAATGGCCTTACATGGTTTAGAAAAGGATGCCATAACTTGTTGACCTGATCTGAACTGATGTTAATATTTGGTGGTAAGTTGTCTAGTTAATCACCCTAAAGGCCAGAAAAATGACGTACGTCTTGTTTAAATCGGCGCACAATAATTCGCGAAAAAAACCGAGGGGAGGGTCCGATCTGACCCTCACTACGGTCTTGGGAACTGGAGCTGACACCGAAAAACTTGAAACGGCGCTGGAAGTGTCTCACTGTCTTCTACTTTCAAAGTAAGCTTGAACCATGTCTGTAGACCCGTGACGTCACAGAGGGCTAAAATGAGTCAAATTCTGACCAACTTAGCTTTATAACCTATAACATTATAAGCTATATAACTATAACTATTAGCTTTTTACCTTTATAACTCGCTAACCATTACTCACAGAACAAAGTCAAAGGCATCGATGAGTTCATCTAGACCCAAGCATTTGAATGATATGCAACATGACCTTGAAAGGTACCATCGCACACTTGACCTCAAGCGAAGGTCAAATCGAATAAAAACCTTTTCAGGCTCATGTACATCATTTGAATCTCTTGGTCATGCTCGTCACTATGATGTCAAATTTACTGCTGTAACTTACTTCGTCCAAAAGTTAAAGACCCAAACAACTTCGAAAACTGTAACTTTTCGTGACCTCTGGTGACCTTGTTATTGACCTGACTTCAAAATGGTTGCCAGCAGACAGGTTTGTCCCTTCAAAAGATTTCGCATGATGTGTATAAACCTAATCTAGTTCTTCTCTTCTAGACGCCGAGTTACACCCTGTCGGCCTCATTTTGGAATACTATAATCGTCTTACATGGGTTTCGAATTGTCTTCAAAACTCGTTGGCATGGCCTGCCCTATGCCAATTTTGGTCATACGTTGTGGAATCGATCACTTTAGAGGTGTGCAAAGTGACGAGGCTCTCCCTTAAATTGAATCGGAAGCATTTGCGAAAAACCAAAGGAGGTCTAATCAGAACCACTAGAGGTGAAATTGCTCAGTAAAATCAAACTACTGAATGTGTATCTGTTCAAAGAAATTAGTCACAAAATCTATGTATTTTTGGGAACGGTAACTGGGAAACACAGGCTCCATAAAGCGATTCCTGGCCTGTGGAGTGTTTGGAACACTGGGTGAGATGAAATAGAATGTTTGGTAGCGAATAACTGCCTGATTGGATGCTTATCTGAGCAAATTGCGTTAGGCAGTTTGAAGAATGCCTGAAATTTTAGGCATTCTGCAGAATGCCTAGGCATTCTTCAGAATGCCCAGACGCTTTGGCAATCTGCAGATTGCCTAGGCATTTTGCAGATTGCCTAGGCATTCTGCAGAATGCCAAACTGGCTGGGCAATCTGCAGAATGCCTAGGCATTCTGCAGAATGCCTGGTTCTTCACCCCTGCCTGTAACATATATATATATATATATATATATATATATATATATATATATGTATGTATATTTGCCCAGAAGATATCCATTTCCGAATTCATAATTATGTTTCCCTTCTTTACTCATACGAGAGGGTCATGAGCATTTTCACTCAGTGAAAACAAATAAAAAGTGTTATTTAATGTGTCTGATGACGTCATATCGTTCAAAATACTAAATACACGACAGCGTAGACATTGTCATAACTCATACGCGGCACGCTTCACTGTTCCCTTGGATGGTTGAGGCCTGTAGGTGGCTTCAGGCATTCTGGTGATGCATATATCCAGGCATTCTGTGACTCAGCTGTGTGAGAAAACCCAATTTTATGACGTCTTAATATTTGCTTTTCTTTCCCCCAACTAGCAAGGTATTTCTTTTTGATAGTGAAAATGCATACATACCTATTCAGGTGCATAGCTGTTTACTCTCAAATACCTGGAGGTGAAACTACAGTTTTGTGCATCGCGCCAACGTCGTATAATAATAATGACGTCATAATAGCATCACATCGTTGAAATTGTATCTCGTTTTATCCGAAAACTACCAGGAGACTGTCTAGTTTGCTTTATAGACTGCGATAAGCGTACATGATTGACTCATTGGCAGACCGTTACCAATTACATGCATAGCACCCACTATAAGATGCTTGTCGATGACGTCATTATAATCTGCAATTGCTTTACAATCCTGGACTGGCGGCTAAATAAGATAAATAGGTTTTGTAGATGCCATCTAAATCCGAACAAAATGTTACAAGAGTCTGGAGTTTAAACTCACGATGTTCTTAGGTTTTCAATGTTATTTTCTACATTATGACATCATACTTGGTATAAAACCCGTTCTTAATTGTTTTCTCCTTCAAAAATCCATGTTTAGATAAATTCTAAATGTTGGCAAACTTATTGACTAGATAGCGTAAAATAAGCCACACGATCGGAACCAGCAATTAAAAATCGACCAATTGTTTTTGTTTCAGTTGAATTGTTTTGTTTTTTTCTCCTTTCGAAAACCATGTGCGTGTTAAAAGCATGATAGAGTGGCACCATGAAAGTACTTTTTCGCATACAATTTAATTTAAAAAGTTACCTTTCTGTTTAACATTCTCTACACATGTGAGAGAGTCATAGGTAATATCATGGCACAGAGACTTACGGAAAGCATGGTTTAACTTTTGATGGCGTTATTTTATTAAATAAATTACGCCATAAACACCGCCAAAACTCAACGTACGTTTTTCACTGTTTTCTTGCATGCTTGAGACCTGTAGGTGACTGGCATCAGCTGGAACCATGTTTGCACGTCAGGGATTTGGGAGCAGTGCTCGACTCTAAGCTGACATTTGCACGCGACGTGGACTGTGATATGAGCAAGGTGAACCGAATGCTTGGTTTACTGATGCGTAGCATTCAGGTGGCTTCCTACGTACGCCTTCTCCGAGTTGCAGCCGCTGTGCGGCTCTGTGTGACAATCGTGCTCACGTCCCGTCACTATTAGAATACGGCAGGGCTATCTCCCGGCAGTTCCAGCCCCGCTTGTTAATGCGGTTAGGTGCCAATATGTATAGCCAGTGTACAATGGACTACCTGTCACTCATTAATCGTTTTCGATGCACTTCCGGGAACCCGCACCGCGCACAGGGTGTGTTAGTTTTTGTCGCCCCCCCTTGACGACTTTTAGCAAAGCTACTTAGTCTCTATAGAAAGAAGGAGATTTCCAATACCTGTCAAGAAATTATTGTTCCGTACTTCACACGCGCATTGACGGGGGTCTGAGCCACCTTCCCTTTGACGGGGCGGGTCCCCCCCCTCCCCCAAGATCTCAAGAACCACGCTAGGTAGCGAGAAACGGTAAAGGGCGTTGGGTAGCCCATTCACTTCTCCATCCAAAATATATTAACCTTTTTTCAGGTGACATTTAAGGTCACTAGAGGTCTATACATGTCATCATAGTCATCAAAGGAATAACATGTAAATAAAGGTTTTGGGTTATTACATCTGAACATGTAAATATAGAGCAACACAATTCACACCATTGCAATCCTCGCAGCAAGCCGAATCGAATGATACATAACATAACCTTGCTAGGTCAAATCAAAGATTTGACCTGACCTGAGGTCAGCTCAAGGTTAAATTAGGTAAAATGCATATCATTAGAACCGCAAAGACAAGACAAACCTAATGCAGTTAAACGCTCTTTCACCAACCGTTCCTATGTTATTCACTTAACCCTATTTCCAACAGTTGATGTATATTTTGATATAATTTTGGCCATAGGCGGTTCCAGAGGCTCAAAATAGGGAGTTTACAATGTTATCCATCCGAACTCTTCCAAAGTGAATAAATGGCCTACAAAATGGACGGAAGGGGTAAAAATAAGAATGCATGGATCCCATCCGTGTATTATATGATAAGAGGATATTATAGGCATGCTCAGGTACCGTAATAAGGGGGTTCACTAACTTTCAAGAGTATTTTAGTGTTGTGTCTGCATTGAATGGGGTAAAGCATCGTAGATATGCAATTAGTCCTAACACCAAATGGATACAATTCATCCATAGGTGGATCCAGAAGTGTTCTCCGGGGCAGGCAGGGGCGGATGAAGGCGGGGTAATTTTAAAAGTAGTCTTGCCTGAAAGTTTGGGTAATTTGTGTCTTACCCCGCTATTTTGCCTCCCTGAATCCGCCTCTGACATTTTTTGGCATTTGAGCACTCTGCTTGACATCAGAGATATCACACTGTACCTGGCGTGTGCATTTCTGCAAAAAAATATATGAAAAATAATATAATTCCCACAACTTTCTGGCCCTAGGTCCCCTTGAATTTTTAATTTCGCCTAAATGAGAGATTTGACCATTTTCAAGAAATTCCTTGTCAATCCATACTAGTTTTGTGAAAATAAATCCCAAGAGACAAGAGTTACGGATAATCTAAAAAAGACAGAAATTTGGTATATTTTGAACCCCCTAGCCTCAATTTTCAAAACTTTGAAATTCTGTTTTTTCAAAATAGAGTTCAGCGACAGAGAAATCGTTAGCAGTTTGAATTTATAAACCGGCCGGGTAGATTTTGAGATCTTAGGGGGACAGAATTTGCCACCTTGTTGGAAATAGGGGTAGCCGGGAGCCCGTTGGAAATAGGGTTGAAACTTTTTTCCCATGTATTTCCCAATGGAGAGATCATGGCTCGTACCTGACCTTAGGTCACTGATATCAAAAATACCGGGACACATTTTAAAGAACTCAGTGGGCTTATTATGTGATATGAGTTTCAAGCGGATAAGTTCACCCTGTTCTGACTTATGCTATCTTAAACTTTCAGGTCAGGTCACTTGACCTGTACTGGTGACCCGGCCTGAGATGACCTAACCTTAGAATTTTGACAAAAGTTGTAAAAATGATGAAAGAAAAGATATGCCATGTACGGCGGCGCTACGCGCTGCCATTTTTATATCATCTCCGAAAAACCCGATGGGGCGGGTACCCGTCTCCCCGTCAATGTGCATGTTAACCCTATTTCCGTCAGGCTCCCGGCTACCCCTATTTCCGGCAAGGGGGGGCAATATCGGCCTCCCCTAAGATCTCGTAATCTAACCGGCCGATTTTGAAAATTCAAAGTGCCATAGATTCCTCTGCTACTAAACTTTATTTTGAAAAAAGAAAATTTCAAAATTCTTATTTTTTAGGAGAAGGTCGTGCAAAATATACAATTTTTGTGTATTTTTTAGATTTTCCATAACCCTTGTCTCTGTTGTACGATTTTCACAAAACTAGTTCAGATTTACAAATAATTGACCCAAAATTTTCATATACTCGAGTTACGCAAAAATTCGAAATTCAATGGCAGTTCCAGCACCAGGACTATGAGGGGAAATATATACAACCTAAAAAGTTTTTGTTACGCGGATTAGAAGCCGTCATATACTGCTTGGCATCTTTGACACATAAATAAATGAGAAAAAAGTGAAAAACTCATCAGGGGCGGATGCAGTAAGGTAAAACAGTGGGGTAAAATACATACCAACAATATGCGAATGGTATGCATGAGTATATTAGTCCCTCGACTAGTTGAAATTTAATTTCTGATAATTTTTACCCTCCCATGGCAGCTCTGGGAAAGGGGGTGACATAGGCGGATCAAGGACTCGTCGTGGGAGGGTGGGGGGTGATTGGAAACACATTTTCAATATACAACGATATTGAGTCGCGGCGGTGATACTGGCTGGGAATATACATTTTGAAAATGTGTAGTGACTGGACACGCCTCTGGTAATCTAGAATTGGGTTATAACTATTTTGAATTTTCATATACCCAATTGTATTCGCCCTGGCACGGCTGTAAGCAGTCTTCTCACTTACTAACGTTTAGTCCTTCTTGATAACATTCCCCCCATTTTGAACTGCTGTAACCGCCCCTGATGAGTACAAATAGTGACAATTGTGAATGCACTATCATCTCACATAAAAAATGATATAATAAAACCATATAACTGGTATCAGGATCAGCAGAGACGGCTTCCTTTTACAAAAAAAATCCCATCGCATACGATAATACTTGGTTTGTGGATAGAACCTCCCCAAAAACCCAGCCATAGCTCCGCCCCTGGTAAATATATAATCTTGAAAATTTCAAAAAACCTGCCTGTACTAGTTTTAGGAAAAGTCAGGAAGTTTCAAAGTTCTATCGCAAGCCGTTTCGGAGATATTCTCGAAAAACCTGAAGGGGGCAATATTAGCCCCCCTGCCGAAAAATAGGGTTAAAAGCAAGCACACGCATGGGCGAACCCAGGATGGGAAGGGGATTGCGGCACTTGCCCCAACCCCCGATTAACCCTCAGCGCCACACCACCCCCTCCCCCAATGGCCACGCCTCCCCTGAAAGGTCGATGACGCCCCCTGAAATTTGCCCCCCCTCCCAGGACATGACTATCGGAGCCCAAGATAGGATTTGGCACCCCCTGAGAGATTTTGCCGCACAAAACTGGCGTTTCCTGGTCCGAATGGTGCCTTCCCGACAGGGGCGTAGTCAAGGGGGCGGCAAGGACAGCCGCCCCTCCCCCTGAGGACCCGAAGGGCCCCCTGAGGACACGATTCTGTAACAAGTAGGGCATTTTTTACCCATCAGGGCCCTAATGGCGCTGTCGCCGGGGCCCTTTTTGGGGCGCCGCCTCCCCCTCAGCGAAATCCTGACTACGCCCCTGCTTCCCGACCATGTGCCATCCCCCTTCCCCTGATCGGCAATTTTGGATCGGCTTATAACCAGGCAAAAGTCGTACGTATATTGCGTCATAGTGACGTCATGAATTTGAAGCTCGTTGAAGAATTGCACTTTTTATCTTTGTCATCATTTTTGGACTATAAGAGATTTGATCCATTGCCTTTACAATTTGCATGATGGCGTCAGCGAGATTTGGGGTCTAGAAATTGTTCCAAATTTGTTTTGTATTGTATATTCGACAGATATATTTGAAATAAAGCGTAAAATAAACCACGTCATCGAGATCAGCGATTAAAAGCATACTTCCTAATTATTTTTTAGAACGAGAACGTTACACAGATAGTGACGTCACAAATATACTTCTCACGTGAAAATTCAGTTGTAACAAGTAGTCCCTATATTTTAATCGTGTTTTCAGAGTATCTTTATACACACACACACACACACACATATATATATATATATATATATATATATATATATATATATATATATATATATGTATGTATATATATATATATATATATATATATATATATATATACATAACATATATATATATATGTTAGGATCTATTAGCATATCTCACTTGAAGAATTCGGGGGGATTTATTAAATCGTTTGGAAGATATAAGTTTTCAGTCTAAGAAACTAGCAAGTTTTGATGTCAAAGCATTATTTACAAATGTAACAGTTGAGGGGAGCGATGTGTGCTATCAAACGTGTGATAGACATGATGCAGGATGATAATTTACCTCTCACAAAGGCAGCATATGCAAAGGCAATCGAACTATGTCTTAGATTTGACCCCTTTATTTTTGAACAATGAGGAATATTCTCAGTGTGAAGGGTTAGCCATGGGCTCACCATTAAGTCCCGTAGCCGCATGTTTATATATGGAGTTTTTGGAAGTGGAACATTTTCATGCTATCATAGGCTCTGATGTAACTTGGTTACGATATTGTGATGACGTTTTGATCATAGCGCCGCAAGAGCTAAATTTAATATCTAAGCTCAACGATTTAAATAACGTAGAAAGTAAAATTCAGTTCACACTAGAAGAGGAGAATGAAGGAAAGTTGCCATTTTTGGACGTATTAATAGTTAGGAACGATGAGGAGGTTAAATTTAAAGTCAACAGAAAAACAACTAACAAGGAGGATTATGTTCACTACTTATCTGCACATAGCCAAAAAACAAAAACAGGTATAGTCATAGGATTCTTTTTGAGAGCCTTTAGAATTTGCAGCATAGAGTTCCTCAACGAAGAAATAGGCCATATATTTGAAATTTTTGAAAGGTTAGGATATCCAAAGGCTCTGCTCATTACATGCAAAAATAAGGCTAAACAAATAAGAAAGAAATCAAATACTAAAAATAAAAATGAATATCAGAGAGTAATCACTGTTCCTCAATCCTCACAAATGGAAGCTTTGAATAAAAAAACTTAGAGGAGTAAATGTAGTTCTAATTGA
Source organism: Lepas anatifera (assembly GCA_034440635.1). Lineage (NCBI taxonomy): Eukaryota > Metazoa > Arthropoda > Thecostraca > Lepadidae > Lepas > Lepas anatifera. The sequence continues at coordinate 1,265,969 of JAOTON010001253.1, forward strand.
AAGGTCAGGGAGAAAAATAGGGGATATGTTCAGTAGTTACTGCAAGTCGGAAAATACTCAGGAAAATAGTATAGTCTACAATGTTCCATGTACAGGTTGCCCGAAATCATATTATGGTGAAACACATAGGGGTTTGAAAATAAGATTAGCAGAACATAGGAGAGATTTTATACATAATAGAGAAAGTAACGCATTAGTAGTACATAGCATGGATTGTAAACATTTACCGAACTGGGGAGGGGCAAAAATTGTAGCCAAAAAATATAAGCAAAAACGCTAGGAAAATCGTAGAAGCTTCTTTCATTTTATCAAACAACTGTATCAGACAACGTATGGGTTTCATTAACTTAAGCACTCCGACAGCTAAATTCATTACAAGCTTATACCAGAGTTAATTGTTTTGAAATACTTAGAATTATGGTACTATTTTATTCTGAAGTCGCGTTTTTATGGTATGAATGTGTGCATACTGTGGCCTCTGTGCTAATATTCGGAAAACCTTTTTTGCTGAAGGACTGTTGAAGAATTGTTCGCATGACATGATTGCGGAAATTCAAAGTTGATGTTTGAATATTCCTGTTTCGATTCATACTTGTATTGTGCTGCATACTGATGAAGTGAATACGAAACGCGTTTATGTAGTGCAATATAATGTTTTTATAAATTTAGTTTTTGAAATTCGCCTAAACATCATTGTAACTTATATATATATATATATATATATATAGACTGTTTTTACACGCTCACAATCATCAGCTTCAGCAGTATCACCGTCTGTGTGGACAATGAAGCTGTACGTTGTATATCCATCTGTTTTCTGTACTTTTAGGGTGATTAAGCCTTGGATGGGCTCATTTATACTACGTTTTGGGAAATACGTAATTGATTGCTCGTGTCAGCGTGTGTGTGTGTGTGTGTGTGTGTGTGGGATATGAGTCTTTAATGAGTATGAAATGGTTTTAATCGATGATACATGTAGTTGTTCCATTATAATAAACATAAAAGTTATTACTGATTTAACTAAGTACCTACAGCCTCTTTCCTCGGCAGACACCGTGCCCAGACGAGCACCTCCGGAGCTGGTGACGTCACTAGTCAGCTGACGATCCATCAAGTTAGTCTGGAAGATGGCGGGACCTACCGATGTAGCGCAGAAAATTCTGCGGGTAACGCTTATGACTCGGCAAGGATCAATGTCTACGGTAGGTCATTACAAATGCCCAGCAATAAGAACTGGTAGTGACTGAAATCAGTTTTGACACTTTCATTTAGAAATATCTAAGTAAAAACATACGGTAGTAGTAAATGGTGGACGAGGATGCTCTCTATCATCAAAACTCATGGGAAATCATAAAAAAAATCATGGGACGTTAAACTTTGGCTTCTAAATTAGCCCTCCATTGAGGGAGTTGCTCGTTCGGGTGGTGGGATCAGGCTCTCCGTGACAAGTCCCTTGATGACTTTAGTGAGACTCCGACTCCAGCAGCCTTACCAGGAACAACTTGAACAAAATTTATATAAAAAAACAGTAGGCGTGCCGCTAAATTCCGAAATTGCAGACGTCTGTTAGTTCGTCGTTTTGCAGCGGCACCTCTCTAGCCCCCACTTCCCAAATTCTAGCATTGCAGTTTAGCTGTTTATCTATACTAACTCCGCTGCCCCTGACTGTGCGTCAGGGCCGGCCTCCGCTCTGCCCCGCCGCTCCGTGACGGTCGCCGCCGGCAGCGCCGCCACCCTGCCCTGCCCCGTCGCCGGGTACCCGCTCTCCGGCTTCGTCTGGCACCACCGCGGCCGCAGGGTGACGCCGGCGCCGCACCGCGCGCTGTCCAACGGCAGCCTCTCGGCAGAGGCCGCGCCAGGTCAGACCGCTAACTGCAGAAACCAAGCATCACAGCATCAAAATGTTGTCAAAGCATTGTTGTGAGTGTAAGCACCTTAGCCACAGGAACTGTAGAGACAGTCTGGGCTGGTTGCTCCTCCTCCCAATATTCTCTGACTGAGACGGCCGTGTCCCTCCCCCTCACCTTGATACTATTTCTTGTAATTCTACATTCGTGACGTGGAAGGGCTGGCTCTAAAGCCAACAGCTCTTTTGGATTTATGTGTTTTTACCCTTTGCTCCTGGTAATAACTGAAATTTGTATTCTAAAGAATTGCGGTGAAGCCCCTCCCCCTCTCCGGTGCTAGCGCCCCCCCTCTTCCTCCCCTCCCTCGCCCATTAGAAGATCTTTCCTGCGTCTCTGCCGGGATTTGAGCAATGATCGTGAAATCTGCTGTCGAGGTGATCTGGCTCAAGTCTTGGTACACCGTTGCGGTCCATCGGGCATCTGACTTCGGTATCAGTGTGTCATCCTGCGTGGATCCAGATTTCCTGACCGGGGGTGCTGGGATAGGTGGTGCCATTTGAAATAAAATTGTGTTAATGTTTAGAGGCGTGTTGGAGGACTCCGAATCGCATATCGGTGGGTGCTACTGGATGGGGGAAGGGGGGAGGGGGAAGGGGGAGTCGGGAAACAGCGTGTCAGCGTGCCAGGAACGTTTGAGGGGTAGTCGGGGCTCAGCATGGGGGTGTTGATGATCGATCCGGAAATAATTGTTCCTCCTTGCCGCTTGGATCCGTCCATGCTTACTATCACGTGTTTTTAGCCCTGCGAAAAATAGAGAGCTGGGGAAGTCTCTATAAAGTAATATCTAATTAGCAAGACACGAGAAACGAGAAGTCTGACAGGCAAAAATAGTCTGATGGTTTTTGTTGGCGCTGTGTGGTTGCCGCAGCGTGGGAGAAGAACACTCGACATCCACACCGCTGATCCGGGTTCAATTATCCGGTTGGGTACTCTCTATTAGCCTTTCCAATCTTCACAATACCTTTATGACAGGGTGGGAGTTTGGAGACCATATAACCTCAGTAGTCGGTGTATGGTAAAACCCCGTTGTACTGGGACCCGGTGGCCGTGTGCTCGGCAGGGTTGACGGCAGGCGAGTACGCGTGTGAAGCCACCGGAGGGGACGGGAGCAGCGTCGTTGGCGTAGTCGATGTCGTAGTGGTGGGTGAGTGTACGAGATTTCCTTAGGATAAGAGACTTACCCAATAGGGAACTTGTATTTCAAGGCGATGCAGCGCATCAGCAAGCTGACTTTCCAACGCGTTTGGTAACACCCAAGTGAAGTTCATCTTCTGCTTATGGGCAGAAAATCCTTATCGGTGGGCTCCAATTTTGCATCCTGGGGGAAGGGGATTGACATTTTAAGGGACGCCATCGACCTTTCAGGGGACGTCGTGACCATTTTAGGGGCGCTGAGGGTCGATAGGGGGGACACGTGCCCCCCTTGCCCTCCTGGATCAGCCTCGGAGATTATATCCAATGCCATGACGTTATAGGTTCTTGAATCTGTCGACGGCTTGTGGAATTATAAGTATAATATTACTCTGTTCGAACACAGTTAATTAAAACGAGACTACGCGTGTAATTTTTTATCCATCTGGAATGTGTGTCACAACATCCGAGCGAAAATAAAGGGTGAGTGTGAAAGAAAAGGTAATTTTCCGGAGCCAGGGCAACAAAGCTCAAGCCGCGGCTGTAACGGTTGGTGTTAAACAATGCTGCTAGACAGTTACGCCGGTCACGACAGGGCCAGTGATTTATTGGAGTGCCACCGCTGTGGCCCAGCGAAATATCGCCACACTACGTCTGTGTTCACTGCGACCTCCTGGATGTAATCGCCGCAGTCTTTCTGGTCTCTGACTCTTCTCCGTGTCTCTGCAGAGCCGCCGCACATCTCTCCCTTCTCCTTCCCCTCCTCGCTGGCGGAGGGGAAGCGCGCGCAGGCCTCCTGTCTCATCACTTCCGGCGACATGCCCATCACTATCGTGTGGCTGAAGGACAACGTGACGCTGCCGCGCCACCAGGCGCAGACGGAGATCGTCAGCGGCAGGTTCTACAGTAACCTGGTGTTCCACCACCTGAGGGAACAGCACGCCGGAGTGTACACCTGTCGCGCCGGCAACAGAGCGGCCACCGTCCAGCACTCGGCGACGCTCAGTGTGCGAGGTCAGTGCCGCTACATGAGCAGTGTGCGAGGTCAGTACCACTGCAGCACTCAGTGTGCGAGTTCAGTGCCGCTACATGAGCAGCGTGCGAGGTCAGTACCACTGCAGCACTCAGTGTGCGAGTTCAGTGCCGCTACATGGTCCGTGTGCGAGGTCAGTACCACTGCAGCACTCTGTGTGCGAGGCCAGTGTCACTGCAGCGTTCAGTGTGCGAGGTCATTGTCACGCTCAGTGTGCGATGGCAGTGTCACTGTAATTATCAGTGTACGAGGTCAGTGCCACGTTCAGTGTACGAGGTCAGTGCCACGCCCAGTGTGCGAGGTCAGTGCCACGCCCAGTGTGCGAGGTCAGTGCCACGCCCAGTGTGCGAGGTCATTGTCACGCTCAGTGGCGAGGCCAGAGCCACGCTCAGTGAGCGAGGCCAGTACCAATGCTGCCGCCGAAGAAATCCGAAAAGATTACAACCGTAACATTGCAGCCACTCATCATGACATGAACCCGTTGAGAACGTTATGACAGAACTCGAGGCATTTTACCCTGTATAGCGGCGAAGATAAGAAGAGAGGGACTGAGCTGGGTTGGGGGCTCACTATTCGTGACAGTGAGGGACATGAGTACCTGAGAGATCAGTAGGGTAGTGCTAATCTCGTCTGTAAGGAGGTGCAAGCATTGTGGGTGTTACTTAATTGTATATGATGTTTTAGCAGCGACGTTGTGACAGTAGCCACAGATGTCATGTGTCTACAGATACGGCCCAGAGATCAAGATGGAAAGAAAAAGAAAAGAAAATAAAACGCGTATGATTCATTAAGCATGCAGGCTTTTGCCTTCGTTAGAAAAAAATATATATTGACCAGTACAGTCTACGACATTTATAACTCATCGCGTTCTATTTTTAATTTACCAGTGTCAAATCTTTCAATACTTGTAGAAAAATTATGTAGTAATGCGTGAAACTCTGATAACCTGATGATGACTATGATAGACCATCCAACCCTTGCAGTGCGGCGGTAGCAGACTTGTGAAGCGCTGGAATGTTCTGGACGCAGTAGCGGTGTCCGGTACTGACAGCAGCTCCTGACGTGCGCAGTATCGCCGCGCTGGCTGCGCGCCCTCGCCGACCGGGTGGTGGCGGTGAACGGGGACGTCACGTTCAACTGCTCGGTGACTGCCAGGCCGGCCGCCACAGTCAGATGGACCTCGGCAGCAGGTCAGGCAGCTGGCGAGCCGGTGCGGACGCCGGCTGGCACGGCCACCGCAGCGGACTCCCGCGCTGGTTCAGACACTCGGGTGACCACAGTCCTAAACATTTGGAGGCTTCGTGCCTGCCACGCTCCCGACGCAGCAGCAGTGTCCTGGCCATCGTCAGCACACGAGTGTGAGGCTGGCCAACAATAGGCATACAAATGGTTCTGATAAAAGTATTCATGGGGGGAATGGTAGTGGAGTGGTTAGCTCAGCCGACTTGCACGCAGCCGACCCGGGTTCAAGGCCTGACGACTTCCCTGAAAAAGGGCAAGCTAGCTCCTGAGACACCCTTCCGAGAGGGAAAGGGTTGGTGATTCTGTATGACCCTGGCAGTTGATGCGTCGCTACGCCTAAAAATTGTTAAATATATTTTTTTCATGTCACTGCAGGAAGGTGTAAATACTACCCTACCCCCCCCACCCGCTTTAGATTGGTTGAGTTTAAACGATCCAAAAGAAATGAATCTCAACTCACTTTTATATGTGGCCTTTCAGGTCCCTGGCGTGGTGACTAGGCTATAGGGAAATATAACCCAAACCAGCAGCAACACACTATTTTCACCTATATGAGACCCTCGTGACCGGCGAGCGGACCAATAAGTCGCTAAATGCGCACTCTGGGGCTGAGTAGCTGTTATAAGGCACAAGCCGAAGAGGATGATAATGACTCCTTGTTTGTGATGTTGAAACCTCTGGTCGCAAGTCGCCAATACGAGGCGCCTTCCGACTTCCAATTGCAGTCGTAAGTGTTTGCACATCTCAAACACTATTGAACATTAAAAGTCGGCTGAGGAATAGTTTATCTCGAGTTTACTCAGCTGATTGAGTTTTGCTAAAAGCGCAGAAAAAAGTACCAGGGTTCTACCGGAATGATTGACCTCAGGCAATCTGAGATTGTATGGAAAAGAGAGTGGTGCCTAATCTGGGGAATGGGGTTTACCAGATGAAATTCTGAAGCTAGAAAGTCACTGATAATTTTTTGACATTTACTGCCGCTTACGAGGTTATGAAATCGGTTGCAGCAAGTGGTATTCGTAGCGAATTGCTCATTTTGTATTGATAAAAGCTTAAATGTCTCAATCAAAGTGGTAAGTGAAGATCATGTGTAGTCTTGGTAAAGAACTTGATGGCAGAATTTTTCTCATTTCCATAACCTCTTATTACAAATAGAGGAAACATGAAAGCAGTTACTTATGTATGTTTCTATTTTAGTCACAGATGTGCGTTGATTACGGTTGTATGCAAGTACGCCGGGAAAGATCCTGTGTAATTTCTGGAAAATTTCATATTTTCTAATCGTGTTTGCCAGAATCCATTTATGGAAACAAGCGTATCTTTAATTGATATAGCCCTCTTAAAACTTCGGTTGTTCGTGGTCTGGGCTTCTCCAGCTCCAGTTCAGAAATCATTCCTTTCGGAAAGGGACCGGAACTCGGCGCTAAGTGCTCTCGTCTGTTAAGCTGGAGGCCGACAAAGACACTGTTCTGCGCCGTAATAGGTGGGCAATACACGGCATGGACCCGACCTATGCCCTTTTCAGCCACACTCCATTATATGACCACTCTGCAGTAACAGCTTTCTGTGCGACAAAGGGTGAAGGGTAATCGCCCTTTCGTGGAAGTATATTATCGGGTATTTTATCAATACAATTGAAGATATAATCTGAAGCAGAGGAAAATTCTGCGAAAAGTCACCGGGCAAGTCTTATTTCTGCTTACTGACCTTCTGTGTTGATTCGTCGTCTTCAATAAAGATAAATGGGTGCTCTCGGCAAACCATTTTCATTCATTACGGACAACTTTCGACTGCCGCAGAGACGTTTATGCAAACTTATTGAATGCGCTGGCTCGAATTAAAAGAGCAAGGGATCCCGTTCTAATCCTCGTTGGCTATGCTTACCACAGATGTCTCAAGCATTGTCACAAACTAAACCCTTCGTAACAAAAAAACTCAGATTGTATGCACGGACGTCGCCACGAAATTTTTACTGAGAACAGACTTCAGACTGGCTATGACAATGGGATGGGAGGCAAAGTTTGGCTGTCTCTGACAACACTGCCAATACACCTCATGTACAATATAATTTGGAACATTTGCGTCGGTCCATACAGTTAAGAGGAAGATAATACAAAAGAACTTAAGATGAGTCCCATTGGTAAGAATGCTTCCGTATCTATCGTTAGTTCTGGATAGTGATGGATCTAGGATTTCGCAATGTGGGACCAAACACCAAGAGGGCTGTCACATGATAGCGGAGGAAGGAAGTCTCTCCTGCATAAGACCTATCCCGGCGGCAACTGAATGTGTTTTTTTAGGGCCGGGTGTTTCAAAAACCTTGCCGGAATGCAATGCATCTAATTGTATCAGAGATGCGGCCATATAGCTTGCAGCTGACGCTGGAAGAGGGGTCTCAATCAAGAACGCCGAGGAAAAGGGCGCCTCTCCCTGAGCCACTCTTCAAAGTGAATTTTAAGTCACATATTCCGCATATTTGAGGCATTTGAAGGCGTTTGGCCATTCATGAGTGGCATATCCAGAAGAGGAGCCCCGGCACGCCAACCAGAGCTGCCGACCAGGGGCTTGTATGTGGGTGACGGGGTCCCAACGCCGCGCTGTCGACCCGATAGCCTCCAGGACTCAGTGCACCTCCCTCCTACTGGGAAGTGACCGTTACAATGTCAGGACTGTGTTTTAGTGCGTCACCACTGGAAGCACCTGGGTCGAAGCTGACAGCTGCCGACGACAGTCCATCTTGTAGATTGTGGTCGGTCCGAGAAAGGTCCGCTGAACATAACGGTTCAGCGTCGGGGACGGCAAATGCATTTCGGCAGACCTGATAAGTTTTCTCTATGATTTGTATAAGGCCTAAGGACGCGTGATGTATGTTTTTTAAGCGTGAGCTTACCTAGAGCTTTACTTCTGGGTAATCTCGTTTTAATTGAGTAAGATTGTTAAAAGCGGAAGCTCCACGCTCTCTAAAATCAGACCTTCTATAACTTCAAAACCTAAAATAATATCTCTATTCCAAAGTTCCAAAACCTAAAATTGTATCTTTTTCCCCAAAAGGACCAAATTTTGGTCGTTTTCCTTTAGAAATACCATGATTTTGCGATTTTTCTCGATTTAGCCCCCCAAAACGTAGGTTGGGACCCCTCCAAAAGTCTCTCCGGCCCCCTCCAAAAGTTGCTCCTGAATCCGCCAATGATAGAAGCTGTCCCAGTCTTAGTGCTTTCTTCAATAGGAACCCGTACCACCTGTTCCCAGTTCACGTTCAGACCAGTGGAGTATGCGTGCGATTGACTCTGCGCCTGCCCCGCGCGGCAGGGAAGGGCCCGGCCGTGCCCATCCGCAGCTCGGCCGACGGCCGCATCGTCGTCGACGCAGGCGCCGGCACGCTGACGCTCCGGGGGTCGTCGTCTCCGATGCCGGCAGCTACTCTTGCCGTGCCTCCAACGGCGTGGGCGTGCCCCTGCAGCGAAGTGCCCGGCTCAGCGTCACGGGTCAGTAGGGGAGGGAGCAGTGTACAGAGCAGGTGTAGTTCTGGTCAGGGCTGAATGTCTGGCCAGTGTGGAAATTATGCCTTGTAGAGCCCTGCAGAGTACTGTAATCATGGTGCTGAGTGTTTAGTGCTTATCTGCGTAGTGCTTTTGGTAGTATCACTTCATTTCCGCGCTGAGCACATGATATCCCTATCCAGTTAGCGGTGCATCACATTCTTTGTTATTTCATTCATCCTAGCCTTGTTCAGCTGTCTAGCGTCAGTGGTCGCCACGCCACCGACCAGAGGGTCCCTGCACCGTTTGTGTTCGCCTGTCTAGCGTCTGTGGTCGCCGCGGCGTCTCTGTACTGTTGGTGTTCGCCTGTCTAGCGTCAGTGTTCGCCGCAGCGTCTCTGCACCGTTTGTGTTCGCCTGTCTAGCGTCAGTGTTCGCCGCAGCGTCTCTGTATTGTTGGTGTCCACCCCTCTAGCGCCAGGGTTCTCCGCGCGGCCCTTTTCTTTTGTTGGTGCCCCCCCCCTCCGCGCGTGGGCGGCGCGGCGTCTCTAAACTGTTGGTGTTCGCCTGTCTAGCGTCAGTGTCGCTGCAGCGTCTCTGTACTGTTGGTGTTCGCCTGTCTAGCGTCAGTGTTCGCCGCAGCGTCTCTGTACTGTTGGTGTTCGGCTGTTCAGCGTCAGTGGTCGCCGCGGCACTGACCGCAGCGCCCCTCTATTGCCAGTCCCGGTCCGGTTTGAGCAGCACCAGCGCAACGTCTCGCTGCCGCGCGGCTCACGTCTGCGCCTGCGCTGTGACCCGACCGGTGACCGGCCGCTGCAGCTGACCTGGTACCGGCACGGCCACCTGGTGACCACCTCTGACCCGGCGCTGCTGGAGGTGGCCGAGGTGGGCCGGGAGGACGCCGGCACCTTCACCTGCATGGCCACCAACAAGCACGGGGACGACAGCGCCTCGTGGCAGGTGGTTGTGACAGGTGAGACCAACGGTTTGAGTGCTGTGGTTAAAACACCTTTTGTGTGTCCAGAATCCGTAAGATCTCAGAAAGGTATAATTTAGTGAAGAATGCAGGTTTTGGTTTTGGTAACGGTGCTGTTTAGAGGTGCTTAGATAATCCATGGAGCAAGCGAAACATGTTTGTGAAACGGGTTAACCTCTGTGATCCAAACGGCAGGTTCAGAATATATGGGTTAAGCTGTTTTTTTTTTTTTTGACGAGCAACAACAACATTTTGCAGCAAAAAGGAACCTGTAATAACCTGACGCAACACTCAAATTCGTTGCAAAAGTTTTAACAAGTAACCGTAGCCACAATTCATATAAGGCGAGTTGGAAAACCATGAAGGATGTCCTCGTACCCTTATTAAAAGTGAGCGTCGGTTACCGTAACATTGCCCACGGTTTACCACCTCGTGGAGTTCTTCAACGCATAAAGCTCTTCGGTTGGTGTCATTTCGTCAGAGATACTGAATAATGAAATCTTAGGAGGGCTTCAGATTCAGCATCTCTATCTTTCTACCACGAAATGTATGGTTATGATCATGTACTATATCAGCCTCCTTCCTTCACATATACACATTCGATCGGTTGTCACCAATTAAAGGGAATGTGGCACCTTGGTCGGATCCAGGAATTTAGCGTAACAAGGGGTATTTTTAGCCGAAAATCATGAAAACGTCCATGATTTTTCTGAAAAATGTACAATGAGTTCAATATTTTGATCTTTAAAATGCTCCTCTAAGGTGAAAAAGAAACCTATACCTGCGGATGACGTCATGATGTGGCAACTGCTACCATATTCAATAGGATTCAAGGGCTTCAATTGGCTGATTACTCACCATGACGTCAGCTCTGTCGTCACACCAGCAGCTGACAGCTGTGGCCGCCTGGCTTGGGAACATGTGGGGTACATTTCAGGTAGGTGTTTAGCTTTTCTCCACGGAAATTTTGAGTTTCAAGACAAATGATATCTTGAGTACCGGGTTCTCCGACATGTTTTACAACTTGGCGATCTCAGTTAAAATCATGTTATAGAGGTGCCACATTTCCTTTAAGCACCCGGTGCCCACATAACTGGGCGGCGCGGCCGTGTGCGGCGTTGCAGAGACACCCGAGGCTCCCGTGTCACCCCGTGTCGTCTCCGCCCACTCCCGGTCTGCCCTGATCACCTGGGAGCCGCCCTACGACGGCAACAGCGCCATCACCCATTACGTCATACAGTACGCCTTGACGACACCGTACCGACACGCTGAAAGGGGAGGACGCTTCTACTGGAGACGGAACTGAGCGCGACATATGGGAGGTAATGTCAATTGGCTGGATTTGGTCACTGCTCCGACTTTGATGTGACTTTCTATGACTTTGAAATAAAGCAGAACCCGTTGTACCTATGTTATATCATCAAACATGGTTTTGCTCATAGATACCCTACAATGTTTTGGATTTCATCCTTCAAATGTGTGGAGTGTAAGAGGGCTTCGATTGATTCCATGCTTGCCTCGGCTCACGGCTAAGGTCAGCTGAGGGAAGGGTTAGAAAAAATACACTCAAAACGCCATATGATTGAATCAGTGTAAGACTTGTGACTGTAGGTTTATCATTGGCCCGCAAATAATTCACATATAGCGTACTAATGTATGATAGAGAAGGTTCCATACTGAGTTGTATTCCTTACTGGGTTGTAACAAATTTGTTAGATACTTCTCTAGCAGAGTGGAAGCTGTTTTTCTTTCAGATAACTTAGAAGCGTATAAGGTAGAAACATAGTATACACTAGTAGTACAGTATAGTAGGTATAATGTAAAAAAATTTTCGAACAGCTCGAATAACCTCAAGTAATGCTCCTCTCACACCTTATTGATCATAGTTAATCGCAATACGACTAATCCCATTCGTGCTGTTGGTTTATGTGTAAAGACCTAGCTCTCAACTCTATTCAGATGATCCCTATTGAAAAGTGCTCTCCGCTGAACTGGTCGGGCAGTTTTGAAAGGCGTTAACGGTGTGGTGAACCACCGACGTACTGAGCCTTCCTCAGACTTCAGAGGCTCTGGAAAGTTGGAAGTTAAGTTTTGCTCTCCTGGCTTCTAGCCGTGAGCGTGAGTTGGGACTTTGGTGCGTTTTAGACTTCTGCCGGTGTCGGCATAGGCGGTAAAGCTGTCGAGTATCAGAACACAGCCAAAGCAAAGGTTACAAAGGGAATGTCCCAAAGTAGCTTACTTGAAGTTTTGGGGTCAAGGTCATTGACCTATGATTTCACAGTATAGTGTATTTCCTATAATGAACATTTTAACTAGCACTATTGCAATCGTTGGGCGGTAAATGAGGATTGCCCTTGACCCAGGACCTTGACTTTTCAATTATGACCTTTGACCTTGGCCTTGATTTACTTTAACAATGACGTTCAATATTATACGTCATACTGGGTAATGCAATTTGACCGGAGGTGCTAGGGCCAATTACCTTGAAAATGTTTGTGTGACCTTGACCCAATGACCTTCGACCTGGACTTTGATATTCATGTGAGGTGACCTTGACATATAATCTCGTTTATATGGTGTTAGGATATCACCACTCGGTCTCCAATGAACTGGTTCGACCACGTGATTGAGGCGATCTCAAAATATAGGTTTGACTTTGAAAGCCTGTAAGTAAAAAAATTCGACCGATTTTCAAATTTTAAATGATCGGGGATCAAATAGCCGGGGCTGCGACCCAGCTGATCACAGCTGGGTCGCGGCCCCGTCGCTCTGTCTCAGGTACGCGGGTGAGCCGTCCTGAAGTCTAGAGATCTAAAAACCACAGTTTATCGCTTTAAATTGTTAGGAACAAAAATATACCCCTCTTTGTTACAATTTTTGTCGTCATGAAAATAACTATTTTCATCGTACGCACAAATTAATATTGATTATAGTTAGTTGATCTTGATCACCTACGCCACACAATCGATTTACACTGGAGCCAATTACCGCACCATCGATTTTCCATTTTAAACTTTATTTTTCCTTTGACATTCATAACAAGGTAAGGATGGCAAGAGCATTAGCCCATTTCCGCCCAGCGGGTCATTTTTGTCCTCTGACTTTGACAGGCTGCAGAATCGGTACCAGTGAAGTGATCTTCATGTTTATGATATGGATGTCTTTTTCAGTGCGTGAAAAAACTGGAAACTGTATTTCTAAAATCCTAGGTTTTTATGGGACGATTTTGGTGGAACTTATTTTGGCGAGGTTTTGGCCAACGTGAGATAGCTTTACAAATTGTGTTGCTCGCAATAACATATGGAAAGCCGAAAAGAGTTTGCATGCTTTACATTAAGCCAAGACCACTAGGAGTCAGGTGGTGAAGAAACAGTAAAATTTTCTTGAAAGGCTTTGCCATGAGACATCGTCAAATATGAAGCGGACAAAAATGGCCCGCTGTGCGTTGCGGACATCTGCGGGCCGCTGAAAAGGAGGAAAAGGATGTGTCCTGTTCTCCCGTTTGGTGGGTTAGGTGCATGGTGTTACCTAGAGGGAAGGTAGGCATTGTGGGGCCTGCGAATTCAGGGTTGCCAGTTAAGAGGTTTTTCATTAAATCTGAAGATTTTTAGTGCAATGCCGATAGCTTTAGGAACTTTAAAGTTCTTGAAATGCTTCCCAACCTTTTCAGTGTCTGTCTTATTTTTGGAATGATTATCAAATATTTTTAACGGAAACATGCAAGATGGTTCCGGTGTTTTCTGAAGGCGTTATTAAAGACAATTTTCGGGGGTTTTGAAAACTTATCGAAATATTAGCACTGACTTCGCTCTTAAACTAGCAGAGCTTTGTCTTTTCCCCTTGATGGATTGTGTGTAGTGGATAGAGAGGATAGGGAACAGTGACGGATTGAGGACTTCATTGAGTGGGAGGGGGGGTTAGGGGGTCTCGAGCCTTCCCCACCATTGCCTCGGAACAGCTCTTAGCTATGCATTTACTATAGGCACAATGACATTTTGGTGCGGGAGGGGTTGCTTGAGCCTTCCTTCTCCCCCTTGTGTTCACCACTGATTGAAAGCCAATCACGAGCTGACAAAATGAGTTGGGAATTATTGCGGCCGCTGCGCTGGTTTGTTGTGACGAGATGGTGCAGTGTAAAACGTCCAGTGCAGTATAAAAGGGGCGAAAGCATGGGAAGTTCTAGAACTTCTGTCTATAACACAGTTAGCACTGTCGCGGCTTGGTTCTAGTCAAGAGCAACAACGATGAGTGAACATCCCGGGGGGTTACGGGAGGGGTCTAGACCCGCCTGGATTTTTGGCCTCCCACAGAATTTGTCTAGGGCTTGCACTGCAGTGCCAGCGTTAAACCATCCAGAACCCCTCCTGGATCGAGAACAAATCTCCAGCCTTGGAGACATGAATATCTAAAGCATAGTTGTTAGCAATGCAACAAATCAAATGTTTTTTTGGAGCTAAAGAAGCAAACTAAGTTGTTTTAAATGCGCAAGATAGCGGAGCGGATCATGTGGATATCATGGTTATTCCATCACAAAAATATATTAGTGATGTTGAGAAAGATGTGTGCTAACCAGTGTTGCAATGACCAGTAGCGTGCCTGGAAATGTGTAGATTCACATTGATGCAACTATGGAGCGCGCTACTTGCTCCAAAGAAAAGTTGGAAAGATGGAAATGGACCCGTTTGCAGATTTGGAGATTAATCGAACTAATGTACACCACGTAGGGAAAGATAACGGATTGAGTTTCTAAAACGTTTCATCTGTATGCTGGACATAGGCGTAGGAACCGGGGGGCCAGGGGGTCACGGCCCCCCCCACTTTTCTGTGGTGGGCCTCCCGCAACGGAGATAAAATATTGGTAACTGTAATATCAAACAAAAAAAAACCAAACTGACCAGATAGCTTGCCTGGAAAACCTCTTAAGCTTACCTGTGCCCTTGATTGATCTGAGGTCTTATGAGTCTATTTTAAGGCCCCTGAGATGTTCGGGGCCCCTGACCTGACCTCTGATGCTATATGAGCTAATCTGGGGTCCCTTGAGCTGGTCAAAGCCCCTATACTCGCCGACCGTGGGGGCCGCTGAGCTGGGACCGCAAAGTTGATACTGGCCCCTGAGCTAATCTGGGCCCCCTGTGCTGCATGAGAGGCCCTAAACTAATCTGGGGCCCCTGCTCAGTAATAGGGCTCCTGAGCTGAGCTTTGGGGTCATAAGCTTTAATATGACCCCTGAACTGTTTCGAAACCCTATTTAAGCCGACAAGGGGCCCCTTAGCTAAGCCGGGGTCTTAAGTTTATCTGATCATATGAGCTAATAAGGGCCCCTGCGTTGAACTGAAGGCCCCTGAGATGGTCTGGGACTCTTTATAAGGCTTCTTTACAGCTACTGACCTGGGGGCTGTAAGCTTGAATGGCCCCCTGGGCTGTTCTGAGAACCTATATCAGCCGACCTGGGGGCCCGTGAGCTGAGCTGAGCCCCCAAAGCTAGTCTGGGCCCTAAGCTAATCTGGGGACCCAGTGCTCAACTGGGCGGCTCCTAAAATGGTCTGGGCCCGCTGAACAGTTTTGTGCCTGCTCCTCAGCTGAGCTGGGGGCCATGAGCTTAAATGGTTTCTTGAGCTGTTCTGAGACCCTATATAAGCCACACTGGGCTCCCTAAACTGAGCTGGGGCTAATCAGGTAACCCCCGTGCTTAACTGGGGCCTCTGAGCTGGCATGGGGCCCTGAAATCTTTAAGGTCTCTGGGCTAAGCTGGGGACCGTGAGCTTGAATGAAGCCCCTTGAGCTGGTTTAAGACGATACCCTTCAGCCAATCTGGGCGCCCCTGAGCTGAGCTGGGCCTTCAAAGCTAATCTGGGGCCCTGAGCTTAGAGTCACTGAGCTAAGATGGGATCCGTGAGCTTGGACAGGCTTCTTGAGCTGTTTTGAGACCTATAGAAGCCGACCTGGGACCTCTGAGCTGAACCGGGCCCCTAAGCTAATCTGGGTCCCTGTGCGAATCTGGGGCTCCCTATGCTAAGCTTCTAGGGTCCCTGTGCTTATGTGGGATCCCTTGATAAGCTGGTCTCGAGAACCATGAACTGGTTTGGGGCCACATGAGCTGATTATTTGGGTTCCTGAGCCATGGTTTGGGTCTTGGGGGCCTCTAAGATGATTTGGCGGCCTCTGAGTGGCATAGGCATAGAAACAGGGGACCAGGGGGCTACTGCCCCCCCCCCACTTTCCTGTGGTGGGCCCCCGCAACCCATATACAAGTACTAGCAACTGTAATATAAAAAAAGAAACCCAAACTACCCCGATAGCTTGTCTGGGAAAGTTCCAATCCCGTAGTACGCCCCCTGCAAGTCCCTGGATGGAGAGCGCTTCGTGGAAAAGGCCAACACACCTACTACCCGACTGTTTCCAAAAGAGCCCCGAGAATTGAACCCAATAAAACTCCATCCCATATCGCTCCCAACACAAAGAATGAATTTGGACCCACACCCCGCACCAAATGCCGAGCAACAGCCGTACCTCAGCCATCGAAAGGTGTGATGAGATCGGCCGCCTTCTGCTACGAAATTGAAAAAAGCTACACGGAACTATCAAATGAAAAAACGGCAGGAAAGCACGTAAGAAGTCATGTATGAAAATATCTAGTGCATGTTGGTGGTTGTGCCAATATATGAAAAATTGGGAAGTGAGATTTTGCCCCACGATTTCCAGTTCCATTGTGGTATATTAAACAATAGTCAAAAGCAAAAACTGGTTAAAGCTTTTATACCTATCCCGTTATCGACTGAAAATGCATCTTTAGGTTTTTGGGGGCATTTAAACCTTTTTCACCAAGTGCATGTTTCCTTATATTTGCAGATGTTTCGGCTTTTACCGCATTTGCAAAATAGGAAACAATATTCAGAACACCACAGAGAGTGCCTTAATATCAAACTATCACACTTCTCTATGCCTAGTTAGCTCTGAATCACCTATTTCGTGACACAAACGAGAACCACTATTCAGGTAAATACGGACTCCTTTTTTTAGAGCAGTAGGGATTGATTCAGGCAAAGGATGGTCACAATAAGTCTTACTGTATTTCGAGGCCTTAAATACAGAGTTTCCGATTAATTGCAAGTTCTTTTTACTTCATGGCGAACTTTGTGATGCCGAGGAGGTCCTGCTTGCTGTTGATCCTGGGCATCAGTTTCGCGAGCTGGGCCCATCGTCCGATAAAACAACCCCTCTTTCAGCACGAGAGACATAACTGGCGGCTGTCATTTGCTTTACAGACGTGGCAGCTAGAGCCAGCTCCATGGCCTGCGTGTGGCAGACGGAGTGCTCTCTACCTCCAGGGGCTTCCCCATGAACCCTGGGAACTTGGATTTGATCAGGCTGCAGGTGATGATAGGCTCGGTGGCCCCGTCTCAGTCAACCATCTTCTTGAGGGTGGTCATCTGTGTGCTGACGTAGGGCAGCGCCCGCAGCCTGAGAGAGGTGTTCCCCACCTCCTGTTCCCCTCTAATAGAGATGATCTTGTGGAAGTTGATCCTCCTCTCCTCCTCGCTGCAGAGCATGCCATGATCATCAGGATCTCCTCGGAGTGAGTGAACCATTCAGAGGAGCACACTGTCAGCATGGCAGTCAATTGCGCCCTCTAAGGCTGTATCCTGGGGGAAGGAGAGCTAGAACAGGACGTTTCTGGGACTGTCTACCAACTTGTTGCTAATCTTCATCTGGAGTCAGTAGGGAAATTGGAACTCGGTAATGAAGGTGACGAGCTCCTTGAGTCTCGCCGGCAGCTTGCGCTGTAGTCCACGGTCTCAGCACAAAAGCGGCGAAGAGTCAGATTCAGATATATTCAAACAAGGTCCACTCAAGAGGGCTTTTCACTTGTCTACGTCGACATGATAAAACAATAAAAGATGACGTAAAAGACATAAAATCAACACCTATGCACTCTCACATCACGCAGCACCAAAACACACATCACATCAGCCCAACCATGCCGGAGATTTTATAAAATTCCTAAGACTGGTCTTAAAATGCGGATCACCCGGCAGAAGCCCACTCTGATTTAATACTGCCACCCCACGATAGGACAGACGCCGGCGGCCGGACTCTGTGCGTATCAAAGGGAGTGTCCACAATGCGGCGCCGCGAGTGTCATGTTGGTGCAATCAGTGTGCCGACCAACAACTCCAGGGGCCTGATGTCACGAAGCGCAGACATTTCGGTGACAGTAGTGTCCACTATTAGAGAGTCCAGTCGCGTGGAAAGAAATCACTCCAGGCAGGTTCTATCACCAGTCACAAGCGCTCAGATTTCTCACTTAGTCTAAGAACTTGCACACCAAACACCACTGCACACAGGTTCACTCAGGGCACACACTCAGTCCTCTGTCCTCGCAGCCATAACACAACTCGGGATAGTGGGCAAGGTGGTTAGGAGAGCCGGGAGCGCGTGCGACCCTCGGCGCGGCGCCGACCCGACTATTGCGACCCGACAATGCGGCGCCGACCCGAGTCTTGCACATCAAACTCGTGCCAAGGATCAACAGCGAGCTGGACCTCGTCGGCATAATAACAATACATTTTGGGGCTTATCGACGCATCAACTACCACGGTTATATGGCATCGCTAACTCGTTGCCTGTTGGAAGGGCTTCTTGGGAGCCAAATTGCTCCTTGCTCAAGGAATCTGCCGGGCCTTAAACCTGGGTCGGCCGCGTGGAAAGCAAGGTTGCTACCCGCTAAACCACCATGCCCCCACCTCCTCGGCATCACAAAGCTGGGCATCAAGTACTTTGCACTTGCAGTCGCACTGGAACTCTACATTTTAGGCATCGAGATTCAGCTAGATGGATTGATTGTGACCACCCTTTAGCTAAATCAATATCTAATGCTGTAAAGAAGGGATCCGTACTAAACTAAATAAATGTTTCCGTTTTTTGTCATTAAATAAGAAATTAAAAGTTGATTAGGCATAGTGAAGTGAGGCCATTTGGTATCAAAACATTGTTTATAGTTTTCTAAACACTTTTTTTTTTTAAATATGAAAAAGGCGTAAATATCTGTAAATATAAAAACACGTTTTTGGTAAAAAAAACGATTAAAATCGTCCGAAAGAGCTTAAAAGTGTATTTTGTATTAAAAAGGGTATAAGTAAGAAGCCCGAAGCCTGTTTTCTATGATTTATTATATCATAGGGCAATATTCAATATATCAATGTCATATCTTGACTACCTAGTGTACTTGCATGCCTTATCGACACCAAACGAGCTATTTAAAACTGTTTTTAATAATGAGCCCCCGTGGGCTGAGGCCCCCTTAGGTGGGCCCCTCTAAGGTTGGCCCCCCCACTTTTCAAACCATTCCTACGCCCCTGATGCTGGATATTACGATTACTCGTTGAAAGCTCAGTGAGCATCAGTCACAAAGTCAGGGAGACGGAGGAGGAAGTGGGTAGAGACAACGGAAACGGTGTCCCAAAACCTTGAATATTAATCAATATTCTTAAAATACTATGATTTTCACAATTTTAGTCCATCCCCGCAATCCATCAGTCTAGGTAAACCACTGTTGTATACTATTAGCAAATATGCAGCTAGTGTTGTCTATAATTAAACCTGGGGAGCATAAAACTGTCTAAACATTTTACTATGGCCAATATAAAAGAGGAAATACAAACACTTCACGAAACTGCAGTAAAGCGATGAGCATTGGGCCGCTGAGTGCGGTGACTGCGCCGCCCGGGGAGCCGGCTGCGTCGTGCCAGCCGATGTCCCAAACGCCCAGTGGGTCATTTTTGTCCGGTGCCATATCTCAGAATCTAAAAGTGTTATCGGTTTAAAACTTTTGTAACATCTTATTTGGCATCTTCTAAAAATAGAAAAACATTTGTTTCATCAATCTGAAAGCTGGAAGTAGGTGCGGGCGTTAATGGGTTAATTTTTCTTTTGAACACAAGAAAATACTCTACCGCCACTGATGGAAACCGGAAAATGTTCCAGCATTAATTAAGACAACTGCCCCTAGCTGTCTTTACTATCGGAAAGCTGCTCATTGTCTCTGCAATATTTCTTTTCTGCCGTGGATAGATCTTAACCAATGGCCCAGGAGCAGCAGTCTTCACAGTACACGTCCGCTTGCAAAGCAGTGTGACCCGTGTGATCCCGGCAGAGGGCGTCGAATGAGACCGTATCGGGCCGCCAGCGCAGCATACTGCTCGCCGGACTCCGGCCAAGCGCAGCCTACCGCATGCGCACCTTCGCACTGAACCGACACGGCAGCAGTGTGGCCAGCGCCGTTCTCAAGGTCAACACGCAGGCAGAGCCACCTGGTGGCCCTCCGCTGAACCTGAGACTCGCCCCGGTGTCGCCCCGCCAGCTGCGCCTCAGCTGGAAGGTATTGCCTGGGAAGCTGAATGTTAAGACCGGCGAAGATAACGGCGTACAATATTCCTGTTGATCGAGCGAGTTATTACCGGAAAAATGTCCAGTGTTGAGAAGTTATTATAAGGAATTAAGCAAGTGATTTTCCGCTGGAGGTAAATTATGATTTCTACTGAAATGGAGCGCTTGAAATGACGGTGAAGGTGATTCTTAAGTATGAATTAAAAGTACCGTCCGAAGAACGAATGTAAACAGACAATTCCAAGCATTAGGGAAAGACATCTCTCAGAAAAACATCTGTCTGATCAGGAAAGCTAAGAGCGCAACGCGAGGAATATCACAATTAACAACCAGCATTGTCATATCTCAAAGCATCAATCAGGTTGTTGTATTTTTTATCTGGTAGACTTTTACACATGCTAATCCCGAACACCATGTGTGTATGTGTCAGGGCAATGTTTCAGACTCTGATTGCATCTGATGGAACTTTTCATCGACATTTTAGGACTTGATGTTGTAGCTTAAATATAGCTCTATCCCAAAGCTAGTTTTTTAGGGCAAATCTATTTTTGATAGTTTTACAAGTAGGAAATGGCTCAATAACATTTGTACAGGTGGGGGGTTTTGAAATCTCCCTCCCTGTAAGGTCTCAGAAACAAAGGCTGTAAAAAATTCCTGCTTTTAGGGTTTCTTAGGGACTATAACGATCTATGTTAAGTAGAGGACGAGACCGTAAAGGCTCAGGATCTGAGCGAGGCCTTGCAGCTATCTCGAAATGCCACGATTGTGCGGAAAAATCACAAATGCACCATAAAAGGATTGGGGTCCTAGAGGGTTGGTCCAATGAAATGCTTTCTTATAGATTGTACTGCCAAGGTCATTTAAGATCATGGCCCTATGAAATCAAAATACGATATTTTCCCTATAGTGTGCGCTTGATAGCTGATACTGAAAAAACCCCGTTGATCTAGAAATGAGGGTTTGACGCCCTTAACCCAAGACCTTTGACCTTCACATTTGACCTTGGAATTAACTCTCAGGTCGATTCCATTATGACGTCATAACAAAACATACGTCACACTGAGCTACGTCATTTGGCCGGAAGCACATTGAGGTCAATAACACTGGGAGAAGTACGGTATGACCTTTGATCTCCAATCTTTGAACTTGAAATTTGCCTTCATGTGAAGTGACCTTGGGGCCTGAGGATGCTCAGCTAACGATTATTGTGATGATTATTAGGCGTGAAGCTCTCAACAGTGGCAGATCTAGCCGGTTGGTGGGGGGGGCAAACCAAAGTCGCAAGGCAAGAAAACACATCACGCGGTGAAAAATTCGCCATGATTTAATGTGAATAGTTTTTGCCATAATAAAATAAAAATGCTATATGTAACAAAACAGAATGGGGGAAAATATAAGTCTAAAAGCAAAAAATATCATGGGTGAGAGATGTGGCCGCAAGATGCTTGATTCTGCCATCCACGGATAATTCACTCAAAGGCGATTTTAAATATCAAGAGGGCCAAGGTCCAATGTTTACACCTGAAGTTGACTGGTTCTAGATGAAATACAAAAACCTTGTCGTAGGTGCACTAAAAAGGAGCCGGGGCAAAAGGCCGACAGCTTTGGGAGGTCAAAAACATTATTTTGCCTCGAGCTTTTTGTTTGGGGGAGCAAATGCCTTCCCTCCTAGATCTGCCACTGGCTCTCGAATCTACAAGCCTGGAAGGATCAACACCCGAAGATAGGAACGATGGTTAATGTGAAGCAGACTATACGCTATATTGTTCAACATGTTCCTCCATACCTCCGGGCATACCTACCCGAGCTGTACATACATGAATATCGGCCCAGTCATACTGAGCCAATTTGGGCACGTTTTTAACGGTTGTGGTCTATGCTTCAGGCAACTACCTCCATCCTCATCAACGGAAAGATTCTTGGCTAAGGCAAGATTACCCCGTCTATCGGCATAGTGACAATGACATAATTACTAGGTAGGTGGCTGAAAGTTTTATTTGTTTTCTGTGTCATGCCCCTGCAATCTGAAACTTTTAGTGAAAGCGTTCTTTCATATGGCATAAAACATAATAAATGCAGGCAGAATATGTGGATGAAGCCAGATTATTCGAAGTATTTTTATGCCGTTTTCTTCCAGAAGAAATCCATGGGGCAATCAACCATGCCCATCCTACACAGCTCTAAAACAGTGATGCATTGCCTGGATGGTTTGCCCTGCAGCTCACATCCGCAGAGGAGAATCGCGAAGCGTCGCTGCCCGCCCGGAGAGTGTCCCGGATGTCTTTTGATCACGTGCGCTCCTGTTGCCCGGCGTCTCCGCAGTGGTGGTGCGTCGGCCGGAGCTGACGGTGCGACTGCGGGGACTCCGGCCGGCCACGGCCTACTTCTGTGTCAGCGCGCGCCTTCAACGTGGCCGGGGGACGGTCCATCCAGCGCCGATGTCTCCGTCATTCTCCACGCCGGAGGCCGGTCCGTAGCTGACGCTGTGAGCTGGCTCCAGTCCGACACAGAGCTCAATGGTGGATTCTGGCGGATTCAGGATCGGAAGTGTTTCGCCCTCGAGAACCAGATTCCTGCGAGGGGTGTTTCAAAAAATATGATCCCAGTATTCTAGTCATTATGTGCACTCAACTGTATGACGATCACCAAAGCGTAAAGATGGTCGCCCTATAAACATTTTCTTTTCTCTTTGTCGCTCTCCTCATGTCCATGTAGTTCCTGGAGGAGCCGCCGGCAGGAGGTCCGCTGTGAGCCGCTCTCCGCTACTCGCGCGTGACCTGGAGAGTGGTCAGCGAGCTGGAGCGGCTCGGGGTCGGATCAACGGATACCACCTCATCTGGAGACGCAGTGTTCTCAGGGAGGGTCAGTAAATAGCAGCCGTGGACTGAAAGGGGAAAGATTTCAAAGCATCTTCTTGTGTTCATCCCAACAAATCATGAGTGTTGTTATTAAATTTTGGCACTTCCCGTAGTTGTGAATAATTGGAAGCAGTTGCTCCCCTGCATCCAATAGAGTAATATAAGTCTTTTAACTTTAGACAGGCTAGCCATTGGTAGACCAGCGTCACTATAGAGACTCTGAGAAGGAACGCGGCACCTCAGCGCTCGTCCCTTCACAGGTGACACTACTGATACTCTGGAAGGAGAAGGGAACCTCAGTAATCACCCCCTTCATAAGTGACACTATTTAGACTCTGAAGAAATATGGCACTTCAGTAATCGCCCCCTCAACAGGTGACAGTATTGAGACTTTGGAGAAGAGGGTCACCTCAGTAATTGCCCCTCCACAGGTGACATTATTGAGACTGAAGGAGAGGTGTACCCTCAGTAATCGCCCCCTCCACAGGTGACAGTATTGAGAGACTCTGGAGGAGTGGTGTACCTCAGTACTCACCCCCTCCACAGGTGACGTTATTGAGACTGAAGATGAGGGTCACCTCTTAATCGCCCTCTCCACAGGTGACACTATCGAGACTCTGAAGGAGAGTGGTCACCTCAGTAATCGCCCCTCTCCACAGGTGGCAGTATTGATACTCTGGAGAAGATAGTTATTTCAATAATGCCCCCTCCACACAGGTGACACCTGGAAGGATAGGGGCACCTCAGTAATCACCCCCTCCACAGACGAACGTATTGAGACTCTGGAGGAGAAGGTCACCTCAATAATCGCCCGCTTCACAGGTGACAGTATTGAGACTCTGGAGAAGAGGGTCACCTCAGTAATCCTCTATTGAGACTCAGGAGGAGAGGGTCACCTCAGTAATCGCCCCCTCCACAGGTGACAGTATTGATACTCTGGAGAAGAGGGTCACCTCAATAATTGCCCCTCCACAGGTGACACTATTGATACTCTGGAAGGAGAGGGGCACCTCAGTAATCACCCCTCCACAGACGACAGTATTGAGACTCTGGAGAAGAGGGTCACCTCAATAATCAAAGTCCCTCCACAGGTGACAGTATTGAGACTCTGGAGAAGAGGGTCGCCTCAGTAATCGCCGTCTCCACAGGTAACACTATTGAGACTCTGGAGGAGAGGGTCACTTTAGTAATCGCCCCCTCCGCAGGTGACACTATTGAGACTTTGGAGGAGAGGGTCACCTCAATAATTGCCCCCTCCGCAGGTGACACTATTGAAACTCTGGAGGAGGGGGTCACCCTCAGCAATCGATCCCTCCACAGGTGACACTATTGATACTCTGGAAGGAGAGGGGCACCTTCAGTAATCACCCCCTCCGCAGACGGCAGTTTTGAGACTGGGGGGAGAGGGTCACCTTAGTAATCGTCTCCTCCACAGGTGACGTTATTGAGACTCTGGAGGAGAGGGGCAATTCGGTGACGCTCTCCGACCTGTCGCCCTACACCCACTGCTACGGTTTTCGTGGCGGTGGTGGGGGTGGTCGGTCGGGGGCCGTACTCCAGCGTCCGTCTCCTGCAGAACCGACACGCAAGGTCTGCCTTCCCACCTCCAGTGTCGTGAGAATGGCTGCACGCTAACTTGCAGTGTATATTTCTGTGTACGCTTCTGGTTTCTTGAAGAACTGTCTATATTCTAAGGCTATAAGTGTGTTGTTTGCATTTTTCCGAGTAAAAGAATTCAGAATCTTCAGAATCTTGTTTACTATTCGATCCCGTGGATTGACCTCAAAGGAGAGGCTATTTCTTCACATTCTCCCTGCTAAACGTATTTTTACTTCCATTATGTCCCTCGCTGGAGCTACATACCTAAATGAACACGAAAGCCACTCCGTAATACGCAAGTCGGGTTCAGAACCCGGGCACATTTCCAAAATACGATCTTCTCAGATTCAACGCTAACCTTACAACTAGCTGCATCGTTAACGAAGCCGAATAAAATCCATTGTTTATGCATGGTATTCGGAATAAGTGGAAGCCAAATTACTTTATGATCATATAAACAATTTATTTATCAGAATCTTCTCAATTTGACAGCTTTATTAGGGGATATAAGCATTATGGCATGCAAGGTACAAAAAAACAAATTTCCCGAGTAAACATCCAAATTATAGATTCCACATTCACCTTCAGTCGTCAAAGTCCGAGTACCGATAACACACGAAAACAGAAAGGCGCTTGTCTGGCAGCTATTTATGAAATAAAAACAATCTGTATGCATCCCTAATGGTTTTATTCTCACACATTAAAACTGTGCGACCCCAACGAGTGCAGAGCACGGATCTG